>JAJHZJ010000226.1:3886392-4486392 GCA_023548195.1 Bettongia penicillata ogilbyi
ACATAAAATGTACCTTTCTATATATGCAAAAGTTTTACATACACAAAGTTTTATACACTGTATCATATATAACCATTTTATACACATGTAATGCATATTATTTACATATATGTGTAATAATAATGCCCAGTATTTATGTAACACTTTAGAGTTTAAAAAGTACTTTGTCAATTTTTCTCATTTTATCCTCACAACAAACCTTGAAGGTAGGTATTATTCATATTTTACAGATGAAAAAACTAGGGTTGAGAGACGGCATGTGACTTAGGGTCACACATCAAGGAAAGTTTTTGAAGCAAAGTTTAAACTTAGGTCTTTCTGATGTCAGGTCCTGTACTCTATCCACTATGTGAACTAGGTGTTACACACACACACACACACACACGGACATGTCTGTCCATACAAATACACAAATATATATTTATTTATATGTGTATATATTTAAACATATACACATATGGAGAGAGAAATCATAATTTATATATCTATTTATATATCCATTTATTTATGCAATACATAAATTACATGAAGAAATTACATATAATATATACATATATACATGTCCATATACATACACTTGCATACACACATACATATATATATATATATAATATATAAATAAATATTCAGAGAGGGAGAGAGATGGAGAGGGAATATGAGGGGTGGGACATTGTGCATAGTAGATAAAGAACTGGTGTACTAGGAGTCTTAGAAGACCTGGGGTGAAGTCCTGTGTCTGACATATTCCAGCTGTGAGACTAGGGCAAATCATTTAACCTCCCAGTGCCCTAGGCAACTGTCTAAGAATAAAAAATGGTAGAATAGGTGCTAATTTGCACTCATAGAAGGGGTTTTCTTATTTCTTTATTCTTATAGTAATGAAATTACAGGTTCTCTCTGTCTCTCTCTCCATGTAAGTAATATAAGTAATTATATATATATATATCTCCATATAAGTAATTTATATGTATCGATGAATTGAAGTTGAGAATCTCAAGGAATATGTGAAATTAAAACAGGGTAGTAGGTATCAAGATGAGAATAACAGTTTTTGAAGTACCAGGAAATTTACCGTCTTACAATGAAGAATTCTTCACGTGTGTGTGTCTTGGTGCACACGCATATGCCAAAAATATCAGGAAGAATACTGGATGGTATCCATACCATATATTTGGAAGGGAAATTCTGGCTTCAGGTCCTGACTGATACTTAGAAAGTGACTATGTGACTGAGAGTAAGACAGTTCAACTCTGTGCCTCAGGTTTCCCATCTGAAAAGAAAGTGAAACGAGGAAACAAGATGGTCTCGAAGGTTTCTTCTAGCTCTGCCATTTCAGGTTCTTTGTTACAAGATTCCTCCCATTTCAGACATTCTATGAGTCTACCAGGAGTAATATTTACCCATGGTGTTGCTTCAAGTTGTTTTTTTCTTTTAATGGACTTCATGGACATGGATTTCCCAAGTCTATTTCTATTAGAGAACCTGCCTTCAGACTTTTGAACAAACATGCAAACAATTGTCCAGAATTGTGTGACTGGGCATGGGGTGTTAACCTTGCTATTGTGAGTCACAGAAGCTGTGTCTGCTCTCTGCCCCTAGATGGTGCCTGTGAGGAGATAAAAAACCAGAAGTCTAAACTGTTCCACAGCCTGGATGGGGAGGACAAAGAGAAGGGAAGTAATCTCAGCTCCTTCCAGAGAAACCTTGCCTCGGGATATCTGTGCTACAATTCTGACAGTCGTCTGACAGGTTAAACAGGCTTCCAACAAGACATGGGCCCTGAGAGGGAAGGAAGTAAGGGACCTTTCCTCCCCGCTCCCCCCAAAGGTGTGTAGGAGTGTGTATGTCTGTCTGAAGCAAATTTGCTTTTAGCAGATGTTTTAACTCATGGCCCATATAACCAGCTCCATGTCCCGTAGTCACCAGGGCCCACGTGAAACGCACACTGTTTCCAAGAACCACTAACAGAGAGAACAAAAGCTTTGGTAGACACAAAAATTAGGTGGATGAACCTGATAAATGCTTCTTTTAGTGGACACCTGCAATGACCACCACTCACATGCGTGCAAATACAGTATATATATTTATTGGTGGCAGAGAAGAGTTTTTGGTTATCTGGTATTGGTGGTGGAATTGCTTTTTCACATTTCCTAAAGCACCTATTGTCTGAACACAATGGCTGTAAGAGTATTGAAATATCTTATGGGGCATTTATTAGTGTTAATGCATTGCTCCAAAAGGAAGAGGGTATGGATATTGAATCTCATCTCACTACCTCAAATGTTCCTGGATGTGAAGGTGAAAGTCTGTTACTGAGAAATCAGTCACTTTATCTGTGCCTCCAAGATGCTCGGCTGTTTGCGTAAAGAAGCCCAGAGGTGATATTTCTCAAATGATCATGGTCTTGTTTCTGTATTACCATCCATGAGCTCCCTTTGCTAAATATTTTCCTTTTGGAGTTTCCATTTTTAGAAAATTCATCTGTTGTTAAAATTTTCTTCAGGTGAGAGTATGGCAACATGTTCCCTATCTATTAATAGTCTGAAAATTTTTGTCTTTTTTCAGGCTAATTTTAAGAGTTTTGGACACTGAAACAGATGGGCAAAGTCCAAAGAAAGGGACTTCAGCTAGTCCCAGATATTTTCCCTTCCTTGGAGAGAGTCATAACTGGCTTTTTTCAGGAAAGGTTTTGTAGGTTCTATGTGTCTGAACATGCAGAGAGCAGAGGTGATGTACAGTTTGGACAGACCTATAGATAAGTACACCAGAGTAAATCTGTAAAACTGGTCTCTGTGGCAAGGTTAGGTTGTAATGCATGGATTCCCATCGACATAAATGAAACTTTATGTGTTCTGACTGGAACAGCTGTAGGGGTCTAAAGGCACTTGAAATCAAGTTAAATAACATGCAGTGCATACCATTCTTATCATGGTACAAATAACAAGAAGCAGTATGCAATAGGTCAGGATACATATGGTGTGCAGGGAATACTGCATGCACTAGGGTATATGAATTATGGGATATGTAGCTCAAAAGTTATTTTAGCTAAAACTGACCCTCCAGGGTCTGGAACCTACTCCAAATTTCCTCATGCTGTTGAGCTGTAGAATAGAGGAAAGTGGAAAAAGGGGGAGGAAGAATCACCACATCTTACGTGTTTCTATGATTTTAGACATCAGAATTTATTTGCCAAAGCAATATTTCTTCATACATCCGGAATTTTGAGCAACAGAGTATGAAGCCAACCTATGAACTTCTCCAGCTAGGTATTCCCAAACAAAGTAACAGTTGCAGCCCTGGAAAATGTCTTTTCCCTTAGTGGTCCTCTCCAGAGTGCTCTAAGTCATGTTCGGGAGTCTTTAGATGTATACACTTGTCATGCTGGAGAAATCTTAAAACAAAGCTTTCTTTATGTGTTTGTGTGTGCATGTACACACACGCTCATTTCCAAGACAAGTCCCAGTAACAGGTTTCTGGGTAAATGAGCATTGTATTGCCTTCCATCAGAAATGACTTCAAAATAAAGTGCTTTAATGCTAATACTGCAGATGTCGGCAGGAAACTCAGCACAGTCCTGAACACTGTACTTAGATAGCTGTGCAAAAGAGTACATGAAAGAAAGAGCTAATGTGCACTACTTCTATTTAAGATAGAAGGAGGAAATAGAAATTGTGATAGCATGCTATTTCAAGTAATAATAGAAAGTACTTGATGTTTACATGGTGAATGGATCAATACTAATTCTGTAGTCAGGGCACATACAGTAGTTTGGATTATACAAGTGATAGATGCACTCAGTATAGCTGAAATTTCCACCCTGCAACATTTATTTCTTGCTGCGTGTTAGATGGAATTTTCCACCCAACTATCTGGAAGGATTTGCATAAGAATGGTGATAGAGCAGTATTCTTTAATGATGTGCTTTCCTTTGTCAAACTTCAAAAATGTCTACGGTGCATGATGAGGTTCGGATGAATTGCCAAGCTAATGCTTTTATATTTTCTTTAAAGAGCTTATCTTCACTGTGTTGTGGGAGTTGCTTTATATTGTTGGCATAAAGGCGGTGGCAGTAAAGCTGACTTTGTAGCACATCCCCCCTTCCCACCAAAGAAAGCCTCCTCCCCCACCAAAGGCTTTGACCCCGTTAAGGAGGCAAAATGAGAAGATCCTCCACTGAAGTTGGTTCCAGCCACAATGAGGCTGGTCATTTGTATGGAATTTGTGCTGCATTGTACAGTTACTCACCATTCAATCATTAAGCTGGGAATGTTTTACTGTTCACACAGTCATCTCTTGGTAGTTTGACTTTAACCAGCACAGGTTGCTGTAACATGGGATTGAAACTGGGTCAAAGGAGGCTTCCTGGCAGGGTGACATCCTTGAATTAATCAAAGCTGAGCATGATGCCAGATTTGGGAAGTCTTTGCCAGTTGTAGTTATTAAAGAGATGGCTAAGAAATGATCCTGTGAGCCTTTCCTTCCCTGTTCCCACTTCCCCCATCCCAATCAGATTCTAATTTTTACAATGGGAAGAGAAAAGCGACTGGAAATGTTGAGAATTCCAGGAATGCAGCCTTCCAGTGAAAAGAATCTCATTCCTGAGAGGTGAGCCCTGAGAATTACTTTCTAGCTTCTACTTTGCAGCCCTTATTTAGACATATCAGAGTGCTCAGGGTGAAAAAGAAAGAAGAAAAAGTTTAGACCCATAGACTGGGTGGCATAGAACCTTCTGAGAGTGCCAACTGCATATTTGATTTGCATTACATTTTTGAGAGAGTTGATTGTCTTTAATCTTTGTTTTTTTTGTTTTGTGATCATTTTTGATGACATTTGCCCCTCAAGGCATCTATTTTCTGTGGGAAGGATTGGACATAATACCTAACATGTTTTTTTTTTCCAAAGAACTTTTCAAAGAGAAAGCACTAGACATAGAGTGAAGTGAGAACTAGGAGAGTAATTTATACTATAATAGTGCTATAAAAAATTCACAACTTTGAAAGATGTAAAAACAGTTCACTGTAATGATCAACTCTAATTCCAGATGACTAATGATGAAGAAAGCTGCCTACCTCCTGAAATAGTGGTGATGGAATAATCTACAGAATGAGACAGTTTTGGACATGGCCTATGAAACTTTGTTTTGCTTAACTATGTGTATTTCTTACAAGGATTTCTTTTTCATTTCTTTTTCTTTTTCTGAGGGTGAAGTGGGAAGGATAACAAATGAATGCCTGAAAATTAAAAAAACATACAACCAAAGAACAAAGAGAAGGCACTAAAAGTAAGTTACAGTTTAAGAAATGACCACTGCATCATTCATTCAACAATCATTGGCTAAATTACTTCAGGGTGCAGAGGACTGTGCCAGTAGAGATACAATGTTTAGATAAGATCTGATTCTTGCCCTCATGGAGCTCCCTGGTTAGTAGGGACATAAAACATAACAGTGTTACAGATAAGTATGTTAGAAAGAGGTTAAAATTGCTTTGTGAAGTCTGATGATGTTTGAGCTTTGGTGTCATTGCTAATGGGAAAGATCATGTCATAACCAAGTACATAAAAACTTCTTGAAGAATATTATTATCTTTTACGTGTTGGGCCATCATGGATGAAAATAACAGCCAACAGTTTTACTATTGGGGCATTGCTAATCCATAGATGTTATCTAATTCTGTTTGGAAGAATCTTGGGCTGCTGAAAAGGTGGTGATAGAAAGTGGACAATCCCTACTCTTAATTACATGAGCATACCTAGTTTCGGTTAGTGTTTTCATCCTAAATGTCTGAAGGGCCATTATGTTTCGAGGTTATGATGGCAAGATTGCATTCTTGCAGGTCCACAGAGACCTCCCATTATGGCGCTAACACTAACATAAATCAACATCAATGCAAGTTATATTGCCATTGAAATAACAAAAGAAATTAAATACAGACAACTAAGCACATTGAAATAATTTTAAGCTAAAGACAGAGACTTGCTAAAGCAAGGTAATTTTGAGTTAAAGAGTGTTCCACACTGGGGAGAAATTGAAGAAAGAAAATAATTTTATAAGGAGCAATTTATGTTGCCAGCAATTTTCTATAATTCTCGTGCTTTTATTCAAATACAAATATCTGAAGAAATAGTGTCGTTTCCTTACCACCCATCTTCCTTCCTGACTGACTTTGCAGCAAATAGATGACAGGAAGAGGTATTATTATTATCATTCATTAGTTATTTAGCATTTATTAGGTGTCTCTAAAGCATTCTGATGCACCATAGAACATTTCAGAGGATAAAGTCCATGATCTCAAAGAGTTTTCATCCTGCAAATGGTGATATGTGGATGAATATGCAAAGGGTGTTTTGGCAGATGCTAAGTCTAAATGGTTTTGCATATGTCCCCTTGGTCTGTGTGAAGCTCTGGGCTCTGAGTTATGGTCCTGGCTCTGACCCTGACTTGTCTGGCAGGGGGCAAATCATTCTTCCAGTGTCTTCAGCTCTGGAATGGAACTGTTAATACATGCCTCCTAGAGAAGATGTTAAAATGATTTATGTTAATTCTGAAAAGGGCCATGCCATTATCATGGGGCTTCAGCGTTTACGCCCTTAGCGTCATCAAATACCGGGGCAAAATTTGTATAGCTGAATTGAAGTAATTGGACCATGGTAGAGCTGATCATTTCAATTCAATTCAATTTAGCAAATGTATAATAAGTGCCCAAAATGTTCTAAGCACTAGGCTAGGCACTGGGTTTACAGCCACAAAGAAGAATGTAGCCCTGCCTTTAAGGACCTTAATGTTCACTGGTGGGAAAAGATATGAACATTGAGAAGGAAATTCAAAATATATACAATATAATCTCTGGGATGGGAGGAGACTGCCAATAACTTGAAAGATTAGAAGAGGCCTTCTATAGGAGGTGGCACTAGTGATGAACCTTTAAGGCTGGTGATTCCAAGAAATAGATGTAAGGAAGCAGAATATTATAGGCATAGGCAGTAGTGTATTCATTCACTGGTTCAACGTGCTGGGAAATTGATTGGTTTTGAATATAACTAAAAATACTAAATTAGCCTCAGCATGGCTGATTTAGTAGCAATAGATCCACATGGCCTTGGCGAGCCTTAGGGACTTGAACATTGTACCAAGTGCCACAAGACTGACCCAGTTTGTACGAGACAATCCTTAATTTTAAGGAATTTTGAATCTAAGTGGGAGAGAAGACAGAGCATCACATAGAAGGGATAAAGGTAAACAGAATATACAGAATGGTCATTTGTTAGTATATAGACTAAAAAAAGACTTAATTAGTACTTGATTAATGTTGAATGGGTGGTAAGTTGAAAAGACTGGAATGCTATGAGGGAGACAAGTGAGTCTGAGTGAGTAAAAGAGGTCTTCTGGAAAAGGCACACTTTTAGCAAACTATTGAACCCTTATGACTCATAGCTTCCTCATCTGAAAAATGTGGTGAATAATACTTCTATTACTTTCCTTGCAAGGTTTTAGGGAGGAAAGCACTTTTTAAATTGCAAAGAACTTCAGGAATGTGAGTGGTTGTGATGGTAATGATATTTACTATCTCATGTATAACATACATTATGTGATATGGTATAGTAGAAAGAGGGCAAGCTTTGGAATGAGGAAGGCCTGAATTGAAGTCTTGTGCCTGACACATACTGTTACTGTGTCACCATGGGCAAGTCACTTAACTTCTCCTAGGCAACTCTTTGTAAGTTTAAATTAGTCAATTACGAAAGACATGTTAAACTGTATCAGTAGAGGAAATTCCCTACATGGGTGAAACAATAGACTGTAGGCCCTCCTCCTAATAATGATAATATGATTATAAAACAGCAGCAGTAATAATTAAAATGAACAGCTCCAGAGTATGTATTGGTAGAAGGAGCAGGATGGAACAGTCCCAGAGGATGAGAGGCCAAAGTTATGTTTCTGAAACAATAATTTTTTTTAAACATGGTGGTGTAAATAGTTACGATGTTTTACTGTCAACATCCTTGTTCTTTTGATGGATGGAGGATGAAATGTGAATGGGGAAGTGAAGGAAAACCTTGTATCTAAACACCAGGATGAATGCCAATAGTTTAAAGGAAAATTGTGAAAAGAGTATGATGGGCACATGTATTTAATTGAAAAGGGAAGCATTAAGTGAACTCTGACCTCCTAAGATTACCTCAATGTGCAAGGATACTTTCAGCAAAGTGTTTGTGTGTAAACTCCTATGTGGGTAGCCTACAAAGTCTGATCCCATGAAGGTGTCCTAAAAACTGACACAGTCATGCCAGCATTTCCTCTGCCAGGGCCTTGCTTTGGGGGCTTATATCTCAACCTCAACCTAACTTTAATGTAGATTTGGAATTTAATTAATGGCACTGTTAGAACTGAGAAATTCCTACTGTCTTCCCATGCAGAGGCCATGTGATATTTGGAAAGCTATTACAGGATGGATAAAGCTCTATAGCAGTGAGAATAAAGCCCACAAAATTATCTGAGAAGTTCTACCACCTGGGATTATTGTTACAGGAAGCACTAATCTTCCAAAAAAATTCCTTTGCTAGTTGGGAATTTAAATGGCAGTCACTATGAGAGGAGATATTAAATCTTAGCAACATTATGCTACCATGTTCTCTTAGAACAGTGCCTTCTTCAGTTTTTGGCAGTTTATTGCCATATACAACATTTCATATACAAATAACATTAATAGCACACATACAGCTACTTAATGATATATGGTGTGCCTTGCTTTATCTAAGTGTAGAAAGTTTTGTGTTAATTAAATTTTTATAAAATTTGAAAAACAGATATCCCAACTAAGAAATACATTGATGCTTTTATATTTTATGTGGAAGTATAAATTTAATTGTCATGTCAATATTTCAAGGACCTCTGGTTGCATCATTATCGGCATTCTTTCTACCAGTACAGATCACAGTGGCTTTCATGAGTTGCTGTAGCCAAAAAGAATCATCACCAACCTGCTGGTGATAAGTCTCTCCTCAGGAAGCTAGGCTGGTACTCAGACAACTGGCATCCAGGCTGCTGCCTGGCCCTGGACTTGAAGTCTTTCCAGGTTGGCACAGTAGACTCTGCCAGTGCTTATGCTCCACTGGTCTTTGAGAACCTGTGATCACCCCTATGCCACAAAGAGGTCCTGGAACAGAGCTTGGTTGGGTTCATTTCATTCTAATGGAATTTTTAAGTTCATAAAAGAAGTTTACTAATAACAATAATTCACATTTATATGTATAATTTTAAAGGTTTATATGATACTTAATATGATGTCTCATTTGATTTTCTAAGACCCTGTGAGGTAAGTGCCCATTTTTTCAGAAGAGGAAACTGAGACTGAGAGCTTGGGTGACTTGTCTTTGGTCACATATCTACTAAAGGTCTGTAATAGGATGGGGAATCCAGTTCTGCTTGACTACATGTCCAGGGCCCTATTCACTATACCACACTACCTTTCAATAAATTCTGAAGGTACCGTGTAGCCAAGTTTTTCATTCAGTGGTTGAGGAACATTGTTTTGGAGTCAGAAGATCTAAGCTCAAGTTCCAGCTCTTAGCTTTGACAAGTCTTTTCACTGGACTAACCCTAAATTTCCTCATCTGTAAAATGGAGGTAATCCTACTTGGGCTTCCTATTTTACTGGGTTGTCATGAGCAAAGTGCTTTGTGAATTTTTAATCACTCTAGAAATGTGAGAGATCATTAATAAATGATCTTTTTCAATGTTTTGAGGTTATCGTACACGTGTTTCTTTGATAAGCTAGAAATACAGAAATCACACTTTTGGGTTCTGTGAAAAACTACTCCAAGTCTGAAGCACTGTGCTGGTCAGCACCTTCTCAAAACCATAGCTCATGCACCTCTGTGAATTTCTTTACCAGCTAGCCGGTAGACAAGTTAGTTCAGAACAAAAGACAGTTTTTGTCTCAAATAGCACAGAAAATAAAGTGATGAGAAACATGCCCCGCCTTCTCCAAACCCCAGGGACACAAGGGGTACTTTACACAAGATACCAGACCATTAGTGGGGAAGAAATTCACATAGAGAATACAACTTACCAATAAACACATGTATAGGACACATATCGAGGGAACATATGTAGCTAGGGCTTAAAGAGGCATATTCTAGGAACCCATATTTTCAGGGTACCATCATGGAGGCTACACATGTGGTCAGGGCAGATTCATGTCTAGGGCAGCCCACGTCTCCAATACTGTTGGGCTCTTGCTTCCACTTGGTAAAATTATTGTATTGCTCTCTGCTGGTTTCTACTTGTTATGCCATGTCTGTTGGGCATCTCCACTGGTGTTGAGGTTAACAAGTTCTTTTCTCTGCTACTATATTCTGAGCTGCAATTTTTCAGATTTGTCTACTAGTCTCCAGGCTTCTCCTGCTAAAGTGCAATGATCAGAAAACCTCTTCCTGATGAGGGCAGGTTAATGACACTTTAGTTCTTAGCTAAAGTGGTATGCCAACATGATACATACCTAAGGATAGTCAACAAAAGCCAGACAGCATGCCTTAGGATAAAATTAAGTCTTGTCTTTAAATTGTCTGCGCCTCAGCAAGGACCACAGTGTACGAGAGTTTTTTCTGGTAGACTTGGAAATTCATTGCAATACGAGGACTTTAAAAAAATTCCCAATGCTCTTTTAAGGCAAAATGCCTTCCACATTCAGAGAAAGAACTATGGAATTCAATTACAGAATGCAGCGGATCATTTTCTTTTGTATTGTATTGGTTTGTATTGTTTTGGTTTGTTATATGATTTCTCTTATTCATTTTAATTTTTCTATACAGCACGACTATGGTGAAAATGTATTTAATAGGAATGTATGTGTAAAACCTACATAAAATTGCATGCCATCTTGGGGATGGAGGGGGAAGGTAGGAGGAAAGGAAGGGAAAAAAATCTAATTATATGGTAGTGATTGTAGAACACTGAAAAATAAATAAAATTAATAAATTAAAAAAAATTTAGCTACATCAGGATTATTTGCTCAATGGTTCTAAAACTGAAAGGAACCTTAGAGGCATTCTAGTCTAACGTGAGCAGAATCAGATTAAAATGAAAAATAAGATTAAAATGTAATTGGGGAAACATTTAATAAAATTTTAAAAAATTCAATGCAACAACAAAAAAAATAAATTGTCTGTGCCTGTGGTAATTCAAAGTCCCTGGTACCAGACAATTTTCTAACTTAGGGTTTGACATTAGGGCAGGTAGATGGCACAATGGATGGGGTGCTGGACTTGGAGTCAGGAAGACCTGAGTTCAAATTCAGCCTCAGATACTGACTAGCAGTGTGACCTTGGGCAAGTCACTTAACTTCTGTCTGCTTCAATTTTCTCATCAGTAAAATGGGTATAATAGAAACACCTACCTCCTAGGGTTTTTAGGAGGATAACATCTATAATGCACTTTGTAAACCATAAAGAGCTATGTTAATGCTATTTATTATTATAATATTAGTAGTAGTAATAAAAACATCAGGCATTTCTAAGCAACGATTGCCAAATCATTGTATTTTAGATACTTAAGTAAAATTATAAAGTAATTTACTGCTGTTGTCTTTACTATTCCAACTCTTCAGTTAAAGGTTGCAGCAATTTGTAGATAACTTTCTTAAACTCAGGCAGGATTACTTCAGAATTTAGTTCTGACCTGTCCACGCCAACACACACACACACACACACACACACACACACTTCTTCCGAAGGTGAATAAGCAAGAAACAAAGTTCCAATTGGGATTAGATACTGTAACAGCTAGGGGAAAAACCCAACCAACAACTTTAAGGGGAGGGTTAAGATTTACATATTCTACTTTTCAGATGCTATTATGAAATGGGTGATGTTTATTTATCTTTGATGTTAGCTCACTTATCCCCTCAGTACCTTTCTCTCCCCTGCTCTGATGTCTCACCATGAGGCCTTATGCCAGAGGTCACAACTTTCATGTTGCTACTTGGCTACATGGACCATCCTATGTAGCCTTTCCAGACAGTGCTCTGGATCAACCTTTATCCTTCCATCAAAATTGAATTTTAATGGGGGGTGGTGCTTTAATATATTTCTGATGATGGGATTTTCAACATTAACATTAGGAGCAGGGAGAATAGCTTTTGGCTGGTGAGGGAAGAACTTTCTGGTATCCTTTGATTCATAGTTTATAGGCTTCTATTCTTCTTGACTCTTAACAAATAATAATTGACATTGCTGTAGTAGTTTATGTGTAAT
Source organism: Bettongia penicillata ogilbyi (assembly GCA_023548195.1). NCBI lineage: Eukaryota > Metazoa > Chordata > Mammalia > Diprotodontia > Potoroidae > Bettongia > Bettongia penicillata. The sequence goes on from JAJHZJ010000226.1 coordinate 3,898,645, forward strand.
CCCTTTGAGGGAAGAGAGGACTAGTACTTCTATTTCAGTGTTCACAATAGAAATAGACATAGATATGTTAGAGGATGTTCAGTGACCTGAACAAGAGGTACAGTAATTCTTGGTCTTTGTGAAACTGTATGCACAATGTTCTAACTACACTGTACCATGCTAATGATCCAGGTGTCCCTACAAATGATTGTTTAAGCTGACTTACATTACCTCCCAGCTCGTAAAACTCTTTTTTTTTGCTGCCCTATACCTCTTTAGATCACATATTTCATTTTATCTTGGATGTCCCTTGACTATGCTGGAAACCCCATTAGGACAGCAATTATTTCTAATCTAGACCCTATACCTCTTTCAGTATTAAGCACAGAATCCCTCAACCCAGTTAGTTAATTAACATTTATTAAATAACCACTACAGGTCAGGCATTGTGCTAAGCACTGAGGCTACAGAGAAGGGTAAACACAGAAAGTCCTTGATAAATGTTTGCTGTTGGCTTACTCTTCCTGGATCATATCAACAAGGTGGAAGGAAAGGGCAAAGACAAAATCAGTGAAGGCCAGTGTTCCCTCACTGGCTCTCCCTGACTGGCTGAACTCTCTGACAGCATTGAGCTGGCATAATGACCAGTTAAAGCCACCACTGGCTGGTCTGATGCTGAGTAGTAAACAGCTATTCAGGGACAATGGTGGAAAGAGGGAGAGACAGTGATCTCCTCTCTATTTTTATGCTCCCCTCCATTGCTATTTCGGGGCTCTCAGTGGTATCATTGGTGGAGCCCAAGGCCATGTGCTACTGATCTCAAGAGGTCATGAGTTTAGTTTTATTTGAAAAACAACAGAAAGAGAGAATCCTCTGGATGAAGAGCCAGTAGTTATCTTTCCATATGAAATGCTGGGTAAGCATATTACCTGGCATGCATAGCACCTCCCCAGTGGCAGGCAAAGTGCCAAGAAATAGTTGGCTAAGGAAGGATGCTGCTGAGGAAGGTTCCTGCTGAAATGGCCAATATGATCAACTAGGCACTGGTAGAACAAACCAGCTTTATAAATGTTCACTGCTAAGGATCTATATGTGGATACACATATGTATATAAATACATATACATAGCATATGTGCATATATAATAAATATACATACACACATGTCTATAGTATATATTACTCATATATTCATTTACATTCACAATATATATAGATGCATATGATATCTAAAACCACATATATCAATGCATATATATATGTATGTATAAGTATATATGTACATGTGTATATATTCCACCCTCCCTTTCTTGGTCACCACCTTTCAATGTAATACTTTGCATTTCAAAGAAAAAAAATAACTTTGTGAAGCCAAGATATTTTCTCCATGGGTTCCAGTCATTTACCTGACTTTTATGTTAGAAAACAAGTATATTATACTATATGGGGAAACATCATATAGAGATAGTGAGGATGTAGGGATAGGATGCTGATCCTCGAGTTAAGAAGAGTTGTATTTGAATTTCATCTTTTCACCTTTAGTAACTGTATGACTTTGGGCAAACCACTTAATCTATATTCACTTCAAACAACTCCCTAGGACTTATTTAATAGTCCTATGCTGGTTGAGGTATACATTAGTGGAGGGAGTCACCAAAACACAAGTTTTCTAACACTGAGAAAAGTCATAGATCTCATGTGTATTTGAATATATAAGGACACCAGTTTGGTAGTGCAGGCAACTTACACCAGATGCATAGAAAGTTTCCTCATGGTCCCATTCTTAGTATTCAGAAAGATTTCAACCACATGACAATAATTTTCTTTCTGTAGAAGGTGAACCATAGAGGGAATAAGGATTTAATAGAAAGCCATTGATGACTTGATTAGGACACAATTGATTCTTCATTCCTTTGAAATTCCCGATCATCTCATGAAGAAATATATTTAAACCTTTACTAGAATGAACTCAGATTTACTCAAATAACTCTTTTTCTTTCAGTCAACTGAAAAAAAAACTAGCATTATCTCCATGGAGTTGGAAATGGTTATTGAGTTATGAATGAAAAAAAATCAACCCTACCATCACTCCAACACATTTGTTTCATACTATTAACTAATGATGAAATGATTTTTTTCTTGTAGTCTTCATATTGCAAATTGCTTCCCCCACAGAAATTAGATAGCTGAAAAGTTTTTGGCACTATCTTGAAAATGGACACACACACACACACACACACACACACTTGCTAGAATTATGTCAGATCCCAAAGTTGTTCAGGAATGAGATTCCTCATTTAGGGACTTCCCCCTGTCAAGAGTAAGACCAATTACTGTTGAATTATTGTATCAACTGTTAATTACTGTTTGAAGGATTGAAATTGAGAATCACTTACACCACAGTGAAGAGAGGTGCATGGTGGGCATGAGGAGGCTGCAACAACATGTTACAGAGGAGGAGTTATGCAACATAAATGACATATGGATATCATCAGAGAAATATATAAGCAGGAAAAATGGACTGGTCACATAGCATGGCTAGGGGCCATGGTCAATCAGCATCCAAACAATGCAAGAGAATGTGTGCAAGGCTTCCATCATGTTGGGCAGGCACCCTGTGATGGATTTGTGGGGCTATATGTATTACAGTTGCTCTTAAGCAGGTATGTATGGGTCATAATGTGCGTTGTTGAGGGAATACTCAATGGGATAAGGTTATAAACCCACTAGAATACTGAAATCTATCGATTCCTTGGTTCTTTAAGTATGAAAACCTTGCAAATACTGCCTTCTCAAAGTCTGGTGCCAGTTTCATTTCCCCAAATGTTGTCCCCCTGAAGGAACCTTACTTATAGCTCCGGTTACTTAAGTCATTATGTCTTTATCTTGAAGCTGTGTCTGCAAATTTATTTAGGTGAAGCTAGTGTTTCTTCTATCTTTAGAGACTCTTCAGAGGTGTTAAAAGTGTGCCTAATGGTGTCATCTGGGTAGAAAACACACCTCCAGACAATATGGCAAATAAGAGGCAGATGAATTTTATTGCTTACGGCCAACAAGATTACGGGTAGAAACCTGTTTGCCTTTTGCAACATCCGAGCCAGGATGAACAAGAAAGTATGAGAATAGACCTGTGCTGAATAATGCATATCTATGCTTGTCTTTAATTCTCACAGCTTAAAGAAAGCGTTCCTTGCACTGTATCTTGCAATTCCCACTTGATATGTCTGCAAAAAAGCATGTAGGCAAAACAACAGGAGAAAAATAAAGGAAAATTCGATGGTTTAGTTGGATTTTGACCTCTTGTAGAAGAGCATGTTTATTGCCATTTTATTCTTTCTCACTGTAACCTGTGCTCACATATACCTAGAGTGCAAGATTCATCGGCATAGCTTAAAAGAAATGGTTTTCAAACTTTATTTTGCTCATAGCACAATATTATCCTTTGCTGTGAGGAATCCCTAAAGGCTAAAGAGAGCTAGGGGATTCACATCTGGGCCTGTGATTGCAGATGTTAATTTCATTCGATTCTTGGTACATCTACTGGGAACTCCGGGAAACTCTTTGAGAATCGCTGGTTTAGAGAAACTCTTTCTCATCTCTACCTCCTTTGGAGGTAAAAGAGTTCTTCCCTGCCCTCACAATGTATTGTAGGTCATCTCTTAGGGGCCTGAGACATTTGAAATCAGGTCTTCACTTTTTCCTTTAGGTTCTTTAGTCTAAAATTTCTAACAGGTTCTGAAAGAGATTCTTATTTCAATTTTATTATTAAAATTTTATTGATACTTTTTGTTTTCAAAACTGCAATCATTTCTCAAAATGTTACCTCACCTCAAATCCTCCCTGATAATATAGGAAAACAATTAAGCCAAACCAACCCACACAGCAATCTTGTCTGCAAGTGTATACAACACTTGGCATCTGTAGTATCCCCCTGCCCCCCCACTTCTTAGAGGAAGATTTATTTCATCATCTTTTCTTTATAACTAAAATAATCCTTACATTTAATCTGAATTCAGCTATTGTTTTCATTTACACTATTGTTTGCAATAAGAGGTTGTAGGGAACAGTAGAAAGAGTTGGAGAATAATTCAATTTGTGTGGAACATAGTAGGTTAAATAGAGAACAGTAATATAAATGGTGGATTAGGTTTTATAGTGAAATTTACTATTCTGTTTCATTCAGTATAATGTATATTGCATTTAATACACATGGGTATATAAAGTCAGTGGCTTCTAGGAATTTCTAAGTCCAAGGATGTTTTTTTCCTGAGATTTTGGAGTAAGTCATCACATAAACTAAAGGTAAGCTTCTGGTCTAGAGAAAGGTGATTATGAAGGTGATGCTAAATTGCCTTCATTCATGAGATCAGCAAATCTATCTTTCTATCTATTTTCTATCTATCTATCTATCTATCTATCTATCTATCTATCTATCTATCTATCTATCTATCTATCTATCTATCTAATCTTTCCCTAAGAGGTTCCAGTTTTATCTTGGATCCTATCATGGTCTCTTGGAAGAACTTTGCTCCAGCGTTTGCACACACTCTGTAGCCTATTTCTGCCGTTTTGTGATTTGAGAATCATGTTTCTATGTGTAGACCATTAGCACATCATCACATCCTGATGTACAAGATTTTCCAGGGGAGCTGCTCCAGAGCTGCTCCTAGCTCTTCAGTGCCTCTTTCTCCAAAATCTTCTAGCTCTCAGAAGTCATCATCTGATTCTCTTTATAGGCTTGGTATAAAGGGAAGCCTCTAGATCCACAATAGCCTAAACCAATTAAAGCATCCTCAGGCAATATTCCTTCAGCCTTATGACTTAAGGAGTCAACAAGGTCTCAAACCTAGGACCTGTCAACAACATTTTCTATGAGGTATTCATGGGCGTATACACACCATCCATAGGATGATTATACCAATGTCCCGGATAATGCCCTCACCCCTCATTTGTTTAACCTCCTCAGGTTTTTTTAGTTTCCTCTTATTAACCTTCTTTGTAGGGAAGGCTCAAAGCTCCATTTCTAGGACCTATTGTTCCTGTTAGCAATCTAATATCTCTTCATGTACAATTCTACGTGGCCATACTGAAGGAGCACCAAGAAACCTGCTGAAATAGCCTTTTTTTTTTAGAGTCATGCTGGTGTTGTTGTGCAATTCCCAAAGGGGTGTGACAATGGGAAACTTTGTTGTTTCTCTATTAAGGCAATGCGCATGAAAATGATTCAAAAATTGTGAAGCACTAACCAAATGTAAGGGGCAACTAGGTTACTCAATGGGGTGAGTGCTCAGCCTGAAATCAGGAAGACCCAAGTTCCAATCTGGCCTCGGACACTTACCAGCTGTGTGGCCCTGGACAAGTTGCTTAGCAACTATTTGCCTTAATCCACTGCAACAGAGAATGGCAAATAATTCCAGAGAGTTGGGCACAACTGAACAATAACCAATTGTAATGCATTGGCATAGTTTTGATTGACAGAAGGAAAGTATCCTTCCTATTTATTGTATACCTTGTCTTGACCAAATGCAGTAAAACCTTAAAATAATTTGGTTCATTATTATATATATTCAGTTGTTCTGTGGGTAAAATCATGAATCAATTTCCCTTTCTGGGCTTGAATTTCCTCATATGTAGAACAAAGAGGGTTGGACCTTCCATCAGTAAGAATCTGTGAATCTAATGTAACAATGACGGTCAATAAAAGTCGATGCAGTGAGTTAGTCCCATTCCCTGATAGTGGTACCCTGTAACTTTACTGTATTTTTTATTCCAAACCTTTCTTTTTTTCCTCATTTATTGGAGTTTGTCTTCTAAAGTTAATGTTCACCTACTTTATTTATGTGGCACATGTATGTGTACTCATTATAACACATTGATTTTAATATTAAACTTGAAAAAAGCACCCCAGGTATATGTTTTTCCTTTAATATATCATATTTGCATTTGTGTCAGAGATAATGACCAAAAGCCATGTGCTACATATAAGTACTTCAATATTCTAATACTTTAGGAATATGATTTCATCAGTGTGGGTGATCCTTTCTTGGTGAAGATTTCACATCACCTTTCTACGACTTAGTAGATGTTTCATGAGTTATTAAGGATAAAACAAATAAGCCAACATCTGTTGGCCACCCCTTTGGTGATGAACATCTTGAATTTAGTTATGCTCGAGGGATATATCAGCAGTTAACCACTCCAACACTTTTCTTGTGGAATGGACCTGCCAGGGGTTTTGCTCTGTTGACATTAGCCTTTGATACCTTTCAAGATGATGAGACTTCTGGAGAAGACTGGAGCTAATTAAGAGGAATTTTTTTTTTAACTTAATAATGTCTGTGGCCTGACCTTAAACTTTTAAAATGCTTCTTAGGATTATTAGTATTTGAAATATTACTGCATATAGTGAGATTGATATGTTTACAGTAAGAAGAGCAGTTTCATCTTTTGGCTGTGATAAGGGCCAGGCAATTTTTACATTCAGAATGTCCTCCAATCATAAATAATAGTGTGACATTATTAATTAAAGAGTTGAAAACTTACAATGGATTCTTTGATATTTTAATTCATATGCTACACTTGTGATAGTAATCCCCTTCAAAATTTTTTTTGTATTTATAAGTTTGGATTTAACCCATATGGATTTAACCCTCATGGCTAAGTAGCAAAAATATAAATTAAACATTTAGTGGGGAGTTAAGTAAAGCTATCAATTTCACTGAGAAACCTTGTCACTCTACTAGAAGTGAGTCAATTTCACATAGTCCCATAAGTATTACATGAAACAAGGCATGGTTGCCATTATTGAGAATTCTGCTCCTGTAACAACTCCTACCCCGCCCCCCGCCAGAGTTTCAATAATTTTTCTCTCCAAAAATCTGATTAAAAGCAACAAAGGGGTACCGTTATTATTATTATTTGAGGGATTAGGGGAGAATTTGCTTTCTTCTTATTACACACATTGCTATTTTCCTTTCTTCTACACATTGTGGCTCCTATTTTGAATGGGTGACTGACTAAAAGTCCCTGGGATGGTGGTGATTGGTTGTGGTGAGGGATGGTGTGTGTGTGTGTGTGTGTGTGTGTGTGTGTTTGGAAGAGCAAGAAAATAAAAGAATAGATGCTCTGATCAGAAATAAGCTGCTTTCCATTAGGCAGTGGTGCAGTCCAAATAGGAGCTAGGTTTCATTTGCATCTTTTTCGAGTTGTTCTTTTAAAGAATTAGATGGCAGTGTAGCAGGAAATAAGGCAAAGAGGATTTCCATGCCATCATTTATTAATGAAATTCATGATATAGAAGCCGCAGGGAATAATTCCATTTAGGTCAATCCATGGATGTGGGGGTAGGGAGGGTGAGGGAGGCTTTAGGTGGTAGTGACCTCACTGACGCAAACTATTCCTTAAGTCTCTGAAAACACCAGATCAGGGAAGTCTGTACTTTAAAATTCATCCTTTGTTGAAAGTAATTTAGAAGCATCTGTCACTCTTTTCCTGAATGCCTATCCTAGAAATCATTAGAATAGTCCTTTGTCCTTGGCTCCTTGTACAAGGTTCATGAAGGTGCTTTGGTATTTGAGATATTTTCATAACCCAGTGAGCTACAGCTCAGCAGCAGTTCTTGAAGAAGACTATCTGGGTGCTGTAAGGCTACTAGGATAAATGGAAAGGTTGGCTGACTGCCTGAAATGAGCACTGCTTTCCAAGTTCCATACCCAAGAAATGGAAAGAAAGTGCCTCTGTGATAGCCAGGGGAAAGGAAAGAGTGAGTGACCTCTTTAGATGAAACTTACAGCCTTGGAAATCTGACTAATGGCTGTAGAGGGTTATGTGATGATAACTCACAGCTGCCACTTGGATTTAATTATACCAACATTTGTAGACAATAAAAGGATCTTGAAGTCTGTTGGCCTGATAAGAAGGTAGTGACAAAAGCAAATTTGGACTTCTGGCCAAAAGGACTGGATTGAAAAATGGGTTGGGAAATTTTCCCCCCTAGGAAATTTCATCATCATAATCAAATAGTTATTAAGGACCAATTATGAGTATAGAAGGGGGAGGAGGAGTGAAATAGAACATATAAGACATTGTCAATTGGCAGATAACTGTTTAATTTTGTTGTCTAGATGTTTTCAGTTGTGTCTGACTCTTTGTGACCCCATTTGGGGTTTTCTTGGCAACAATACTGGAATGATTTACCATTTCCTTCTCCAGTTCATTTGACAGATGAGGAAACTGAGGCAAACAGGGTCACACAGCTAGCAAGTGTCTGAGACAAGATTTGAACTCACGAAGATGTCTCTGCCCACTCTATCCCTACCTGCCCTAATAATGAAAATACAACAGAAGATAAGATGTGATATAGGAAAAGATTTCTGAAGGGCATGGTAAAATCACTAGAATTAATGCTCTATTGGTAGCAAGGCACTCATAATTGTTTGCTGGTGATCATGAGGATAACTGCTTCATCCTCAGGCCAACTACATTAATTAAGTGAGTTGCTTTGTTATTTCACTATGTGATGGACTTGGACCAGAGTCATGGTCATAAGATATATATCTTAAATGTGATTGCAGAATTCAATACTCTTTTAATTGAATCATAATTTCTTTTCCATGCGTTTAGAATTAGAGGGAGTTGTAGAGGTTGTACAGTCCAACAGATGAAGAAACTGGGGTTCAGAGATGTGAATAGCAGGGGTAGGATTTAAACCCAGGCTTTCTGACTCCAAATTGAGCACTATGAGCCCTGTACCATGATGTCCCCTTTACCCCCAACATTGTAGAGGGTAATAGAGTAGTATGTTCTAATCCTGGCTTTGTGATTGACTCAAAATGTAACTTTGAATAAGATATAACCTAAGATTTCAGTTTACTCATTTGTAAAATGAGGGACTTTGCTTTTCTAAATCCTATAGCTCAAAAGGTTCTATATCTTATTTTTCAAATTGATTTCATTGTTGGACAGATCTTCCAAGTTGGTTCCTTTGGACAGCTAAAGATAATGGCCTTTGATCTGATGACTACCTGAAAGTCTGCTTTGCTAGTGTGCCTCCTTGTACTAGGCCTAAAACCCAGGACTGCAATCCAGATCCAAGTATAGGCAAGACCTCAGTGCCAGCAAAGGGACCCCTGTGAATTGTCTTCTGACCCATTGTCCAATCCCTTTACCATCCGTGGGCGGAGAGGTCTGGAAACTGCTATGGCTGGCAGTGATTCAGTCATCCTGAAGCCTCCTCCTCCTGGTTTATTGGGGTCCAGTCTACCCTGATATGACCTCAGCAGGATTGTCCTCCTCTCTCACTTTGGTACAACAGACCTTTCTAGTTGATATTCTAAATTGTCTAGGGATGGAAAATTGTTTCACTTTGTCTTTTTGTGGGTTCTGCTATTCTAAAATTTATTTAGAATCATTATTTATAGGTGTCTGGAAGGTTTTGGGGGAGAGCTCAGGTGACTTTCTGCCTTTACTCTGCCTTTAATCTTGGCTTCATCCTTCCAGAGAGTTGCATTTTAAACCAGCTTGATAAACTCAACCAGTTTCACAGTAGATGCTGTATTTATTTTAAAATGCTTTATTGATGTATTTTGTTTTTTCACCATATCCATTTCCCAACTAGCACCCTCTCATAGGATCTCCCCTATAATAGAAAAATATCAACTAAGCAAAACCAACTGATGACTGTGACTGACAGAACCTGGAACTTTCCATACCTATAGCTCTGTCATCTTTGTATTAAGGTGAAGGTAGGGTGTTTCAACATTGGAACTGACACTGATAACTTTATTTAAATTGTCTTTTTCTGTTGCCTTCTTTGATATAACCATTGCATACATTGTTCTTACGTATCTATTTTTAATTTAACTTCAGTTCATTTAGGTTTCCCCATGTTTCTCCAGATTCTTGAGGAACATGGCACAATAGTATTCATCCCATTCATGTGCCACTCTGTTTTTACCATTTCCCAGTATATGGGTGCCTACTTCACTTCTGTTTTTTCCTATACAAAAGGTGTTATGAATATTTGACTACAAATGGGACCTTTCATTCTGTCACTGACCTTTTTGGATAGTGGGATCACTGTAATATGGCACAAAAATTTTCTTGCACAACTTCAAACATTCCTCAAATAGTTAAACCAATTAATAACTCCACTGGAAGCATATTACGTTTTCAATCTTCTTGTAGTTCCTCCAACACGTATTGTTTTCTTTTTTGATATCTCTAATAATTTGGAGAGTGTGAAGTTATAAGTAGGTATAATATCAATCAAATGCTATGTATGCTAGCCACTCATAGAAGAAGGAAATATGACATGGCCCCTGTCTTTCATGAATTTATACTCTCATCAGAGAGACAAAGTAGTTCTACATAAAACAATCAGAGAACGGATCAAGAGAGGGTGTGACTAGGTTCACACATCTGATTTCCATGCCAGATACTAATAATTAGATACTCAAATGTGACTACATCAGTTTGGATGTTTCTACAATGATGCTGTGGCTACTCATCCATGCCCATAATATTTATTTATTTATTTATTTAACTTTTTACATTCATATTCGCAAAATTTTGTGTTCCAAATTTTCTCCCCTTTTATCCCCTCTCCCCACCCCAATACCCCAAGCAATCTAATTTTCCCTATCTCCAATCTGCCCTCTCTTCTGTCATCCCTCCCTTCTCTTGTCTCCATTTTCTCTTTTCTTCTGTAGGGCCAGATGACTTTCTATTCCTCATTAACTGTATGTCTTCTTTCCTAGTAGCAACAACAATACTATACAGTTGTTCCTAAAACTTTGAGTTCCAAATTCTCCCCATCCCTCCCTCCCTGCCCATTCCCTTTGGGACGGCAGGCAATTCAATATAGGCCATATCTGTGTAGTTTTGCCAATGACTTCCCTGATAGTCGTATTGTGTAAGACTAACTGAATTACCCTCCATCCTAACCTGCCCCTCATTGTTTCTCTTCTGTCTTTTGATCCTGTCCCTCCCCTTTCTTATCTCCTTCTCCCCCACTTTCCTATACTGTAAGATAGGTTTTCATACCAAAATGAGTGTGCATTTTATTCCTTCCTTTAGTCAAATGTGATGAGGGTAAACTTCTTGTTTTTTTTTTCTCAGCTCTCCTCTTTTTCCCTCCACTAAAAGGTCTCCTGCTTGCCTCTTAAATGACATATAATTTACCCCATTCCATTTCACTCTCTTTCCTCCCACTACATTTCTCTCTCACCATTTACCTTAATTTCTTTTAAGATATGGTCTCATCCTATTCAATTCACTCTGTGCTCTCTGTCTCTGTATGTGTGTGCATGTGTGTATGTGTGTGTGTGTGCATGCATTTACATGTGTGTATGATCCCACCAACTACCCAGATACTGAAAAGTTTTAAGAGTTACAAATATTGTCTTTCCATGTAGGAATGTAAACAGTTCACTTCTGGTAAGTCCCTTAATACTTCTCTTTGATGTTTCCTTTTTCATGCTTCTTCTCATTCTTGTGTTTGAAAGTCAAATTTTCTTTTCAGCTCTGGTCTTTTCATCAAGAATGATTGAAAGTCCTCTGTTTCATTGAAAGACCATATTTTCCCTTGAAGTATTATACTCAGTTTTGCTGGGTAGGTGATTCTTGGTTTAAGTCCTAGTTCCTTTGACTTCTGGAATATCCTATTCCACGCCCTTTGATCCCTTAATGTAGAAGCTGCTAGATCTTGAGTTATCCTGATTTTATTTCCACAATACTGGAATTGTTTCTTTCTAGCTGCTTGTAAGATTTTCTCCTTGACCTGGGAGTTCTGGAATTTGGCCACAATGTTCCTAGGAGTTTCTCTTTTTGGATCTCTTTCAGGTGGTGATCGATGGATTCTTTCAATACTTATTTTGCCCTCTGGTTCTAGAATGTCAGGGCAGTTTTCCTTGATAATTTCATGGAGGATGATATCAAGGCTCTTTTTTTGATCATGACTTTCAGGTAGTCCCATAATTTTTAAATTGTGTCTCCTGGATCTATTTTCCAGGTCAGTTGTTTTTCCCATGAGATATTTCACATTCTCTTCCATTTTTTCATTCTTTTGGTTTTATTTTGTGATTTCTTGGTTTCTCATAAAGTCATTAGACTCCATCTGTTCCATTCTAATTTTGAGAGAACTATTATCTTCAGTGAGCTTTTGAACCTCTTTTTCCATTTGGCTCATTCTGCTTTTGAAAGCATTCTTCTCCTCATTGGCTTTTTGAACCTCTTTTGCCAATTGAGTGAGCCTATTTTTCAAGGTGTTATTTTCTTCAGCATTTTTTTGGGTCTCCTTTACCAAGGTATTGACCCGTTTTTCATACTTTTCTTGCATCTCTCTCATTTCTCTTCCCAGTTTTTCCTCCACCTGTCTAACTTGCTTTTCAAAATCCTTTTTGAGCTCTTCCAAGGCCTGAGCCCACCCGACATCCCCCTGGGATGTCTGGGGTACCGAGGCCCTGCCCTCCACGTCTTTCCCTGATGGCAAGAATATGTCCTCGTCGCAGATCCGAAAGTCGGGATCATTTGCATCTGTTCGAAAAAACTCTCTATAGTCGTATTTCTTTCATTTTCTAGGCATTTTCCCAGCCAGTTACTTGACTTCTGAGATTCCTGTCCACCCCCGCTGAGATCTGCCCAGCTAGTGCTTGGGGTCTGAGATTCAAATGGGCTTTCCGCAGCAGGCACCGCTGCTAATCAATGTGAGCTTTAGTTCTGGTGCTGGGGTGGGGGCAGGGCCGCCTCCCAGGCTCAGTTCCCTCAGGGGGTTTATGCAGAGACTCTCAGTAATGAAGATCCTGCCTGCTGCTGGGGGAGTCCCGGGGGGCCGCCGCAGCTGCTGCCTCCGCCACCGCTGCCCCCGCCTCTGCCTCTGCCTCTCCTGCTGCCGCTTCCTCCCGAGGGGGCCCAAGTCATGGAGACACTCTGCTCCCCTCGGCCAGCCAGCCATCTCTCTCACTGACCTGTAGCTTCTGTGGGCGGAGGGACCTTCCCGGACGCCAGAGGTTCCGTCCCTGAAGCCTGCTTGGATTAGCTTCTCTGGGGCCGCGGCCAGGGCAGCGCTGGGGTGGGGTCCACTTTCTGGGGCGCGACGGACCCTGGGGATGGCTCTCCAGGGTTCTCTGGAACGGAAATCTCTTCCACTCTGTTTCTGCACCCCTTACAGTGATCCAGAACTTATGGGGATCTCTTTTTACATTAATTCTATGGGCTGTGGGTTTGGAGCTTGTAAACGTGCCTCTTTCTACTCCGCCATCTTGACTCCGCCCCCCTCCATGCCCATAGTATGACATTCTTATCTATACCCTCCCATAAGTCCATAAGTTCACCGCAGGAAGTCCATCCAATGTTCTGGGGACTTTTTCACTTTCCATTATCCATTCTTCTGTCTTTTTTCCCCTCATACATTTCACTGATAATGCCCTTTACTTCAATTATTTGAAGTTCCTTATTTGATATATGTTGACACCTATTCAATCTACCATGAAGTCTTCCATTGCTGTCAGCGTTGCATAGATAATTCCTCAGAGACTGCAATGTTCCATGGCTTGAAGTCATCTAATAACATTGGTCAAATATTGGTTTAAAAAATTTGATATTGGACAAGTTGTCATTGAAAGAAGCCTTGCAATTTATTGAATGTAATCCAGCTTATTTGTCTTTTTTCTTGTTTAATTATGGGTCCAACTTATTCAGTTATACTATCCATATCAAATATACATGCACATATGTGTGTATACACATACAAATGTATATATTTATATATACATATATTATATATATACATATGTCTGTGTATTTTTGTGTTTCTTGTTGTGTTGTGTTGCTTTGTAGGTTTTCCATCTAATTCCTTTATCATAGTCTTAGCAAAAGACATTTTTCTCCAATTAATTTTACCTGTGGTAAAGACCCCAAGCATTTTGGAATGGTAATAGATTTCTTCTTGGAACATTTTCATTTTTCAGGGGCCTTAGTACAAACAGTATGATGTCATTTACAAACCAGAGCATTTGGAGAACCTCACCATCCATATAGAATCTTTCTTTCTTTTTTATTTTTAAAGAATTTATTTATTTTCAGTTCTCAACATTCACTTTCACAAGAATTTGAATTCAAAATTTTCTCTCCCTCTCTCCTCAATCCCTCACCTGGGACAACATGCATCCCATTCATCCCTTCCTCCAGTCTGCCCTCCCTTTTATTACCCACCCTTCTTCCATTCCCCTTCCCCTCTTTCCCTGTAGGGCAAAGTAGATTTCTATACTCCATTGTATGTATAGCTTAATTAGAATCTCTCTTTAATTTGAACTCTGTGCTCTCCTCCATGATAGTAGCAAATGACTTTTCCCTCTTTTATACTTGGTCTGATATTTAGGATCAGCTGTTCTTGTTGCTTTTTAGTTATATCTAACTCTTTATGACCCCATTTGGGGTTTTCTTGGCAAAGATAGTAGAGCAGTTTGCCATTTTCTTCTTCAGCTCATTTTACAGGTGAGGAAACTGAGGTAAACAGGATTAAGTGACTTGCCCAGGGTCATACTACTAAGTGTCTGAGACCAGATTTGAACTCAGGAAGACAATCTGTACTTCAAGGAATCTTAGTGTATGATCTGTGGATGAAAGATGCCTTTTTGGGAGACTTTTAAATAGTATTTTACCCTACCAAATTAAGTGCTTTTTATATTAAAAAAATAAGCATCTTATATTCTCTACATCTTTTACTCAATTATGTGATAGTATAGAGGAGGTCTATTGTAGAATATTCCTTGAAAATTTGCCCATTTCCTGTGAATGCTTTCATTGAGGATATTTTTATTGTATATGTAGATGATTCTCATAAAATTTTATAGATGGGAAATTGGTTGATAGCAGTTGATGTTCTCTTGGTAGCCTTTTGAAAATATTAATGATATCTGATTTTTTTCTCTATTTGGTCCCTTACTTTCTTCAGAAATCTTGTGAATTAGTTCCTTAATGCTCTAACAATTGCTCTGCCTTAAGCAAGGATCTCCTTTGTCAAATGCAATTGCTTTTCATTTCTCTGTGGTGTCATTTCTACCTCTATAAGCAAAACAGGAACTCTGATGTGATAGTCTGTATGTGGTGTCTCTGTAGAACGCTCCAGGAGGACAAACTCCTCTGGAGTGAGAACTTACTGAGCCCTTTTCAGGGCTGCTCATTCACCTTTGGTGTTCTCTTGTTACTTAACTCTCATCTGAGGCTCCAAGACATTGTAGTATGTGCAGCGGCCATACCTCAATAAAACTGTCTTGGCAGAGGGGCCCAACCCGAAGTAACTAATGGGATTCAAAACTGTCAGTGGGTCAGGGGGATGTCTACTTCAAGCACGTGAAAGTTTTCCTTGGTGGAATGAGCAGATGAGGATGATTTGTTCCAATGGCCATGAAGGTGGCTGAAGCAGGCATTGTGGAGAGCTTAGAGCTTGGTCAGACACTGAGGGTGTCAGAAATCATCCACTGAATCCTAGGCCATCACCAGTCATCTTGACTTGTTTTCCCATTGAACTTTGATGACTCATGAATAAAGAGTGAGGCTGATGACTCTGGGCCACTCTGAATCCAATTCACAGACATCACCTGTAATGTTGTTGGTCTTCTTTAAAAGTGAAGGACAAAAGCCAATGGTCTTTGAAGATAAAAAAATTTGTTTTCAAAATTATTTGAAGATCTTTTCAATTTTTCTTCCCTCTTATGATTTTCATCTGTATGTATCCTTTATTGAGTTGGCAGTTTTGCCAAGCTTTATTTGAACTGGCTTTACTTTTCATTGCTTCTCTATGTTTTACAAGCAAATACTACTCATGATAGGGCAGTTAGGTGGCAAGGTGAATGGAGTGCTGGAATCAGGAAAACTCATCTTCTTGAGATCAAATCTGGCCTCAGACACTTATTAGCTATGTGACCCTGGGCAAATCACTTAACCCTATTTGCCTCAATTTCCTCAATTGTAAAATGAGCTGGAGAAGGAAATGGCAAACCACTCCTTTATCTTTGTCAAGAAAATTCTAAATAGATGCAGGATGAGTTAGATATGACTGAAAACAACTGAACAACGATACCTCTACCCATGATATCTCATTATCCTTCTCTATAAGATTTTACAAATGAGCATATATCCTCATCTACTCTTGTCTTTGGTTAGTATTTCTGTCTGCTAGATAGGTAAGCCAAATATTTGCAGATGAAGTCACCATCTCAGAAGACTCTTTTCGTATGCTATTTTGGAGAGCAAGCCGAACTGTCATCAGTAAAGCTTCTTTAATGATTACACATTTCTTCTGGAAACAAAGACCAATTTTTCAAAGTACTAATGACAATAAATATTACACTGAGGGCAATGGATAGGTACATATGAATAGGCCACAATATAGAACAATGAGGCACATTTAAGAACAGTAAGAATAAAAGATGTCATCATGGAAATGTATATAGGATAAGAAATAGGGCTAGTCATTTAATGAGGGAGGGCAAGGGATAATTGATGAACATCTCAAGGGTATCCTTTTGGGTGCATCCTCTTTGACAACTTATGATGTGGATAAGGATTGCAAAGAATGGACATGGGCATGGATAGGTTGCGATCTTCACCACTGGAGGGAAAATCCAAATCTGTGAAATCATAGATTCATTTGAATATTAGAATTGATTCTTTTTTATGGCACTGTATTTACATAGGATACCTTTGTATATAAAATTATTATCCTTTGTGTCATTATCTTCTGTGTGTTACTCTTTTTCATCATTAATTTATTTGAATTGGTTAGGGTTGAATTATTTCAATTGCATGTAGTACTTTAAAAATATTTTTCTTTTTCTCAGTTTTTGTAACAACATCGATCTTTGCTTGAACATTTGGCAATCTGATTGTACTTGTATAGTTGTTTAAGAAGTGTCTTCCACATGAATAATAAGTTGTTCTTTGTTTGTTAAAATATGATCACTTTCATTTTCTGGTATTATTTGGTGCTACCTCCGGTGCCTATTCATTTTTTTTCTCAATTAAAGTTTTAATGCCATTTAGGTGCATGGCTTTAGTACAGTCCACACTTCTTTAGCCTCTCCTGTTCTTTATTCCTGGACCATATTTTCCAATATATTTCTCAGCATTCTTACCTATTGCCACCTTAGCATGGAGTCTCTAAGAGTCAAAGCCTACATTGATTCATTTTGGAGGGTCTTACCTAGTTATCATATCTAAGATTCTTACAATATTGAAATTATCTACTGTAGACAACTAAAATCATATAATTGTAAATGAAATAAAATACTTAAAAATTTTCTTTTAATTCATTTATCATTAAAATCAAGCTAGTCTGTGTTAAATTATATTTAAGTAGAAATGTCATGCAAGTTATGTATAAGAATAGGATACATAAATTGAAGATAACCAGTGGGAATGTTGTTCTTTCTCACACACAGATTTTTCTATCCTTGGATTTAAAGATGGGAGTGCAAGACCTGGAGTGGGGCCAGACATGACTGGAGTCCTTTGGTTTAATTATATAATACAATGGTTTGTTGCTGCCAGCAATTCCAGAAGCAATTAAATAAGAAGCTTTCACAAATGATTTTTTGATGAATAAACACTCTTTGAAAGTTTGACATTTGATTTCATGAGATTTTCTACAAAAAAAGCATTTTCCTCCTAATTCTAAATATCTTATCTCTAGATGTTGAATCACTTCCATTGGCTTTATTCTTTCACTGGACATAATATATGAGGAGTCATTGTAGTGCAATGAAAAGTGCAGTAGAATTGGAGTCAGAACTTCACATTCTAGCCCTAGTACTTACTACTTTAGGTAATGGACAATTCATACAACTTCACTGTGTCTTATTTTTCTCGTATAAAAAGAGAGATTTGAATTAAATGATCTCTAAAGTTCCTTTCAGCTCTAAATCTATAATCCTATGGTATTAACACATGCTATCCTACAGTCTTGATGAACTCACCTGTTAACTAACCAGGTCAAACAATGAGCCTAATTGTTAAATAATCAGAATTACAATTCCAAACAGAATTTAATCTTTTTGAAAAATTTTCAAGTTATTCTTCATTTGTTTTCAGGGTTAGAGGATCTGAAGTATTTAATTTATTAAATCAAGCCATTGTTTAACGAAGTCAATTTATTTTTAGTTGCCCTTATGTTTTGTTAATATTTATGTTGATGAAAAGAATATACTTAAAAAAACTTTAAAGAACAAATCTAGAACTTAAGTAGCCATGTGATACCTCTAAGCAGTGGATAGTAGACATTTCTTAGGTGGAAGGTAGAAACCACATGCTTTTATATGGTTCCAAATTTTTGATCTTATGAGAGTACACAGTCTACCTTCCTCCTAAGAAGTTCATCACAAATAAGGGATTTTTCACATTGGTCATCAGTTACGGTGTGCCACCTTGTCCACTCAAAGTTAATTTTGAAATTTTATATGATTTTGAAAATTTATATGATTTAAGCACTTTTATTAGTAAGAGCTTTGTAGAGCAGTAAAATTTTGCCTTGCAGTAATATTTTTCAGTGTGCCACTTTTTGAGAAATCAATCATTAAGCATTTATTAAGTAGCTATTATAGGCCCTGCCTTTGAGCAACTCATATTCTAATAGAGACAACATGAATGTAATTTGCATGCATTCATATACAAAACATACAAAAAAGAAAACCTTGGAAATAAAGTAACTAGAGGAGCCAGGAAAGGTTTCACCCAGAAGTTAGTGTTTTTGTTGAGTTTTGAAGGCAACCAGATATTTCCAAAGTGGAGGTAGGGAGGAACTTCATTCCAGCCAGTACTAAGGCAAGGGGATGGAAAATCAATAGTTATTTTATGTATTAGAAACAAAGAGGCCAGTTTGACTGGGCTATAGCATTTAGATAAGTCCTGATAAGTGTAGATAATGAATTCCTTTAAATAGCTGAATGCTTTCAAATTTGCATTATTTAAATTTATAATTATATAAAATAGGGTAATTGGTTCTAGCCCGATGGAAATATTCAGTATGAATTTGCTCTAATTCAGATCAAGTTGTACATGAGCAGGAGTAATGTGAAATATGTCTGGAAATGTAGAATGGGGTTATATTGGGAAGATCTTTAAATTGCAAACATATATGTCATCCCAGAAATAATAGGGATCTACTGAAGTTAATTGAATAGGGGTGTATGTGTGAAAGGGTCAAGCCTGTGTTTTAGGAAAATAACTGGCATCTATGTGGAGGACTAGAGGCAGGGAGACCAATTAAGGAGGCTATTGAAATGGTCTAGATAAGAAGATACAAGAGCCTGAATTAGAGTGATGATCACATGAGTAGAAAGGGGAGAGATATAACAGAGATTGTGGAAGTAAAAATGAAAGATTAGCAACTAACTGGATTTGATGGATGAGAGAGTGTGAGGTGTTGATAACTCTGAAATTTTGAAGGTGGGTGACTATAATGATGACATTTCCCTTTATAGAAATATGGAAGTTTGGAAGATGGATAGATTTGGGGGAAAGATGGTGAATTCTGCTATGTACAGAGTGACTTTGAGATGCCTATAGGACATCCTGTTCAAAATGTGTAATAGACAGTAGGTGATGCAGAATTGAGTTTCAGGAGAAAGATGAGAACAGCTTATATAAATTTGATAGTCATTGCAAAGAGATGATACGATGAGATCACCAAGAAAAAGGATGTAGAGAGGAGGGGAGAGCACCTGGGATAGATCCATGGAGTGCAGCCACAGGTATATCGCCTGATACAGGTAATGACTGGAGAAAGGAGACTGACAAGAAATTGACATATAAAGAGGGGGATAATCAAGAGAAAAAAAGTATTATGAAAACCCAGAAAGAGAAGAGAGAGTATCAGGAAGGAAAGGGTGGTCAATAATGTCTAATGCTTCAGAGAGATCAAGAAAATTATTGAGAAAAGATAATTAGAGCTGACAATTGGGCAGTTTCTGATAACTTTGGAAAGAGTATTTTGAACTAACTGATGATCTTGAAAGCCAGATTGCAGAGAGTTTAGAAAAGGGTGAGAGGAGAGTAAGTGGAGGTAAGGAGCAGAGAACCTTTTCTCCAAGTTTGGCTGATTAAAGGAGAAAGGATATAGGTAATAACTAGCAGTGAAGATGGAATCTAGTAAGATTTTTTTGAGGAGGAGACTTAAGAGTGTTTGTAGGCACCAGAGAAGGAGCTAGAAGAAAAAGGGATATTGAATATTAGAGAGAGGTAGGTGGTGATAACATGGAAAATCTGAAAAAGGAGGAAGAGATGAGATGAAGAGTATAGATAATTTGAGCCTTGGTGAGGTGAAAGATCTCTGATGAAGGCTTGGATGTGTTTGTGTGGAATGATGTCAACGACTTGTGAGATGAAAAGAGGGGAAAAAGGAGCTCATAGCAAATTGCCTAAATTTCTCAGTAAAATATGAGCTGAGGTCCTCAGTTAAGAGGTTCAGGGCAGGACAGGAGGGAAAATTTGGAGTGGTAGCTGTGGGAAATGGGATATAGAATCAATAAGGGAGAAGTAAAAGTATTGCCTTTCTGCACTAATGCCCAAGTTGAGACATGATAATATGAAAGTGCAGCGCACCCAGTTCCATGCACATTGATTTCAGCAGCATCCGAGTAGGAATGGAGGAAGTGGATGGTAGCAGAGTCAGAGTTTGGGTTTGACAGACTAGGCATGGTGGTAGGTCCAAGGAGAAAGGATAATGAGAATAAAGGATAATGTAAACTAGAGTTCACTATTGGGAAGGGAAAAAAGTGTAATCCAAGCAGAGATGATGGCCTGGGAAGGTATTTGGGGGTAGAAGAAAGTACCAGTTTAGGAGAAATGTGGCATAAGGAGAGATGGAATGATGGGAGATTACAATTGGATAAAAGGAATTTCAGAATTCTGGATTTTGGAAGTGGAACATACGTATTGGCGGTGACAAGATCAATCATGTGGTCCTCGCTTTGTGTAGCTGTGATGGAGGAGTAGCTTGTGAGTTGAGTAGACTGAAAAGCTGGGCAGTTAGGGCATTTGAAGGAGTATCTATCTCTGTCTCATTTCTGTCTTCATCTATATCTATATTTATGGCCTCTATTAAAAAGGCAGGAGTTGAAATGAAGAGGTAGATTGGGAACCAGGCACTGAGCTCTTTGAGAAAGGAAGGAAAATGCCCAGGTGGGTGGTAAATAACAGTCATGAGGATGTGATATATCTTCATAGAGTGAACTTCAAATGAAGAGAGGTTGCTGGCAGAGGGAGAGTGTCAAAGTGCCAATGAAAAGCAAGGAATATTTTGAGTCCCCCACTAGGACCACTGTGTTGAGAAGTATGAGAGAAAATACAAACAATACTGGCTATCATCTCAGTAAGGAGGGAGAGCCAAGTCTCTTTGAGTGTCAGAAAACGGAAGGAAGGAACAAGGGAGGAAGAGATCTAAAAGGATTCTTTAGTAATTATGGAACACAGAGGGCACAGTGGAAAGGATGGAGAGTTCTGAAGTGTGACTTTAGAGGAAGAAAGTTGACTTGGATGGGGTTGAGCCAATGGACAGCAGGAGGAGAGGAGGAGAGTGGTTTACTAGCAGCCAGGAATTCAGTTTCACTGGGATTGGGAAAGTAAAATTGCTAACTACTTGGGAATGACTCCAAGCAGAGAATCAGTAGATGGGAGCATCTCTTCTGATGATGGCAGGTAAGTAGAATGTTTCAAGTCACTAGCATGCCTCATGGTCTTGGCATAAGCACAGTTTTGGCAGGGAGAAGTTCTCTGAGCAGATTGGTCTAAGTTGTAGAGTTCTTTGTAGAGTGTCAGAAGGCTGATGAAAAGTGACATGATAGCTGTCTTTAAATATTTGAAGGGGTGTCATGTGGAAGAGGCCTTGGACTTGTTTGGTCCCAGAAGGCAGAACTAGGAGCAGTGAGTGGAAATTGAAAATTCAAATATGTTGAAAGGAAAAAAAAATCTTCCTTGCACTTAGAACCAACCAAATGTGGAATGATTTGTTTCAAGAGGAAGAACTTACCATGTAGGAGACCAGTTTTGGATATGGATTTGACTAACTGGTCACTGAGGTCCCTTATAGCACTTATAACTATATGTTTTTCTCTTTGAAAAATTTTATTTAAGGGTAAAACAGATCTCCCACCCAGACCACAGTCCCACAGGGGTAAGATGATGGATGTCCTCTACCACTCAATCCAAACATTACCAATTTACCTTCACGAATCTAGTCTTTGAAAATCCACATAACACCTTCAGATAATGTAGGATATGTTAGGAATCCTTCCCAGAAATGTATTCATTTGCTTGGAAGACAAATTCCCAGAGGGGCCCAGAAACTCCTATTTTGCCTTCTGCTTTTGCTCTGCCTTAGTCTCCAGCGTTCTCAATGTCCTTGATGCTAATCCTATTGCTATATTCATCCTGCTTCCAGCAAAGCAGCATCAGGGACATCTCTGTTGTACAGGTTGCCTCTCCAGCTCCTGGTGCCTCTCCTCAATCTGACCTGATTGGCCAGCATTAGAGGCTTGTTGGGTTGCTGCACAGGTCACCTCATACTTCCCAGCCCTGCCAGATGGCCCCGATGGCTCTGTGCCACCACGGCCTATGCTTGGCCAGCAGTCACTGCTCAGGATCTGCTACGCCCTTAGGTCAGCACTAATGAAGAGAGTGGGGGTGTTATTCTCCCTCCTCCCATACTTTGCATCCACTCCCCAATTCTATGATTCCATGAAGTCAATACACTGAAATTTAAGGTAGGAGAACGTTGACAATCAGCCAACGGTAGCCCGTCTATATATGTTGGGTTTGATCCATCACCTTCTCCAGAAGATTGCAACCTTAAGCATCCCCCTCTTTTTTTGTGAATCTTCAGCCTTTCTGTATATGCAAGTTATTTCCACAGTCTTCAGATAGGCACCAGTCTTCCTGTCCTTAACCTCAATAACAAAAATCCTTCACCAGACCCTACTATACCTTCATGCTATTATCCTCTATCTCTCATCATTTTCCCAGTTTAATTCCTAGAAAAAGCTACCTACATTCCCTTCAATGACTTGTCCTGTCACTCACTCCTTAACCCTTAGGCTTATAACCTCATCATTCAAATGAACCAGCTCTCTCCCCAGTTACCAATGCTCTAATTAATTCCAACAAGTGCTGTCTTCTCAGTCCTCATCCTTCTCACCTTGTCTGTTACATATGGCATTACTGACCACCCTCCTTCTATATTTCCTTTATTGCCTTATCATCCATATAATGTTCCCTAACTGTGGATGTTCCCTAAGGTTCTGGCCTGGGTCAACTTTTCTTTCCCCTCTACACTCCCTGTTTTGGCAACTCCATCGGCTCCTTTAGATTTAACTATCATGTCTGTGCAGATGACTCCCATCTATCCCTACTCTATCCTGAGCTTTAGTTTCACATTGTCAGTTGCCTTTTGGACATTTCAAAATGAATATTCTAGACTCTAGTCCTTTTATTGAGGGAATTTGTTCTGTGAAGTTTGGATTCAAAGTGCCTTACCTGAGGACCTAGAGGGGCTCAAGGCTGCAGGTTCCCCATCCCTAAAAGAGACATCTTGAATTTGAGCTGTCCAAAACTGAATTCTCCTCCCTGTAATCCTCTTCTCTTTCACACGTCCCTGTTTCTTTCAAAGGTCACATTATCATTTCAGGCCCCCAGGTTGGCATGATCCTTGTCTCCTTGATCTCTCTGACCTCCATTACTTAATCAGTTGCCAAATCTTGCCATTTCTACTTCCACATTAACTCTTACATCTGACCCCTTTGATCTACTCAAACAACTCCTGCCTTAGTTCAGACCCTCATTATCTCTGTCAATGTTCTGAGTAGCATCCCTGGCTCAGGTATCCCAGTGCTCCAATCTACCCTACTCATGGTTGCCAAAGTGATTTTTCTTAAGTGTAGATTTAATCATGTCATTTCTCTACTCAGTGGTTCCCTCTTGCTTCTAGGAAATAATATAAACTCATAATTCCTTTCCCTGCACTCTCTAATCTAGCCAAACTTGCCTTCTCCTTGTTACTTAACAATGCTCTCTCTATCTTCCATATTTATACTTTGCAGTGGCTGTCCTCACGCCTGGGATGTACTCCCTCCTCATTGCCACCTAATAGAATCTCTCTCCAGCACTTCCTTTTTACATGGTCTTTCTTGATCCATGTAATTGCCTAGAGCCCTCCCTCTCAAGGTTCCTTGTATGTAATTGCTTTGTATATATTCTATTTTTAAAACTTATTTACTTACTTGTTTCCTTCTTTAGAATATTAAAGGAAATAGGGAACCACTGAAGGTTTTAGAGCAGGGAAATGGACAAAATTCACTCCTGTGCTTTATGTTTGCTGCATGTGTTACCTTGCAAAAAATCACTTAGCCTCCTTGGTACTTGGTATTCTCATGTCTTAAATGAGGTGCTTGGATTAGATGGCTTCTTAGATCCCTTCAGGGCTATGATCTGTTAAAAAAGCATTCTGGTAGCTATATTAAGTGTGGATTAGAGATGGAAGAGACTGGAAACAGGGAGATGAATTGGGAAGTTATTCCAATAGTCCAAAGGTGATAAGGGAGGTGATTGTGAATCTGGATACAAGGATGTAAGTAATAATTTAACACATAGTGCCTTCTGTATACCAAATATTATCTCATTTGATTCTCACACACAACACTGAGAGATAGGTGCTATTATTATCCATAATTTATAATTGAGGAAACTGAGGCAAATAGACCTTAAGTGACTTGCCTTGGGTCATGAAGCTAGGAAGTATTTGAGGCTGGATTTCAACTCCAAGTTGCTTAACTCCTGTTCTGGAACTCTTTCCATTGTGTCCCCTCACTGTCCTATATGTAAGAAATGCGATGCAGGTGGATTTCATAGCAATCAGAATTAGGATAATAAGATAGAATTAATAGGAATATTAATTAACAAGAGGGAAAAACCATCAGTGAGGACTCCAGAATTACACACATGGATGGCTGGGAGGAGGGTAGTGCCTTCAACCGAAATAGAGAAGTTAGGAGGTCAGCAGTTAGTTGGGAAGAGAGAAGTTGCACATTGAAGTGTTGAAGTGGCTTGGTTATGGTTAGACTTTCAGTAAGCAGAGGAACTGAAAACCGAAGTGAGATTCCTAGCTCCAAGTCCAGGGTCCTTCATGCTACATCATGTAACCTCCATTTGGGCAAGAACTGTGCTTAAGCCAGCCTTGGAATTGTTTATAGTGTGGATATGTCCTGATCAGATCAGTGTTCCAATTGCAATTATATGAGAGAGAATACAAATATGTTTTTGATGAGCCTGTAGCACCTTTGCTCTGAAGTTTTCTCTCCTCTTCCTATTGTCCCTGATGGTGTTGTAGGTGATCATCACTACTCTACCTTTGGACAAAGCTATCAGCAATAACCTTGCACTGAACGTATCTGTTTCCATGGAGGTCTTGTGTGGTCTGTGGTTAGGTCTTACACTGTGTAGGACACAGGGTACCTTCATTAGGTCAGCTGAGTGGCATAGGTATGCCGGAGGGCTGGGTATGATGACACTCCTTTGGGGAATGTTGCCATCGTCTCTTCCACTGCCACTTCCTTGGGGTGTATTAACACATCTAGTCTGTTCTCTGTATCCTTATGCATGTGGTGATGTTGTAACCTTAGATTTAGTTTTGGTGCTGCGTGTTTGGTTCTTTATGACTACACTTAATCTCTTATCACTGGGAAAGAT
This sequence comes from Bettongia penicillata ogilbyi, assembly GCA_023548195.1. Taxonomy (NCBI): domain Eukaryota; kingdom Metazoa; phylum Chordata; class Mammalia; order Diprotodontia; family Potoroidae; genus Bettongia; species Bettongia penicillata. The sequence continues at coordinate 3,924,357 of JAJHZJ010000226.1, forward strand.
CACTTTGTGGTTGGCATCTTTGTGTCAGATTGTAATAGATGGGCAACATTTGAACAGGGGTAGAGGACATTCCAGATAAAGTAAGTACCAGGAATGTATATGGCCCATTTGTGGGACAGTGGACAAGTCATTACAACATGTCCAAAACGGAACTGATCACAACCCCGTTTTCTTACTTTCTTAGAACAAAGTTTCTTGAGGGCAAGGACTATTCTCACTTTTATAACTGTATTCACAGCACTGAGCACAGTCACTCAATAAATGCTTTTTCTTACTTCCTCAAAACTTTTCTGCTGAGGATGAGCACTAGATGATATGATAAGTGAAGACAAAGATGATGAAGCAGAAATAGAGTAAGATGAACCCACAGATTTATCATAAGAAAAAGAAGATATCTCTGGGGAACTTGAAGCCTCACCAAGAGCAGACACAGCTATTTTATTTGTAAAAGGAGATTTTCCAGAAATTAATATTGTGAAGTTCCTGGTAGGATTTACAAACAAGGGTACAGGTTTTTTGTTGAATCTTTCGATGCCTCATTCTACCAGTTTTATATCCAGAATTTCACAGCTCTTCTTCTGAACACCATAGGGCCACCTCAGAGGCAGGCAATATTTGAGTATTCTTTCATCCCTGCAGAGCCCATGGGTGGATATCCATTTGGTATAGTCATCAATCTGAACTCCAAAGATTTAGACAACAACACGTTCTAAGATGCTCTCTTCAGTCAGTTACAATTATTGAAAGAGGAGGAGACCTGTTTGTTTAGAATGGAGGTCACCATGGTAGGAAGTGGTAGAAAATGAGACTGGTATGGTAAAATGGAGCCAGACTGTGGAAGGTCTTGAATATCACACGTTGAGGAGGGTAAGTGTAACAAGGAACAATGAGGTGCAAAAATGAAGTCCATCTGGTAAGGAGATCACAGAGTCTCACTTGAGAGTTGGAAGCTCCAGTGGTCCACTACAATCTATACCTGAAAGGAATGCCTACCATGATATTCCTGACAAGTGGTCTCCCAGACTATGCTTGAAGATCACTAAGGAACTGAACCCCTCCAACCCCCTCTTATTGAGGGAGTACATTCTACTTTTGATTAGCTTGTAATCATTAGAAAAATTTGCCTGCTATCGAGCCTAAACTTGCCTCTTGTATCTTCTACCCACTGCTCCTGGTTCTGCTATATGGGGCCAAGTGAACCAGTCATATTTCATTTGGCTTTGGAAAGAGGAATGTCTAAGCCCCTAATGTAGAATATTGAGAATAAATTTTGGCAGCTGAATATTTGTGTGTCTGAGCCTTGTGAATTATTGCCAGCTGAACTGCCAGCTGAATATGCTCTCTATCCTCAAATTTTTATAGAACCCTTTAATTTTCTCTTTTGCCCCTTCATGCTTTACCTTCTATAGTTATCTGTGTACAAGTCACATCATATATACGATTATAATTATTCCTTTTCTTCCTTCTCCTCTTGTTCCTAATGTTAATATAGAGATAGAGATTGGACTCATCATTTCATTAGTATAGGAAACTCCTAGGTAAGGAAACTCCCTCTGTCAATGCAGGTCTCCATCTTTTCTGTAACTAAGTCTTTGAGAGTTGCCTAGAGCACTAAGAGTTTAAGTGAGTTGCTCAAAATCCACATACTCAGTATGTGTCATAGATGGGACTTGAACTCAGATTTTCCTGCCCTTGAAGTTACCTCTTTATCCATTATGGCACACTATCTCTATAATAATGTCAACAACAATAATGATGATGAAAATGATGATAATAGAACAATTCCTATAGCAATTTGATATTGTAAGGTTTTTTTCATCCTTGTGTCTACCTCAGGACCTAGTACAATGTCTGGAACATGGTTGGTGCTTAATAATGTTTTTTGAATTGAAGCTAATTGAATTGTCAGCATCCTGTAGTTCTCCCAACACAGGTAACTCAGAGATGTCAAAATGGAAAATTTGTAAAGGTGTTGTTGTAAATCTCTTGTTTTCGAAGAGAACCAGTGGCATCCCAGGGTCATGTCTTGATTTCAGTGTGAAATGGATTTTAGTGAGGCAGAATTGCAAAGATCATCAGCCTTACTCTCTTTTCCAGAGACATTTGGTGACAGGATGAAAGTCGAGATGAGGAATGGCCTGGGTGCAGTAGATGAACGTGGCATCCTTGATGTCTGGTCAAACTCTAAGCATGCCATAGTGTCTGCTTCAGCCACCATCATGGCCATTGGAACAAATTACTTTTATCTAGCCATTCCACCAAGAGGAAGTTTTCACATGCGTGGGGTAGAAATGCCCCTAATTCATCAATGAGTTTGAGGCTTGTAGGTTACCCTCAACCTGCTTTAGTTTATCTGCCAAGATGTTTTACCGAGGTATGGTACTGTTCATACTACAGCTTCTCAGGTGGGACCTGGGTGACAGGTATATGCCAAAGGTGGATAAGCAACCCTGAAAAAGGCTAAGCAAGCCCTCGTGCCAGAGCTTTTAGTTCTCCATGAACACTCATCGTCAAAGCTGGGTTGTGTGGCTGGCAGGGGGTGATCAGGATATAGACATGTACTTGTTTGATTTATTTTACTTCTTCTTAAGGAGTTGGTTAAACATCTGCTATAATGCTATTTAAAAGTAAGGTTAGAGAGTAGTTAGCCAGGTGACAATGATTCTAAGGAGAGGTCTGGGGAATCCCTTCATCAACTGGGGCTGCCAGAGGTGCTCCTGTTTCCTAGAGGTTTTCCCAAAATGTGACCTCATTTAATACCACTAATATTAAGTCCAGGTCTCTATAATCTGCATCAAGCTTGTCCTCTATTCAACCACCTTTCTGAGTTTTCCTCTTCCGAATTCCTTCCCCCTACCCTAGATAAACCTGTATTAATCACATCATCACATAATATCAAGGACAGTTTATTTAAAATGGAAACTCAGATTAAAGTAATGAGGGACAAACAATAAAGAAGAAATACTTTCTCTAACCATTTCTCAAACAATCTCCCAACCTCTGGAGATCCCTCCAAGCTGCCTGTCCTCTCTGATGCTGTCGTTGGCACTCAATCTAGGAACGGTGAAATGCAGGGGTGTCTTAGAGCTAGCTCTAAGTGGCAAGCTTGATTGCTACATTTTCAGTGCGAATATTTAAAAGTCACAAATGGGAAAATGCTACAAATAAGGGCATGATTTATCGTTTTGTAGATTTTCAGACTTGAAAAATTATTAATGATATAAATTAAACGAAAAAGAGTATTATACATTTTTTTCCTGGAGAGACCAGTTATTAAATGTTTGCCTGTATGCCCCTGTGTTGCTCCGTAAACAGTGCTTGGCTCAGCAGAAGTGCGATAGAAAGGCTCAGAGAGTGAAGTCATGACCAGACTGGTGGGTCACTGCGGGTTAATAGTAATAACTGACATTTATATAGCACTTTAAGTTTTGACAAATGCTTTACATCCATTATCTTATTTGAGCCTTACGACATGCCTGAGGAAATGATAAATAGGTTAACCACTTGCCCCTGAGATGATCAGTAAAATTGCTGAATTTTGATGCCTGGGTCATAATCTTATTTTACCCCTGGATCAGTGGGTACTTAGGATTCTGTACTCTAGCTGCCCATCCAGGAAGGGTGGTGCCAGCTGTGCGTTCCATGGACCTTCTGACTATATCATCTCACTCTCTTGGGATGATGCAAAGAGGATGAACCAAAGATGAGCACCCCCGCCACCCTCCCCAACCTCACACCTACCCAGTTCCAGTCGTTTGCCTAGGAAAAACAAAGGAAAATACAAGCAAGGACAAGAAAAACAACCCTGTCTCCTGATATTCCTCCATGTTGGCTCCATCTCAACCACTTTCTAAGTCTATGCTGCTCTTTTCTCCTCTTGCGTTATGTAAAACCCTACAATTTTATGCAAATTTCCCTTCATTTTAGACCTCTTCCTCTTTCTCTCCTTTCATCTTCTTACATTCATAGGATCATAGATCCAGAAGTAGAAGTAGCTTTAGGGGCTGTTTAATCAAACCCCCGCATTTTACAGATGAGGAAATGGGCCCATGGAGGTTGTTCTTTGTCTAGGGTCACACAGGTAATAAGAATCTGAGTCTGGATACAAACCCAGGCTTTTTTTTTAACAAAGAGCTGTACCTCCTCTTAAAGTCTGGTTTTTGTTAGAAGACAACATATGCTTAGCCACTTTTTCCAGTACTGAGTGCATATTATCTCATGTTCCCTCCCACCCCAAACACTTGAGGAAGAAGAGGGGTATGCACACTTCTTGTTCTTTAGTGACCTTTCCAGGCTCTCTCAGTGGACCCATCACTGAGTAACCTCTTTTCCTTTGGAGTTCTACTCCATCTGAATATGTCATGCGGGTTAAATCCTTGTTGTGGTCATTTATCAGGTGCCATGACATTTTTCCTCCTTTCTCAAGGAGCTCACCACCTACTTCAGAGTCTTTGAATAGATAGTAAATTCCTTAAATTCATAGACTGTTTCATCTTTGCATTCCCTCTGCCTAGAACAGTGTCTTTCAAATATTTAATGGAATATAGTTTCCACTCTGAACTAATTTTCTTCTGCTTTGTTTTAGTGGAAGAGATGCCTGGTTTCTTTGCTAAGTGCCCTGCCTCTATTTGTACACTTAATCTCACGTCTTTCCATATCCTTCAGGGGCTTGTTCCTTCTCTCTTCTCTCTTCCTCCCTTTCAATCTCATTCATATTACCCAAAGTTCTGTTCTGTTTTCTTCTCTCTTTACAACCTCTTTCTCTACCTAAGTTGTCATAGATTCATCTCTATTTAAATGACTCCAAAATTTATATATCTACCCTAATATCTCTCCTACACTCCAGACTCTCTTTGTCAATTACCACCTGTTAAACATCTACCTATGTTTACCATCAGCATTTCAAACTCATTATATACAAAACAGTTCTTATTATTTCCTCCCATACCCTAATCCCTCTATACACACATTTCTATGGAGTGCGCCGTTATTCTCTTAATCACTCAGATTCATAACCTCAGAGTTATCCTTGGTTTTTCCATTTCCTCATTATTTCCATCCCTCTCTCTCCAATATAAAGCAATATAAAATCAATCGCCCAATCTATTTTATTCATTCTCCACATCTGGCATCAGTCCCCTTGTCACACTTATGTGACCCTCACTGTAGTTCAAAACCTCATCACATTTAATCTGGACTATTTTAAGATCCTTCAATTGGTCTCCATGTTTCTAGTCTCTCTTCTCTCCAAAAATAACTTCCCTAAAGCATAGGTTTGACCATGTGACTCCCCTGTTCAGGAATGGTTCAATCATTCTCTATTGCCTGTAGGATAAAACACAAATTCCTAAGCTTGGCCATTTAAAGCCCCTAACAGTCATTCTCCATTCTTCCTTTCCAAATTTATTTCAGCCTGTTCCCCTTCAAGAACTTTACATTCCATCTGAACTGGCCTTTTTCCTTTTCTCAGAACTCAGCATTTCGTCTCTGAAATTTCGAGGGTATTGATGGCACTAATATTAATTCAGTAGCAAAGAAAGAACTCAGCTTGGCACATAGAATAATTAGTTAAAAAAGAAAGTTACCAGATGACAGATTTCTCCCCTTTCAGCAGCTATATTACAGGTGAATTCTTCCCCATTTTTTCCCTTCCCTGATCCCACTTATAGTCTTTAATCTATATCTCACCATGGAATGGTATCCTGGAGTCTTTCTACCTCACAGTGTCTTGGATCTGATGTCTCCCCCTAGTCAACAGAATTTATTTTTTAAAAAGTTGATTAGAAGGTGAGTTTTGTATTTGCTCCAGAACCAGTTAATGACTTTGAGGGGTCTCTTTTATTCTTCTCTTTTCCCTATATCACCCATAGCTAATCACTTACCAAGTTCTTTCAACTCCACCTCCATGACCTTTCTCTCCTCTGTTTTATACTCATTATTGCCATGGCCACCACCTTAGCACAGCTCATTTCCACCTACTTGTACTAGATCCACAGTCTCTTAGTAGGTCTTCCCTCTTTTACTATCTTCTCTCTACAATTCATCCTCCATTTTACTATCAGATTAATCTTGCTTAAGCATGGACTTGATCTTGTCACTCCCATGTTCGAAAACTTACAATGGCTCCCCATTGCACCTGAGGAAAGTTAAAACTTATTTTGTTGGCATGATCTGACTAAATTTTGCCTTTCCAACCATTTTTCACATTATTCTCTTGGATATACTTTATAGTTTATCTAAACTGGAGTGTCCTCTGCCATCTAAGTACTACCTGTAGTCTTGCTGTTCTGGAATGTCTTCCATCCCTTTCCTATTTTGTTGAGGTGCTATGCATTCTTTGAAGCTCATCTCAAAAGTCTCCTCCCTTGAGAAGTCTTCCTTGATCTTTCCTGTTGATAGAGACCTTGTAAAGTATTATTTTTGGTACTCTTGAACTGAATTTTGTTTAGGTAGTGAGGCAGTATAGAGGATAGAATTCTGGATTTGGAGGCAGGAAGATTTGGGCAAATTATTTAACCTCTCAGTTTCTGTTTATGCATTTTAAAAATGGGGATAATGATAGCACCTGGGTTGTTCTGAAGCTCAAATGAGGTAATCTAGGTGAAGTAGTATGCAAATGAAAATGTTTATAGCTGTCACTTGACAATGATGACTGTCATGTTGCAACATTGAATTTTATAGGTCATATTTATGTAATTTATTGCATAATTATAATTATGAGAGGAAGCATGGAGTATTGTGTAGAGGGCTGGCCTTAGAAATTAAGATCAACTGGATTCCAGGTCTGCCGCTGATCCATACTAGCTGTGTGACTAAATCACTTAATCTTTGTTTGCCTCAGTTTCCTCATCTGTAATATGGGAATCATAATAGCACCTACTTCACAGAATTGTTGTGAGGTTCGAATGAGGTAACATTCAAAATGCTTTGCCAACCTTAAAGTATTATGTAAATGTTAACTATTTTAAATGCCCTGTGGTAGTTAACACTTAAAAGTGGATTTCCACCAGCATGATATAGGTTTAGAGTGTCAGCCATGGTTACTAAACCTATATTGTTTTTTCAAAAAAAATATTTTCTATTTTTCCAATTACATGTAAAAATTAAAAAAAAATTTTTTTTTTAAAATTGAGTTCCAAATTCTCTCCCTTCCTCTTTACATTTTCCCTTCCCTGAGATGGTAAGGAATTTGATATAGATTATACATGTGCAGTCATGCAAAACACATTTTCATATTGGTCATGTTGTGAAAGGAAATAGACCAAAATATAAAGTAAAAAAAAAATTATACTTCCATCTCCAGTAAGACTCCATAAGTTCTTTTTTTCTTGACGGGGTTAACATTTTTCATCATAAATTCTTTGGAATTGTCTTGGATCACTGTATTGATGAAAATAACTAAGTCATTCATAGTTGATCATTCTAAGGTATTGTTATTGTCTACAATTATTTCCTGGTTCTTCTCACTTCACTTTGCCTGAGTTCATATAAGTCTTTCCAGGCTTTTCTAAAACTATCTTACTCATCATTCTTATAGCACAGTTGAATTCCATCAAAATCATATACCACAACTTGTTAAGTCATTCTCCAATTGATGGACATTCCCTCAATTTCCAATTCTTTGTCACCACAAAAAGAGCTGCCATCAATATTTTTGTACAAAAATACATTGTATGTATTTTGTACATATATGTCCTTTTCCATTTTGGGGGGATCTCTTTGTGATACAGACCTAGAAGTGTCGTTTCTGGGTCAAGGGGTCACAGTTCTGTAGCTCTTTGGACATAGTTGCAAACTGATCTTCAGAATGGTTGGATCAGTTTACAACTCTGTCAACAGTGTCCTTGATTTTCCCATATCTCCTTCAACATTTGTCATTTTACTTTTCTGTGATTTAATCAAACTGACTGGTGTGAGGTGGTACCTTAGAGTTATTTTAATTTGTACTTCTCAAATCAAGAGATATTTAGAGCATTTTTATATGACTATAGATTGCTCACCCCTTAACTTTTTTTAAAGATATCCTATCATAGTCAGCTTTCTTTCTCACTCCTTTATTTTATTTTTTTAGTTATTATTTCTTCCTAGTCAACTCATATCTGTGTCCTCTGTCTATGTATATTCCTTTTAACTGCCCTAGTAATGATAACATTTTAAAGAGTTACAAGTATCATCATCTCATGTAGGAATATTAATTTTGACGTTTTTGAATCCCTTATGGTTTTTCTTTCCTATTTACCTTTTTATGCTTCTCTTGAGTCTTGTATTTGAAAGCAAAATTTTCTATTCTGCTACAGTCTTTTCATCAGGATTGCTTGAAAGTCCTCTGTTTCATTAAGTGTCCATTTTCCCCCGAAGTAATATTTATTCTTGGTTGTGATTCTTGGTTGTAATCCTAGCTCCTTTGCCTTCTATGATAGCATATCCCAAGTTCTCCAATCCTTTAGCTATAGAAGCTTCTAAATCTTATATTATTGTGACCAAGTATCCATGACATTCAAATTATTTCTTTCTTTTTGCTTGCAACATTTTCTCCTTTACCTGAGAACTCTGGAATTTGGCTATAGAATTCCTGTGAGTTTTCATTTTGGAATCTTTTTCAGGAGGTGATAAATGGATTCTTTCAATGTCTATTTACTCTCTGGTTTTAGGATATCAGGTTCTTTGATAATTTATTGAAATATGATGCTTATGCTCTTCTTTTTGGTCGTGGCTTTTAGATAGTTCAATAATTGTTAGATCATGTCTCCTCAATCTATTTTTCCATTTCAGCTGTTTTCTCAATGATATTTTTCACATTTTATTGTTTCTTGATATGCTATAGAGCCATTAGCTTCCACTTATTCAATTCTAATTTTTAAGGAATTATTTTCTTCACTGAACATTTATTCATTTCCTTTTCCATTTTGCCAGTCCCACTTTTTATGAATAACTGTACCTCTTTTCCCAATTGTCCAATTCTGCTTTTTAAGGAGTTCTTCTCTTCAATGGATTTTTGTGCCTCTTTTACCATTTGACCTATTCTGTTTTTTCATATTATTTTCTTTAGCAATTTTTTGTGCTTCCTTTATCCAAACTGTTGATTCTTTATCCTTGATTTTTCTTGCATCACTGTCATTTATTTTTCTAATTTTTTTGTGTAGCTTTTTAACTTTAATTTAAAAACCCTTTTTTTGAGTTCTTCCAAGAATTCTTGTTGGTTTAGAGATCAACTCACATTTCTTATGAGGCTTTGGATATAAATATTTTGACTTTGTTGTCTTCCGAGTTTGTGTTTCAAGATTCCTTGTCACCATAGTAATTTTCTATGGTCAGCTTCTTTTTTCTTGTTTGGTTGTTTCCCCTGTCTATTTCTTGACTTTTAACTTTGTTATAGTTAGGCTCTGTTCCTAAGGTGGAGGAGCAAGCTTCAGTCCCAAACTTCAGTGTTTTTGTGCTGCTGTTTTCAGAGCCAGTTCAGGGAGTCTATAAATTTTTAATTCTTCCCAAGTGGTATGATCTAAGGAGAGGTTTGGTCACTGCTCTCCTGGTTTGTACTCTGGTCTATGAGTGACCTGGAAATACTCTTTTTTTCCTCTAAAACTGTGATCACAGTCCCTGATATCTGTGGCCACATACTCTAGTGTGCTAGTATTCTTCCTTACCTTTGGACTATGACCCAGAATTGTGTATGGGCAATGCAGCAGAGCTCTGCATTCAGTGCTAACAAAGCATCGCTCATTGTTTCCTTCTGACCAGTTGTCTGATCCCCTTACTGTGCATGGACTGAGAGCTTTGGCTCCTGCAGTTGCCCCCAAGGCTTTTGCTGGCTCGCCAGTGTGTCTTCTTCTCATTGTGCTTTACTTTCATTCCAGTGAGACAGACCTTTCCTGCTGACATTTTAAGTTGTCTTGTGTCAGAAAACTGTTTCCCCCTATCCTTCCATTGGTTCTGTTGTTCCAGAATTCATTTTGAGGCATTATTTTATGGTTGTTTGGAGGGGAATTTGGGAGAGCTGCAGTCAGTACCTGCCTTCTGTACAATTTTGGCTCCATACTACCTTGCATTTTTTTCTCAGGAGTCTTTTTAGTGGGGGGTAATTTCTACAGTGACAAACTGTGTAACTGTCCACTCATTTTAGAATCATCTGACTACCTTGAAGTCATGGAGGGTAGCTTTCTACTCTGCTTTCTCTGGGATTTCCTATTTCCAGTCTATGTTCATAGGAAACCAGGTAACACATTGGTTAGAGTGATGGACTTGGAATCAGGAAGACCTGAGTTCAAATCCGTACTTAGACACTTGCTAGCTGTGTGATCTTAGGTAAGTCATTTAACCTCTGCTGACCTCAGTTTCCTTAACTATAAGATGTAGATTAGTAATAGCACTTCCTCTCAGTTGTTCTGAGGATTAAATGAAATAATATTTGACACGATGTTTGGAATATAGGGTTATATGCTTATTCCCTTCCTACCCCATCCTTTACATACCTTATTTGTCTTTTTGACTTACTGTATGCCGATTACACTTTTGATTGCAGGTTAATAAAACTTGGACATTATTTGAACTTGTTTGAAGCTGCCTTGGAGTTTGGCAGAATGGTGTTAGATATGCAAATGAGAACCATAAAACAAAGATCTTTGTACCTGTAAGCCAAACGTCCTCCTCACAAAGAACCCAGAACAGGACTCATATTGTACATTCATATCCTATCATGGTTCAAGTTTTATGGTTTTAGAGTAAGAAAACCTGAATTCAATTCCTCGCATAGCTACCTGCCGCTGTTGGGACTTTGGGCAAGTGATGCGACTTCTCTGAGACTCAGATTCTTTTTCTATAAAATGAGGGTTTTGCTTAAATGATCTTTAAAGGGAACTAGGTATCACAGTGGAGAGAGTGTTAAAATTGAAATCAGGAGGAATTGAGTTCAAATCCTGCCTCAGACATTTACTAGGTGTGTGACCCTGGGCAAGGCACTTAAAGATCTTTCAGCCTCAGTTTCCTCATCTGTCAAATAGGGATAAGAAGACCACTCACCTCCCCAAGCTGTTGTAAGGATCAAATGAAATAGTGTATATGTAGTACATTTTGCAAAACATAAGCATTGTATTAATATTATGACGATGATGACGATCTGAGATCCCATCTATCCCTACATAAATGGTCCTTGAAAGGCAGATTTTTCCTAGATTTTTGCATGTGACCTCCTAGCTTACACTTTGTAGGAATACAAAATGAGCATACACTTATAAGAGATCTTTTGGAATATTAATAAATTGAAAGGATAATCAATATCAAATGGTGCATGTCTCTGAGAATTTGGCCTTTATTATCCAGCAGAGAAATTTGTACCCACACTTCTATATTTTCCTGAATTGATTTCTCTTTGGCTGGCCTTGTAGGGGCACCACATCATGTGAGTAATAGGGGTAAACTTTAGAGGCTGATTGGCACATATGTGAACTTATGTCATTGGTTATCTGTCAAAATTCATATTAGTTATACTTACATAGACTGACTCCCAATTCCCTTGTTGATTATAGACTGGATTTTGAGTTGAGACTCATTGCTAGTTAATAGTTATGGTCACAAAATGTAGTTCTGTATATTTGTCTTTCGTTCAGTGTAACAGTCCAGTTGTGTGTGTGTGCGTGTGTATGTATATGTATAGACACACACATATATAGGCAATTATATATTATTTTTTCTGAATTTCTTATTGCCTGTTGATATTGCTTCTTTTTTATTCTTTCATTCTAAAATTCTAGACATACTTATTTTCCTTGGTTTTTAGTCACTTTTTGCCTAATTATTAACTCACCAGGAAGAATTAACTTTGAACTTCAGTGTTACTTTTATGTCCCTTGAGATGTCTCAGCACAATAAAGTACTGCAAAATTTAAGATGTGATTTCTTTAGCCAGAGAATTTACGAGCGCAGGAAATTTAAGATGCAGCTTATAATGTAAAGAAATGCTCTAGATACAAGTGACGACTATAAGCTAACATTTGCTAATGATGCTAAGTTTATTTATAGCAGATAATAACAGTCATTATCCTTTAGTTGTTGAGTATCAACACTACTTGGTACTGTACAATAGATTAGAGCACATGACTGGGGATTTCCTAAATCACATGGACAAGACAGTTTAGGAATATGAAGAATCATCCAATTAAAGTCATCAGGAGTTTACTTGATATTCAGTGTCACCAATGCAATAGATAGAAACAAGCAGTTCATGTATTAAAATGCAAAATAGTATATCTAGCAAGGAGAGAGACAGAGGAGAGACAGAGAGACACCAAGAGACAGAAAAAGAGACAGAGAGAAAGACAGACACAGAGACAGAGACAAAAAGGGAGACACAGAGCCAGATGCAAAGATAGAGAAGAAAAGACAGAGAGGAGAGAGAAAGAAGAGAGGAAGAAACTTGGAAGAAAAAAGGAGAGAAGAGAGAAAGAGAAGGCACAAAGAGACAAGATAACAGAGGTAAAGAACACAAGAGAAGGAAAATGTAATAAAGAATGAGAAAAATGTCAAATGTGGTTTAGAACAAATCTGTAGGAAACCAGGTAGAACCTGCCTTAGTCTAAGACAGAGCAATAAAGGTAGACACTCTTATGCCCTCTAAGCTGTTTGGTAGTATCATCTACCCACCAGGGTGGCAACCATGAAATTACTTCGGCATTACAGGGAAAAGGAGAGTGCAGAAAAGTGTAGTAATCTCTCAAGTTCTACCTCAGGCCCATCAGACTGGCAGAGATAAACAAAAGATGAAAATGATAAATGTTGTGAGAAAACAGGTCAACTAGCCACTGCATAACTATGAATTGGTCTAGTCATTATGGAAAATAACTTGGAGTTAGATTGAAAAAGCCAGTAAATACATTGACCCAGTCATATCACTACTAGGCAGATAGCTCAAAGGTAAAATCAGAGGGATTTCTCAAATATATTCGAGTCAATTAATTTCAACTCCACAAGTGTCAATTAAACTCCCATGTACCAAACACTGTACTAGACAATGTGAATACAAAGACAGAAACCAAAAAAACCAGTCCCTGCCCTCATGGAGTTTCCATGCACGTGAAAGACTCAACACACACACACACACACACACACACACACACACACAGATAAATGAATACCAAATGAGTCTAAAGTAATTTTGGAGCAGGGCTCCAAAGACAGGGGAGCACTAATAATGGGGGGAATCAGAAAAGACCTCTTAAAGTGGTGAGTATTTGAGGTGATACTTGAAGGGAGCTAAGGATCCCCAAAACTGGAAGTGAGGAGAGGATTATAGGTATCATAGCGGGTAGAGCCTGGAGTCAGGAAGATCTGAGTTCTGATCTGATCTCAGACACTCACTCACTAGCTGTGTGACTCTGGGTAAGGCTGTTTGCCTCAGTTTCCTCATGTATAAAATGGGGATAACAGTAGCACCTACCTCAAAGAGTTGTTGTGAGGAACAAATGAGATAAGATTTATAAAGCCCTTATCACAGTGCCTGACACAAAGTAGGTACTAAAGAAATGTTATTTATTATTAGTGTTAGAGTTTGGTAGGACGCATTTTGGGGAAGATCAACAGCAGTAGGAAGCCAAGGCAGGTTATACATCATTGTATAATACATCATTATATGCTACAAAGTATCATGAGAGAAAAGAAATAAAAGAGGAGTTCCAGAAACAGAAAAGAATTCTGGTACAGTTGAATGAGGTAGAATCAATAAGAGCCTTCAATCATCGGGACATCTGCTAGAACTCTCTACCAAGAGCTGAGCTGATCATTTCTTGATTTGTGTGAATGCTAATTTCAGTCTTTACAAGTGGAGGAGTTAACAAAAGGAGATTTCATTCACCTACAAATTGGGACTGTTTTCTGGGATGGAAATGATGGTGGAAGGGGACCTTTTTTAGTCTTAGAATTTGCCATAGAGTAAAGGAAAGTGAAAAATAATGTGATACATACATATAGACACATACACACATACATATGAGCGCACACATGGATATATATATGTATATATATATATCTAAAATAGTTATAATCCCATGGCCTAAAATTAGGGAAATCAATTTAGGAGAGATGAAAAACTCTCCAGAAGGAAATTATGAACACACATACACACACAAATAATTATGATGCCAGGGAGAAAAGGGAATCATCTAAGGAGACTGATGTGGGTACACAGACAATTCATCATCCTATTTAGGTTTCAAATATGTATGTGTGCATACACACACACACACACACACGATAGGAGGAAAAGCAGGAAAAATATTTAAAGCAGTAATTTTTTTTAGTAACAAAGAACAAGAGGGGAATGACTGACTGAATTGTATATTGATGTTTTTAGAATATAATTGTATCATATAAAATGATGAATATCAATAATTCAGATGAACTTGGGAAGATTTGTATGAACTGATGCAGAGCCAAGTAAGCAGAATCCAAAGAACAATATATACAAAAACCACAACTATTTTAAGGAAAACATTGAATGATATCAGAAACTTTATCAGTTCATTGTTTGGTCATGATTCAGAGGACTGACAGGGAAGCAAGCCTTCCTCCTCTCCTGTAGAATGTGACATAAATTGTCACACATTACCAATGTATTGATTCATTCTCTTTAACTGTACATTTTTATTACAAGGGAGGGCTCTTTTGGGGGAGAAAAGGAGAGATTAGGAAATCATTATGATGCCAAAAAAAGAGCATAAAATATTATATAAGCAAAGAAGGAAGGTGCTTTTACTATTTGAATTGATTCATCATAGATCCAGATCACAACTCTGCCTAAGGCACTGACTTCCCTACATCAGGGGAAATCTTCAGACTTATATAAACATGCCTTCATTAGGAAGTTTTCATTAATTAGGAAGATATAATGAAAAGCCAACAAAACCTCAGGTCCAATGAGTGAACCTTTGTAGTTTGAATGTACATGAAAGATACCGTAATCTGTGATTTGATGTACACTTAAAAGAACCTTGCCTGAAAGAGTAATAACAGTGGTTATAAGAATCCATATAATATTTTAAGATTTACAAAGCACTCTCCTTCCAGCAGTCCCTTGAGGTAGGCTGTATAGGCACCGATGATGAGGATGATGATGATGATACAATAACTATTGCTGCTCAGCTGTTCAGTCATGTCCAATTCTTTGTGACTACATGAATCAGAGAACACCAGGCCCTTTTCCACTATCTCTCAAAATCTAAGTTCATGTTGACATCTATCCATCACATCCTCTGCTGTCCCCTTTTTCTGTTGCCTTCAATCTTTCCCAACATCAGGATCTTTTCCAATGAGTTCTGTCTTCCCACTCTGTGGTCCAAGTATTTAAGTTTGATCTTCCAATAAATAACCTGAATTAATTTCTTTATGTATTGACTGATTTGATTCTCAAAAGTCTTCTCCAGAAGCACAATTTGAAAGTGTTGATTCTGCTACAAATAGCTAGCATTTATAGCTAAGCACTGTGCTAAGTGCTTTATTATAAGCTTTATAATTATCATCTCATTTGATTTTCACAATAAACCCATGAGGTAGGTGCTATTATTACTCTTCCTTGCATTTTACAGATGAGAAAACTGAGGCAGTCAAAGGTGAGGTGAAGTGACTTGCCCAGAGTTACATGGCTAATAAGTGTCTGAGGTCACATTAGAACTCGTCTTCCTGACTCCAAGGCTTGGTGCTTTCCCCACTGTGCTACCGAGCTGCTTCCAGAATCCACATTATTAAGCACATTTTAGAGATGAAGAAACTGAAAGGCTTAAGAGGTTAAGTGATTTGTCCAGGGTCACATAACTAGTAATTGGCAGAGCAAGACCCCTTGAGTCTAAATACAGCATTCTTTCCATTACCTGCCTATGATTACAAATTTAAGTGCACTATGAAGATAGGGCACGATGGATAGCGTTGGGCCATGAAATCAGAAAGACTCATCTTCCTAAGTTCAAATCTGACCTCAGACACTTGCTAGCTTTGTGACCCTAAGCAAGTCACTTAACCCTGTTTGCCTTAGTTTCCTAATGCATAAAACGAGCTAGAGAAGAAAATGGCAAATCCTTGCCAAGAAAACCCCAAATGGAGTCATGAAGAGCCAGATGTGACTGAACAACCATATTCTGATGACTATTAGGATCTCAGAGGCCATTATAATACAACCTCTCATTTTATAGATGAGGAAAATGAGTCCCCTGGAGATAATCTGACTTGCTTAAAGTCAAATGGACAGTAAGTATTAGAAATGAGATTTGAACCCATATCCTCTAACATGAAAGACAGTGTTCTTTTTTTGTTGTATGACACCTACCACAAAAATTTAGAAGGTAGACTTTTTCAAAAAAATTCATTTTCATTAATTTATTTTTAGTTTTCAACATTCACTTTTATGAGATTTTGAGTCCTAAACTTCACTCCCCGCTCAAGATGGCATGCAATCAATATAGGTCATACATGTGCAAACTTATTAAGGATATTTCCACATTCGTAATATTGTGAAAGAAGAATCAGAACAAAAGGGGAAAACCACAAGAAAGAAAAATATTAAAAAGTGAGAGTAAACAGTCTGCTTTGACCTGTATTCAGACTCCATACTCTGAATCCATCTCTGGATGTGGATGGCATTTTCCATCATGAGTCGGGAATTTTCTTAGATCATTGCATTGCTGAGAAGAGCTAAGCCATCTGTGATTGATCATCACATAAGGTTGCTTTACTGTGTACAATGTTGTCCTTATTTGAGTAGATAGACTTATAAAATGATTTCTCAGATATTGCTTCTGGGATCCAGGTGTGAGCTATCACCAATTCAAGTCCTTTCTCTGTACTTGTAACCAGCTATCTCAGTTCATCTCTCTGCCCTCCCTTTTCCTTGATCTGTCATTCATTCTCATTGTTCAGGGTTCTGTTTGGGGCCCTATAGGTGCTAAATCCATAGTATGGTTGGGAATATACTGGGAGTGAAGTTGCTACAGCTCTTCCTGGATAGGAACTTTATGAATCCTAATAATTCCAGACATTTCATTTGTACAGTAATCATTCACACATGGAACTACAGCACTATCCTTCTTTGACACCATGAGACAGATGGATATCTTAAAACTGAATTTGGTCATTGATCCAGGGTCAAATTCAGAGTAGACTTCCAAACAGAGGGGATGAATCAAAAAGACAGGTATGGATTTGAGGTTCCATGGAGTTGGTTCAGAAACTGAAAATGGTGCTTCATTTTGTTTGAGAGATTACAAGTCTCTGCTGGATTGAGTCTTTTGATAAGGGTTACCATTGTGATACTGGACATGTTACTTGAACTCTCTGGGCCTAATTTTCTTTATCTATATAAATGAGGAGTTTGGTTCAGATGAACTGTAAGACTCTTTAGAGTTGTGTGACGTATGCTTCTATTATTTATTTGCTTAATTAATTAATACACTTTTCTGATCAGCTTAGGTTTTGGTTGGTCTTCAGTTTGAAGAATGATCCAGTTCAATTCAAATCCATTCAATCTATTTCAATAAATATTTGTTAAACATTTATGTTTGATAGATTTATTTCATTTCAATTTATAATCGATTATTTAAATAAACATTTATTAAAGATTTATGTACTCAATAAATGGGGCTACAAAGGGAGAAAATATTGACACAGCTCTTGCCCTCACAGAGCTTGTAATTATGTTTTATACTTTGGGATATTCATTAGAAATACTAATAGAGCATCAGGCACTGGGGATATAGACAAAAATCAAACATTCCCTGCACTCATACAGCTTGAATTCTATTTGGAGAGATAATATGTACACATGTAAGTATAAAACAACATACATACAGGTCATTTTGGGAAGGGGTGCATCAGCTCACTAGCAATGGGGATTAGAACAGATCTCATATGGGAGGTAGCATTTGAGCTGACTTTCAAAGGAAACTAGTGATTCTGAGACATGGGGGTGGGGATGGTGGGCATTACTGGTATGTAATGGAAATAACTGTGGGAGACAAGCTGTTATGTATGAGGAATAATACAACCACTTAATCTGACTGGTCCATAGAGTGAGCAAAGGTATGATAAACCTGGGAAGTTAAGTTGGAACCAGATCTTTGTTGAGAAGGGCTTTATATGCCTAACAGAGCTGTAACATGATGGATAAAACATAATAAAATCATTAGGACCATAGATTTAAAGCCAGAAGGCATCTCAGATGCTACTTGCTCTAACTCCTTCTTTACAGTTGAGGAAAATGAGGGTCAGAAAAGTTAAGTGCCTTATCTAAGGTCACACAGTGGTAGAGACATCATTTAGAGTCAGGTCCTCTGACTTCATGCTGTCTCTCAAATTAAGAAAAAATGGTAAAGGTGGATGCTTCGTTAGGTTGTTGGTTTAGATTATGTCTAATTTTGGGGACCATGGGAGCCTTTGGGGAGATTTAGAATCTCACAGGCTTGATACTCTCAACCTTTAGGGAATTGTGGTACTCTATCATCAGTTTAGTTTCATGCCAAACTCCATACTTTGTGGTGGCACCTATTTATTACCAAAATTGAAGTACATGAGGAAAGTTTTCTTTGAAGGTTGGTTTTCCCCCCAACATTTTCAGGTTGCTCCTGAGATTATTAGACATTTTTGCAAGCCTCATAAAGCAAGTTTGGGAATCATCTTTGGAGGTTCAAGGGTTGGAAATCTCTACCTGAGCTAAAGGATGGTGAATTCACCTTTTTCATAAGCATTCAGTAAGCGTTCTTGTTCATTTAGACAAGGGGTAGGGAACCTGTGACCTCAGGGCCACATATGGTCCTCTCAGTGTTCAAGTGTGGTACTTTGACGATATCCAAACATCACAGAACAAGTCCAGAAGTATAGCCCTCTGACTTTGTTCTGTGAAATTTGGATTCAGTCAAAGGGCCACACCTGAGGACCTAGAGGGCCACGTATGGCCTTGAGCCTGCAGTTTGCCTACCCCTGACTTAAACAAAGGGCATTGCCCAGAGCTGATCACTATGGAAGTACTTTTCAAAGCCTCAATGCAGAGAGGCAAGTTAACCTTACCCTAGGACAACTCACAGGATTGTGGCCTTCTCTGGGAATAAATAGATTCTATTTCCTTAAAATGTAACATACAATCCCAGGTAACTCAGGCTGCTGTGTGAGATCTCCATGTATGCACTGGCTCAGGCCTAGATTCCCTTTCTTTTCTTACCTCTGCCTCTTAAGTAATGTGACACATATGAGAAGCAGCTTTCTTAATTTCCTCCCTTTGCCATGTTCCCCTTCCTCCCAAATTACTCTGATTTATTTTGCATATTCCATTTACTTATCTGCGGATATGTTGTAAACTCCCAGCATACTGTCATTTTTTTTTTGGTTTTTATCTCTCACTTAGCTCAGTAACTGGCATATATTAGATACTTAACACGGTTAAGTTGTTGATTGACTGAGGGATGGATGCATCGTATCAGCAAAACACTGATCTGACCCCTTTGAGTCCCCCTCCTCTTCTTTTTTTTGGGTCTCAGTTTGTAATATTTCATTCCTCTCTTCTCTAATCCCACTCTCATTTCCAGATTCTGGAACTGCCTGGATGCTTCTGGTATGCAGTTCAGCTGTGCTCCCCAGGCATTCAAGAGAGGCATTCTACACAAAAAGGGAAAAACACATTTTATTAAAGCAAACATGCACTCCTCAGCAGTTTTACTTATCTTATTTATACACTGCAGTGCCGCTTTCTATGACCCAGTGATTATCATTTCCCAGAGCTATCATCATTTTAAAGCTACCTGTTCATCGCGCTCCAGCAGATGGTACTACGCTAGGAGTATTGTGAGAGCTTTAAAGAAAGAAAACACAAACAAAGAGGAGATGGTCTGTTGTGTCAACAGCTCACCCGCATTGTCTTTCTCTCTGTTTAGTTTGTTCAGGAGTTGTTGAATGGAGTGGCTCCTAGCAGACTGGAACCACTAGGGAAGTCAAGATGGCCATTTCTCTTTTCTCTTCCCTTTTTGGATGGAGGGATGAATGGTGTGCATGTGTGTATATATCCTGAGGAAAAGGAGAAAAGGAAGGAGGATAGAAGAACGGGAAAGGGGGGAGGGTGAAGGAAATTTCATCCACTTAGGTGTTATGTAACAGCTGAGGAAATTATTCCCAAGAGCAGATACCCAAGAAGTATTAGCAATGTAAGCTATTAATATTCAACAGGCATTTATTAATGGTCGGCTATGTCCAAAGTACCATACTAGGTGCTCGAGGTACAAAGACAAAATTAGAAAGAAAAGGTCTATTCTGTCTTAATGGAAAGAGCATGGGACTTGGGAGTCAGGAACCTGGTGTGTTCTATAGACAATTCAGCTGTTGATTAAAGAAGTCTTGGCGAAACAAGCTTCAGCCTCCTCATCTATAAAATGAAAAGATTTATGGAATTAGAGAACATTAGTATTAGGGTTTTGTTTGATAGTTATGAAAGGAGGCAGTACATTTTAGTGAAAAAATAGCAGAGGTTTTGAAGTCTGAAGACTGGTTCAAGCCTCAGTTCTGCTCTTTATATTTGGGTGTGACCTTGGGGTGGTGTAGTACATGGCACTGGGCCTGGATTTAGGAAGACCTGAGTTCAAACCTGGCCCCAGTTGCTTCCTATCTATGTGATCCTAGATAAGTATCTCTGCCTCAGTTTCCTCATCTGTAAAATGGGCTTAATGATAGCACCTACTTCATAGGGTTGTTGAGAGGAACAAATGCATATTTGTAAAGCTCTAAGCACAGTGCCTACCTAGTAGGAGGTACTATATAAATGTTAGCTATTATTCTTATCCAAGCTCTGTAGATCTCAGTTTCCTATCTGTGAAATGCTGGGGTATGGGGTTAGACAGTTTAAACTCTTTGATCTTTTAATTCTAAATTTATGATCATAAGTCATTTAGACCAGAGAGGCAGAGGGACTGGACTTGGTCTTACTGATACAGGGAATTCCTAGATGAAGAAGCTCCTCTGGGAAATGCAGTTGGCACCTTCTCCCTGTTAAAAGTTAGTTGTATAGAGTACTAAGAGGTCAGGTGATTTACACAGGGTCACATATGAAGTGTCAGAAGCATCTCTTGAACCTGGCCCTGAGGCTGGCTCTCCAGCCACTACTCAATATATTGCCTCTTCTCTAGTTCACTTCCTCATTAACCTAAGAGAAAGATGGTTGGAGTAGATGGTTTCTCAAGCATTTTTAAGCCTAAAATGCTGTGATTCTAAACAAGAGTAAACAAGTCAAGGCAACAAGCATTTACTAAGTGTTTTCTATGTGCTAGACACTATACCAAGGGTAGGATATATAGATACAAGCAGAAAGACATGCCAGTTCTCAAGGATCTTTTAATTTAATGGGGGAAGAAAACACTTAAAAATAAGCTAAAGGGGAAGTAGAGAAAGTCAAGAGACTCGGGAATATAGTCTGGAGAGGAATAATGACATGGCTGGCCTGGTGACTTCCTTGGAATGGAGGTTCTGGGAGGAATCAGTCAATTGGAGGGAGAGGCCCCAAGGCATAGGGTATTTCCAATGTGGGAAGTCCAGAGGTAGAGTGATATTCCAGGGTGAAGAGGTTTCTATATCAGGGTGGAGAAAGTCCAGATAGTCTAGAGAATAGCCTGGAGAGAAATGAAGTTTATTCACTATAGATAATTTTATTACACCATACCAGAGGCCAAACCAGTGTAGTGTGACTATTGGCTAATCCAGATGATTACTGATTAAATAACCAGGCCATCTTGGAATTATGTCATTCCTTTTTTTCACTGTTTCCCCCCCCCAAAAGTTTGTGTTTTGACTCATGCATGTCTCTATGACCTCATCAATATGGGTAGTCCCTCTACCTTTGCAACTCACAATCCATCCTGCCTTCTCGCCCTGTGTTCTTTTGTATGGCTTTTCGTTAACCTTCCATAGACAATCCATCCAATACAGTGGAGGCTGTCTCTTGGTTCTTTTAATATTTTGTGGATGCTGTTACAATGTTAATTTGTTCACTTGTTTTTTCTCACTTTTGCTAGCTGACTGAATCACATTTTTTGTCAGTCAAACCTGTCCTTTGTGATGTTTTTCATTCCATTTTGCACATACAAGTCATTATTTGTAATATATTGCAGCCTGTGTATACCCATCATGAATCTTCCCATTGTCTTTGGGGTCACCTGCAAGAGTAATTACTGTGTGTGTATATATATATATATATAATTTTTTCTTCTCTCAGTGCAACTCAAATGAAGTAAAATCATGTACTGCGTGCCCATTAAATAAAAGAGCTAAGTTTTTTATGGCACTTTATAAATGACATTTCTTACAATACTGTGAGACAGATATTAACATCCCTATTTTGCAGAATGTTAAACCAAGTCTTAGAAAAGTTAAACTCACAGTTGACTAAGGCCGCATGAATCTGTTAACTAACCGACAAGAATTGAAGTGTCTACTGCATGAAAGAGCTAAATGTTGCAAATATAAGTGCCCACTGTGTGGAAGACAGAGCTAGGTGATGAAAATGCCAAAACAAGAGGGGTTTAAATTCTTGTGAATCATAGATTTAGATCTGGAAAAGGCCTTAAAAATAAATGTCCCCCACCTGAGGTTATAGTGGAGGAAATTGGGGCAGAAAGAGAAAGTTAGTGGCTTGACCAAGTAGAACAGGACCTTGCAAACATACTTCCTAAATACTGAAACTAATCCTTTTCTTTAACCAGTCTCTGTCTTTTTAAAAGCTAAAAGAAAAGTCACTAAAATATTAAGTATAAAGACAGGTATCATATGGCCTTCATGGGATTTGGTTATACGCTATAAGAATATGCTAGGGAGAGATACTTGTAGAGAAGATTCAGAGAAACTGGATGTACTTTTACATAGTTGGGGGTGGAATTTTGGTTCCTTCACTTCCTGTCTGTCTTCAGCTATCTAATTGTTGTAATCACAGAAATAAGGGGTAGATAATAGTTGCATTGAGGTACAATATGTTAATACAGTGCAAAGATAGTGGCTGTGTCCTGTCATACTATTATGAGGTATGAAAAAGTTCTCTGAATAATTTGGAAGGAGATTTTGGAAGGAGATGGGAAGAGAATGGCCATGTCCCAGGTGGCCCTTAAAAGACAAATCTGCCAGCCCTTAGCAATGATTTGAAAATTGAGCAATTGAGAGTTGTGCTCTGGAGAGGAGAAGATTCATGGAGCCCAGCTGAGCAAGTTGCCCAGGAGCGGAGTAGCATGAGAACTCTACAAGAAGAGAAAAGACATTGGAGCTCAACAGTACTGGAGATATGAGTTGCTTTAGCCACGTGTGCTCTCTATATGCAGGTATTTTGGGGAGCATACACTTCCAGGTTTATGGGAAAGAATGTTATGCAATTACTGTCCTTACTGTGTTTTTTCTTTGAGCTAATGTCTACTGGCTGACTGTTATAAGTAAGCCCATCAGTAGGGTTCATGTGATATACTTAAAAAAGAGAATCCACAAAACATTTTTGAATATTGTGTGTGATGTTCAGTCATGTCCAACTCTTCCTGACCCCATTTTGAGATTTTCTTGACAAAGATACTAGAATGGTTTGCCATTTCCTTCTCCAGTGGATGCCCATTAAATAAAAGAGCTAAGTTTTTTATGGCACTTTTAAATGACATTTCTTACAATACTGTGAGACAGATATTAACATCCCTATTTTGCAGAATGTTAAACCAAGTCTTAGAAAGGTTAAATTCACAGTTGACTAATGCCACATGAATCTGCTAACCAACCAACAAGAATTTAAGTGTAATATGATGAAGAAACTGAGGCAAACAGGGTTAAGTGACTTACCTAGGGTCACACAGCTAGTAGGGATTGTGAGGTAAGGTTTGAACTCATGAAGGAAACTCAGTATGTCCAAAACCGAGCTCATTCTCTTTTCTCCAGACCCTCCATATCTCCTACTTTCCTTATTACTGGAGAGAGCCACACCATCTTCTTTGTCTCTCAGGCTTTTAACTTGAAGTCATCCTGGATTTCTCCCTCTCTTTTACCTCTCCCCCCTCATATCCAAACTGTCACCAAGGCCTGTTGATTTCATCTTTGTAACATCTCTTGAATATGTCGCCTTCTTTTCTCTGACGCTGCTACCTCTCTGGTACTGACCCTTATCTCTTCATGCTTGGATTATTGCAATAGCCTGCTGGTGGATCTGCCTGGCTCATGTCTCCCTTTATTTCAATTTATCCTTCATTCAGTGACCCAAGTGATTTTCCTGAAGTTCAGATCCAATCATGTGATGCCACCTACTCAAGAAGCCCCATTGACTCCCTAGGATTAAATAAAAAAAAATCCTCCGTTTGGCGTTCAAAGTCCTTTATAACTTAGACCCCTCCTTCTTTCTCACCTTTGTACATTACTTCCCACCACATACTCTTTGGTCCCTATGCCTGGAATGCTCTGTCTTTATCTTTGCCTACTGGCTTCTTTGATTTTAATTGTCAAGTAAAATCCCATTTTCTCTTGGAAGCCTTTCCCAACCCATCTTAATTCTAATGCTTCCCTTCTCTTAATTATTTCCTATTTATCCTGCATATAGATTATTTTTACATTTTTGTTTGCATGTTGGGGTTGTAAAGGGCAGGATCTGTCTTTTCCTCCTTTTTGCCTCCCCAGCACCTAGCACAGTGCCTGGCACTTAGTAGGTGTTTCACAGATGTTTATTGCCTAACTCTTGTGCATGTAAGTTGGGGAAATTGTACAATTGTAATATGGTCCAACTTGAATTAATTATGGAATTCTGTATCAGCCATCTAATGAAGTTCCTGTGGTGCTCCTTTAAAATATATGTGCATACATACACAATGCATATGTGCATACATACGCATGTGTATATACATCTATTTCTTTTTGTGTTGGAGTCTGTGAGCGATCAACATGAAGTTCTACATCATAAATTCCCATTTGAACTTTCAGTTTTGAGAACTTTCATGCCATAGCCTTATCATTTTGAGGTAAAGTTAACAATCGGTAATGAAATCTTCTTGCTTTTCACATACTGAAATTAGTTTTGATTCTTTAACTGAAAAATGTTTGAGGCAGCATACATATCTTATATACTGACCCTTCAAAGCAATAAATAAAAGTAAACCACAGAAGGTGTATGAACTTACCTATCGGATTTGTAAACATACCATACCCACATATGCACACATGTACTCATTCCTCCATGAAAAAGGAATGCTGCTTTTAAGCTTTCCTTTAGCCTCAAAGGAGGTAGGACCTCTCTCTCCCTCCTCCCTATCCATATGAAAGAAGTGAAATAAATGCTATTTTCCTTTGCCACTGTGAATAATAACATTTATGCACCAAGATCGGTTCGCTTCTTTAATATGAAAAATGATATCCTGTTTGGATGAGACATTTCCTTGAATGCTTAGCATAAATTGAGCCCTTAAGCTTTTAACAAGAAATTCTGGGCTATCTTGCTTAAAGATTCAGGGTGGATCTTGGGAACGTTGCCTGTTTCTCGATTTGGTACAAAACCCAGCTTTCTCCATATAATTACAAACAGCTTTCACTATTGGGGTTGTGGAAAGAACTATCCCAAACAATCGTGGCTTGTCAGTGTGTTTGTCCAGCAGCTTCTCCCTCTTCCTCTCTTCCCCTCACATACACACACACTCTCTCTCTCCCCTTCCTTTTTAATTTTTATCAGATTCGGAAGTCACAAGAGCACAGTTCTGGTATTACAAAGCTGAAAGATAAGTGAAGCTGGAAAAGGAAACACATTTTTCGTCACTCATGGTGACAATTGGAATGACGACAACAAGGCCAGACTCCTCCATCATTGCTCTTCAACTCTGTCAGCACCAACTTTACCAGAATTATCCTGTCTGATGCATGAAGGGCCTTATTCATTTTTCACATTGTGAGACCCAGGGCTGTGAGATCTTTTTAGATAGTGAATTAGCTTCTGTATCAGCTAGGCAATCACACTTAAAACTGTTCTCAGAAACTGCTCACGTGGTCATGCAAAGTGAATTTGGTATGTTGGGATGACTGTTCTAGCAACAAATCTCCAATGGTTTAAGTTCTATTAAATGTAACTATGGGCCACTGCTTTGCTCAAAGAAGGGGAGAGAGATGTTTGGAGAATACTTTGGTTCTTCCATAGGACCCTGTGGTCAAGCCAAAACCCAGTGATTCTGCTCCTAATAGAAAAGTCACACCCTTAGGATGATGACTTCATTATCTGGAGAACATGGTTATGCTTCCAGAAAGACCTGAAATTCTTCTAAGGGAGCACACGTCCCTGTTTTACTGAAATGCTTGCTTAAACGCCTTTAGTCAGAGTCAGCTAGGTGGCACAGTGGATAGAGTGCTGAGTCTGGAGTCAGGAAGAGCTGAGTCCAAACTGGGTCTTAGACACTTACTAGCTCCATGACCTGGGACAAGTCACTTCATCTCTATCTGCCTCAATTTCCTCAACTATAAAATGGGGATAAAAATAGGACTTACATTGAAGGATTGTTATGAGGTTCAAAGGAGATATTACTTATAAAGAGTTTAGTACAGTGCCTGGCACATAATAGGCACTTAATAAATCCTTCCTTCCTTCCTTCCTTCCTTCCTTCCTTCCTTCCTTCCTTCCTTCCTTCCTTCCTTCCTTCCTTCCTTCCTTCCTTCCTTCCTTCCTTCCTTCCCTCCCTCTCTCCTCCCCTTCCTCTTCCCCCTTCCCTTTCTCCTCTCCTTCCTTCCCTTCCTTCCTTCCATCCTTCCCTTCTGTCTTTCCTTCCTAGTCAAGAGGCAGAGTAGTATAATAGAGTTCTGGACCCGGAGTCTGGAAGAACCAGGTTATAATCCTGCCTGAGCAGTAGCCATGGGACCCACTTTTCATTTTTATCTCTCTCTCTCTCTCTTTATTAATTATGCCAGGCACTCTAATAGGTGCTAGAGAGACAAAAGCAAGAAAGCAAGCAAGCAAGAAAGAAAAGTTTCTGCCCTTAGGAAGCTAATATTTCATCAGAGAGATCATATGTATCTTCAAAATAAATATAATGTCACCTTGGAGGGAAAGTGTCATGGATAATGTAGAATGTTGTGTATATGTTGAACTTTGAAAGAAACTAGGGATTGTAAGAGGTGGAGGTAAAGAGGAAGGCAGTTAGCCTTGCTGGAGAAAAATTTCCTCGAGTGTAAAACAGGGATAATAAAAGCATTTGCCTCATAGGGTTGTTATGGGGATCAATTGTGATAACATCTGAAAAGGGATCTATAAATCTATCAGTACCAGCTATTATTATTCAGTCCAAGAACTTCTGAGTCTGACCCTCTTTCTCCTTTTCCAGATTCCCTCATTTCTTAATGCTTTGGTTCCCAGAATTGCCCATCAGGCAACTGATAGCCCAAGGAAAACTCAAGAAAGATCTTCTGTCTCTTGCTTTCTGTTAGCTAAGTAAATTTCTTAAATGGTTTTTAGAAAAGCCAATGGTAGTGAATGGTTAGCTTCCCCAGGGCAAGGTCTAAGACCACTAGCAACTCACTCTGGAGATCCTAATCCAATTTTACTAATGGTACACACCTTTCAGAAACAGGCCTTTTGTCAGCAGAGCAAATTCTCAGATCCTGGCAAATGGACACCAGAAAGCTTCGTGTCTTTGTTCATATAACCCTGAGGTCTTTGATATGCCCTTCAGTAACTGTAATTTCATATGTAATTAGGGGATCAAGGAAGGCCTCGAACAACACCATAGGAGACTTTCCCCAGACCTTCAGTAGACTGTTTATGGAAGCACTTTGCAAAACATAGGTATGCCTTCAAACTCTCCTGCCAAGAGCTCTCTCAGTTCTTGGTTCAGGTGAATGTTTGTAGAAATTTCAGAAATCACTGCATGAGCAGCAGTCATAAATCATTCAAGTGAAGTCGAAGGAAGTTTTAAACATCACCAGGAACTCATCAATCATAACATAACAGGAGCAGGGGATAGTTTCACATTTCATACTTAGGCTGCCTGAATTTCACTCTGTGAGTGTGTATGTGTGCGTGCGTGCGTGCGTGCGTGTGGTGTGTGTGTGTTTAGGGAATGCCAATATTGACCAATTTCTCATGCCTGACCATGCTTTTTCTTATTAATCTATGAACAGTAGTCCTAAGGTCGGGCCATGTTTGAGGATGTTCAGAGTGTTCTACTTTATTGTCTAAAGAAGTCACCGTGACAAAAGCATGAAAACATTCTTGTGTGAGGTGAGAAGGAGAATGAGAAAGGACTAACCAATACTCCTGGGATCCCATGGCAGGAGCTCATTCTTGAAGCAATCACTGCTCTGTGGAGGAGAGCTTTCATCACGAGGCTTTCTGGTGAAATACAGCATCTGGGCAAGGGAAGCAAAATTCGAATTTGTCCTATTATCATTTGGGAGATCTCCTTGCAAGCTGGGTATAGTGGTTCAGCTTGTTCTATTTAGACACTGTGCTGGATCAATCTAGCAGGGACTGCTGATCCAACCAAAGGATTTGAATATTAATGTCATTCCACATTCCTTTTAGAAGGCATTCTGTTAGCCCCCATCGTGAGACACTGCCAGAAATTCTACAGGCAAGAGCAAGAATGAGAAGTGTATCAATGAAAGAACAAATGAGGAGAGTCCAAACAAATCATCCCCAGCCTGCCCAGTGTCTTCCTTATCAGGATGTAGAGAATGACTTCTCTAGGGACATGTTCATTGTATAATGAAGATTTGTCATTTAGGAGCCAAAATAAAATCAGTTTTCCATGTAGTCAGATACAGCCTTGATGAGATTCTGGGGCTCACAAAAGAATGTTGCACAGTCCTTCTATTTAGATCAAGCATCTAAATGTTGAACTCAAGGGAAAAAAAGGAGCAAGGGGAAAAAGAAATGAATTTATTGTCAAATTGGAACACCACATTTTTGTATTACTAATATATCTATAATTCTCATCTAGCCTTCCTTCTGCATGTATATATATTTTTTCTCCAAACCTGCAGTGCATTGCAAAGCTAGATTTAAATATTTCAGAGTGACTGTACCCATCATTTGCATTCCAGTGACTCATTCAGAGCAAAGACATCTGAGCAGAAATACAGCAGATAAAAGAGAAACCATTAATCCAAGGAAGATTACTGGCACAGAATCTTTATCCTGTATCCTCTCTGAAATGAGACAAAGATCTTACTATGTACATCCCTCTGGCTTAGCATCAGATAGTAAGCAATACAGCAGTGTAGACAAGGTACTTTTTAAAGGCACACTACATTGGACTGAAGTTTCACCCTTCTGACAGGTTTAGAGTCATGTTGTTTCTTCACTTGCTTTCTAACACTGGCTTCTTTTCCTCTACCATATTGTCTCCTTCTCATTCTCCATTCCATGCTTCATGTCATTCTGCCTCATTCGCTGATTAACTGGGTGATCACAGGCAAGTCACTTAACCTCTGTTTGCCTCAGTTTCCTCAATTATAAAATGAGGATAATAGTAGCACCTACTTCACAGGGTTGTGCAAATCAAATGAGAGAATATTTGTAAAGTGCTTCTTGCAGTACCCGGCACAAAGTAGGCACCATATAAATGCTCTTTCCTTCCTTCCCTTCTCTTCCGTAGTATTGATTTCTGCATTTGATTTTATCCTCATGCTGGAAGGAAATTTCAATTCAATTCAACAAGTCTTACTATTGTAGAGTATTGAGCTAGGATCTGAGTAAACAAATATAAAATATTCCTATCCTCAAGAAACATATTCTACTGAGAAGCTTACATCCTCTTAAAAGAATTGGAAAAGTTTTTTTCTCCATTTAATTTAGTGAATTTAGGTATTCCTGACTCTGAGGACAGTTCTGTTTACCTCTAGGCAACTTTCTAAGACCACAAAGCACATAGAAAATTGTGTTCATCCTTTGTTTTCAAGGAGGACCATGACATCACAGAAATGATGACATGACTTGCACTTGACTTTGTTTTGAGTGAGGGAGGGCTGTGCAGGTCACCAGCCTCACTTTCTCCTCCAGAGCCATCTGAATCCAGGGACCAGATATTCATCAGGATGACTGGAGATGGCCCAGGATGCAGTGGGAGACCCTGACCTTTTTAGGCTAAGGTCTTTTTAGGTATTCACTTAGAGGGAGGTAACACCCATTCAGTGAATAAGCCTCTTTCAAGGGTAGTCAGGGGGATGGCCCCTTTAACAGAAAAGAGAAAGTAAATAGATACATCATTCTGGGAGGGATAGGAGCCTCAGGGTTGTTGTTTGGAAGAGAAACTGTTACTACTGACATTCACTCTATGCCAGCAGAGTCCAAAACCAGCCACTGAATGGAGGTTGGGCAGGGACCCTTCCTAGTTCAATCCATGTACTTCAGAGTACAGGGAGTCCAAAGTTTTAGGGGAGACAAGAAAGAAGGAAGAGAGGGGGAGGAAAGGAAAATAAAGTAAAGGAGTTACCCAGCTAGCTGGGTCCTCATTTAGGCAGCTTGGTCTACTCACAGGTTGTGTGTGCCCTTTGTTTTCTGTATGGTTCAAGAAAGTTCCTCACCAGAAGAACCATTCCATACAGTGAAACCCCAGCTAGCTATGTGTTTCTCTATCTTTAAAATGGTGATACGATGCCCTACCCATCTTTACTCCTATAATTGAGCAGATGAGAAAACTCCACATAAAACAAGACTTTTTGTTATTCGTTAATCTCAGCTGTAGCTTGTGTTATTAATGCAGTAGTGACTTTTTTTTTGCAATACTAGTTTTCAAAGCAGATGACAATAATCCATTGTTAGCTTAGAAATATCTTGATAGGGGTAAGTATCTAGAAGGTCTAGATTTTAAAATAGATTAAAAAAACTTGATAGATTCTCAGTTCAATTAGGGGTTCAATTGATGATATTAATTGGCCCTGCTTTGATTTTCTTTGGTTTCTGCATTTCCATCCTGGATGTATAAGAATCCACAAACAGACAGTGAAATTTCTCAGCTATAGAGTGCTCAACATCTCTTGCATTTGTTTCTTTATAGCTTACTAAATCCCCCATGTTATAGGTTAGGGTTATTGTCTCTTGTCATGCTCTCACTAAGGAACACAGAATTCCCAGTTTTTGCACCATTGAAGGCATAAACTTTTTCTTGCCTAAGGCTTTAAAGGGGCGTTGTGATCTATTTTAAATTGTACCAGGCTTTCAGTCAAAAGGCCTTTCTTTGAATGTCATGGGTCTACCCCTTTCTAACTTTGAGACCTTGGGCAAATCAATTCCTCTCCATGGACCTCATTTTTGCCATGTGTTAAAGAAGATGCCCTAATATTGTATGATTCTATATGATGCAGTCAGCATGATGTCTGCATTTTTCACGGAGAATTCAGGTTATTTTTAGCACATGTAGCTCTTACTACCATTGTTTTCCAAAAGAGACCAGAAATCCCAAAAACATGTGCTTTGAAAGTTGGTAGGCCATAAATGGTAAATATATGTGGTTTAGGATCTGCCCACTTGTTTTCAGTGGAAGGGAGTAGGAAATAAGCATATGTGTCTATTGTGCTAAGTGCTTTATAAATATTATCTCATTTGATTCTTACAACAACCTCATTTTATTATGCACCCTATTTTGCAATTGAGGAAACTGAGGCAGGCAGTGATTGAGTTGCCTAGGATCACGCCACTAGTAAATGTCTGAAAATGGATTTGAACTCGGGTCTTTCTGACTACTCAACATGCTCAGGAAAAGAGCAAAAGTTTTAAATCTCAGTTGTCAGCTGTTTGATTTTGGGTAAGTCACATAACCTCCATGGACCTCCTGTTTTGTGAGGGCTTCTAGAAGAGACAGAGTAGGAAAAAAAACGTCCCAACATCCTGGCTCTGTTACTTGTGATAATTAACTTTTGGGCAAGTCATTTTTCTTCTTTGGGCCTCAGTTTTCCTTTCTGTAAAATGAAGGGGTTACGCTATGTTGCCTCCAAAGTCCCTTCTAGATCTAGGTGCTATGTGTGATCTTTCTGAAGCCCTGGTGTGGTATACATCAATAGTTTTCCCCTCTCTTTGGTTGTTTATCTGTCCATAGAGTAGTGCCACTTAAAATAGCTAAAAGTCATAGGCAACGTCCTTTTCATCTTCATGAATGTGTGACAACCAGACACACTTATCACCACCGGGCTGGGTCAGCTGGTGGTGGTCACTAGCCATCCTCTTACATCCTTCATTTTCATGTGGTAACAATAGCCAAGCCTACTGTGTCCAATTAAGTCTTCCCTTAAAGCAGCCTGGGGAGGTTGATAGCTTTTTGGAGATAGATCTGTGTCCTTGTGACCTTATCTCTCTATACTTTGCATTCAGCTATGAAATTAAATTGCAGGAAATGATTCAGTTTTGAATCATTCCATTTAAGCTGGCAGGAGCCAAAAGCTCTCCTATGAGTGACAACCATGTGGACGGCTTTTCAGATGGAAAGAAACATAAATACTTTAGTGGGCTCGGTAAATTGGTTCAGAAGTGCAGACAGCTCCAGTCCTGGTGGGGCTTGGGTTTTCAGACGTGCACAAACTAGTTTCTGCTTCCTTGAAAGAAGCTTATTCAGATGAAAAAAAAAGAAAGGAAAGCCAGGGAATGTTGCCCTCCCTCTCATCCAGGAAGGTAGAAGAAAACACCTGGACAAGACCCTTTCTGGACCGGACCATTCATGAACCTGAGCTCTTACATTGTCTTCTGGTTAAGAGATCTGATGAAGAACATTAAATCTCGAGGTTGTGGAAGGTTGGACCTACTGGGACCAAGCCATGATTATTTTCTTCATTGAAACTGACACAAAGGTGAGGTCAGAGTAAAATCTTGTTATTCCTGTAATTTAGGGACTAGCAACCATGATGGCTTTCTCCTCCCCTAATAATGCTCAAATTATCCATTCAGAGTGATTTGATTTCAGGTTTGAAATCTGGAGGTCTCTGTAATAATCTTGCTCAGTATGGAGTACTTATTTATGGAGTAGTCTTTGCCATTTTTAATTGCACTTTCCCCTCCTGCCCTTATTAATTATCTCTCCAGTTCCTCTTAGGCCCTGTCACAATGCCAGATATTGGAATAGAAAGGTTTTTTTTATTTATTACAAAGGAGATGCAAAAATAGGACATGGTTTTCAGCTTGCAGCTTAGGCTCCTTCACATTCAGTATCTTTGAAAGGTAATACTTTTTTTTTTTTTTAGTGGAGAGAGATTCCTCTGAATTTCCTGGGGCAGGGGGAAGGGTTATAGGCCCTTCTTTCTGTTGTCTTTTGTTGGATCTCCTCATAGACCTTGAGAACAAAGCAGTAGATTTTAATGAAGCTACATTTTGGCATCAACCATTTGAAATATGAAATACCATAGATTTATAGGAGATTAGAGCCAAGAGGTACCTTATAGATTACATGATTATAAAGATGAGGAAGCAGAGACCCAAAGAGCTCATCAGATCATTAAAAGTAGAAGAGAATTTAGAGATCATCCAGTTCAAAACTTTCATTTTACAAATGAGGAAATTGAGATTAGAGAGGTTGAAGTGACTAGTCCAAGGTCATGTAACCGATTAATGGCAGGGCTAGGATTTGAACCCAGATCATATAACTATAGGATTAATTATAGATTTAGATCTGGAAGGGGCCTTAACATCTATCCAGTTCTACCTTCTAATTTTACAGATGAGGAAACTGAAGCTTAGAAAGGGTAATTGACTTGCTTGGTATCACATAGCTAATAAGGGGCAGGGGTGTAGCATTTGAATACAAGTGTTCCTGGCTCCAAGTAAAACACTATGTTCACTCTACCAAGCTGCCTCCCTTTACCCCAGATTTAATCCTTCCACTACACATGCTGCTTTATCACAGTATCATAGGATTATATATTTATAGCTAGAGAGAACCTTAGGTCACCTAGTCCAACTCTTTGTTTTACAGGTGGACAAACAGAGCCCCAGAAGGGTTACATGACCTAGAACAAGGGAGAGAAAAGAACCTTCTTGTGTGACCTATGGGCATAATGCAGCAACTGTAGGGACAGGTTATCCCATTTCATCTTTGATGTCTACATGTCAGGGCATTAGGTAAGGTCTGAAATAACAACTGAGTTCTAACATCTATTGTGGATAACACTGCATACTTCTAAGATCCTGTTTCCGTGGTCTATATGACAGATGTATACAAAGTCTTCCACATTTTTCTGCTCTGATTCTTCGTTGTGCTGTGCAGTGACAAAGGGTTCTCAAAAGATAATGCCAGTGGAAATTAAGCTTCAGCAGATTCTACCATATTGGAATGACTTTGAGTGGTGGTCTCATCCTCAGAATGTTTGTTTTCCAAGTACCAGCCTAGTTAAGCATATAAAGGCTCATCAGCAATAGGGTGGCCATTGAGTGATGAGTTCTTTAATTGTGGCAACTCATGAAACAGAGCAAAGCACAACATGGCTGTCAGTCATATACAATCCACTTCAGCTTCTGAATGGATGATGATAATCTATCAATCAATAAAAATTATTAAGCAGCTACCATATGCTGGGCACTGGGGATTCAAATACAGAAAAAAAGTCCTTAACCTCAAGAAACTTATAATCTAAAGGGAGAAAACAACGTACAAAAGAAAACTGAAAAGTGGGGATACAGGAGGGAGAAGGCAGTCCCAATGTAGTGCAGTCAGGTGAGAGATGAAGAAAGTGTTTAAGCTGTGTTCTCTCCTTAAATGGAGGTTTGGAGTTCATGATGGGAAAGCATGGGGGAAAAGAATCACAGTTTTTAGACCAATAAATATTAAGTTGTTGGTACTTTAAATGTGAGATCGCCAATGACTATCATGAAAATATTTACAATTTATGTACCAGCCTTAGTTTCTGAGAATGAAGAGGTAGAGAAATTCTTCAAAGAACTCAGTAATGCCTTTCAAATTAAGTCAACATACACTCTGATACTTGGTGAGGTCATTGCAATGGTAGGTAAGGGTGAAGATGTCAAGGAAGGTAGAGGAAAACATCATTCAGGAACAAGAAATGAGAGTAGCTAATGACTTATGGACTCCACAGAAATACTATGCCTTTATACCTGAGGTTCTTAACCTGGGATCCATAAATTTCTGGGAGTCTGTGAAAGAGGAAGTGAAAATTAGATCTTGACATCAGTATATGTTAGGTCTATATCCCAAAGACATCAAAAAAGGGGAAAAGGACTTATTTATACAAAAATATTCATAGCAGCTCTTTTTGTGGTGGCTAACAATTGGAAATGAATTGGGGAATGGCTAAATGTGATTGTAATGGAATATTAAATAGTGTTATAAGAAATGACAAGCAGTATGATTGCAGAAAAACCTGGACTTATATGAATGGATGCATAGTGAAGTGAACAGAACCAGGAGAATGTTGTACACAGTAACAGCAACATTGTTTGATGAAGAACTGTGACTTAGCTTTTCTCAGCAATACAATGATCCAATACTAAATGATGAAACATACTATCTACCTCGAGAATGACCTGATGTTGTTTGAATACAGAATGCTATTTTTCCTTTTGTTCAGGTCTTGTTGTACAAAATGACTAATATGGAAATGGTTTACATAATTGCACATGTATAACCTATGTCTGATTGCTTACCATTTCAAGGAGGGGAGAAGGGAAGGATAGAATTTGAAATTCAAATATTTAAATAAAAATATTAAAGGAAAACCCCCCAGTATAGTTGATTTCCTTCGCAATGCTATGTATTTTATGTGTTTGAAAACAAGATTCAGAGATGGGTCCATAGGTTTCACTAGATTGACAAAGGGTGAGAACCTTCTCTTTGTATCTTGAACACTTTCTTTGAGAAAAAAGTTGTTAGACACTGGATATGATGAGCATCAAATACCATCACAAGAAATGAAAGTGATTATATCTTAGCAGACAAGAAAAGTCTTGTTATTAATGTGGGACTAATCCCATAATAGACAGAGTATAGTAAGATCACCAATTTATGAAGAAAAACATCAGTATGGAAAGCAAAAAGATAACAATAAGAAAAAAGATAGAATGTACAACCGAACAAGTTGAAATTGAACGATTTATTTATTTTTGAGTCTGAACAATTTAAACAAGTAATTATCCATGAAAAATGGGAAATGGACATTAGAAATGACATTGACATTTGTTGTAACTACTTTACAGTGAAATTTAACTAATATAAATCGATTACCCCAACAAGGAGGCTAAAAGAACCCCCAAAACTCCTTAGTCAGAAAATTTTACCTACTTGTCAAGCAGAGAAGGATGGAAAAAGAAAGTAATATCAGTGTGGAGTATAAACTTGTTTGTAAAATCTTACATGAAAGATATTTGATAGTTAATAACATGATTATCTCATAAAGTAGAGAGAAACAGTAGATGGTAAGAAACAATTAAAGAAATCTTAACAAGATATTCACCTAGGGAAGACATTCCAAGACCATTTAAGGACCAACATGAGAGTTGAAAATTTTCAAATTGAAAAAAATACTTTAAAGATTTTTATAGCAAACTTTTCTTAATATCAAGCACAGTGACACTTGGATCCGGACACTACAGAGCTGGATGTACTTATAGGAGAGGAGAAATGACACTGAAGAAAACACAGGTGGGAAAAGCAAACAGACTGGACCAAATGTACATGTAATAGATCACTTTTTTTTGGAAAAGATACAACTGTGAGGCTATATATAGAAGGTATCTGATCAGGAGAATATGCTGAAGACATGGGGAAAATTTGAACCTCATTAATACCAGAGACCAAGAAGACATCAACATACATTGTCCCATATGCCTACTTTTCCATGATATATCATCTCTATGTGAGTCATCTATATGGAAATTGAAGGCATCTTCATAAGGAGTATTAGAAAGAAGCAAGCAAACTTTCACAAGTGATATTCAATAGACAACCACACCTTTACTATTTTTCAATTTACTGAAAGATGTAGAGAATAGAGGATCTCATTGAACTTACTGTTTATTGATTATGGAAAATCATTTGATTTGGTAGAACACAGTGGTGCTTTAAAGGCTGTTTTCCAATGGTGTATCCCATCCATACATCAAAATCATTCGTGCTTCCTTAAGAGATGCAACAACTGAAATAAACATATTTAATGACCTTCTAATCATAAACATCAGGTGAGGCATAAAGCAGAGAGTTTCATGATCTTCAATTTTGTGACTGTGGAGATTCAGGGCAAAGGCTGAAGTGAGAAGAAACCTCTGGATGTTTCATTGGATATTTCTGGATATTTCATCAGAAGACATTGCATTGTTTGCATGAAGCTCAAGAAAATGGATTTGTATCCATTTAAACCTACTTAGGTTGAAAATCTATATGTGAAAGGCCAAGTGGATGAAGAATGCCTATTTCTTAGATTACAATATGCATTTGGATGGATATCTTGTAGAGCCTGTCCAATAGAAAATACAAATGGATAATGAGTTCTCCCTAGATTTGAATAGGAGCCATAGATCAAGGTTGATTGCTTTTGGGAAATTCTGAAGACCTTTTAATCATACCAAGCTTTGCAGGGTAACAAAGGTCCATTTCAAAAACAATATTCTATCTGTATTACTATATGGCAACAAGAGATGGAATACAATAGTCTCTGAGAAATTTTTAAAAATCAGCCATAAGGTAATGGAGATGCAGGTGGAACGTGTCAGCAGATTGTTGTTTCTAACTGAAGAAGATTTTCAGAGAATAACACAAGTAAAAGATATGATTGAGGAAATGTATGATAGGAAAGTAAGACAGACTGCTCATGTGGCAAGGGTAAAGGATGACAGGCAGACAGCCTGATGGTACCCTTGAAGCATTGGCAGAGTGAGGAATCCCTGGTGAACTTAGACAAGTATACAAGATGGGTAGGTGTAGATGAACTTTTATTTGTGTCTTTAACCCCAAATTGATGAAGTCACACATCCAATTAGAATATTTGAACCACTGTATATATTACTTTCTTTGGTTGTACTTTATTGACTTTGAATCACTTCATATAAGTCTTCCCATTCTTTTATGTATTTTTCATAAAAAGTATTTATTTGTAAAGATAAAACTTTAGGATTTGAAAAACAGCCATTTAATCCTCAACAATTGTAAATGGTGATGTTATTATTTCCATTTTACCAGTTTGGACACTGAGGCTGAGAGAAATGAAATGACTTTCCCAGATTCACACAGGGTGGGTCTTAGGATTTGAAATCAAGTCTTCCAGACCCCAGGAACAGTGCTGTCTCTATTCACTCTATCACCCAGCTGCTTTCTTCACTTGAATTAGTTTATATAAATCTTCCTATTCTTCTCTGCATAATAACAACAGCTAGCATATTCTAGAATGCTAAGTTTGCAAAGTGCTTTTTTATATGCCATTTCATTTCATCCTCAGAACAACCCTGTGAAGTACTATTATTCTTAGTTAACAGACAAGGCAAGTAAGCCTGAGATATATTAATTTCTCAGGATGACAGCTATTAAGTATGACACTGTTACAACAGTAAGCTAATTTTAATCCTATAGTAATATAATGATTTCCCAGGTCCATGTAGTTCCCTTTGCTTTTTTAGAGACTTTATATTAGATGAAAAATTAAGAGAATCATCTAAATTGCTCCAAGTTCCTGATTAGGAAGATATCTATGACTGAGGCAGATGCTCTATCGCTAATTAATCTCTGACCTCCTTGTGGTTGATGCAAAATTTTGGACAAAGAAGCAACATACTATATTACTATGTCAATTGGTAGACAAATAACAGGGAGGGAAGTTAGAGGGAAGAGCAACTCTTTTCTTAGTACTTCTCTTAGTCCTTGATGAGTTGGGTACAACTAGTGTTCTGAACTCAAGTGTTCTGCTCCCTAGGTGCCTGTAGGCACCTTAATATTTTTCTTTTCTGTCACAGTTCAGTCTTATTTCCTAATTTTTTTCTCTGCTTGACCATGGACTGCTAGTTCTTTCTGGTTCCGCTCTAGAAGTACCCACTTCCTCCTTTTGGCTTTCAAACCTTTATAATCCCTCCTGACTCCAAAACTCTATCTCTTGCTTTTTCATCATTTTACTGTCTTATAGAAGCCCTACAGGTGTGTCTAAGTTTTGTCTGCCCATCCCAACTCCCTTCCTGTCAATGCCACCCATATTTTTATGAGACATTTTGGAGTTAATCTAAACTCTGATTCGTTGGTTGAGAAATTCTCACTGTGTTAAGGTATTAGGGTATTTTTTCACTTTCTTTAAGTGGTTTCTGGTGGTTGATTGACTTACTTGGTCAACCCTTCATCCTTATTTTTGTTTCATTATCTAAGATATTGGAACTGGCACTCTATAGTTGGATCACAACATAACCTTCCTTCATATGCTTGTAAAAGAAATGGAAATGGTCATGAAGGAAACAAAAGTGAGAAAAGCAACTGGATTAAGCCCAATATACACAGAGGGGGCTTGTACTGGAGGCAACACAATTTTGAGGATATCAGTAATCAATTTTCAAGGTATCTGGATACAGAAAAAATCTCAGATCTTATTGTCAAAACAATGTCCAAACAAAGCAATGATGAAACAGAACCAATGCAACAGAGATCAGCAAATTACTTCTTTCTTGTCTACACAAATTTCAAATGTAAAATATCTATATACACATCTGTGACATCCTTGATAAGGTATAGAAAATGAACAGGTGACCTTTTTTAGGTTACATTCCACAGTAGTTCAAATCTTTGCTATGTTACAATTGACTGAAACATATAAAGAATACAAGATCCTATTGTGCATATTTTTTATCAACTATATGAAAAAGCACTGGATCTGGGAGATCAAAATGCCATTTAAAAGTCCTCCTGTAATGAGGTAACTTCTGCTCACACATCAAAATTGCCCAAGATTCTTCGAAAGTCATAACGATTGAGGTAACTTTGTTTAGTGACCCTCTGATAATAGCAGGAAGAAAAATTAAATGGGGGATGATAGATCACTAAAGATGTTTGTTCCTGCTATCTAAAAGATCCATGGCAGAGTTCAAATTGAAGACGGGTTCCTTATGGATTATGAAATTATCTAGATACTTGTGTTTATCAAAGGCATTGTTTGGGTCACATCAAATCCTATAACATTCTGGATTCTGTAAGATGAGATTTGTAATGATTCACATCAGAAAAGCCAAGCAGACCAAGAATGCTTATTGTCCAGTCTGTAACATACAGCTGAATGCACAATTTGTCTGCCATTATATCTCTCTTGGGCAGACTCAGCAAATAGATAATGAGTTGGCCCAGAATTGAACAGAAAGAATAGAGCAGGATGAATTGCCTTTGGGAAGTTTCAAAGTTCTTGAATGATCTCAAATTATCCATCAAACATAAAGGTCCATCTTTTTAATACCATTATTCTTCCAGGGTTGATGTATAGCTGTGAATCATGGAATGCAACATACTCTGCAGAATATAAGTTAAGGATCACCCAAAAGGCAATGAAGAGGTAACATTGAGGATGTGGAAAGGCTGCAGCACATCACAAACAAGGAATAATAAAGGAGAAGCAATGTGAAGGATGTCATAAAATAAATGTATAAAAGATGGTGGACTTGCCAGCTGACAAGAGTGGAGGATACAAAAGAGATAAAAAAAAAAACTAAAAGGAAAAGAATCTATATGGACAAAAATATTTATAGCTGCTCTTTTCTGGTGCAAAGAATTGGAAAATGGAAAGGGATGGCCATCAATTGAGGAATGACTGAACAAATTATGGTATATGATTGTGATGGAATACTATTGTACTATAAGGAATGATGAACCCGGTGCTTTCAGAAAAACCTGGAAAGACATATGAACTGATGCAAAGTGAAATGAGTAGAATCAGGAGAACATTGTACATAGCAACAGTAATACTGTAAAATGATTAACTATGACTTAGCTATTCTCAGTAATATATTAATCCAAGACAACTCTGAAGGATTTATGATGAAAATGCTGTCCATCCCCAGAGAAAGAACTGATGGAGTCTGAATACAGATTGAAGCATAATTTCTTACTTTATTTTCCTTTTTTATCTGCATTTTACACTATGACTAATATGGAAATATGTTTTACATGATTACATATGTATAAATTATATTAAATTACTTGCCTTTTCAATAGGAATGGGGCGGGGAGGGAGGGAGAGAATTTGGAACTCAAAATTTTGAAAATTAATGTTAAAATTGTTTTTTCATGTAATTGGGGAAAATAAAATACTAAATAAAATAATGAAAAAAGATGTGGGAATAACTGATAGATTAAATAATTCATTGGCATCCTTATATCAGGAGAAAGACATAAAGACCCCTGGGATGTTGGGTGGATGCTCAGTGGTGAATTTATAGGATTACCTGAACAAGAATCTCATAGGCTTGGTAGGCACGGATGAGTTATATTTGCATTGTTGGAGAGAATATTACCATAACTGAGAACACATTTCAATTCATTATTTGAGTATTTGAATACATAACCACGGCATAAAAAGTCAGACCTTTGTGAGAATCGACTTTCCATAATGGGTAGTAAACTTAGGGACATTGATGCTATAATGGGTGGCATAGCCTAAAATAGCCATTAGGTCAAGAAAGATTTAGATAAATTCATGAATAATTAGTCTAGGAGAATGTAAGCTCTTTGAAGGCTAGGTCTGTGTTCTGTTTTTTTTTTTGTATCCCCAGAACCTAGTTCAGTGGTGTACACATAAGTTCTTAATAAATGCTAAATAGATTAGATCCAAAATTGAATTTATTGTCAGAAACAATGTTTCTGGTTTTTTTGGTTTATTAACAAAAATATTAATAATGTTTATCAATGGCAATTTTCAAAATGTCCCATGGTTGACCACTGTCAAAAGCAGAATGCTGGCAGAGATTGACCATTAGGCTGACTCAGTGGGAAATGACATATGTTCTCTTTAAAAATTAATATAGAACAACTCTTTGACCTACTTTGTTAACAACTTATCAACTTCTTCTAGCTAGGTCATCTCATAAGAAGTTTTTGAGCTTTTTTGTGCGGGATCAACATTTTAGAAAATTTAATTTTAGAGAATCACCTTAAACTACAGCCTATTCTCTGTAGGGCAATTATAATTTGCATGTGTGTGTTTGTGTGTGTGGGCAATACATGTTTTGCACATTCTCTTTATTGGGTATTCATAGGATTTTATAGCTGGAAGCAACCTTAGGAGTCATTTATCCTAACTTCGTTTTACAGATGAAGAAAAAAGAGCCACAGAGAATTTTTTTTTATTTTTTGCAAAGCCCTAAGTGGTACAGATAAGATTCAAATCCACATCCTCTGCGTCAAAGCCAGCACTCTTTTGACATCTTCATCAAACTTTCATTGTTTCTTTTCTCTTTAAATGTTAGAAACAATATAGTATAGTAGAAAGAATCTAACACCTGGAGTCAGGAAGACCCTTTTCGAATCCCACTTTAGACGCTTACTAGATGTGTGAACCTGGGCAAGTCACTTAACCATTTTGAACCTCATTTTTCTTATCTGTAAAATGGGAATAGACATAATAGCCAATATTTATATAGTGATTTAAATTTTGTAAAGGGTTTTATATACGTTATCTTATTTGAATCTCACAACAACCCATGAAGTAGGTGACCCGATTTTATAGTTGAAGAAACAGGTTGAAGAAGGTTGAGACTTGCTCAGAATCACTGAGAGTTGTTATGAGAATCAAACGTGATAATATATGTAAAGTTCTTTGCAAAGCTTAACATGCTATACAATTGTGAGCTATCATCGCTATTTATTTCTCTTACCTTCTTTTATGCCCTCTCTCTTTCTCTTCTGTCTATGCTCATATAGTGAATGCTCTTGGGAGACATGAGTCCTGGGGTGTTCTTCTCTTAGTATTTAAAATAAAATCAAACATTCCTTTCACTATGAGTCAATTTCCTAATTGTGGTATGGAAGGAAAAATCCTAGACAAACTGATGAATGGCAGGGTTTTTGTGTCTATCTCTTTTTTGATGTTCTAAGCTCATTCCATCAGTGGTGTAAAATTTTTTAAAAAGTCAGTCATGATTGGACTCTGATAACGACTGGCAATCATCCTTTAAAATAAAAGGCTCGCTTCCAAACATGGCCCTTCTCATGCTTAATGTCATTTTGGAGCGGGGGGAGGAGAGGAAAAGTGGGGAAAAGACAATTATATATTTGAGGGCTTTATTCATTTGATTCCTGTTACTTGACATTTCTCAACCTTCTCATTAAGTTAACTGCTACCTGAATATTAAAGCCATAATTGGGGGGGAGAATCAAAAACAGTTTCAAGGAAGACAGAGCTACTGACATTGTTTCCTGCTGACTGCCCTTTTATAATTATAGCTGCATGCTATCAGTCCAAAAGAAAGCTCTCTTCTGTAGCTTTAATAACCTCCTGACCCCCAAGACCTCCACATGTCTTTGAGCAGTGGCACACAGAAGAAGCCCTAAAACATGCACCTCTCTGTATTTCCATGAAATGGAAGCATGTGGGT
The DNA here is from genome assembly GCA_023548195.1 of Bettongia penicillata ogilbyi. NCBI lineage: Eukaryota > Metazoa > Chordata > Mammalia > Diprotodontia > Potoroidae > Bettongia > Bettongia penicillata. The sequence goes on from JAJHZJ010000226.1 coordinate 3,967,831, forward strand.
CTTCCCCACTTCCCCCTCCTGCCCCCCTTCCTCATGTCAGCATAAAAGGCCTCCCTCAGTTCATTGATTTAAACTCACTAATCCATAGGGTTAAGAATGAAATTGTCACCCAGAAGTTGCCATTAACTTGATTCAAAGGCATAAGAGCCCCAGCCAAAGCAAGGTAAGCTTTTTGGAAAAAAAAGGTTATATAATATAATATGTTCTTCACTGGCCCCATGAGGGCTAGACAATGGTGTCTTACAGAACCTGTTCTTGAGTGGTACTTGGAAGGCTTACACAGCCCCTGCCTATTCTACCTCATGAAAAGGGAGATCCAATCATTTTATTCTGGAAACCATTCTCCTCATCTCTTTGGCTGTCATATGTATTTAACAGTAGTGCCCTCAAGGACAATGTGGTGGATCAGCATGCTAGAGGGTGACTGCCTACAGCCTGTAGTTTTTCATTTCTCCTTGCCTAGTTTGCTAAGAATGGTCCTCTTTGTTTCCATTTTGAGTCATGGCTGAATTCTTAAATGTTGTGTGATCTTCAGGCTCAGATACCCAAGAGAATAGGCGGCCGTGAATCAACTCTCTGTGTGCTTTCTGGCAGGTACTATAGCAAAGAAGACAGTATACTTTTCCTTATTTCTTTAAATCGATAGGGATTTGGAGGAAAAGACTTTAATAAAATAGAATTGTGACTGATTATTTTTTCCCCCTTTTTGAGGACTGCTACAAAATCAGAAGGTTATGAATAGCATGGGGAAATAGAGGGAAAAAAAGCCCTTCCTAATGTAGTCCTATGGGTCTAAACCCAAACCTTAGATTTATAATTAAAGCTCACTGTCTATATACTAACCTACACCTTAGGAGAAAGCTCATTTTTCTGATTGTAGAGTAAAAAAAGAAAGCTGCCACAAGCTTTCACTAAGTATTAACGCACAGAGTTGCTTATCTATTGTTCTCTCCCCCCCCCCCCCCCTCAAGTCTATATTATACTTTGGAAATTCAACATCATGTGTTTTTTTCAGACCAGATGTTTTGCCCCGCTATGTTAAGTCATCTTGACATCCTGCCATGAAATGGAAACAACTGCTACTTTTAATATTGCTTCATATCTTTATTACAAGGTACCTCTCATGCATCTTAATTCCTCAGGCTCTTCCTCGCTTGTTCTCCCTTCCCACCCAATCTCCCCCTCCCTTTGTCCTGGAGAAAGCATATTGTAATTTTCTGGCAGTTCTGCCCCAACAGCTAAAGAGGTTCTAGATAGCATAATGAATGCGCAGCGCTGTTATCTCCCTCCGTGTGTATGCGTGCTGCGGGGGTCTTTAATCACAGCTGGAATGCAAAATCAGGCTCCACCTTTCAACTCTATCTCCATCATGCTGGGAGAGTGAGAGAAACCGAGACTGAGACTGCTAGACAGCTCGAAAGAGATTGCAGCTCAGATGTCCTGGAAAACAGCAAATCCCTCAGACCTGGCAGATTCCGTTACCATGAGAACGGCGGATATTTCCATTGTGATGGCTTGCTCCAGCAGCCATCTGTTACACCCATTTGATTAGGAAGTACAGTTCAGCTTGTACAGGATTTTCATCACACCTTATCCCAGGGCAGTGTACAGAAACTCTTGCTTTTTTTTTTATGCTAAACTCAATAGCTTCAAAGTATTGTAATTTACTGAAGCTGAGGGCATTTAATGAAATGTGGTGAGGAGGTCCCAATGGCAGAATCTCAGAGAAGAAAGAAACCCAGAAGGTGCAGGAGGGGATTAGGGTTCAGAGTATAAATGCAATCAACTCAGAAATTAACTGTACTTAGCAATGCCCTTTTCTTCCCATTGTGGCTGGTTTGCTGTGTAGACTTCCCGAAATGAGTCAGATGAAGAGGTGGGTGCAGAGACAGAACTCTCATTGACTTCTCCTCCTGCTATCTGAGCAGTCATGAAAATTGGAGACCTGAGCGCAAGAAGAAGGGGGGCCGGCCCCTCACCATGGCTCGTTCGTTGCAATGAATCCTACGTATGAGAAGGAGATTAGCTCCAAAAAATTTATGATCATCTTTCTGTAGACACAAAGCGACCTTCAAAATTCCTCGAAGCATTGCTGTAATTTACTGATTTAAACCAGTTGTTTGGGGTAGTTGGCTCTCTGTGTACATATGTGGGGAAAACATTGTGGATGGTGCATCAAATGGACATAAAAATAGGAATTCTCTTCAATTAAAACACTTCCGAATTCCTTTCTGAGACATCTGAGGTTATGAGTTTTGTAAGGGTTTGTCAGGTTTGGGTTTGTCTGGAGAGTTTTAACATGCCGGAAGTTCCTGTAATAGGATCGGGGCTAATTAAGTACTCACATTCCAAAATGAATTTTTGATTGCCACTAAGGAGGCATTGAGATAGACTCTACCCCTCCTCCCCTGTTTTGTGTGTGTGTTTTCCACAGCCTGCTTTTTATAGGCTGTCCCTGATAATGAATTACTCAGGCTTGAAAAACCAAATTCTCCAATTGTGCTTTTGTGTGTAAGTCCTATTGTGTCATCTTCTTCTCCTGGGCTAGATTTCTTGGTCTCTTTTCCATCTAGTAGAAAAGATTTTCTTCTCAGGTTTCATCTTTGCCAGAGAACTTTTCACCTCCTCTGGTTTCCTGATGTGGCATCAGGTTACTGTCAAGAGGGGCCATGATATCATGAGGAATGAGGGACCACATTCCCTCCTTTGAACCCAAAGAAAGGTGCCTGTCCAGATGAAATCAGCCAGCAGGACTCGTATTTTCCTTGAAATAACTTACTTAGCCAGCTACCAGACATACAAATGATTCACATTTTCTCTTTCTGAGAGGTGTACTTTTCCTCGTTCTTCCCCTCCACTGAATACAGAGAACCACTCATGCTGCTTAGTCTCGCAGTTAATAAGAACATTTCCTTTAGGAAACCAACGATTCTGCACCCTGGAGGCTGAACCTCCCAGAAAACTTTTCAGGCAGGCCACTTGTTTTATGAACGCAATGTTTGCCTTTGACAGGCAGCAGATGTAAGGAAGCCCTGAAATCTGAAACAAATAAATACCATTCAGATTTTTACCACTGGACTTTCACCTACTGATGCCTTTGTTAAAGGAAACATTTACTAAAACTACTGTGTTCCTTTCTCCCTCTCTTCCTTCCACATTTCTAAAAACCAAGGTTAAGTGCCCAAGACAAAATCAGTTAACATATAAAATAAAATAAAGTAAGTGCATAGGACACAATACAATACTCTTTGGGTGGGGAATGATATCAACATAAGGGAGGCAAAGAATAGTCCTAGAAATGAATACTCATCCAGGAATCATCTACTCTAACAGTGGCACCTTCTGACTTAATACTGCATCTTTCTTCATAGTCTTCAATCTCATGAGAGTCTTCCTGCCATCTGGACCATCCCGGCTTCAGGCTTCCATATGAAAGTCCAATCTGGCAGCATAAATACTGGCTAATGAAGAGGAGTTGTTTGACTGACTGCAAGATAAGCTAGCCTATGTCAACAAAAGCATAAAATTCAATCATTTGAACACAGCCATTCAAGAAGAATTTTTCTTTTCCCCTTTTTTCTTATCTCTTTCTTTCTCTTTTTGAAATTCTCTTTCCTGTCAGTCCATGTTTAATGCAGTTCATCTAAAAGTCTGCATAAAAGTGGTCTTTGCCTAGAATGTTATAACTTTGGAGATTAAAAATAGGGACAAGATGTTGACTTGCCGAAATGCAGTGGGTTATTTTTTTTTCTTCAGTGTGAAAGCTATAACTACATAGATTAGCAAAACTTGTGCAAGAATAGATGTAAAACAGATTTATCTCTGTGTCAGCTTTATCTGATCCATTCGGTCTTGAAGAGTTTGGATGGCTTCCTTTGTTACAATAACCAGCTTTCAAACATCTATATCCTTAGGGTATTAAATGTCAGCCTCCAGTGTACCAGTCAAGGATAAAGGGTTGACAATTCTGTAGGCTGAAGTAGTGTGTGTGTGTGTGTGTGTGTGTGTGTGTGTGTGTGTGTGTATGCACGTGTGTGCGCACAGGCAGGGACTTACTATTATACCACTGCTGATTTCTCATAGGAGCTCTAGGGTCAACCTACCTTCCCTTAAATATTATAAGGGTATTACATCTGACAACTGTCCTACTTTATTTTTTCTATACTATTCAGAAAGTATTATTGCCAATAATACATTTCTCAATAGCATCATGAAGTGATCAATGACAAAATGGTCGACATGACCATCTTCATTTTCCAAAAAGGAAGATAGATTTTTCTCTCTACAGGACAGTATGGCAGCGAGCATTGATTGATAAATTCTAAACCAAATTTGGAAAGGTATAATTTCTGAGCACATAGAAAGTGAATAAGTATCATAAGTGGCATGGATTATTTTTTGTGTTTAATTTAGTATACATAGAATATTTTAATTATTTAAGGGAGAACATTAGGAGGTAATATTTTATAACAGTGATTAATATCATTACTTAATGTGATTTAGTCATGGTATAGGGGAAAGAGCATCAGATGTGAAGTCAGAGGATGCGGATTCGAATCCCGTTTCTGTCCTCTACTACCAATGTGATTTTGTGTCACTCAAACTTCCCTGTCTTCAGTTTTCCCATATGCAAAATGAGCGGTCTAGAACAGATGGCCTCTTAAGTCCTGGCTAGTCGCAAACCTATATATGTGCATTCTTTTATACAGTACGAGTTTATTTAAAACATGATTTGCCAGACTGTTTCTGATGGGGTTATTAGACAAAAGGATACAAGGTCTACCTGAATTTCAGCAAGGAATTTGATAATCTTTTATGATAGCTTTGTGGAGATATATAGGCTGAATTATAGTTACAATTTATATTTATACAGTTTTAAAGTTCATAAAGTACTTTTTTATAATGACCTATGAAATTGTTAGGTCAAGTAATTATCATTCCCATTCTACAGGTGAAGAAATTGAGATAAGGAAGGGGTAAATAATTTGTTGGAGTAGCTACTCATCAGTCAAGATAGGAGTTGAACCAAGCTCTTTCTTGAGACGGGATACCCAGATGGGGTGATATTCAGGGCTGTGCTGGATCTAACTTGAACTTTCTTGTGAGGGCTGATTTGTAAATTTTCAGTCTGAACACATATTTTAGAAACTGGCACATCTATAAATTGTTTGGATTTATTGTTTTGTTGATTTCTGGACTTAAGAAAATGATGGAAAAATGTTAATGCAGATTAAATGTAAAAGCATGCTGTAATGCATTTTTAATCAGAAAGCTGTTAAACATTTACTAGCACTTGAAAACACATAGATTTACATACACACACATGCATTGTCATGTGGTTCTGAACTAGCTAAATTTCATGTATGCACAAATATAGTCACATGATATATACGTATATGTATATGTATACAAATACACCCACACATATATGTACATATAAATATACACATGTGTATATAAATATATACATACATATATGTATACATATAAGTATTCACTCATATTAGTATATATCTATAAATATAAATAAATAAATGAATGAATGAATAGATAGATAGGTAGATATACTAGGTGCCACAGTGGATAGAGCACCAGGTCTAGAGTCAGGGGTTCAAATCTGTCCTCAGATACTTCCTAGCTGTGTGACCCTGGGCAAGTCAGTCATTAACCTATTTCCCTTAGTTGTTTCATCTGTAAAATGAGCTGGAGAAGAAAATGATAAAATATTCCATTATCTTTGCCAAGAAAACCCCAAATGGGGTCATGAGGAGTTGGACAAATGAACAGCACAATGTATCTGTACAAATGTGTGTATATATATATATAGTAGCTTCAGAGCTAGTTGAATTTTATATATATGTATATACACACAATATATAATATGCACATATATAAATATGCATACACACGTAAATATACAGTCATATGATACATATGTGTATATGTGTGTGTATTCAGAAACAACTGAATGATCACTCAGTCAACTATAAAGCATGTCTGTAGTGAAGTGCTCACAACAGTGCTTGGCACATAGCAGGTACTTAATAAATGTTATTTAACATTAATAAATGTTAATAAATAATAAAGGTTTGTTTCTGTACAACCTGCATCTGATTAAAGTGTAATTGGGAAATTTTAAACAAAAAAAATAAAAAAGCAGCAGAACACAGATAATATTGACACGGTTTTCTTTTTGGGGCTTTTAAAATTATTTCTTAAAATTTCACCTATTTTATGAAATGAAACACACATTTCCAAAATGTAGTAGCATAATATTTTGTAGATAGCACAATAAGTTTTCCTTCACAGTCAAAGGATGCCCGTGGTCAGTGGGATATGCATTTTTCATTGGTTTTTCAAATGATACGAATAATAAAAAATTTTTTGAAATAAAAATGTAGTGAAAAAATGTAAAGTTCTTAGTCACTCTTCAAGGTTTAGCTCAAATTTAACTCCTCTGTAAAATCCTTTTCTTATTGCTTTGGCCCACCCTGTTCTATTTCTTTCCTTACTTTGCACTCACAATTAGCACCATCTATATTAACACTTTGTTGTTCCCTTATGCTTTGTTCCATGAGTTTCCCTAATTAAGCTGTGATCCTGAATCTAGAGGAAACCAGGAATTCAGTTAACTAAAGAATAGTTTCAGATATTCATGACTTTCTGTTAGCCTATTCAGTTCAGCCCAATTCAATTCATTAAGCATTTATATGAAACACTATGATCAAGGCTGTTAGGTGGGGCAGTGCTTGGAACACTGGCTTGAAATCAGAAAGACTCATTCTCATGAGTTCAAATCTGATCTCAGACACTTAGTAGCTGTGTCTACTGGGCAAGTGTGCCTCAATTGTCTCTTCTGTAAAATGAACTGGAGAGGGAAATGGCAGACCATTTCAATATCTTCGCTAAAAAACCCCACCTAGGGTCACAAAGACTCTGACACTGAAACAACTGAACAGTTGATGTTCAAGGCACTAGAGATACAAAGATCCATATCCATAGCCTCTTCCCCCAAGGAGCTTATATCTACTGAGGGAAGCTGAACATATAGCCAGATGTAAATATAAGTTAATATCAGTAGTAAGAGAACACTCATGCTTGGGAGGTGGGGAGAAAATCTGGAAATGATGCCATAACATAATATTAGCCATAAAGGAAATAAGAGATTCTAAGAGAGAGTTAAGGAGGTAGTATGGTTCATCCATAGGGATTTGACCTATACAAAGAATTAAAAGCAGAAGATAGTTTGTTGAATTTTGGGAAGATGTCAATTTAGTTGGGATGTAGAGTATGTTATGGTCTGAAAATATGAAAGGTGATGAGAATCAGATTATGGAAAACTTTCAATGTCTAGTTGAAGTGTTGCTTTTTCTTCTGGGTCTGATAGGTCTAGGTAATTTTCATTCATGATTCTGGAAATATGGTATCCAGATTCTTTTTGGTCATGATTTTCAGGTAGTCTGATGATTCTTAGATTTTTCTCTCATAGCATGTCTTCCAGTGCAGTTTTTTTAGTATATTCCTAAATTTTCTTCCCCTCCCCCTCTTTGATTTTGTTTTAGTATTTTCTTGAGTTATAGAGTAACATTTCTTTTTTGTCTGTCCTAATTTTTAGGGAGTTTTTTACTTGGGCCAAATTTTGCACCTCCTTAAAACTAAGCTGTTGATTTTCCTTCCAAGTTTTTCTTCTTGAGCTCCCATTTGATATATGATATCATTTTAAAATTCCGGATTTATTTCTTGTAGGAATTCCAGTTCAATTTTTGATTTTGTTGTGTGCAGTTTTGCTTGTTGATGTTGTGGCAGTAATTCTCCTATTCTGGGTTATATTTCTGGGGCTTTTGAACCCATGTCTATTTATCATTGGTGTTCTCCTTTGTTTGCTCATTTTTTTCCAGTTTTATTTCTTTAAATGGGACATTGTGTCAGGGTTGGTCTGTATTATCTGGCATCTTCTAGGCAATGAGATCTGTGATGCTCAAGGACCTCAGAGTCCTCTGATACCTCAGGTTAGCAAGCTGTAAACTTTCATTATCGTAAATGCTCTATCCGTTGTCTAAGCTTTGCAAACCTCCAACTCTGTTTTGGGGTCTGGGTGATAAATCTTCATCCATGGCCCTTATTAGAGCTCCAAGAGACAGATGTTAGTCTCTGTCAGAGAGCTGCATGTCTGTACAATGTTAGAGCAACCAAACTCTAGGGTCACCTTGGACCAAGTTGTTTTTTTTTGTTTTGTTTTGTTTTGTTTTTTTTGCTTTAGGTCCTACATGTAGTATTTATATTGGAAGACTTTGTACAGATAATCCACTGGACTATGTCTCTTGGGCCTGCAGGTTTCTGGCTGTCTCTCCATACCAATGTAGCTTAGAAAAAAGGCCCCCATTATAATTTTTTTTCTTGGATTTCCTGATCACTCAGTTCGGTGCCTTTTCTTGACTTTTGCTAGAGTATTTATGTAAGAAAGTTGAGCTATAATATCTCCTTTCACTTATCTCTTTTCTTGTCTTTCCTATATTTTATTTGAGAAGAAATAGGGAACCACTTAAGACTTTTTTTTAAACAAGAGAGTGACATGGTAAAACCCAAATTTTAGGAATAATAGTTTGGCAGCTATATGGTGGATAGGTTGGAAAGGGAATAGACTGGAAGGAGGGAGGCCAATTAGGAGACAATTTCTAAAGGGAAGAGATGAAGAAATCCTGAACTATGCTAATGATTATATGAATAGAAGTGTATGGATACGAAAATTGTTGCAGAGGTAGAATTGGCAAGACCTGACAACTTATTGAATATGGGGAAAGGGGAGGCAGGAGGGAGAAGGAAATGACAGGGATGTCTGCAAGATCATAGATCTAGATGACTGGAATGATAATGGTATTCTCAACTGAAAAAAAGGGAGTGTGGGGGAGGCAAAGGGGGAAAGATAAGGAAATCTGGGGTATTTTGAGTCTGAAATACTGTATAAACATTCAGGTAGAGATGTTCAGCAGTAGTTGGTATGATTTGACTACAATTAAGGAGAGTCAGACTGGAGAGATGGATTTGGGGGTCATGTGCATAAAGATTATAATTGATTAAAAGTTGGTGATAGAGCAGGCCAGGACAGAACTAGCCTTGGGAGAAGTCCAAAGGTAGGGGGCAGGAGCTGTTTGATAATCCAGAGATGGAGGCTGAGAAGGAGCAGCCATATTGGTAAGAGGACCAGAAGAAAGCCTTGTCATAGAAGCCAAGGGAAACCAGAAAGACAGAGTAGTAATCAGTATAAGGTAGAATGAAGGTTGAGAAAAGACCACTGCATTTAGCAGTTAAAAGATTATTAGTAACCTTGGAAGAGGTAGTTTTAGTTCAATGGTGGGATCAGATCAGAAACCTATGAAAAAGAAGCACTACCTCACACCTATCAGATTGTCTAATGTGACCAAAAAAGAAAATGGTAAATGTTGGAGGGGATGGGAGGAAGCTGGGGCACTAATGCATTGTTGATGCATTTGGGAATTGATTCAACCATTCTGGAGAGTAATTTGGAACTATGTTCAAAGGGTTATAAAACTATACATACCTTTTGATTCAAGCTTACCACTTCTAGGGCTATATCCCAAAGACTTCCAAAAAATGGAAGAAAGATCTATTTGAATAAAAATATTTTTAGCAACCCTTTTTGTGGTGGCTAAGAATTGGAGATGGAGAAGATGCCCATCAATTGGGGAATTGCTAAACAAGCTGTGGTATGTGATTGTGATGGAATATTATTGTACTATAAGAAATGACAAGCAGAATGACTTCAGAAAAAACGGAAAGACTTCAATGCACTGATGCAGAGTGAAGTGAGTAGAACCAGGAGAAGTTTGTACATAGTAACAGCAATACTGTTTGATGAAGAACTGTGAATGACTCTGCAATTCTCAGCAATAGAATGACTCAAGATAATCCAAAGGTCTCATAATGAAGCATGATTTCTGCCTCTAGAAAAGGAACTGATACTGTCTGAATGCAAACTGAAGCATGCTATTTTCACTCTCATTTTTTTTTCAATTTGAGTCCTCTTGTACAAAATGACTAATATGGAAATATTTTCCATGATTGTACATGTACAAACTATATCAGATTGCTTATTATCTCAGAGAGGGGCAAGGGGAAGGAGGGAAGAAAGGAAAGAATTTGGAACTCAAAAATTTGTTTTAATGTGTAAATGGGGGAAATAAAATATTGTATAAAAAAGAAATCTATTAAAGTGGTAAGGAAGTAGAGTGTAGATTATTTTTTGTAGAATTCTGACTAAAAAATTAGATAAAGGATGATAACTTTTGAAAATTGCAGAGTCAAGTGAAAGTTTTGAAAAAGATTTGAACATATTTATGGGTGACAGGAAAGGAAACACTAATTAAAGAATGTCTGGAGAGGGGAGAAAGGAAATGGCTAAGGATGCAAGGGGATACTTTGGAACAGACTTGCTAACTCTATTTCAGAAATTGGAGCAAAGGAAGAGAATGGGAGATAAAGTAAAAAAAAAAATTGATATTTAGAATAAAGGAGAAATAGAGGTTTCCAAGTCACACAAGATATCAGTTTAAGTTCTGTCTCTTCTAGGGAGCCTTTACTGATCACTTTAACCCAAATACTTTTCATCCATCTTTGAACTCTATCATTATTGTTCATTTGGCACTTGTACATATCATTTACAGCCTTGTGATCTCTCATGTGTTTTGTCGTCTTGAATTATTATTTAATTCTTACCTTGAAATTCAATATATGACAAACATGTCTGTGCCTTGTCTCCCCCATCATATTGTCAGTAAGCTTGAGGGTAAGATCTCTCTGTAAGACATCCCTATGTTTGCCCACAGTACAAGGAACAGCATTTAGAATGAATTCAGTAATGAATTAGGTAAATAAATGAATGAATTATTGCCCTAAACACTAGTATTGACCCAAGTGTTTCCGCTGGCCTCAATCTGTACTCTTGAAATTGGAATTTTGAATCTTTAATCCTTAGATTCAGATTTTGGTTGTGCTTTAGACTTCACATGGAGTTTTCCCAAAACAAAGTCAACTGACTTAGATTGAGAGCTCTAAAGAGATCTATGTGCTTGGGATCTAGAATTTTTGTAAACTAATCTGTTTTGGTCTAAGAACTCCAGGGAAAGTGAGCAGAGCCCCAGGGGAAACAGTTAACATGCCCTTTCCAAAAGCGATGGTAGTATTTAGAAAGGCCATCAGTAGGCTGGAAAGATAGGCAAAAGCTAGATTGTTAAGGGCTCTAGATGCCAAACAAAAGAGTTTGTATTTAATTCTATGGGCAATAAGAAATTTCTTGAGCTAAGCAGTAGTTAAATAACAAAGAATATTGGTTAAGGCAACTCTTCCTCTTAGACAGTTCATGGCTTGGGTCAGGATCCTGTCATTTTTCAAATGACTTAAAACAAAGGTAAATGTTACGACTGTCTATTGTCAATAGCACAGAAATGCTGCCACTCAGGGAGTCTAAGTGTATGTGAGATTATGCTTTCCACATAGTAATTACTCAAAAAATGTTTCTTGAATGAGTGAATAGAAAAATTGGACAATCAGTGCTTTGAATTGTGTAGTGGAATGCCTAGGGAAGACCCAACTCTATTCCACAGCAGCCTCCTTAATGTCTCCAGAAAGGCTGTACTCACTTCTAATTCCACCACTTTTCTTATGATCTTTTTCTTAGCTGAAACGTGTGTCTTCCTCTCCTCCACATCTCCTTACCATATAATATTCAGTCTTCTATGCCTAGTTTAAGTCTTTTCATGAAGCTTTTCTCTGATCTCTCCAGCCTAAATTCACTTTTCCTGCCCATTAAATTCCCTACTGCTTCTATAGAGAATGCCAAATAGCTTAGAAACTCAGTTTCCTACCTTCTGGTCTAGATTGTGAACTCCTTGAGGGGAGGAACCTTGTCCTTTCCTCATTCTACAGTACCTAACCCTACACCTGCTATTTCTAAGGTGTACAAAGAACTTTCCTCTCAACAACCTTGGTAGGAAGGTAGTGCAAGCATTATCATCCCCAATTTAGCCAACTGCAGTTAGTTGTGAAACCTTTGTAGAAACAAAGCTGCAAACAGTAGCATCTATGATGATCTGGTTCTGTTTTAGCCTTAGTGACTAATTCTTTCTAGCATTTTTTAAAGTTAACCATTAATGTCAGAGGGATTTAGATTTCTAATATATGATTAGTTTTTTCCCTTTAAGTCAAAAATCACTTATTCACGGGAATCTGATGTCTATGCAATCTTTCTCTTTTCTTTCTCACATCAGCAATGGAAGTTGTAATATTAATTGCTGCATCAGCCACTTTAAGATTTAATATTTTTCTCGTTCTATAGGCAATGTACCTCTTGAATGACTTTCCACAGTCTTTACTTACAGCCGTTTGAATGATAAGCAACAGTAATGTTTCTGGAAGTGATGCATAAATCATATTCACATCCACACATCCAAATGATCCTTTTTTTCTTTTCTTTTTTAAATCTATAAACTGCTCTACTGGAGGCTTGCTAGTGAAGTTCAATTGTAAGCTTTATGTTTTCCACCTAACACATATTTCCATCATATGTGTTAATGTGAAGAAAAGCGAAGCAGAACTGGTGTAATAGCCCTTAAAATCCATAACCAGAGGCACTCCATGGAAACAAGTGTGTCCAGTTAAACATCAACTCAAGTCCTACTTTGATACTTTCTCTTAGAGTGGAAGTCACCTTTCATTCTTGTTGGTTCACTGAAATATAAAGTCTATAGCAGCAGAATGCAGGCTCTTGAAGGTTTCATAGAGCTGGAAGGCTTTGAATATATGTTGTTGGCAGTGGACTATATATTCGTTTGAGGCCCAGCCTGCTAAGTACAGAGGGTGGTTTTCAGAAGGTTGATGCCGGAAGGTGAATGCTTTTAGGCATAGCAGCTCACAAAACTCTAATAAGAGGTTGAGGAAACATCTATAGATCAAATGTAAAGACCTATATAGATCCTGGAAGTTAGTTATGGACAAATGATTCCATATCATCTTATGATATGGAAAGCAACTCAGAAGAATAAGGATATTGCCTTTAGAGTTGGTATCTCCTGGGATTTCCATGTGAAATTCATAGCTCTTCAATAGAGAGAACATGCCACTGACAGTTTCATGAATGAGAACTCCTTATTGAAGATAAGTTTGAGGGGCTGATTTAATGCTTAATCATTTGAAGAAAGAAATTGTGATTAGTAGCATTCAAAGTCTTCCCTAATCTGGTCCCTTTGTCTTTTCCCCGTAGTATCAACTTCAGTAGCTTTTCCCACAGAAGACTTGTAAATGTTTAAGATAATATCCTTCCTTAAAGATACACTAAGAGTATCTAAAGTCTCTAAAACTCTGGTATGTCACTATCTGGGTTACCTCAAAGAGCTTATCCATTCTCATAGTTTCAGCTATACCCAATATTGAAAGGCATTGTACAACATAATGATGTGTGTGTTTTTGGTAGTGGGGAGAGCACTGTAGTAGGGGTGGCTGGACCAGGGATTAGGAAAGGCCTCATATAGGAGATGGCATCTAAGCTAGGCCTTCAAGAAAGCTATGGTTCTGGGGCAGCTAAGTGGCACAGTAAGTAGAACATTGGCCCTGGAATCAGGAGGACCTGAGATCACATGTGACCCCAGACACTTACTAGCTAAGTGACCCTGGGCAAATCACTCAACTCTGATTACCTCTTCCCCCACCAGGACGAAAGAAAGAAAGAAAGAAAGAAAGAAAGAAAGAAAGAAAGAAAGAAAGAAAGAAAGAAAGAAAGAAAGAAAGAAAGAAAGAAAGAAAGAAAGAAAGAAAGAAAAGGAAGAAAGAAAACTATCTTGTGGAGGTCAGGAGGTAGAGCAATCAATATATAGGGAATATAGTTTATTTAAATGTACAGAGTGCGGAAGAGATGCAATGTCATGTATTAGAAACAACAAGTAGGCCAGTTTGTCTGGAGCGCAGATTGCAGAGGATGTAGTATGGTGCCATAGTAGGATCACAACCAGTATACGCTGAATTGAATTAAGCAATAGACAAGATCAACAAGCAGATTTCTTTACCTTTTCTATGTAACAAAATGTCTTTGTTACATAGAACAGAGAATCGAAATTAGTCTTCTGTATTTTCATTTCCAACACTAATACATGTCATGATTCAGTTAAGTAAGGAGAAAGTTAATATTTGTATCATAACTTGCCTAGTTGAATTTCTTCCCTCAAAAGGGGGCCCACTGGTTATGGAGATTTAAGTTAGAGAAGAAATGTGACAGCTTTTACATTGGCTCTGTGACCTAAGGTGATCGTATCTTCTCCCAAATTGGGGGAAGAAAAAGAGAGAAGAGAGAGAAATTGGCAAAATGTTAAATTTCTCCACAAAGCCACAATTGATTTCCTTTAAAAAGCTGAGTTAATTGGAAAGGTAATCCTGTACAAAAAATTCTTATTTTCAGAAACGTCATAAATGTCTTCTCTCCACAAAACTTACATTTGGAGGTGAATCTATTGTAGGTTTCTTCTCAAATATGGATGGGCGGGAATTTATTCTTCAGTCTCAGTCCTTTAGAGGAAATAAAAGCCACTGTAACTATTGAAGAAAAATACATTCACCTCCAAATTATATATTTTTTTGAGGTTAAAAGTATATAATTTCCCGAGGAACACATCGAGCCTTATCCTGCTGTGAGGCTATTGCCCAATTATTCTCAGCAGTGGTAAAGGTGCCTACAATTCTCTAAATTCTGTATGACCCTTGTGGAAGCTCAGGCTCAGGTAGTGAGGCTGATGGCTGACACAGCCAAACTGGGACAAAAACTGTATAAGATCCTGCGCCCAGGTTCACAGGGCTTGTTCTACTCAGATTGGTCGTGAGCTCGGGCTAATCACAGGTCACTTCCACTGTGTGGCACATGAGTAGTGGTAAGTACCTCTGACTCTCCCCTCATGAACTTTTCTCTTCTTTGCCCCCAATTTAACTGGTTGGTTTGTTCATGAATGTGGCTGATACGGTTTAACCATCTTTGAGTTTTAGCAAGTGAGAAATAGAGCTTGCAAAAAGAAATTTTTGAATCTGGGACAAATATTATAAACTGCGTTCAGGCCAAATGATGGTTGACCAGGGAAGGAGATAGGGAGAAGTTTAACATTCAGAGACAAGTTTATTCCAGTCATGCAGTTGTACATTTTGTAGCTTCGTATTTTAATTAGCTTTTCTTGCTAATTAGTTTTGAGTTCTCTTATTTCTATGTTGTTGAACGCTCTCAGTACCTATAAATTCAGCTTCTAAGGGACAACGCTTTTATTGCTTGACTTCAGGGATGGTTCTCTCTAGAAGATTCTCAGTGGTTCAAGGCAAATCTATGCTACCTGGTATGGACAGAGCTTGAACTGACTGCTGGGGTGAATTTGGCAAATGCTTCCATTTTCAAGATACCATAACCTTTGAAAGACAGAATTCATAGTATGAATAAATAGGCAAAAAGCATTTATTAAGAGCTTAATTTCCCTTAACATACTATACCAGATATTGGAGGGACAAAAAGTTTAGATAAGATATCATCCTCTCTAGGTCCACAATTACATTAGAACCCCTTCCTCCACAGGCCAAGCCTGGGGAAGGGCTCATTATCATAGATTACAAAATCTTAGCCTATGTTATCCTTGACTCTTCCGCCTGAGAACATCCTTCATGGGGGAAAAGAATTTTTATATATTTTTATAACACTTTGTAAGTGCTTTACAAGTATTACTCATTTGATCTCCTAACAACAGCCCTGCAAAGTTATTGCCATGTATAAATTATGTGGAGAATTGAGGAATGGTGGAGGTTATCCTTTTTTCTTCCCATTCATTTCCCTCCCTCTCAGTGTGTGCTTTCCTTCTTACTAGGCAAATTCTTGATCTAAATGAGGGCAATGGTGTCTTTGTCTCTTAGGGGAAAGGTGCTAGTATCTTCTTAACCCAATATCTCCCTTCCAGTCAATCTCTTTGATAGAGGCAACATCTCAAGGTGAATGGTTAGTTTGTAAGTCTCCCAGAAGGGTAGAAGGGTGCTTGGATTTTAGCCAGATTAGTGCATGGCAACCCCTTCAGCCAAGGTCCTCTCCACTTCATTTAAGCCCTTCACCATGTAACAAGGCCCATCTACTATAATATGGCCTGTTCAGAACATGTGAGTTTAGCCCGAAAACAATGACATGGATAGACATGTACAAGTCACTTCTCCCAAGTAAAAAATTATAAAGTTCTTAAATCATATCAAGCCCACACAAAAAAAGTGCATTAAAGTAGAGAAGACAAGATTAAGTTCACAGTGACAACAACTTAGATAAATTTTAGGCAAAAGATTTCCTTCTCTATTGTTTAAGGCTGTCAGTGACAGTGAAATTTGTCATTCCAAGTTACAAATACAAATACTGGATCTCCTCAAAAGACCCAGCTCTAAGTAGAATGGCATGAAGGTTCTACAAAGTGTGGAGCGATAAGGTAGTGGAGGGACTAATGTGGAAATACTGAATTGAGAAGAGAGGATGCAAGGAACATCTGGAAGGAAAATCTAGTAATCCTTTAAGTCACCCTAAAGGTTTACCTCTCCTTTCAATCCTCTCTAGACAATCTTTTCAGTCTATCCCTGTCCAAGGGCAGGCTGGGAATACATCAGACTAGAAGTGGTAAACCCTATCCCCCCCTCTTAAATCCAATTGTCTCCAGTAACATAAATCAATTTCACATAAATCTTTAATCTTCTCCTTTTACTGGGAAGGTCCCTTCTTCTCCTTGATCCCATTCCTCCTTGTACCAATTCAATTCAATAAACAATTATTACATGCTTACTGAATGCAAGACGTGGAATTCAGTAAACACTGAGGATACACAGACAAAGATGAAACAATTCTTGCCTTGAGAAGGTTGTGATCTACTAGAAGGGTATGCATAAACACATATTCATTTATGCATATGCTTATTCTGCCTATCCCAGTAAAATGCTAGTTCCTTGAGAACAGGGCCTATTTTGTTTTTGTTTTGAATTCTCCAGTTCCTATGTTTGTATTTGTATTTATATTGTTGAAATCCCTCTCAACACCCATATTTTAAAATTCATTGATCCAAAGTTCTCTTCCTTCAGTAGTATTTAAGGAGCTAGGGCAAATAGCTGAGTCCTCAAAATGTGACATACATTATATTTTAGCAACTTGATCCCCTAGACTTTCATGTTTTTTCTTGCTTTTAATGAAGTGTCGATGAAATGTTAAAAGACATAGAGGATGACCTACATTATAAAGGGGACCTTCTTTGGAGGGTTTATGGTAAAACATTGCAAGAATCATATAGAGAGGAAGTCAGGTCTGAGCTGCTTCTATGCTAGTGAAAAGAGCAACTGATCATTGAAGTATTTAAGCCCTGAAAGAGTGACATGTACAGACCAAAGAAGCTCAAATATGGCAGTAAACTTGCCTTCCCTCTACCCCCTCTTATTTGCCCATTAAGCCTCTCTTATTTTGAAGAGTGCTCTATAGTGTACAACACGCTTTGAGGTACATAGATCAATCAATACCCATTTATTTAATGCCTTATGGATCATGCACTGTGCTAAGTGTTTCAGATACAAAGACAGAAGTGAATCAGTCTTTGCCCTCAAAAAGCATATATTTTATTGGAGGTGACTGCATATACATATACTTTTGTTGTTGTGGGTTCAGTTGTTTCAGTTATATCTGACTCTTTGTGACCTGTTTTGAGGTTTTCTTGGCAAAGATACTGGAGTAGTTTGCCATTTACTTTGATAGTTCATTTTACAGATGGGGAAACTGAGGCAAACAAATTGACTTGCCAGGGTTACACAGTGTAGTAAGTGTCTGAGGTTGTATTTGAACCTGTCTTCTTGACTCCAGGTCCAGTGCTGTATCTACTGTACCAGGTAGCTGCCCCACATACACATGTAGGTATACAAATATAGGTATATGAAATATATCTATACCCCTGAAACCAATTATTTCCCAGTTATTTGGATCATACAGAGCTTTTTCCATTTCATCTCACTTCCTCCCTCTGACAGAAAAAACTCCTTCCTATTTTCTACTATTCAGAAAATGCTACTCTTTATCCCTTCATGTAAGTTTGTTTCAATGTACACAAACATTTTTTAGAAACACATTTGTATACACTGCCCTTATGCAATGAAATGAACATTTTAAAATTCAGTATGGAGCTCAAAGATTCAATGTTCAATATTTTTGAAATGCAAATATAACAACCCCTCTGAGCTACTCTCCCAGTTTGCATTCCTGGGTTAGGTTCCCTAGGAAGTATCTATTCCTGAAAGTTCAACAATTATCTTGTGGGACACTATTTCTTAAAAATATAGCTCACGAGCCCCCATTTGTGTATTTCCCATCAGTAGTTAATAACTGGATACAATTAGCTCAAGGCAAGAGCATTTACTAAAATGCATACTAAGAATATTAACTACAAAGTATTTCCTACATAAACCAGGAGCATCCTCTCCCACAAATTTATAGAGTTGGTGGGAAAAGTGAGCATAGAAGGGTAACTCCTTCTAATTCTTCTAGCCTTGACCGTCCTTTCTCTTCATGTGGAGTTCTTACAAAACTGCCGGGTCTGGGTCTTTGCTGGGCTTTGCCATAATACCTGTAAGACATCATGGATGATGGGGTCTACTAGCCTCTATTATAGGCACAGGAGTATCCAACACAAAGCTATTCCCTTTCAAAACTACCTTTACTGACTCTAGGTTTAATTACTTGAAGGCCCCCATAGGCTTCGCTAATTTTCATTCTTGCCATCGACTCTTCCAATTCAATCAGAGAAAAATAATAACACTTCATAATGGGATAATAGGGTACTAATCCCTAATTAACACATTAACTCTTCCTCTGTGATTCTGTCCTGGGGAGGAAACCTTTTGGTCTGACTCTTTTACAAAGAATGCTTTGCTAATGAAAATATGAATACCTACTCCTTCCAAATTTATGCAATTTGTAAGTTCACATTCTACTCTGTAAATGGGGACATAGCTGCATTGTCACCACTGAGTTGGAATAGTAATGAGTCAGTTTTACCAGCCTTATAGATATAGGTCTGTGGTTCATAGAGTGAGGTGAGCTATTAGAATGTAAATAAAAAGAACATGACGGAGGTTGGTGGAGGTAACACTGGGGAAATGAGGCATGAAGTAAAGCAGAAAGCGGAAGTTATTGAAAGGAAGCAAAGGAAAAGAAGGTATGAAAAGTATGTGGCAAGAGTCCTAAGTTTGATTAACCTTTCTGAGTTTCAACTTTCTCATCTTTGAAATGGCAGAGAACTGGTAAGATCACTTCTAGCTCTAAATAAAATAATCCTGTTTCTCCTTCTAGGTCCGAGAGGTAAATTTTGCTGTAGCCCTGGATACCTGCTCCCTTCCTTTCATGGGCCTCATGGTGAGTTCTTCAGGACTGGGTCACAGACTCCGAGATTACTCAGTACCTCTGACCTTTCTTTACTGGCCCCTGGCCTATCTTTCCCTGGTGTAGATGCTTTTTTGGTAGCCGATCTTCCTCGAATGTACCTCTTGTTTTGTGCTATTAGGGCAGTGATTACATCCTGCTCTCTCAATGTCTCTTCTGCATTGCCACACTTTAAAGTTGGTCCTATATTCTCTGTCTGAGACACTGAGACATTCTTTTTAAGATTCTCTCTAGATAAGTCGATTTCTAATGACTCATTCTGTCATAGAAATGGCTTCGCAAAGACTGTACAAACTCTGGCATGGCCTACTAGGTTAGCAGGTCTGTAAATCTTGGCTGGATGGTCTTGGATCATAAAATCCAATAGAAACCATTGAGTCCAACGATATTATTTTACAGGGGAGAAAACACAGATCCAGAGATGATGAGGGACTTGTATACAGTCAGAAGAATCCCAGGTTAGATTTTTTAACCCAAGTTTTCCTAACTACAGGTCCAGCACTCCACTCACTACACCAGTTCCACCCTAAGTTTGACCCCCATGTAATGGATATTTTGACAATGATCATATGGTGAAACATCTTCTGATGATTGGAGGTTCTGGGATCTGCAGAGATGGAGTAACCCAATAGATGAGATCACAGATTCTTGAATTTTGAAGCAAACTCAGGATTCAGAAAATGGTTTTCCCAACCAATGTCACTCATCTCCCTAGTAGGTGCCATCCCATGATTAAGCCAGTTCCTTGATGAATTTCAGGGTCATTAAGGCATGGTTGTCATGGTTAGTGAGTCTGAGTTTTATTACAGGAATGAAAATTTAGATAGGAAGGAAGAATCAGAGTCTGCAAAAGATGCGTTGGTCTTTTCTGAAGGGGGTACCGGAGAGAGTGACTTTGCAGCTGCCTCATGGGGTTTGGAAGACCCCAGGAATAGCAGTTGCATATAGATAGTTATAGAACACAGCCAGACTTATCAGGATCAACGATCTCCACTACAGAAGAACTCCTCCCTTCCCAGGAGATTTCTTTCTCTGTATTTCTTTTGTGAGCAAATTCTGAGAACTGTCTGCATTTCTTTACTGGTAGTGCATTGATTCAGAAGATCTTTTGTTGATATGGCTGCTTGAAAAGCTTGTGCAGGGGCTGCTGTTTATCTTCCTTCTCCTTTCCAACCCAAAAAATGGTCTTAAAAAGACAGAAAAAATCCTTATTTATACATCTAGCTATTAAAACTAATAAATCACTTTTGCCAGACTATTTCCATATTGTAAATACTTTGAAAGGAAAAATGTGATTTTTATGTGGTCATCACTCAATAAATTTAGGGGGCTGTGGGGAATAGGTTCAGGGCATTCTGTGCATGTGGAGAGTGGACTTTATAGACTTCTATTGACATTATTGTCATTCTGAGCGTCTACTTAAGACAATTAGGCAGAAGTGCTGGCTTTTTATCCTGGTGCATTTTCTCTTTCTGAAATTCTGAAGAAGTACTGTCATGAACCTCTTGGTCAAAGACTGAATTTGAATTTCCTTTCGTCCCCCCATCGAATCCTCAACAGTGCTAGCATGTTCTATTGCCAATGTAGATCTCTTTTACAAATTGGAATATGAAAGTAGTTTGTTTGATTTGGAGTAGTTGACATTAACTGATAGAGACCTTGGTGTGGATAAGATGGTGTGATCCTTTGCAAACCCTGACTGTGGTCTAATATTTTTGTTGAGTGGAATATGAAACATGATTTTGGACTGGCCTACTTAGATGCTGGTAGCAGTTACTACTCCTGGTCCCACCCACTGCCTCAGCTACCTTACAGCTATCACAATTTACACCCACTGCCATAATTACCACAGCAATCGTGAAGATCAACATAGCCACCACACAGCCACTACATGATCCTAACAATTGTTAGACTATTACCACGCAAACCCACTGCCATCACAGCTGCTATACAACCAACAAGCAATCACATTTGCTAAAATAGTTTCTCTACAACTAATGAACAATCATAACTTCTAACAAAGCTCCCACAAACATTTACAGTCACACTCCTTTGTCCCCTTTGTGTTGGCTTGTCAAATTTGAG
Organism: Bettongia penicillata ogilbyi; assembly: GCA_023548195.1. Classification (NCBI taxonomy): domain Eukaryota; kingdom Metazoa; phylum Chordata; class Mammalia; order Diprotodontia; family Potoroidae; genus Bettongia; species Bettongia penicillata. The sequence goes on from JAJHZJ010000226.1 coordinate 3,989,390, forward strand.
GAACATCTTTCGTCATTAGTTTCTACACAACTATTCAACCTCTTCAATAAATATAGTTGTTCATTTTATCTTACTTTATTTCATTCATTCATTCATTTTTATTATTCATTAAAAGAGTAGTTGGAGCATCCACCCCAAATATTCACTCGGACTATCTGTGCCCAACCTGTGGTAGAGCATCCCAAGCTGGTACTGGTCTGATCAGCCACCGTCGGACACATTAAAATTTCACTTTATTGTGGTGAGGTCATTTTGGTCCTCTTTGAGAATGAAGGTCAACAACCAATTTTGCACAATTATTGAAAAATCATATCCACTCACAAAACTCCTACAAATATCTCAAATCACACTTACTCCTCGGTCCTGTCTTTGTTGGGTTGTCTTATACTTGAGGAATGTGAAAATTATGTCATCAGAGAGGAAGCATCTTATAGTAGAAAGGGTATTGCCCCTGACACTTAATAGTTGTAGCTGTGGGGGAATTATTTAATCATTGTAAACTTTCGTTTCCTCATCTGTAAAATGGGGATAATTATATCTACACTTATCTCACAGAGTTGATTTGAGGATCAAATCTGCTCATGTATGCAAAGTACTTTGTAAATCTTAAAGAGTTATATAAATGTCAGCTCTTATTTTATTCCAGCTTGGAGATGAACTTTTAAAGGTCAAAGTCTATGTCCTGTGTGTTTTTGTTCCAGGTCCTAGAGCATCATGGTTGCTCAGTAAACATTAAATAGCAGCCATCACCCTGAAGCGAATGACAATGCGTTGGGTGTCTAAGCTTTCAGGTAAGCTGCTTGGGGATGCAGACAGCATCTGATGGAAAATGTTGATTGGTGGCTATTGAGCATTCATTTATTCATCCACTATTTATTTATTAAGCATATACTATGTAAAATGCACCATGCTAGAGGCTGATGAAAGTTACCGATATAAAACTTAACAACAGTTTTGAGAAATTATCAAGCACCTAGTATAAGGCACAGTGACAGGCACTGGGGATATGAAGGTAGATGTACCCTGTTCTCAAGGAGCTCACATTATAATAAGACAAGTAAATATTTGGGCCATGAAGGAAGGGAGGAATTTCATTAGACTGAAAAAAAGGGAGTCTTTTGAAAGCATGGGAAATAGTGAAAGCATAGCATGGAGATGTGAGGGGCTAGGGAGACAATAGGTGACAAAGAAAAGCCTAGTTTCATTGGAATGTAGACTATGTGAAAGGGAGTAGAATGAGAGACCAGAAAAAGTGGGAGACAGATTGTGGGGGGTCTTGAATTCCAGGCTAAAATACATGGTTCCTCAAGAAGATTACCATTTAACAGGAGTAATAAGACATGTACACAAATAATTACAAGGCAAATAGAATGTGACAGGTGTGTAGAAGAGACACAAACCACATGCCAAGTTTGGATGAAGGAAGGTTTGCTACTGATAGGGGAGCTTCATGAAAGAGGTGTGTAGTACAAAAGGGGAGGGAGAAACTAGCAGATTAATAGAACCAAACAGGGATAGCAGCCAACATAACTTTTTTACATTTCATTGGTTACGGATGAAAGTGGGGAACAGTCTCTGTATGTGACCTCCAGTGTCACTAGTGCTTGGGAAGCGCATAGTGGAATAAGTCCAGATGTAGATTGTTATGTGTACTCTGGCCAAAGGAAAGGGAAAGGGAACAGAATAAGTATTTATATGTATTGCTTACTATGTGCCCAGCACTGTGCTAAGTACTTTTACAAACCTTCACGACAACCCTGCAAGGGAGATACTGTTATTGTCTTCATCTTATAGTTGAGGAAACTGAGACAAATATGGGTTAAGTGACTTGTCTAGGATCACGCACCTAGTAAGTATCTGAGATTGAACTTGAACTTTTTGTTATAGAGTTTTAGAAAAAGAGCTGAGAAGACACTAATAGGAGACTACATCATCATTCCTGGGGGAAAGTAGTAGGGTAATCTGGTCCAATTAAATGAGGTTGTTTAATGAATAGCCTAATAAGGAATGAGGAATGAGGGGTAGGGACTAAGGGAATTTAATGGGAATTTAATTCTAATTGTGCCATGCAAATAAATGGCTGGGATTGGGGTGTATAATGCCTAGATTCTGAGTTTATTGATCTTAGCATACACATACCTTGAGAAGCTGGGGATTTACTAGTGGAACTGTTTTTTGTTTTTTTACCAGCTCACATGGAGTATTCAGAACTTTGAAGGATTTAATAAAGCAGAGAGGGTGGAAGGATGTTCCCTGTGCAGAAAATTTTCTTGAGCAAGACACAAGGTTTCAGGAGATGACAAGTAATCCAGCAAGGCTGAAGCATGAATGAGACATGCGTGGAAATGGATAACGTATGTATTTTGGACATGTTTATATATCTACTTATTACTTCTCCCAGTAAAATCTAAACTCCTTGAAGGTAGGGGACAGTGTTATTTTGGACTTTATACCTCTAGCGCCTGTCCTAGTATACAACATATGGTTAATGTTTCATAAATACTTATGGGTTGATTGGTTGACTTAAAGTGGGTGGACCCAGTTTCGAGCAGCAGTAAGATACCAAACTCGATTGCATTTGGGAGATCGTACAAAGGTTGCATTGATCTCTGGCTACTCTCTGCCACAAAAGCTAATCTTTTTCACACTAATATTCAACCAGGGAATATTTCATGACTACAAATCATGAAACATCACGATTTCAAGAAATAAAAATTGTAAATAAGTCAAAGGAGAGTGGAAAGTCTCATGCCAATTAGAGTTAAACATTGGGGAGAAATGGTGAAATACAAGTTTGGGCACCAAGATGACACAGTTGATAGGGCACTAGACTTAGAGTTGGTAAGTTATCTAGTTGTTTTCAGTCCTGTCTGACTCTTTGTGAGTTTCCTTGGCAAAGATGCTGGAGAGGTTTGCCATTTCTTTCTCCAGCTCATTTTGCTGAAGAGGAAACTGAGGCAAGCAGGGTTAAGTGACTTGCCCAGGGTCATATAGCTAGTAAGTGAGACTGGATTCAAACTCAGGTCTTGTTGACTCTATGCCTGGCACTCTGTGTACTGAACCACCTAACTACCTGGGAGTCAGAGAGATCCTGAGTTCAAACCCAGCCTCAGATACTTACTAGCTGTATGACGTTGGGCAAGTATTTAACCTCTGTTTGCCTTAGTTTCCTTGTCTATAAAATGGGAAGAGCAATACCTACCTCCCAAGGCTGTTGTGACCATACTTGTAAATCTTTTAGCATAGTGTCTGGTATATATAGGTGATATATAAATGTTAGCTGTTAGCTATTATCTTTGTCTTTAAAAGATATGCTAGCTTTTAGTAAACTTCAGTGTTGATATGAGTAAACTGTGTGATAAGGCAGTAAAACAAGGCATCTGAAACTAACTGCATCTGACTGCATTTGGAAAGTTATAGCTCCCAGGTGTAAGAAATTCACAGTGGTGCCATACTGTGCTCTAACTGGACCAGCTCTTGATTGCTATGTTCAGTTTTGTATACCATAGTTCAGAAAGGACACTGGTAATGTGGAGAGCCTTCAGAGGAGGGTGACCAGAATGCCTCGACATGCCCCGCCTTCATGCATTTGAGGACTGGTTGAAGGAAATCAGAATGTTTAGCTTGGGAATAGAAGACTCAGATGAGATAAATAATTATCATCAAGTAATTGGAGGATTGAGAGCTAGAGGAGAGATCAGATTTATTCTGAATGGGTCTACAAGTCAAAAAACTAAGAGCAATGCTTGGAAGTTTTAAAGATGCAAATTTAGGCTTGATAGATAGAAAAAGAATTAGTTCTGTAAAAGTGGAATGGGTAACCTCAGATAGATCTCTCCTTTGTTGGAGATCTCCAAGTCAAAAACATCTGGATGATCATTTAGTGAGTATATTCTATGTCGTATGGATTCTAATTTGGGGATAGACTTTACTAGATGGCAAGTGACATCTTTTCTACCTCTAAAATTCTGTGTTTCTGTTACTTTCAATGATTTCATGGAAAAGTAGCATAAACCATATCTTTAATGGCATGTATAACTAGAGCTGGTCGTGTAGCAAAAGTGAGAAATTAAAGATGACCAGCACAGTGCTGCACTGGTATCCATGAACTTTGTCTAGTACATCATGTAGGTCCTCTGAGGATTCTTTATTTAAAGTCACCAGTAAAACTGCAAAGGACAATGAAGTATAGACAACTTGATGTCTGAACTATTGGAGAGAAAATCTTCTCTAAGAAATTATGAATCTACCAAAGTAATGACAACAGTAATGAATCCTCTTTCTGACTCTTCTTCCAACTTGTTACCTTATGTCTTTTTTCTTGGTTGGTAAAATGAATTCCTGACTTATTTTGATGGGGATATTTAGGGTTTCGTAATGATTCTAGATAAAATATAAATTTGAAAGGATTAGTTACTAACTAGAATGCAATTAGTGACAAGGTTAGTACATGTAGTTATTACTTGGGTGCTAGGGGACAAGGATCATCTCTGCGATTAGACTTTTGGTGTCAGTGAAAGATATGCACATTGGCAAGTAAGACAAGGAAGGTTTCATCTCTAGTATTAAAGATTACAAGGTAGAATGATAATTTGTGGCAAGAACCAAGGTTCATTGTGGAGAAAAGGATTATTTCAGGGAGCACATAATTGTTGTATTCAAGTATTTGGAGGCTGTTGAGTGGAAGAGGAATTAGGGTAATATTCACAGATTGTTAGTATTGGAAGGAACCTCAGAAATTATCAGGTCAACCTCCTCATCTTTTTGGTTTTCCCCAGGAAACTGAGGTCCAGAGGAATAAAACCTATTTGGGGTTTTCTTGGTGAAGTTATTGGAATGATGGGCTATTTCCTTCTCCAATTCATTTTGTAGATGAAGAAACTGAGGTAAATAGGGTTAAGTTACTTGCCCAGGGTCATACAGCTAGTAAGTGTCTGATGCCAGATTTGAGATCAGGAAAACCTTCCTGACTCCAAGCCCCAGCTCTCTGGGGTAGAGTCACTTAACTGCCCCTAGTAACAATTAGAGTGTCTTCAAAGTGAAATGTGTTTTTTAGATAATTTCTTATGAATTCCTCTTCACTGTCAGACATGAGATAGAAATTGGAAGACCAGCTTTTGGTGATGTTGTAGAAGTGGGTTCTTGCTTCAGGTTTAGTTTGATTAGGTGACTCTGAGGTCCTTGGTAATTCTGAGACTCTCTGATTCAGTTATTACAATGAGGTTTGATTTTATTTCATGACTGATAAATTAATTATAAACATTTAATCCAAGCTATAAGAGGATCTGAGAAAAGTCCAGAGAAATTTCTCTCTATCTCTTTATACCTATACCAATCTATATCCTATATCTAATTCTCTATATCTGTCATCTTTATCTCTCCTTACCTCTCCATCCATTTGTCTCTCTCTCCTTCTCTACCTATGTCTGTGTCTATATCTGTTCACACCAGACACTTCTCTAAATACAGCTCTTGATAAAGACAAGACTATGAACATTTCCCTCTGAATAAGTAGTAGATAACCTCAACCTTCTTTCACATTTATTTGATGTACTAGGCTCCAATGGAGCATTTGAACAAAGAGACATGATTTTCTGATGCTCTGAGGACCTCAGTGGAATTAGGCATATGGTAAAGCAACATAACTTAAGAAGCAGAAACTCTAAAATAAAGAAAATGTCCCATAGCTTTATATACAGAGTAACTAATGGAAACTACTTTTGTTTGGTCAACTTATTGCTTCTTCACACATGTATCTATACTATCAGGACCTGAGAATTTAGGGTCTTTTCACACTCAATGTGGGCATAGCTGAATTCACCTTTGTGTGTCTAAGTAGCACTGGGTAAGTAAGAGAAAAGCAGTGAGCCTGAGCCGTGGATTGAGCACCAATGGTGCATAGAACACGCTTTTTGGCATTGTGTGTATTTGTGCGTGCGTGTGTGTGTGTGCATGTGTGTGTGTATATGTGTGTGTGTGTGTATGTGTGAGGGGAGATGAGAAATGTTACCAAGGATGCAGGTTTTTTTATCCTCAAACAGATTTGGATCTCATAAAGCAGCTAGGTGGTCTATGGTTAGAGCGCTGTTAACTGGAATCAGGAACATCTGAGTTGACATCTGATCTGTTGAGGAAAATGCTTACCCTCTATGTGTGTCAGTGTCCTCACCTATAAAATTAGGATAATAATAGCACCTACTTCCTAGGTTGGTTATGAGGATCCATTGAGATAATATGTATAAAGCTCTTAGCAGAGTGGCTGGCACATAGTAGGCACTTAATAAGAGTAAGCTTGTCTCCTTCCTTTCCTTCCTTCCTCATAGAGAAAAAATAGGGAGGAAGAGGATGGGCACACATAAAGAAAGAAGAAAAGGAACAAAGATCAAGGATGGACTTTTGCAGACCTGGTCTCCTCCAATCTCAGCTTGGTCTCTGGTTAGTCTAACTTGGACAAGTTGCTCAACCTCTGAACATGAAATTCCCCATCTACAAAATGAGGATATTGACCGAGATGATGCTCCTGAGGCCTCCAGCCATTTTAACATTCTCTAAGTCCATGATTCTGTCTGAAAAGCGGAGATTCAAGCACTGCTGCTTGATTGTAGCTACATTTCTAGAGCCTTTATGCCACTTTCTTCATTCCCAAACTATGAAGATTTTACACATAAACACTGATCATTTTCATGAACTCTGTAGCATGGAGAATGTCATAGTTTATTGATCATATTTGTCAGCCTTTTATATTCAGTGTATTTTAGGAATTTTATTTTCATTTTCATGGGGACCAGGGAGGCCTACTTTACTAAACTCGATTAAAAGTTTTCTTTGATGTTGAACTCTTCCATGTATAAAGTGGAGTTTTGCAATAAATTAACGTAATGCTTCTCTGTGTGTGTTGCTGTCTCTCTGACTCTCTGATCCTTCTCTTCCTCTCCCTTCCTTCCTCTTTCCCCTCTATTCTTTTAAAAACTTCTCCCTTCCCCCACCCTCTTCTTCCTTCTGACCTCTATGAGTATATAAACATAATAGATTGAATTACATAGAATTTTAGCTCTTGTGTTTCTTATAAGTGAATGCAAGGTCCGGAGAATGCTTTCTTGGCCAAGAATGTGATCCAGTACTCATTTGTGTGGAAGTTCTATCTGTTATCTTGGGGCATTTCTACTCTAGTTACCTGCAGCTAGCTCTTAACAGGATCCAGTCTGACTCATCTAATGAGGTCCACAGAGAAAGAAAAGAGAAAAAGAATCTTCACCCATTGGTCCTACCTCTGGTCTTTAAGGTTGAACAAAATAAGCCTAATTCCTTTTCCACACAATGACTTTTTAAATATTTCATGTCAACTATATCGTTCCCCAGAAATATGGTCTTTCAGTAAGTCAACTTGGGGTTTTAAAACCCTTCACCATACTGTGAGATCTTGAGCAAGTGATTTTTTTCTTGTAGGACCACAATTTGCTTGTTTGTAAAATAAAGGGACTGGACTAGAGGATCTTTAAGATTCTTTCCATCTTTTTAAGTGGGTCAATATCCCACTTAAAATTTGGTATTCAGAGGGGAACATAATATTCCAGTTATGGTCTGACTGACTAGTGCAGAGTACAATGGGATGATCATCTCCCTCCTTTTGGACCTTGTACTTCTCTTAAGGCAGACTAAGAGCATATTCACTTTTTTGTTGGCTGCCATGACAAAGTATTAGCTGATATCAAGCTTATGGTTCACTAAAATCCCCAGGTCTTTCTCATATGAATTGGAGTTCAGCCAAGTCTCCTTCTCCCTCCTCTTCCCTTCCCCACTTCTGTACTTGTGCTGTTGATTTTTTTTAACCTGTGTGAAGAATTTTACATTTATTCCTATTAAATTTCATCTTGATATTTTCAGCCTATCCTTCAGCCTGTCATGATCTTTTGGGACCTTGATTCTGTCATTCAGCATATAACCTATCCTTCCTAGATGTGTCTTCTGTAAATTTTTTAAGTTTGTTAAGTTATTTTAAAAAAGCAGGAAGAAAATATAGTTCTCTGGAGAATCTCAGGGGGTTGAAATTAAAAGCGATTGATGCTTTCTGAAGCTGTAAATGGTTTTACATATTTTTGTGAGTCTATCTTAAATGGATACCAAAGGGGGACAAAACCTAGAGCCTCGAAGTATTTAATATTAATTAGGTCAAAAGAAATGCTTTTCCTCCTTTCCAGAGATGAATGATTATTATAAAAATCATTTTGTACAAATTGATGATTGGAGCTATTGGAAGCCAGAGATTCAAATATCTGTGCAAACGTATTAAAGCACTACAAGTGATACCTATGATTTTTTTAAAAAGAACATTCTACTGAACTCTACAAGTCTTTGAGGACTGAAGCCTGAGTAACCCCTAGCTACAGTTTTTAATAGATGTGGGAGGAAGGTGAGATGACCAGTACAAGGAGACAAGGATCACTAATGATGACATTGCACCAAGGAGAGAGGGAGGAGACTAGAGACTAGAGGCCACTGACATTCCTAAATACTGACTAGCAGTTTCTGCAGGAATCCTACTGCAGGAGCTGGTGAGACTAGCAGAGGGCATGTTACCCATGGAGTAGCAGTGTGGTCATAAAAGGTTGGAAAAAATCTGACTGTTTGATTGGAACACACCAAAGGACAGAAGCAAGAAAGCTATTTATTATGTTTAGATCAAGAAAAACCTTTTGATGGTATAAACCATGATTTTCCCTCAAAGACCACATAAAATTACAGTGAACCAGTCATGCTGCTGTGAGATAGGTGAAGGCATTATAGTCCAACATGAGCATCATCTCTATGCTCAGTGGGTGATGGGGAAAGATATGAAAGTGAAAAGGGGAGGGAGCAATGGCTATGATGAATGTTCTTGCTGTAGATGCCAATGGTGGAGCTGTTCAGAAGAAAAATGTACATCAAATTTGAGAGTGAAGTCAAGAGATAAAAAATGAGTAGCAATAGCAAGAGGTTAGCCATAAAACAAACAGATGTCATTGTCCTGTAACAAGGGAAAATAATAGCAATAATTTAACCAATCAAATTAATCCAAACCACTCCAACTGGCATTAATGGAGCACTTTACATATGCAAGGATTAGTACTAGGTTCTTGGGGTACAAAGACAGAAAAAAATAATACCTGTCTTCAAGGAGCTTGGATTCTATTGGGGACTCACTACAAGAAAAGATAAATGTATACATGATAATTTGAGGGAGAGAGAGAGAGAGAGAGAGAGAGAGAGAGAGAGAGAGAGAGAGAGAGAGAGAGAGAGAGAGAGAGAGAGAGAGAGAAGGAGCAGCTAGGTCCTGCAGTGAATAGAGCACCAGCCCTGGAGTCAGGGGGATCTGAGTTCAAATCTGGCCTCAGACACTTACTAGCTATGTGACTCTGGACAAATCACTTAACCCTGATTGTCTCCAAAAGAAAAAAAAAAGGAGATAGAGAGAGAGAACTAGTAACTAGGGAAATCAGGAAAGACTTTTTATAGTAGATAAGATAAATGATGACAGAAAAATAAATACATAGATAAGGCACTTGTTAGATGAGCTGAACTTAGGAAACTTGGGTTTTAACTGGTAAAGACAAGGAGGGAAAACACTGGAGGCATGGGAGCAGCTTGTGAAAAGGCATGGAGATAAAAGATATAATATCAAATTCAGGAAACAGTTTGATTGGAATGTAGGGTGTACAAATAGGAATAATATGCAGTAAAACTGGAAAGGTGGACTGGATCCTCTCTCTTCAGATCATTAAGTGCAAAACTGAATCATTTTTATGATATTCTAGAGACCTTGCAGAGGTTTTTGAGCTTAAGAGTATCATAGGTGCTATTTTGGCAGCTATGTCACTATATAGACTAGAGACTGGCTATAGGGAAAGCAATCAGACTATTGTAAGCCAGGTGAAAGGTGAGAAAGGCCTGAACAAGGGAAGTAATCATGTAAATAGAAGGAGACAGATGAGAGATGATCTGGAGGAAAAATTAACCAGACTTGGTGCCTGATGGGATAATGGGTTGAGAAAGAAGGAAGAGTCAAAGATGGCTTTGAAGCTGGGAAATTGGGTAGGTAGAAGAATGGTGGTCCCCTCAACAGCAATAAGGAAATTTTGAGATGTTAGATTGGGGAGAGGATATGCATTCCATTTTTGGACATATTGGGTTTGAGATACCTGTAGAACATCTCATTGGAGAGGACCCATTGGCAGTTGGTGATGTGGGATTAGAACTTAGAAGACATACTGAGGTTAGATATATAGAACACGGGTCACCTGCAGAGAGATGTTAATTGAACTGAAGGGAGTTGATAGAAAAGAGAAGAGGAGAGAAGAAGAAAAAAAAGAGAAGAGAAAAACAAGAAATCCCAGGAGAAAGCTTTATGGAAGAGCTATGTTTGGAAGGGCAAGACATGGATGATGTTAGAGAAAAGCAGACTGAGAAATTGAAATAAGAGCCATCAGAACAAGTGTAACTTTTGAGTAGGGGGAAAAGTGTTCTGATATATTATTGGAGATGTTAAAGTGAAGGGCAGTTCCATAGGATTTCATTATATATACTTTGGAGGGATGAATGGAAAAAAATGCAAAAAAAAGGGAAACCCTTCTATCTCCCCTCACTAGACTGCACTTCACCAAACACTAAGAATCTGGTTTGGATAGTGGTTTGGGATGTTCTATTTCAGCACCCATCAGATAGATATAAATGGGGCCATCCTGCTGTCTACTCTACCAGACTCTCCCTACCAACTAGGCCTACTCAGGCCATATCCTTCCCAAGTACTCCCTGATACTCAAATCAAGGTGTATGATTTAATTCCCTCAAAATCCTAACTGATTAGATAGCTCTAATCTTTTTTCTCATCTGGTTCTCCAATTTACTTTTCCTCCTCTCTTGCTCAGTATATCAGTTAAATTGAATTAATTACACTGAAAACAAAAGTGAAGCATAAAGTATTGACATCCAAGATAGGAGAGTAGCCCCAGTTGATTGTGTTGTTAAAGTCCAGTTGTTTCTGTTGTGTCCAACTCTTCATGCTGTCATTTGGAGTTTTCTTGGCAAAGACACTGGAGTAGTTCGTCATTTCCTTTTTCAGCTCATTTTACATAGGTGGAAACTGAAACAAATAGGGGTAAGTAACTTGCCCAGGGTCACAGAGCTAGTAAGCGTGTCTGAGGCTGAATTTGAGCTTAGGTCTTCCTGACTTCAGGCCCCCACTCTCTCTTCATTCCCTGTGCCACCTAGCTGCTCCCAGCTGCTTGTGGTAACAGGAAAATCTACAACTCTTCCATTTTCTTCTCTGTCATGTCTCATTACTTTTACGAGGGAAGAGGAGACTGATGCACCGGAAGACCCAGGAAAGTATTTTATGGAGTTTCTGATATTATGTCATTGGGGGAAATTTGAAATTTACAACTAGCTATTCATCCACCTCTGTGGCCAAGGTCAGTGGTAGTCAGAAGTCCAAGTCAGTGACATTTCCCTTATGTTTTTGAATCACAAGGGACAACCATCACTTCCTGACCACTAGTCAGGTGAAATTTGCTGCGGTTGTATAAACTAAATTGAACCCTTCCCTGTTCACTAGGTAAATACACAACTACACTTGGTGTCCTATGGGCTGCTGGTTATTTTAGCAGCTGTGTTCCTGGGAGTCTCATTTAGCAGGAGTGAATGCCTGAAGAACAAATGCTTCCAGGAAAACAAGAGATGGTTATAAAGCACTACGTCTGGCCCTCTTTAGAAGTGGCATTGAACACAACGACACCAACTCTGACAGCTGGGGCTATTCAGCTGGGCACTTCCATGTCTCTTTGGTTCCTAAAGACATGGAAAATTCAAGGGGAAAACAGGTATCTGATGCATGGCCAGAGGACTGCTGTAACAGATGCTACAAAAGAAACTTGGAAATTAATATAAAGGAAGTAGAAATTAAAGTGAATGAGTTTGGATTAAAAAAATTATTATTGTAAAAGAGAGTAAGAAGTTTCAAGTATCAGTAAGTTTCTGGGGCTCATTTTCTTATGCCCCTCACACTGTAGTTGTCCCTATGTATGTATATCTTCTTCTATTCTTCTTTCCCTATGTGGATTGGTGGAGGCTTTAAGGCTGGAAAGATACAGGAGCTAAAAGATGGTGGTGACCAAGGTATGGATAGATGGTGAAATGCTAGGTGAAATGCCAGTCATGAAAATAGCAGACTTCTCCTTATTGGGGTTGTCTACTAAGTCTCCTGACCTTGCTCTGAAATGGACTAGCCATGGCCAGGGGTGGTCAGAGGTCCTAACTGGCGACCAAGTAGGCAAGGCTGGTCAAAGAACAAAGCCTCATGCATTTTGTACTGGATTCTTAGTTCCAAACCCTGTACTGAGCCAAGATGCTGAATCCAGAGTTGCTATTTTTCTACTTAATGACTAGTCCTGATGGATGAGTGTGGGTGAAAGCCCCTATGGAAATTGCATTGTTTACACTCATTTGCCAGCTTGAAGGGGACTCAAATTTCCACTATTGGATTTCACTTTGGTCCCATGTCTTTGAGAATTGAGATTTAGGAGTGTGGTATTCTTGAAGTACTTGGTAGATGTTAGTCCTTTTTTCCTCATTATTTTCTTTTTATTTACTTACTAATTCTATGTTGAGTAAAAACAATTCTATGCTGTATCTCATCCTACTTGTCTGCTTCTCAACTCTGTTAAGTTAATGTCACGTGAGTAGGTCTCATTGAAATATGTAGCTAGTTCAAGCAAGAATCAGGGTTTGGACAATAGTTGGGGGCTCAGGGTTGATTTCTAACAGCACCCCTACAAATGAACACACTTCATGACAGTGAGTTGGCACTACCAGAAATGTAGATATTTTTGTATTTGGCATTACACCTAGTAGAGCATGCAAACTCTACCAGACTGACTATGAGACTTTTCCCTCCCTCCTCCTTCATTCTTTTTGATGACTGAGTGGCTATCCATACTACTAGGAGGTTAAATTTAAATGTAAATTATTTTGACTCTGACACTCACAGAATTTGTAGCATTATTAATGGGGACCCTTTTAGAATTAAGCAGGGTGAATGTACAAGATATCTTTCCTTGGCAGAAGGAGGGTTAGGTAGATTGATTTCACCCCCATCTCCATATTTCAATGTGAAGGCAGGAGACAACAATTAGGCCACAAGCTTCAAATACCCCAAGTCCTCAATGAAGCACTGGCAGGAGGTGAGTGTTCTGCTGAAGAAAAAAGAATTTTGAAAATAGTAAGTAGCAGCTTCAGAAAAGGACATGGTGAAGCAGACCTTAGGATAAAGAATGAGGACAGAAAAAAGAAAAGCCAGGAGAAAATGATTTACAAAGAAATATCAAAGTAGATATAGATGTAGAAAACAGAACTTGATGGCACTGAGCACGACGACATTCAGATTTTTGAGAGTCCTCAGGAAATAGAAGAATTAGGGCAAAACCACGATGTCATTTGGACTCTTTAAAACTGCTTGTTAAAGATAGCAGAAACCTTGAAAAAACCCCAGAGCAATAGAGTTTTGGAGGCTGTTGTTTAAGGCTAGTGATCAGAGTTGGGGTAGGAAGGAGGATGGAATAGACAAGTAGTAGCCACAGAGTATTTATAGAGTTTTATTAAAAGAAGTGAAAGAAGGAGAACCAAGAATAATTAGGAGATCAAGACTCTTTGGAAGAGAAAAAATGCTAAAGCCTATAAATACATGAAAAATTTGCATGAATTAGTGGGAAGCAGTACCACTTGTAGTGCTCATCAAAAATGGACCATCGTGATCATAATGGGAGTTCTGGACCAACATCTATTTTAGAAGATGTAGAGATATTTGAAGAACTTGACAAGATCTTCCAAATTGAGCCAATATTTACTCCATTGGGTGGCTTTCATGTGAAAGTGGGCATGCATGTCTAGGATGGTGAAAGTTATGATGTGAAATATATTTTGAGGTCAACGAATAAAAGAAATCAAAGACTTGTAGACAACTTGATGTCCATAAATGACCATGACAACACCAACAATGGCTGACAGTCATATAGTACCTACTATGTGTCAGGCTCTTTACAAATATCTCATTTGATCCTCAGAACAACACAGGGAGGTATGCACTAATGTTATTCCCATTTTACAAATGAGAAAACTGAGGCAAACAAATTAATTAACTTGCCCAAGATCATATAGTTAATAAAGATCCACTATTCTATCCACTGTGCCATCTAATTGCCTCTTAAGTATATACAAGGGAGTTTGGGAGAGAGGGTTCTACAGCTGCAAGGAAAAGATTCATGTAGAAGGCTATTTTTGGGCTGTGTTTCAGAGGAAGTGAGGGATTCTATGAGGTGGACATGAAGAAGGAGTGCATTCTAGGCATGGATTGACCAGTAAAAAGGCAATGAGACAGACTTGGAGAGCCATGTATGAAGAACAGAGAGAAGACCAGTTTGGATGGATCACAGACTTCAGGAAGAGGAATAATATATAGTAAGACTAGAAATATGGATTGAGTCCAAGTGGTGATAAGGATCAAACAGAAGAATTTTTACAGTTTTTATGTCAGAGGCAACAGGAAGCCATTTGTCAGAATAACATGACCAGATCAATGCTTAAAGAAAATCCTCTTGTGAGGCAGTGTAGAGGATATTCCTGGAGTGGGGAGAGATTTGAGGCAGGGAAAAGGGGTGATGAAGTCCTAAATTAAGTTAGGTTACTGTGTGAGTAGAGAGAAGGATGCAAGAGATTTTATGGTGGTAGAAATGACAAATTTTGGTAACATATTGTATATGTAAGGTGAGAAAGAGTGAAGAGTTGAGAAATTGTTGGTTTTGAATTTAGTCACTTAGAGTTTTGTAAATATATATATATATATATATACAAACATAATCTATATATGTGTGTATATATGCATATATCTATATAAAATGGGGGCCATGATATGTAATGGGTAAATAATTATATATATGTGTGTATCTATACATATATACACAGGCACAGATGCATACACACATAAATGAATACATACATACATACATACATACACAAGTGTGTGTGTGTGTGTGTGTGTATGTGTGTGTGATTTTGGGAATGAGAGCCATGTAGACCATTTTGGAGGAGTTAGGAAATTCTGTCGCAGTTCTCTGTTGAATTCTGCCCAGAGAAATAGTTGGAAAGAAAGATCTCTGTGAGTCCTACTTAGCTGACAGTTTTGGGAAGAGTTAAGTCACAAAGTAAAAACATTATATATCCAAGCATCATCCATTCCTTTTTTTCTCTACTACTTCATTTCTCTCTTGTGCAACATGCCCTCTCCCTACTGCCTCTCTTGTATCTCCTTACCCCCTTGTCACCTTGTCTTCAACTCCATATCACTCTCAATATCATCTCTGCTCTAAAGGAATACATGAAAGGGTGTGGATAAAAGAAAACAAGACTGAAATGGCTGTTAGAAGTGAGATGGAAAACATACATTTTCCATATGAGAAATTGGGATCAGTTTTATGGGGAAAAAGTCACATTCACTTCTTGGGAAAGTTGTTGATCGGAGTTGCGTAAGACATAGAATAATCCACTTAGCAACGTATATGCTTGAAAAATGAGCATTCCCTTTCCCTTCAACACTTAGCATATCACCCTTTATCATAATTATAGATAGATTTGGGTGGGAGTGATTATTGGATGCATTATCCTTAAAGATAACCAGGGATGTGACCATCAGTCTGTGATGGCAAGGACTAAAAACAGTTCATCATCTCAGTCCTTGAAATGGCTGAGATATGCAAAAGTGCATGCTGAATCCTAAAGGTATAAATAGCACAAAGAGAGAGGGGGGAAAGGGTGGCTTGCAGACTGCTGTGTTTGAGGGACAATCTGACAGAGACAGAGCAAGATGATGATAACTTGGAAAAAGGATAATTTGTCATGATTACCTCTTTTTCCCCCTCCTCCCTAGAGAGAATAGTTTGCACCCAGTGGAATTCATATGTGGGTAAAATGCAAATTGGCATTTTAACAAAGAAAGATATCATTTCATCATTGTTTTTTTCTGGGGCAACTCTATGGGTGTGCATGTAGCATTAGATTAGGAAGCCTCTTGTAAAAAATAAGTAATAGGGGCATTAGTAAGATTCCTTTAAAATTTTAAATTTCATATAGATTAGATATTTAGGGCAAGTAGACTTACAGAGCAAGTAGCATTTCTCAGTGAAAGTGTTTTTAATTTATTGCTGCTGATGCAGATTCATCAGTCAACATTGTCTACTCCACTCATTTTCCTAAATGTTTTTATTCCCCATGTACTTGAACGATGCCAGTGATGATCACATCCTTGAAGATGTCTTAACATCTTCCTAATGCACAGTTCTGGTCATGCCCCTCTCCTTTTGAAAAACTTTCATTGGCTCCCCATTGCCCACAGCAGAAAACCCACATACTTTTCCCTGGTTTTCAGGACCTCCGCAATCTAACTCCAACCTATGCTTCCAGTTTTTCTCTTCTGCACTTTACAGCCAAACTGAGTACTTACTGTGCCCCATCCTTCAAGGCCCAGCTCCATTAGTTCCTCTATGAGCCTTTTCTGATTTCCAGCTGACAGTGATCTCTCTATTATCAGTGCTTTTATTTATGCACTCATAATATTCTGATTAATATATATTGTGATTTACATCTTTTCCCTTTCCCCCATAGATTGTATTCTTTGTGAGTGTATAAACTCTGTCATATATACATTTCTATTAGCATCTTGCAAAGCATTTCATGTACTATAGATTCTTAATAAATGTTTGAGTAGATGAATTTTTAAAAAAAATCTATATTTCAGAAAAAAATCTTACCACCTTGATTACTTTTTTGTATTTGGTTTTATTAGATACATGAAGCACATGTATTGCTTTCTGCAGGTGAGTTTTTTGGTCTGGAGTAGTGGCTTCTCAGTGCTGTGATTTTTCTCTAAGTATGGTTTCTTGATGGCTTAGCCTGATTTCCTTGTATAGCTCTATGCTGGAGATGAGGCAAAATTTCTATCACTAGAGTTTGCTTTATAAAAACTTATATATCAACCAACAGGGCAAGTAGTTTAGGAAGTGCAAGGAGATAGCGATAACCCAATGGCAAGATTAATAAAGTGGATAATCGAAGATGGAATTGAATATGGAGTTCTGGAAAAATATCTCAATCCTGCATCTTTGGGCTTTTTGTACCTCAACTTTACCTTTCCTTTGATCACTGCTTCCATGTGGGTACCCTGCTATCATAGCTCTTCATCCATCCTCATCTCATTGCTCTCCCCCTGTCTTTTATTTGTCAGTTTAAGCTCTTTTATAGTGTTAATAACTGTGGAGCTACTTATAGTACTGACTAACAACATTCTGGGTACATTTGAATGAGTGTGGTGTACTGGGAAGAGTTACTCAATTTGAAGTGAGACATTTTGGGTTCAAATCTACAGCTGAGTCCACAATTTCCTCAACTTTTCGAAAGAGAAGTTAGATTAGATGACCTTATCCCTCCGAACTTAAATAAAGTCTATAATTTCTATGATAGGAATGACAGAATCTTAGAGTCAGTGTCTAGAATTGACCACAAATTCTAGATATGGTCAAACCTGGGGAGAGCGCGGTGGAATGGTTGTTTCCTTCTCTCAGTATACTATACCTATCTTAACAGAGCCTTGGCAAACTTTAATTTTGGGCTGTCACATCATACCCTTGGTTTATATTGTGCTTGCAGTCTACTGCAAGCTCTTTTTCACAAGTCTCACTGTCTAGTCATGCTTCTCCCACTCTGTACTTGTGAAGTTGATATTTGGAAGCCAAGAAAGGAACTTTCTAGTAATCTCTATTGGAAAGCATATTAATAGATTCAGACCATTATTCTAGACTGTCAAAGATCTTTTTAGACATCTTATGGTATCATCCAATGTGCTTTCCATTTCTGCCACCTTCATGTCACAAGCAAATTTGACAAGCATACCATCTATGACTTCATCCAGGTTGCTGATAAAAAATAGTCAACATCATAGTGCCAAGGACAACTCTCTGGAATCGTTTGCTATAGACCTCTCCTCATCTTGACACTGAGCCATAAATCAATACTCTGTGCGTCCGATCACCAAGCGAAGCACAGGTTTCTTCACCTTATGTACAGCATAGCATAGAAACCTTGGTCAAAGATTTGCTGAAATCTAGGTGACTTAGGTCTATAGAATTCCCTTGATTTAGCTTGTAATAAAGGGCATGAGGTTAGCATGGTTTGTTTTTGATGAGACCATGTTGATTTTTAATTATCATGTCTTCCCTTTTTAAATGCTTATAAACAATCCCTTTATTATCATGTGATGCTCATGGCAGACAGTCCCTACTGACATAAGACACATTTAGAAAATATCTCACTTCTTCTCTCTCTCTTGTCTGTTCCCATTTAGATAAGACTTGGGAAAGTCAGAGGCTGGCACAGTCCAAATGGTTGCCAATAGCTTCCCGAAATCAGATTCATGTTAGATTAGCACTGATTTGGACAGTCTACCTCCACCCAAATGAATCCTGGAGACACCAGAGCATGATGCTTCCCTAATGGGAGGCCGTCAGCTCCCCTCACAGACCTTAGTCTCACCAGAACAGGTTTTATTTACACAATAAAGAGCCCAGAATGGGTCCACACCTTATCCTTTCTAGCACTCCACTATTCTTCCCAAGGAACCTGTGTAGTTCTTGTAAGTCATACTACTACTTTGTGTCTCCTCTCCATCTTTAAGAGAAAGAACTTGGAGCCTACTGAAGACTGAAACAACTCCTCTCCTTCTACTTGGTCTCAGTCCTTTCTTGCAAAGGTGTGCAGTCTTCATGACTTAGAACACTGCTCTGGGTATGTTCCCCTACTCAAGGAGAAAGAATCTGAGGTTTGCGAGAGAGTTCAGAGATCAGCCTTCTTCTGGGGAGGGGAGGGGAAGCTACATAAGGACCTTTATAGATGCTAGTGATCAGAGGGACTTACAATGCTACTCTGGATAGAGCTTGCAAAGGTGTACAGTCTTCATGACTTAGAACACTGCTCTGGGTATGTTCCCCTACTCAAGGAGAAAGAATCTGAGGTTTGCGAGAGAGTTCAGAGATCAGCCTTCTTCTGGGGAGGGGAGGGGAAGCTACATAAGGAACTTTATAGACGCTAGTGATCAGAGGGACTTACAATGCTACTCTGGATAGAGCTTGCAAAGGTGTACAGTCTTCATGACTTAGAATACTGCTCTGGGTATGTTCCCCTACTCAAGGAGAAAGAATCTGAGGTTTGCGAGAGAGTTCAGAGATCAGCCTTCTTCTGGGGAGGGGAGGGGAAGCTACATAAGGACCTTTATAGACGCTAGTGATCAGAGGGACTTACAATGCTACTCTGGATAGAGCTTGCAAAGGTGTACAGTCTTCATGACTTAGAATACTGCTCTGGGTATGTTCCCCTACTCAAGGAGAAAGAATCTGAGGTTTGCGAGAGAGTTCAGAGATCAGCCTTCTTCTGGGGAGGGGAGGGGAAGCTACATAAGGACCTTTATAGACGCTAGTGATCAGAGGGACTTACAATGCTACTCTGGATAGAGCTTGCAAAGGTGTACAGTCTTCATGACTTAGAATACTGCTCTGGGTATGTTCCCCTACTCAAGGAGAAAGAATCTGAGGTTTGCGAGAGAGTTCAGAGATCAGCCTTCTTCTGGGGAGGGGAGGGGAAGCTACAAATGGACCTTTATAGACGCTAGAGATCAGAGGGACTTATAATGCTACTCTGGATAGAGCTTGCAAAGGCAAAAGGATTTGTAGCTTTACTTCTTCATCTTGTGGCTCAATTCTTTGCTCCTTATGTGAATTACTCTCGTTTGGTGCTCCTTACCTATAACTCTCCTCCTTACATCTCCCTCCCTTGTTGCTCTACCCTATTGATTCTCCACCTCACCACTGTTGATTGGCCATCCTCTTCTCTGAACTAGGTCCCTACCATATTGGTCTCTCCCTGATCTTTCTCATCATTACTCCATCTCTCTCCTGCAAAGTAGCTCCACCTCCAATAGAGGCTCACCACTGAAATTCCTCCTCACTTACTGCCCTAGCTGGTCTTGATGCTCTTTTCTGTTTGGCCTTGTTGATCAAGCCCCATCAATGCCAACTTTCCACTGCTGTAGCTTTTTCAGAATAAAATGGAGGCATTTAAAGCATTTTTGTTCTTTTAGTCCAGGATTGGAATGAAAGAATGGATGAAATTTTAAAAAAGCTTTATTAAGCACATACTTTGTGAAAACATTTTGCCAATTGCTAAAGATGCAAATAAAAAAGTAGAGTCTCTGTTCTTAAGGAGTATATATTCTAATGGAGGAAGTACACATATAGGAGGTGATTCAAGACCTTCTATCATCCACAATGCCTTTACACACCCTAAATGCTCAACAAGTAATTTTGAACTGGATCATTTAAAGAAATTAGGCAGCCTCACTTCTTGTTGCTCAGTTTGAAGTCACCGATGGCTCTTCACTTACAATTTCTATGTCAGAGTCACAGAATACACATAATTGGAATTATCAGGGATGTTAGGGATCATTTAATTCTCTCCCCCACATTTTTACAGATGAAGAAACTGAGACCTGGAAATTTGAGGTAACACCCAAATTAATGCAGTAAATTAATGGTAGAATTAGCTCTAGAATTACAGTTTTCTGAGATCAGTTTGATGTGTTTTTTTCTCACTCCACACAGAGGCAAAATGTTGAGGTTCATGATCATGGATGATGGAGGAATTCTTGACCTTATTCACCTAACATATTTTAACCTTTTCCACTGGGTAAGGAGCATTGATTCTCTCTTTCTTTTAGCCTGCTATTAATTGTGGTAGGGAAATCCTTGCTGCTTTTCTCGCCAGAAATTTCAGAGGCCTATGAGAAGATTCTAATTAGCGGTGACATTTCCTCTTCATCCGAGTGCTGGGGCTTTGTTTTATGTTACACTTTGCCAAAAAAAAAAAAAAAAAAGATGGGCCTTTACATCCATGGATTCATTGTCTGCTTAGGCAAAAAAGAAAAAAAAAAGAAAAAAGAGGAGGGGTATTGGAGAGGAGGGAGGCGAGGAGAGAAACTCACAAATGTAGCACAATTAAAAATCAAGTATTAAAAAGCAATGCCCTTGCCAGACCTGTCAGGGGAGAAGATGAAAACCTTCAAATCAGGACTCAGTTGCTCCAGATCTGAAATAGATTTAAACCAGTTCCCCAAAGCCCGTGCAGATTTTTTAATCAAAACCTGCTCTTCAGGTTCTCTTTGTCAAAGAAATGCCCTGACTTGATGGAACACCAAAACCTCATTAAATTGCAAACAGTAGACGATAAAAGATGGAGAAAGGGCCACGCCACTCAAAGAGAGGCAGCTGTACCGGTGGTGCTCTAGAAGGACAATGCATTCTCCACGTCAGGGCTGCCTACATGGCCCCGTAAGTATTTTCCTCTCTTCCAACACTAAACAGGCTTGGAAAATGGCCAGCATGCAAGAGTCTGTAGTCGGCTCCTGCAAGAATGAAAAATAAACTCTCCCCCCGCAGAAAAAACCCCCACAATCCCAAAGAAAAAGCAGACAGCTGCTAACTAGTTGTCGAGCTGTCTATTTGTGGACACTTTCTTTCATCTTGTCATATCTTTTGTGCTGTTTGAAATGTCTAGAGCTTGTAGTGGAAGAGCACTCAGTGGAATCCAAACTTGTATTAAAAGAAAGGGAAAAAGAGAAAAGTTCTGACAACAAATGTGTGTTTATGTGCAGGATCCTATTCTGCCCAAATATTCATCCCAGCACGGATTTATTTTCAACCCCAATGAAGAAGAAATCAAGTCCAATCAAAACCCCCAAATCAGATAATTTTTGGTAATGTCATCTATGTTTGTCTCAAGCCATACAGGGATGAGAAATGAGGAAGGACGTACATTTATAGAAGGGGCTCCCTCTGTGCTTTTGTTCATTTGAATGCTAATTTCTTTGGTTTGCTCAGAATAACCCCAAGGGGCTGTCCCAGAAAGGGCTTCATCAATTTTTCTTTGGGAACCATCACTGGGCCCTTCTGTGAATTATATCATCAGGAGCTTTTATTGCCATTAATGTTGCTTTGTTTCAACCTCTTTTTTTCCCTTTTTCATCTGATTTCTCAATTTGAATTTTATATTCTGTACTGTATATTTTCCTTGCTTGTGCCTTATCTCTCTCTGGGTCTACAAGATTCATGAATGAGAGGCTGTCTTATTTAAACTTTGAATCTCTTCCAGCATCTAGCTAGCATAGAGCTCTGCATACAGTAGGTACTTATTACTGAAGATCTTTGAGGGAAGAGATTGTCCTGCTTTTTATATTTGTATCCCCAGCACCTACCACAGCATCTGGCACATAAATGATAATAAATGCTTGTTATTTGAATGGAAATGGTTGTTGAATGAATGAATGAAACAATCAATTTCTTTCTGCGTTCCTTGTCAGAAGTTATACAACAAAATTATCAATCTTCTCAATGAGAAACCCAAAGTAGATTGTCATCAGAATATTGTTTTGTTTTTGCTTCTCATCAGTTCATTTTGGAAAAATAGACAGTCAGCCCAGCAAGGGGAATATCCTCAGAGAACATTTGTTTTTCCTGGAAAGAACTTGCTCCTTGACTTAGTGTAAATTCCTAGATTGCAAATGAGACCTAATGTCATTAGCAATCAACCGAACTGGTTCACGGCATTCTCTGTACTCTTGCATGGCTTGTACCATCGTCTCTTTTGTGCTGTTTGAAATGTTTAGAGCTTAGACTTGAAAAACAAAACACTCAGCGGTATCAAACTTATTTGAAAAGAAGGGGCAAAAGACACAGAGAAAATCTGTCAGAAATTTGCTTAGGCAATTTTCTACAGTATTTTCCAGCTCACTTTTCTTACTTAATGTATTCGATGCCATTTAATCCTCTAATGTGAACCCTAGAAAACTTGTTTGAATGAAAGTATCCTATGTTCAAATTATTTTCAACATCATTCACCAAGAATGCGAAATCAGGTGAACAAGGCTATGCACATTCTTGAAGGATAAAGCTCTTGGAATTATGCATGTCACAGGGGTAAAAAAAAATCACAGTCAAACGCAACGATTGCAATGACTCCCTACTACCAAAAGGATAAAATCCAGACTTCCCATGGTGGTTTTCAAAGCCTGTTAAAAAACGGCTACACTTTGGCCGTCTTACCACAGAGAGTCTGCCCTACTTGTTGTGTTCATCCTTTGTTTTCGAAGAGGACCATGACATCACAGAAATGATGACATGACTTTCACTTGGCTTTGCTTTGAGTGAGGGAGGGTGCAGCAATGCCTGGTGCATTTGGGATCAGAACTTGAGTTTCGATCCTGATTCAGCTCTTTGCCAGCAAGTAAATTAATCTCTTTGGGTCTCAATTTCCTCTTTTTAGAAAGGAGAGAGTTGGACTAGGTGAACTCTATAGTCTCTCCCAGCTCTAAGTTGATGATCCTATGATATTATTTGTTTGGTTATTTCCTCTACCAATGTGGATCACAAGCCCTTACTCTGTACCAAAAGGGTCTTCATGAGCTGTGTCCTAAAATAAGTTCATTGCCAGGAGTGAACAACCCTTTGGTGATGGGACCTGCCAAGTATAATGAGACTTATCCTTTGGCCACAGATGCACTGTCTGTTACTAGGTCCATACTTGAAGGTTTCACTATCAGGGATCCTATTCTATTAAAAAATCCTTTGAGAGTTCAAGGTCACCTCCAGAACACAATGATGCTTTGGAGTAGGCCTTTCACGGATACCACACAATCAATACCTTTTGAATTTAATTGAATTAATTGTCTATAGAGCACAGTAGCTTTGGATCATTATAAGCACTGCATAATTTCACAAACATAATCTACCTTGCAGTCTTTACCCTACTCAGTTCTGGGTCTGGACCAAATATATATACTGATCTATTTACTAAATGAACTGGTCATGCCATGAACTGGTGTGTTATAACCTGGACAATATACATTTTCATCCATTTAGTTTTTTTTGAAGGTATAGATTGTTGTCTGCCTCTTTTGACTGATTATGAGTCTCATTGAGAAGATTCTACAATGTCTTAGGGTTTAATGTATCAGTACAAAATCATACTAAGATGAGTATCTAGAAGAGAAGTGTCAATCAAACTAAAAAAGAAATGAATCAGAAAACCACAGATTAACATTATCTGTGTTGCATTGTAGTTTTATTTATTTTGTTAAACACTTTCCGATTGCTTTTTAATCTGATGCAGTTCCCCTTGGGAATTTTGAGGACTGTATGAGGCCAGAGGGCTATGAGTGTAGCCTCTGCTTTAGAGTATATCACCTTCCTCTGCTGATCCCCATTCTGGGAGCGCCTTGAACAAGACCATGTGATAGTGGTGAACAACTTTGTTGTCTTATGACTCACTTAACACCAAGACTAGAAGTTTGTTATATAGTTGAGGGAAGAAGGCAAATTGCTGTTTGTCTTTATCAAAGAATCTTTTATAATTCTAACATGAGATTATGTTTGTTGGGAGGGACACTTAAGGCAATGTTTTGCTCTACAATTTATTATCATTATTGATAATCAGTAAAATAGTACAATTTCATCTTTCATTCTTTACTTTTCAGTTGTGTGGGACTATAACAGGGTAATCTATTCTACAGAACTATTTGTGAAAACCTTTCTATTATCATATTTTAATAAGAGGATCCCTTTGATATGTATATAGATAAAGGGCAAATACTGTAAATGACCAAATGTGACCTGTAACCTCTTTTTTTTTCACATTTTTATATAAAGTTTTATTGTATTTAAAAATACAAAACCATTCTTAGCTACATATGGTACAAAAAGAGGTCAATGACTAGGTTTGGCTCTTGGTCCATAGTGTACTAACCTCTGATGTATTTAGGGTTAGGGTTAGAATTGATTTTATATATATATGTATGTATATATTATTCTCAAAGATTTTATAAAGATGAGAAAGTAGACTTTATGGGCCAGTTTCTGATATTCTCTTGATCATTTTTTGGGGGGGAATTATCATCAGTGATTTTTTCTGTTCTTTTAGTATCTTACCTTGCATGAGATATACTTGAAAGCAGACCCATAATAATTTCATGATTATATCAAGATTGTGGATTTTCTCAGTATGTGCTTGGTTTCATCCATCTGTTCTTCCTGAATTCATTTTCCTTAGTGCCATTTCTATTTCTTTGTATAGCAATTTGGGGATTGAGGAATTAGAGTCCAAATGTGTTGGTTCCTTTGTCGCTGCTGATGAAAATAGAGCATTATGGAAGCAATGGCAGTTTTGTTCCATTTTATATCCATTTGTGGTCCTCTCATCACTTTCATCTATGAAAGCTCTCGAGATGATGTGGCCCATTTATGTCTTGTGCCAGGCTTTCTTTAAATGTGTATTCACTGTTTTTTTAAAGACGATATTGCTTGTAATCTCCCGCCTACCAACCTCATCCTCTATAGCCTTTTACAAATGAGTTTGCATTCCCCGTCACTGTTGCCTTGACTTCTATCTCTTTGCACTTGGCGAGAAGGTAAAGTGTTTTCTTTCTAAGGTTGTTTCTGCTCTCTTTTGGAATCTTTCTTGTGGCAATAGCTTTATATCCTTTGGACACAAATGTTCCTCCATGGATCCTTGATGGTTGTGAATTTTGGAATAATGCAATCACATGTGTGGATGACTCAAAGGACAACGGAAAGATGTGTGATGGGAGCAAAGGAGCTGTGGTGTATGTGCAATGATATCCTACGGTCAAGGAGTGTAAGGGATTTCACTAAGCAAATGAATAAGAAAAGGAAGGGGCCTGATTAAGAGGCAAGAAGAAGGAATGACAGATGGATAGTTAGAGGCTTCCATTGGTACTTGTGAAATAGAAAAAAAGAGTGTCAGAAGATGTCTTATCAATTGAATGAATTTTCTCAGTGCAATCTGGGGAAAAGCACTAGTTACACAGGGTAAGAGGATCTCAGACTGCACCAATGGAAAGAATTTGTTCATTAATGAGAAGAAAGACTCGTCAAAGTATTGAAGCATTTCTAATGCATTATTTTTCATAACAGAATAGAGATTTTTCAAAAAATGACAGTCATTGCTGTTAAAGAACTCTAATAGGTGGATATAACATATCTCCTCCTTCTCCTCCCACCCACAAATAAGTATTATGTAAGGTAAGATGTGATGGAAGGAGAGAACTAGCATTATTAAACATTTACTGTATTCCAGGCACTATGCTAAGCACTTTACAAAATATTATCTCATCTGATAGTTCAAAGGGCAGAGCTAGACAAAGTGCAGTAAAAAAATCTTAAGGAGGAAGAGATAATTTTTGACAAGGGTGGGGGAGAGAGAGCTTCATGAAAAAAGTATGAATTGATTTAGGCCTTAAAGGAGGATGAAGGATTTCAGCCAGTCTGGACTGTTTTTCCCTCAAGTGTAAAATGGTGATAATATTTATACTACTTATCTCACAGGGTTGTTATGATGGTCAAATGAGATAATGTATGTGAAAGTGCTATGTAACCTATATAGGTCAGTATATCAAATTTCTGTAATTTCATCAGTGGGACAAATACCTGCATGGATAAAGATTGCAAATCTCCAACAAATTCATAGTTGGTTTCTGGCCAAAGTTGCTGATGTAAAAAAATTCATCTTGCAACCAACCTAGTAATGGATCTCTATGAACTTAGCTGAACTCAGTCCTCAGCCTTCTTTATCCCTCTGTAGTATTTGGCATTCATGTCATCAGATTGGCTAGGTTTGATTCTTAAGCAACAGGCTAGGCTAGCATTCAAAACATTTCTGACTTAGTAAAAATTGCCTGGGTTCAGGCTTTGTTTATATCATTTGCAAGAATCCAGGGTCATTTCCATATCAGGAGGAGAAACTGAAACAGGATTGTAGTACACACAATGAATACAGTAATACATATGAACTTATTACTGTTGTTAATAACAGTAATTGGACTTAGGTCATAGGTCTGGCTCTGACATTAAACAAGCCTCTATGACTAATTCCGCATTTTTAAAAAGGCTTAATAGTACCTTTTTTTTTTTGGCTAACTGCTAGAATGTTAGTACCTTGAGGAAAGGAAGTCATGCTCATACCTGGAGGATATACTTTTTCTTCTGTCTTTGTGTCCTAGCATATCACAGGTCTTAACATCTTCTTGTTGAGTTGTGAACTACCTCACAAGCTTTTGAGGACCCAGGTGGGGTAATATATCTGAATGTGTATTATAAACTCCCAAACTCTAAAAGTGTATTTTCTTCGGTATTTCAATGGTTCTGTGATCTCATGGATCAGTCAGCTGATAAACATTTGTTTAAGTGTCTACTGTGTACCAACATTGTTTTGAGTGTTAGGGACCCAAATATGAAAAAGAGAGAGTCCCTGTCATGGATTTAGGACAGGGCATTTATGGACACTAAACAAAGTTTGGACCATGTGTGTGTATTCATGTGCATTAGCCCTTCACAATAACATAGGAGGTGACCTACACAGAATACACATTTATATACTATGGAGAACAGAGTTATCTGGCATTTATAAAACTCTCATATTTCGAAGGGACTGTCATTGTGCTTTTGTCTATGTGTTGTACCCTGGGTCAGAAGTGTCAAATACATCATGAGTGGGGAAACCAAATTAAAATATAATTGGGAAAGATTTAACAAAATAAGCAAAAATATGTTAGAACATTAATAATGTTAACCAAGTATTAGGATAAAGATTGCTGCAGCATTCGGGGGATCTCTTTTTACCCCCCAGTTTAGTGGCTTATTTCCATTTGAGTTTGACATCACTGCCTAGACAATTGCCTTTTTTTGTCTAATCCTAGTTCTGGCTCTCCTCTGGTTATTCCAGAAATAGTAAAAGAGCCTTGGTCCATTAAGCCTGATCTTGCCTTTTTAAAATCATTTCCAGGTTAGATTATAAATTCCTAAAGGAGTGAATTATTTCATTTTTCATCAAATTATAGAGACACAAGATTTGGAGTTAAAAGGGAGTTTAAAGATCATGTGGCCCAAGGAGATCTTGAAGGCCTCGAAGACCAACTCTGATGGCCAGTAAAACCAGTATTCACATCTAAATCTTCTCACTCTCAATCCATCTTCCTTCCACCAAATATTTTTTTTGTCTCCCTAGAGCATCACCTTAGACCTTGCACATAGTACAAGCTTAATAAGTTTTTGTTGAATATGAATATTTTTGCAAATAATTTTTACTCCCCTTATTTCCTCCCTGAATATTAATTTGTCATCCAATGTACTGGTGTTTATTCTAAGTTATGATCAAACATTTGAAGACTGAGGAAATTTTTCTCCTAGACAATTCCGCAAGACTGATCAAACAATACCTGAGGCTTGCTTAGTCATAAAATTAATCACTGTGTATAACAATGTGCTACAGTCTCACCCAATGCTACTCTGTTCAATCCATTCTCCTATTCAGTAGTCTGTTTAGGTTTCTTTGTTGATCTAGGACTAACTGGTTCACTTAAATCCAGTGCACTTGCATGTCATGGCATCACCTCCCTGATGTCATGGTTCTCTGAGAGCAAAGGACAAACCACAGTCTGTGAGTAGTACGAGTTGCCACACTGGGGACCCAGCTGGAACTGGCCAGTTGGGCAACATAATTTCCTTCCTTCCTTCCTTCCTTCCTTCCTTCCTTCCTTCCTTCCTTCCTTCCTTCCTTCCTTCCTTCCTTCCTTCCTTCCTTCCTTCCTTCCTTCCTTCTTTCCTTGCTTCCTTTCTTCTTGCCTTACTTCCTTCCTTTCCTCCTCCCTTCCCTTCCAGTCTTCCCCCCTGAGGGAACTAGGTAAAAGTGGTCATTCTCTACTTCGCTTCTTACCTAGCCTTAATCACTGAATGGACTTTGCTTCAGTCAGATTGAGACGAGTTAAAGATCTTACCTTAAAAAGTCCAAGATCTCCCACTGCAACCAAGATTATCTCCAGTCTTTCTAGTTTACATCTTGTCACCAGACTCAGATGACGCCAGAGGAAAAAGTGAGGCTGGTGACTTTGCACTGTCCTGCCTCACTTAAATCCAATTCATTTTTGCATGTCATGGCATCACCTCCCTGATATCATGGTCCTCTTCGAGAATGAATGACAAATAATGACAATGAAATAACAGCAGCAGTAGCAGCAACAGTACCAGCAAGACTAAAAGACAATCTAGTTCTTTTTTGGAGGGAGAGAGTGTCATAATTACATATAAGAGAGTTCATAAGCCTATGGCAAATGATGATGGCAAGTCTCCTGGCGTAAAAACAATCTAAGACAAGAAAACAAGAGACCTGGGTTCTAGACCTACTTTTGTCGCTGAACATTTATTTTATTTAACTCAGTGACTTACGGTCAATATATAGTCCCCCTCTAAGTCTAAGGTTAGCCATCTATAAAACCAGGAGGTTAGACCAGTTGAATTCTAAGGTTCCTTTCAATTCTATAATTATTATGAACTCTCCTTTTATTAATGGAGAAGTTGAGGCATAGATAAATTTGTTCCAGGCTTGGAGAGGAGAGAGAAGGCAGGAATGAGAATTTACCGAGCACCTACTATGTGTCAGGAACTGAGTTAAGCACTTTACAGATACTGTCTCATTTGATCCTCCCAGGAATCTAAGATTCAAAGGTGGAATTAACATTGTAGGTCTACAATATGAGGTGAAAATTACCATTTTGTGTACATCCCATATTAGGGAGAGAGAATGAAAACAGTTGGATCTTTTTATAGGAAATAATAATAGACACACATAAATATGTGTTTACATATATACATACAAATATATATGTATATGTGTATATATACATACGTGTGAATATACATGTATGTCTATATGTACGTACATGCATGTATGTGTGCATATACACCTATTTATCTATCTGTCTATATTGGATTTCCAACATGGAATCCAAGTGGTCCATTGCTCCTTTCTTTAACATCTTCAGTTTCATTTACTACAGGAGGACATATTGCTTCTGTAGAAACTTCTTATATTTCCATGGAAACACAACAATGATAATGACATGATGACTCTACCTTTTTTAAAGTGCCTTTCTCATGACAGCTGTTATCTAGATAGGGCAAATATTTTTCACCCCATTTCACAGAAAAGGAAAATGAGACCAAAAGAAAAGTGACTCACTCAAGGTCATAGCAGAGCTTCAGACATGAACCCTGATTCCAAGTCCAGTTCTCTTTCCATTTCACCAATGTTGCTCAGTCATTTCAGTCATGTCTAATTCTTTGCGACTCCACTTGGGGTTCCCCTGGCAAAGATACTGGAGTGTTTTTATCATTTCCTTTTGCAGCTTGTTTTATAGATGAGGAACTGAGGCAAGTAGGGTTAAGTGACTTGCCTGGGGTCACATAGCTAATAAATGTCTGAGGCCAGATTTGAAGTCGGGAAGATGAGTATTCCTCACTCCCAGCCTAGCGCTCTATCCACTGTACCACTTAGCTGCCCTGCTTTACCATACTGTCTTTACAAAAAAAAGGGAGAAAAAAAAGGATGTTCTCATTCTATAGATGAGGAAACTGAGCTCAGATTTCTTTATGACTATAAGCGGCGGAGCCAATGAAAACACAGATAATAATACCCAGACCTTCTGATTTTAAGAACGGCCTCTCTCCAAGCCATCTGACTGACTCCAAGGTTAGACTTTGCAATTTCTTGGAAGAGTTGCCTGTCCAACTACTTTAGGTCATTTCCATCCATTCAGAAGTAGTATTTGCTCTTCCTATTTCACATATAGCCCAGTTCTACTTCCTAATTCTTTCCTGCTAGAATTACTGTTTTGTGATCCTTTGAAGAGATCCGTAATATATGGGCTCATACTCAAATGGATCTGTGATGTTATTGACTTGGTAGTTCCCTCCCATGAGGTAAATCTCAACTCATCTGTGACTGCCCTTCTTGTGTGACTTGTCCATGTCCTCCCATAATTTTACTGCAGAAAGTCCACTCAATGTGCTGGAAGTCTTCCTTGTATTCTCCTGACATTGTGAGGATACCAATGGAACATTTTGATCATCTACTTGTCATTTCTTAACCTCACTATGAGACCAGATCAATTTTATCCTAGCTTACATTTCCTTTATGACATCTTTTTTTTTTTAATGCCCATTCTTCTTATATTCTGTATTGGTTATATTAAAGCCTGCTCACATCCTTTCCTTTTCCCTCTCTGTGATACTGGCTTTGTGTGTACCTCCGTATCTCACAGTCATATAGCTGTACTGATAGAATAATTGGAAAAACGAACTTTTGTTTCTATGTGAAGCTTGATGTCATTAAAGAAGCTTTGCAGTTTCTTGAAGGCAAACCATCCCACTCTCCTTCTGTTCAATTCTGGGACCGATTCATTGTGCATCTGTACTATCTGTCCCAATTATACATACTGATGGACATGCTCTACAGGGTGTCCATCCAAATGCAAGGCATAATGTGGGAAGTAGGTAACACAAACTAGAATTTAACCTTCTGGAAAGCCGTCATTCCATCTCTACAAGCTCTCTCTCTAGGTTTGAGCAGACCTTTTGAGTGATGATGTTTCTCCCTGAGATATCTCTCAGGAGACAGCTCAAATTGAGCCCGGGACCCAAAGATTCACAAAAGGGCCTTCACATGGAGCTTAGAGTGAATACAACACTGAAATCTTTTGTCATTTAAATGGAAATTCTCTGTAATTGTAAGAGGGAAGGTGTTATTTCTCTAAGGTTTGCAGCATGGCATAGGTGAAGATGTAACTGTGCCTTTTTTCTAGCGTTCAGTGCTCTCTCTAATCTTAATTGGGTTGTATTCCTCTAATCACTTTCCCATCTCAGTTCCCGAAACTGTTTGTCACTGTTCCTTTGTGGCCACTGATACTAACCCAAATGTTGTGTTTTGGTGTGTTTGGTATGTGTTACCTTCTCATTTTTTCTGATGAAGTACCAGAGTCTAGAGATGTCAAATGATTTGCCCAAGGTCACAAAGTTGAAAAGTCATAGCAGAATTAAAATTCACACCCAGATTCTCTGACTCCAAATCCCTTTTCACCACATCATGTGTATGTTTGCATGCATGCATGCATGCGTGTGTGTGTGTGTGTGTGTGCGTGTGTCTGTAAGCACAGCCCTTTTTCATGAGATTCACTAGAGTGGAGAGAGCCTGAACTATGAGTCAGAGACCTTGGTTTGTGTACTAGGCCTTGGGTAAAACATAGCCTTCTGAGCTTTCCTTTGCGTTCTGACTTTCTCATCTATAAAACCAAGGTAATAACACCAACCCTACCTATTTCACAGGGTAGTTGTAAGAATCAAATGAAAGAGTGTATATGAAAGTGCTTTGTAAACTGTAACATACTATACCAATGTAAGGGATTATTGCTTTCAGTCCTCCGAGAGGTTTTTACAGAATGAACCTGCATGCACCTCACCTACCATTTCTCTCAATTTAGATTCCCTTGGCTTTGGGAAACTTGTAAAATGCATCAGCCCAATATAGTGGAAAGATGATTGAATCTGGAGCCAAAAGACCCTGGTTCAAATCCTCATTTCTTTTCTTCTCAAGTCATAAGACCTCTCATTACCATTTCTGGGAAAATAGATGCTGTTGAGAGTTTCTTCTTTTCCCCTATTCTACAACTTAAAAATACATCTTTAACATTATTTAAAAATTTTTAATTGTTAATTTTAGTTTTCAACATTCAACATAAGATTTTGAATTCTAAATTTCCTTCCTTCCCCCAAGATGGCATGCAATCTGATATAGGTTATACATATTTCCACATTAGTTATGTTGTGAAAGAAAAATCAGAACAAAAGGGAAAAATCATGAGAAAGAAAAGTTTGCTTCTTTCTGTATTCAGACTCCATAGCTCTTTCTCTGCATGTGGATGGCATTTTCCATCATGTGTCTTTTGAAATTGTCTTAGATCATTGCATTTCTCAGAAGAGCTAAGTCTAGCAGAGTTGGTCATCGCACAATCTTGCTTTCCTGTGTACAGTGTTCTCCTACTTCTGCTCACTTCACTCAACATCAGTTCATACAAATCTGTCCAGGCTTTTCTGAAGTCCTCTTGGTCACCGTTCCATATGGAACACTTGTATTCCATTACATCCATATAGCACAACTTTCTCAACCATTCCTCAATTGATGAACAACCCCTCAGTTTCCAGTGCTACCACAAAGAGAACTACTATAAATATATTTGTACATGTGGGTCTTTCTCTTTTTTATGATTTCTTTGGGATACAGACCTAGTAGTGATATTGACTTAAAAACCTTTGATATCATCTCACACCTTCTACACCTTTTCTTCAGTTTCTGATCAATAGTCCAATGCCTCTACTTGTGTTCTTGATCTCATCCCCTCCTGTGTCTTCTGAGAGTTGTTTCACAATTATATTTTCCTTTTATCTAATATTCAGTCTCTCTCTAGTGACTCCCTCTCTGTTCCATTTGAACATATCCAAGTCTCTTTCATCCTTAAAAACCACTGCTTGACCATACTATCCATCTTCTCAAACTATCATTCCTTTCCTCCCTTCCCACAACCAATTGCTAAAAAAAATCTATATCCATTGTTCCCACTTCTCCTCTTAGTCATTTTTCAAATCCTTGGAATCTCTTTCTGATTTTATCATTAAACTCAAATTACTCACTCTCAGGTTACCAATGAATTATCAGACCTATTGGCTCTCTTCTTAGCCCTCATCTTCCTTGAATTCTCTGTGAAATCTGGCATTGTGGACCACCCTCTCCTCTTATACTCTCTCCTCTCTGGCTTCTCTGACACAGCTCTCCTTATTCTCTTACTTATATGGCCATTCCTTCTCTGTCTCTTTTTCTAGGTCATTATCCATGATCTGCCTCTTATATGTGAGTATACCCTAGGCCTTGTCCCTTGTTCCTCTTTGCTTCTCTCTTGTCTCTTCCTTGGTTATCATATCCTCTTCCAAGGGTTCAAGCATCATCAATATGAAAATGACTTTTAGATCTATATATCTAGATCTCATATCCCTCCTAAACCTCAGTCCTGTATCACTGCCTAGTAGCCATTTCCAAATGAATGCATTGTTGAGATTTTAAATTCAACATGCTTAACATAGAAATATTACCTCCCCTCACCAATATTCTCCCTTCCCCCTATTAGTCAACAAGCATTTATTAAGTGCTTCAGTATTCCAGGTACCCTCTTAAGTGCTAGGGATGCAAAGAAATATAAAAACATGGTCCCTGCTTCCAACAAACTTGCATTATAATGAAGGAGATAAACAAATTCCGTGTAATACTAGACATATATATGGATATATATATATATATATATATATATAGATATATAGATAGATAGATAGATAGATAGATAGATAGATGTGTGTATCTACCTACAAATATGTGCACAGTGTAAACTCAAAGTAAACTCTGAAGGAAGGCACTCACAGTGGAAGAGAGGGAGACCAAGTAGGAAAAACCTCATGAAAAAGGTGGAATTGGAGCTGAGTCTTGAGGAAATACAGGGAAGTTAGTAGTTTGATCTCTAAATCTATGACATATAATCTATGATTTTACCATGACTCTTAAAAAAGTCTTCTAATTGGTCTCCAGTCTTTAATCTCTCCCCTCCAATGAAGGGATCATTAAAGAGAGAGTTAGTGGATGTCTCTAAAGGGAAGTGGTGATTACCAAGAATAAGCGTGGCTTCATTAAGAACAGGTCATACCAGACTAACTTCATTTTCTTTATTGAAAAGATTACTAAACTAATAGATGATGGAAATGCTCTGCGAGGTTGTTGATAGAATAACTGATACTGTTCTTATGGGGAAGATTGAGAGATATGGATTAGATGATGGTATAGTCAGATGGGTTCAGAATTAGTTGGATAAAGAATGGTTGCTAATGGTTCGATGTCAACATGGAAGAAGGTCTCTAGTGGGGTATCCTAGGATCTGTGTCTAGCTCCATGCTAGTTAACATTTTTTTTAATCAATGACTTAGAGATTATAGATGTTATGTTTATTAAATTCGCAGTTGATACTTAGTTTGGAGGGAGAGCAGAAAGACCATAAAGAGGAACCAAGAGGATCTTGACAGACTACCATTGGACTGAATCTAAAATGATGCAATTCAAAATAGTCTTGCACAAAGGGACAAAAACAAACTTTGCAAGTAGGAGATGGGGGAAGACATGGTTAAGTAGCAGTTCAGAAAAAACTATCTTGGGATAGCAGCTGAAAGGGCTAATGCGATCTTCGGTTGCATTAAAAGGGGCATAAGGAATAAGGGGAGGAAAGGAGGAATAAGCACCTAAAAACTGCCTATTATGTTCCAGGTGTCTTTTTTTTTAAAAAAGAAAATCGAATTTCATGCTATGCTATTTTATGGTTGAAGAAACTAAGTCAGAAGTTGCAACTTGCCCACATTACATAGCTAGTAAGTGTCTGAGGTCAGATTTTTTTTTACAATGAAACTGGGATTAAGTGACTTGCCTAGGGTCACACAGCTAGTAAGTATCAAGTGTCTGAAGTTGGATTTGAACTCAGGTCCCCCTGTTTCCAGGGCTGATACTCTATCCACTGCATCACCTAGCTGCCACATGAGACTGAATTTGAACTTAGGTTTTCTGCCTCTAGGCATAGCACTCTATCCACTGTGCCACCAGCTGCCTCAGTGATAGTCCCATTGTATTGTGCCCTTGTTAGACTTGATCTGGAGTATTGTCTTCAGTTCTGGGCACCATTATTTAAGAAGAATATTGAGTAACTAGGCTTTTGAAGAGTCTGAAATCCATTTCATGAGGCATACTTTAAGGAAAGAGGATGTTTAGACTGAATAAAAGAAGATTTAGATATTTGTGTTTCAGTATTGGAAGGGCTGCCATGTGGGAGGAGAGGCTGATTCTCAACCCCCGAGGGCAGAGCCAGGAGTAGTAGCTGAAAAATGAAAATAATCAAATTTACTGTTGATATTAGGAAAAACTTTTTAACAACTAGAACTGTCCATGAGTGGGAAGGGCTGCCTAGAGAGGAGCTGGGTGTGCTTCTCATTCTTGGAGGTCTTCAAACAGAAGCTGGATGACTACTTCTCAGGTATATTATAATTGGGATTATTTTGGGGGGTAGGGTTGGGTTGCACTAGATGGCTGCCAAAGTCCCTTCCTATTCTCCAGTTCTGTGATTCTTGTGGATATTCAGAAGACACAAGTGTTTTCTAACAATTTCAGGCATTATTACATACTGTCGAATAACTCCTCATTTTCTATTTCACTGACTACAGGCTGGATGTAGGAAAAGTACACAGTGCTGATGTGTAAGAAACAGAGACACATAATTGTTTTGTATCTTTTTTTCCATTTCCTTATCCTCCATCTCTAATTCTTTCCAAGCTTTCCCGAGAGATCTAATGTTTTCACTTTCCATTTGTCTACTGTGAATATATTCTAAATAATGCTATTTATTGTTAATTGAGGTATTGCATTACTGATACTTAAGAGTATTTTGGTTAATCTAATATTTTTTTCCCATTTCATCTAGCTTTTATTATATAATGGCCTGGCTTCCCATTTCTGGATCCTTTTATGCCTTTAAAATGCTTTTAGTTTATCTTGGAACATACCCCTTATTTCTCTGTAACATGGGGCCCAGCATCTTCTTATCTTTTGCTTTTAAGCTGGAAAGTAGAAGTGCTTGTTTTCCAGCATTTAAGCTGGTAGATGTAAGTTTCATTAGCCAACTTCTCTAGCTATGTGGCAGGAAGAACACTGGTCTAGGAGTCAAGAGTTCTGAACTGTATGTTACAAAACTAATGGATTGGCTGGTTTCTCAGGACCCTCATAGCCCTATGATTCTATGGGTAACAATGTATGTTTAAGTAGAACTTTTTCATTATCTTAACCCACCAATTGTACCCTAGACGTCTTAGGTCCTCTGAACTATAAATATACTTATAGATATAAGTTTAGATCTGCTGGGAAAAGAGCAGGGTGGTCTTGTTAAGTTCAGAAAACTATTTCCATTTGGTTTTAAGGCACTAATAAAAGGCATTCTGAATAGCAAAGGTTTCCCAGTGGAATGTGGTGACTAGAACAAGTGACAGAATGGTTCTTTGGTAACCAATTAATGTGAGCTTTAATAATGTGTGTTTTATATGTATGGCACAGTACTGTAATTAGCATGGGCTGATAGGGGCTTTGGCCTAGGATGATCACATGGGTCTTTTGCAGCAGTTTGTTCTAGCCAAAATAGATTCAGGACAGGAATTGTGTAGGGGGACTTAGAGGAGAAAGCAGTAAGTCACCCTTCCTTCATTTAATTGCCCTTGAGGCTCTTTCCCCCTCCCTAGCCACATTATCCCCCATTGGCTGATTATGGTTAACTCTTCCTCTCCTCCCCCCTCCCATATCAGTGATTCAGACAATTAATATGAGCCTTGGAGGCAGGGTATTCTAGTATCTCTATTTTACCTCCTTTCCTACACTGCCTTCCCCAGCCTCCCATCCATAGTTTTTTAAGCTTAGGACGCCAAATCAATGATGAGGGAGACATGGGTCACCCTGGCTTGGGGTGTCCTAGAATCTCTGTTTCTCCTTTACCTTCCCTTACTACCAACACAAAGTTTTGTTGGCAGATGGCAGTTGGCAGATGATCAACACAATGCCTAGCCTGGGACCTACCCTAGATCAGTCACAATGGCCCCTCAAGCTTCAAGTGTCTTTGGATCTCTGGGTTCCCTCATACCCTTTCTTATTTTGGGCTAGGTGCCCAAATTCCATGTTACGGCTCTGATGAGGCAACATTCTCCCAGATTGGCAAGCACAGTACTTGGCTACCATTAATATATTTTTCTTCCATCATCATCAGGGTGGAAAAATATAAGAACAGCTGAACTACTGGTGCCCAAACCAAAGGACTAGAGACTAAGGATTCAGTTAAGTGTGAGGATTTCTGGAACTGAAATTGTTTAAATCAAAAATTACCAGTTCCTTTTTTGTTTGGATCTACAGAATTCTTCTTCCTCAAATTATTACTAGGCACATACTGGTTTTTTTAAATGAACAGGAATAAACATTAATTTTGTTTTGGAAATTAATTTTTTAAAAAGAATTTCATAGTACCACTTGAGATAAATTAGAAGAGTTCTAAGAGTGTTGTTCCTCATATAGTTTTAATGACTAGGTTCGATGTATCTGACTCGGTCAAAATGTTCTGGGTATTAAAAAGATACAATCCACTACTGATCCTTGTGGTGGCTGCACTGTGTTGTGGGCATACTACAAGCATATACAACATTAGTATATGATACAGAATGGGACAATATGAACTATAATAGAAGCATGTAATACAAAAGATGGAAAACTTGTTGAGCATCTAGCCCAACCTATACTTCAGAACTATTCCTCTCTACAAAATCCCCAACAAAGGGTGGTCCCAACTTATACTTGAATACCTCTAGTATGGAGGAGGTCGGAAAAGTGTGGTGCGATGAAAGGAGAATTGTACTAGTCATCGTGAAATCTGGGTGTCAATTTGGCTCAGATACTAGCTGTGTCACCATGGG
Organism: Bettongia penicillata ogilbyi; assembly: GCA_023548195.1. Taxonomy (NCBI): domain Eukaryota; kingdom Metazoa; phylum Chordata; class Mammalia; order Diprotodontia; family Potoroidae; genus Bettongia; species Bettongia penicillata. The sequence continues at coordinate 4,027,993 of JAJHZJ010000226.1, forward strand.
GAAAGGAAAGAACATTTGTGAAGCCCCTGCTATGTGTCAAGCTCTGTGCAAGTGCTTTTTACAAATATTACCTCATTTATCTTTACAACAACCCTAGAGGGTAGGTGCTATTATGATCCCCATTTTATATTTGAGGAAACTGAGATAGACAGAATTTAAATGATTTGACTTAGGTCACATAGCTAGTAAGTGTCTAAGGTGGCATTTGAAGTGGTCTTCCTAACTTTATGCCCAGCTCTGCTAGCTGCCTATTCCAGACACCTTTCTGAGCCTCAGTTTTCCCATGTATAAAAAAGCAATATAATTCATGCACTATCCACCTCAGATTGGTTTTTTTTTTGAGGAAAGTATTTTCAAATGTTAGCATGCCATAAAAATGGGGAGACAAGGAAACAAGCATCTAATGCCTGCTATGGGTAGATACTGTGCTAAGCTCTGGGAATTCAAATGCAAGCAAAAAGAAAGATAGACCCCAGTTCTCAAGCAGCTTACATTGTACTGGAGATGAAAAGAGGTGGAGGAGGGGGGAAGGTACCTGCAAAGAGGATGGTATTGAAGTCCAAAGAAAGTTAAAAGCAGATTCAGGAGGGGAATGAAAATAGGCTAGCCTGGCTCTCTTCACAAAATGGTGTCCTCAAGAGGATATATTCATATCTAAATATCCCTTGGCTAGAGGCCAGATTTAATTTAATGAAATTTAATAGAAATAAATATGAAGTCCTATATGTGAATTTAGGAAATCTTCTTCACAAGTATAAAGTAAGGGAGAAGGACATGACTAGATGCAAGTCTATCAGATAAACTGTTGTATATTACTGGACTATAAGCTCAGTGTGACATGGAAGTAAAAAATTTAATATTAAAAGAGGCAAACTAGGGAGATGGCAATGCTTCTGTCCTCTTCTCTGGTCAGTCCATATTTGGAGCATGACTAAGTATTATGTATAATTCTGGGCACCACATTTTAAGAATGCTACCAACCAGTTACAGAGCATTAAGAGAAAGGAAATCAATCAATCAGCCAATATTTATTAAGAGTGCCAGGCTAGGCACAGAAAATACAAAGATGACAGTCTCTTTCCTCAAGGAGCTATCCGCCTTTTGGAGGAAACAAAATATAGAAATATACAAAACACATGCAAAGTATATACAAGCAAATAAAGGGAAGGAAAGGAGATGTTAGTAGCCTGAATGGAAGAAGGAGAGGGAGAAGAGACTCAGAGGGTATTTGCCTTCTCTTTGCTTTATAGAACATTGTGCCCAGTTCTAAGAATCTCCTCCTGAGAAAGTTAGAAAGTTATCATAGCCACAACTTAGGCAATAAGATAGAAGAACTAGAGGGAGGTTTTTTGCTTATCCTAGACCAAAGCTTTTGCTTTTTTGTAAAAGATCTATAGGAAGAAAATGCCTATGGGCTTTAAATTAAAAGAGTCTAACAGTACCTGCTTTCCGCTTTAGAAAAAGGTAGCCAATGGTTTTACTTCACTAGAGTGGTTGAACAGTGTCTAGTAGAGGCCATCCATCTGGCAGTGGTGTCCATGGATTAGTTCCTGGTTAAACAGTGGCAGGGTCTGTGTGTTCAGTTGAGTTTCTGCTTGATGGTAGAGACCAGGAGATAAATGAGGTTTAGATCCAGTGAGAGGACCAGTCTAGAAGACTGCCTGTTCCCTGACCACATACGTTGCTTGTACTTATGATTTTCCTCAATTCCTCCCTCCCTGTGCCTGCTCTTTCCATGATGTAATTTAAATTTGTAAGAGAATGTGCCTCAGATTTGTGGGGAAAATGTTTTGTTGCTAATTTTCTAACTATTCCATTTTATTAAATGTCTTTGCTTTGAACGAATTGTGTCCTCTAATGGATTTTTAAAAGTAAGCACCTCAGTGGGGGCTCATGAGCAATTATTTTAGGGAATGCAGACTTACAGATTATTTTGAACCTGATATAGTCTTTCTTCGGGTAACCTACCCTGTGAAACCTTATCTTAATTGCTGTCTCCATTTTTCAATCTTTACTACATCCCACCCTCTAAAGTCTGCAGAATTATCAGTAGTGAGGGAAACCAAATCAATAGCCACACCACCATTTTTCTCCTTTCTGGAACTTTACAGTTAATAACACCCTCACTACACACCAATGATCTAAAATTTTGTGGAAATTAAATTAGCTCCTTACAATGTGATTAGAAAACTGCTTGACTAAATCAAAGAGTTATAGAATAAATGGTTATTGAATGAATGGATATCAGAGTTTGAAGGGAGCTTAGTAATTATGCAGTCCACCCCTCTCCAACTTTTTTTTTTAACAAGAGAGGAAGTTGAGACCCAGAAAGGTAAAGTGATTTGCAGCAAGTTATATAGCTGTTGAGTGGCATGACTGTAAGTCTCCAGATTCCTCACTTTATTATTCTTTATGGTGTAATATGCTGGTGATTTCTAAGAGCACTTTCAATGCTCCAGTTCTTTGATCCTTTATAGCTTGTTTCTCTTACTACAAAGAAGTATGTTTCATGCTCTTCCTTCTCATCCCCAGCTAACCATAATTCCATTGTCTTTCATTGCTAATGTTAATTAAGGGAAACTAATCTTTTTCTCCCTCCCCCTACCCTCTCTGTCTCTCTCAATATAGTTAACTGGCTTTTGTGCTCTTGCTGATGAGCCGGTGAGGTATTCCTGGTAAGAAATAAAATCAGAGATGAGTCTGTTTAGGGAGACTTATAGATAAGCATGTATGGAAGATGGAATGCAAAATCATTCCAATTTGATTGAATGGACTTTTCTGATAAATCACTAATAAATGGCAATTATATGTATTTTACACTCGAAGAAAACTGAGGAAGAAGACTTGGCTATCCTGGTGAATGAGGGGAAGCGGCATGGAAGAGTAAAAAGAGCACTGGATGTGGAATCCAAGGATCCGGGTTCAAATTCTGCATCTGACTCTTACTTCCTGAATAACCTTGGAGTAATCAGTTAATCTTTCTACAGCTTTAGTTTCCTTATCAGTAAAATTAGGGGGTAGGGCTAAATAGCCCTTGAGGACTCTTCTATCTTTAGAGGAAGAGCCAAGATTAATATTCTTCATGGTTTCCTTATGTCTCATTGGTTTGATTTATGTTGGTCACTGAAAGCTAAGTCCTCATTCTGTCCAGTGAGAGGATGATGAACTAGAGAACTCGCTATTGATGTTTAATCCTCCATGTTGTTTGTAGGATAGCTAAGATCCTAAAAAATAACAGGTTACATATGGCTAATCTGCTTTTGCTTTGGGGGCTATCCCTCTCTTTTCATGGATTTATCTACTCAATCTTATATTTCCTTACATGACCTCATACCTCTTGTCTTCCCCTACACCTGCTATGAAGTACAAATGCTTTCACAACAGCTCATACACATTTTTCTAATTTTATAGAGTAGCTTATTCTCACAGCCTCTGCTTCCATAGATGAGGAAATTGAGGCTTAAAGAGGTCAGGTAAACTACACCAGTGATGAAACAGCCATGATGTGGTAGAGCTAAAATTTGAACCCAGGGCTTGGGCTCTTTTCACTGCACAAAACTTCATGTGCTTCGATACTTAAAAAGAAACAGAGATCATTATAAAATGCTTTCTAAATACTTTTTAGAACAGAAAAGATTGACATAATTTTGTCAATAATTTTCAATCTTTCTCTCTCTCTCTCTCTCTTTCTTTCTTCCTTTCAGCCTTTCTCCCTCTCTGCCTCCCTCCCTTCCTCTCCTTCCCTTCCTTCTGTAGTAATTGGCAAAAAATAAAATAAAACAGGTAAAGAAAGTATTTTAAAAAGCACCACCTATAATAAATAATTATTATTTAACTATTCTTAGATCCACACTGCCTGACCACTCCTAGCTTCACATGAACACTTCTCTGAATATCTTAGTACAGAGTCCTAGGTTAACAAAACAGAGTAATAATGTTATCTTCATCAAACACATGCTTTCACTCAAAGGGGCTTCTCCAGATTGCCATAAAGTTTTTTTCTCTTGAAAATTTCATTGTTAATGGTTATAAATGTTTAACATTGATGAACTGTTGATATTCCATGGGCAACCATTGTTTAGATTCTTAACACACTTGGCATTGCTCAGTTTTCACTAAAGTCTACAATTTTTATTCCATGTGTGATCACTGTTAATGATTATCACTTGGTTTAAAATGAATTGTGGCTAGGCTTGGTGGCACATGCCTATAATTGCTGCTCCTGGGGAAGTTGAGGTCTGGTGAAATCACTTATCCTTGAGAGTTCTGAGTTGCAGTAGGGCTGAAGCAGATTGGGTGTCCTCACTGAGTCTAGTACCAGTATAACGAGCTCCTGAGAGCAGGGAGTGCTGCTTTCCCTCCCCCGGGGGGTTAAGGAAGGGTGAAGTGCCCAGGTCAGAAATGGAGAAGGTCACAGCTTCCATGCAGAACAGTAATAGGGCTGGGCTATGAGTGGTCACTGTACTTCTACTCTGTGAGATATTAGAAAAAAAATGTGCAAATGATTTTCAAGTCTAAAGGAGATAAGAATCATGAAATGTCAAAGTAGGCAGTAATCTCAGCGGCCATTTACCTAAAAAAGAATCCCTTCTAGAATAAAAATAACAGTGAATGTTCAGACTTTGCTTGAAGACTTTTAGGAAACAGAACACAATACTTCCAAAGTCAGCCCATTCTACTTTTGGATGGCTGTAATAGTTAGGATAAATTTTCTTATATTAGTTCTGAATTTTCCTTCTTGAGGTGGAGGTGAAGAGGGATTTTATTCTAGACACTAGAAATGGTGTTAAAGCCACCGATAAGGTGATGGAATATTGTTTGTGAGCAACAGGAAAGTCACATGACTTGATTATAGAGACTATGGAGGGGAACAAAATCTAACAAGGCTTAAAAAACAGACAGGATGGAGCTCAATTGTGCAGAGCTTTAAATGTCAAATAGAGGAACTTGTATTTGATAGAGGCGATAAAGGACCACAGGATTTTGTTGAGTAGGGGAGTGATGTGGTCAGATCTGTGCTTTAGGAAAATCACTTTAGGGGTTGCATGGAGATTGGATTGGAATGAAGCTAGAGATACAAAGATGACCATGAAGCTGGAAACATAGGTGTCTGAAAGTATGATTACATCCTTAATAGAAATAGGGAAATTTAGAAGAGGGGTTTTTTTCTGGGGAGGGGGGAAGATAATGAGTCTGTCTTGGACATGTTGAGTTTGAGGACTACGGGGCTTGGAAAGCTTTAATTACCAGTTGGAAATGTGCAGCAGAGGCTCAGGAGAGAGATTAGGGCTGGCTGCTTTCAGATTGTTTGAGGTATTTTCTCCTTGACCTGGAAACTCTGCAATTTGACTATAATATTCCTGGGAGTTTTCATTTTGGGATATCTCTCAAGAAGTGATTGTTGGATTCTTTCAATTTCTTTGTTACCCTCTGGTTCTAAAATAGCAGGGCAGTTTTTCTTATTACTTTCTGAAACACAATGCCTGAGCTCTCTTTTTGATTACTATCTAATAGTAATCTAATGATTACTATTTGAATCTAATAGTTCCTTAAATTCTCTCTTCTCCATCTGTATTCCAGATCAGTTGTTTTTCTGATGAATTTTTTCATTTTTTTGACTAGTTTTATTGTTCCTTGATGTCTCATAGCATCATTAGATTCCACCTGCCTGATTCCAATTTTTTTAAAAAAATATTTTCTTCATTGAGCTTTTGTACCTCTTTTTACTTTTGAACAATTATGCTTTTTGATGAGTTTTTTTTCAGTGAATTTTTGTGCCTCTTTCACCACCTGGTCAATTCTCTTTGTAAGGTCTTATTTTATTCAGTAGCTTTTTTGTGCCTCCTTTACCAAGTTTTTCATTCTCTTTTTATGCTTTTCTTGTGTCACTTTCATTTACTTCCCTAATTTTTCCTCTCCCTCTTTTATTTGATTTTTTAAAATCCTTTTTGAGCTCTTCACAGAATTATTGCTGGGCATCTGGACAATTCACATTTTTTTTCTGAATTTTTGCTTGTAACTGTTTTGATCTCAATATCTTATTCTGAGTTTGTATTTTGATCTTCCCTGACACCAGAGTAGCTTTTATGGTTTGGTTGCTGTTGTTTGCTCATTTTACCAGCCTATTTTTTGACTTAAAGTTTAAATTAAAGTTGGGATCTGCTCTTAGGGTAAAGGAGGCACTGTCTGAAACTACTGTTTTCAGAGTTAGTGCTGGGGTTCTGTAAGTTTTTGCTTCTTTATAAGGTGGCATATTTCAAAGAGAGGTGTGGTCACTGCTCTCCTTTTCTTTGTTCTGGTCTTTATGCAGAAAGAGACCTTGATCCCCTGTAGCAACAAATGCTGACACTCCTTTTAGACCTGGAACTGTGATCAAGTCCCTCACTCCTCATTGACTGCAATTGCTAGTACCCCACTTCATCTTGGATCTGCGGCCTAGAACAGTGTATAAGTGATGCAACTGCGTTTTGCACCCAGTGCCAGCATAGGATCCCCTGTAAACTTTTTCCGATCATTTGTCCAACCCCCTTACCATCTCTGGGCTCACCTGTTGTGTTTGTCCTTCATTTTTGAAGAAAACCATGACATCAGAGAAATGGTGATATGACTTATACTTGATTTTGTTTGGAGTGAGGGAGGACTGTGCAAGGTCATTAACCTCACTTCTCTTCCTGAGCCATCTGGGTGTGGTGACCAGACATTTATCAGGATGACTGGAGAAGGTCTAGGATGCAATGAGAGATCTTGGTCTTTTTAGGCTAAGAGTTTGGAAAGATATTGCTGCTTTTGGTTTTGCCAAGGCCTGTGCCAAGCTCTGGACTAACCCCACCCCAGTGTCACAGACCACTCCTGCTGACTTAAGTTGTCTTGGGTCAGCTCATCCTGACCTTTTGCTGGCTCTGCCTCTCCAGAATTTGATTGGAGGTGTTACTTTAAAATTGTTTTGAGGGAGAGCTCAGCTGAGTAGCTGTCTTTGCTGGTTGGTTGGTCCTTTGGGTATTGACTTTCTGAAGCTTGATATTATGCTTTGGACAGATTCCTTCCCTCTCTTCCCTTCTCCTACTTTCCAGCTTCCTTTCTGATATTGTCTTCTCCCACTAGAAGGTCAGTTCCTGGAAGGCAGGGACTAACTTTTTTGTTTATATTTGAATCCCCATCAATTAGCACAGTTCCTGACACATAGTAGATAAATACTATAATTAGTATAAATTTACAGTAAATAAAGCTTAATAAACATTGTAATCCTTCTTACACATTTAACATTTTCATAGTTATTTACATGGTGTTTTCCTTATTAGAAAATAAGCTTCTTGAGGTCAGGGATAGTATTTTACCTTTCTTTTTGTCCCTGACACTTATATTATGTGGCACATGGTAAATACTTCACAAACGTTTGTTGACTGACTCATTCACTTAGTAGACAAGTCCTAAGAAGTTGCCTGAGCCAACTGGAGATTAAGAGAGGCTAAGCAGCTAGTCCAATCTAGGTAACACAGTTAGTGTCAAAGTTAATATTTGAACCAAGGCCCTCCTTGACTGCAAGTTGAACACTCAATGTATTTGATCACGAAGCATCTATAGTATTATAACCTCACTACAGAGAAACCTTACAGTTATGCTGTGTCAAAGGGGACAACATCTCAAGCATTTCAATCGCACCATTTTAAACAAATGGCCAATTGAGAAATGGATGTCCTTCTGGAAGGAGGGTGAATCAAAGTTCAAGGGGTGTGAGTCTGTGTAGAGGTTGACCCCCTCAGGAATTCCAACAGGCCTGCCCTTCTCTTCTCCAAACCCCATCAGTCTCCAGTTTAAGACCCTGTTCCTATTGAAGTTAGTGAGTTATAAGGGTCAACACTTTTAAAAAGTCTTTTCATCCTTTATTCCAGGTGAATTTATTCTTTAGCATCCCTAATGTTGGAGATAGAGGGGAAGAAATTTATTCTATGGGATATTTAACTTAAACACACAGTAGTGCTTCTCAGTCAAAGTTATTGGATCAATTCCCATTCTTTCTTTTCCCCTTCCCTTCAATCAGAAGGGAGAGGGAGGTTTCAATTTTTTTTTTTTTTTACTTCCAGTGCTATTACTCCAACAATGAACCACCACTTTCTGCTTCTTATCTTTTGGAGAACATTCTGAAACTTCCTCCTTCCTGAATCCTTCTTTTATCTTTTCTATGGTTTACTTTAGCCTTCTTCATAAAGCACCTAATGCCTCTCCATAGTTCAAGTCAATTAAAAATGTTTATGAATCCTGTACTAGGTTTAGAAAATATGTTCAGTACTCTGTTGGAGATGCAAAGATGAAAAAGTATGTAGTTCCTGCCTTCATGGAGCTTATCGTCAACGAAGAGGTCATTGTCATGCAGATACTCGTATGTTTATAAGTTCATTTGAACGTGATACAAAATAAAACATTGATATGAGCAAAGGAAAGGTTAAGAGAAAACACTTTAGGAAAATTTGGGGACACCCAAATCACTTTCAGTTGGGAGGATCAAGTAGCGATTCAGGAGGCGGTGACATTTGAGATTAGAGTTAAAGCAATGTAAGAATTCTTAAATAAAATAATAAATATATATATTATGTAATACTTATAAATATATAACTTATATATAATTTAAATATATATAAGTAAATGAAAAATAAATAAAGAATTCTTAAAGGAAATGAAAAGTTCATTTCTAGGCATGGAGGAACAAAGAGAGGGAATTTGCATTTTATAGAGTGCCTACTATATGCCAAACATTGAGCTGCTATTTTGTTCAGTCATTTTTAGTTATGTCTGACACTTTGTGGCCCCATCTGGATTTTTTTTTGGTAGAGTTACTAGAGTGGTTTTCCATTTCCTTCTCTGACACATTTTGCAGATGGGGAAATGGAGGCAAACAGGGTTAAGTGACTTGCCCAGGGTCACATAGCTACTAAGTGTCTGAGGCTAGCTTTGGACTCAGGAAGATGAGTCTTCTTGACCTTAGCTCTGGCAGCCTATCAACTATGCCACCTAGCTGCCCTGGCCATTGTACTCATCATTTTACCAATATTATCGTGTTTAACCTGTGATCACAATAACTATGGGAGATGGGTGCTGTTACTATTCTCATTTTACGGTTGAAGAAACTGAGGCAGAGATTAAATGACTTGCCCAGTGTCACACAGTTAGTAAGCATCTGAAGTCAGATTTAAATTCAAATCTTCCTGACTCCAAGCCCAGGTGCCACATGGGGACAACTTGTGTGAATCTTCGAGGTAGGTGATGAAATGTCAAGTTCAGGGAACAGGTAGTAAGTTTTAGTTAGAACATAGTAGTTTTGGTTAGAATACAGGTTATGTGAAGGTAAATAAATATTTACTTATTTAGAAATGAAATAAACCTGTAATAATAGGTTGGAGACAGATTGGGGAAGACCTAAAATGCCACATGGAGGAATTTGTCGATTATCGTAAAGAAAATAGTCACTGAAGGTTTTTGAGGAGAGAAGTGTGCACAGTCCTGTGCCTTAGGAAAATTATTTTGGTAGCTGTATGCAGTACATATTAGACAGGAGTGAAAATGAGATCAGAAACACCAATAAGAAGGCTTTTACATTAATCTAGAAAAGAGGAGAACTAGAGTAGTGGTCATATAAGTAGAGAGAAGAGGCAGATGCAAAAGATATGAAAGTAGAACACATATTACTTTCTAGCTGATTGGATACAGGAGCTCAGGGACAGAAAGATAAAAAAGATTCTGAGTGACTGGGAGGAAGTTGATGCCCTCAACAGAAATAATAAAATTTGGAAGAGGAGTGAATTTGGGTCATAAGTTCAGTTTTTGACAGGCTAAATTTGAGGTGCTGATGAGCGATCCATTTATTTGTGTTGAAATAGTAGAAACCAGAGAAGCAGATGTTATTGCTAAGGAAGGTAAGACTATCTCAGATAGAGCACTGGGGAATCCCACGCTTAAAAGACGGGTGATGATCTTTCAAAGGAAAGTGAAAATGAGCAGCTAGACTGGAGGAGAACCAGAACCAGAAGGGAACAATCTCACAAAAGTGGTGATTTGTGTGGTGGAGTCCTTCGATTCTGATTCCATGAATTGTTCTTAATTCTGTCCTATTCAGTCAAGAAGAACAAGCATGAAGGAATTAAGAATTTGTTAAGTGCCTACTCTGTGCCAGACACTTTACAAATTTATCCCATTTCATCCTCACAAAGATCCTGAGAGGTAGGTCCTATTATTGCTACCATTTTACATTTGGTGAAACTGACAGAATCAGAGATTCACTGACTTATCCAGGTCTGCAAAACTAATGTCAGTAACTGGATTTGAACTCAGGTCTTTCTGATTCTAGCTCTCTATCCACTGTACCAACTAACTACCTTTTCCACCTGACAAGCTCTTCAGAAGCTTGAAGACAGCTCTCATCTCCAGATTATCCATTCCTTAGTTCCATCGATCAAAACTGATACATCATGATCTCAAGGTTTCCTCTAAACACTTCCTGCTTATAAATGCCTTTCTTAAAATGTGGCATCTGAATAGAAAAATCTACCTTGGTGTAACCAGGGTAGATGATGGCAGGACTCTCACTTCCCAATTCCTGAATGCTATGCTTCTCTTAATGCAGCCTAATATAGTTTTAGGGATTTTTTGGGCTACTGTGTCACACTGTTGACTCATATTAATTTGGAAGTTTATTAAAACTCCTTGGGTAGTTTTTTCCTAGTCATGTCTTCTCTACCTTGTACTTACGAAGTTGATTTTTTGACCCTAAAGATAAGATTTTATTTATATTTATTCTTTATACATTTCAATGAGATCCTCATTTCCAGCCTGGTGAGATATTTTTGAATTTAAACTATTTCATTCACTGTGTTGGTAATTAGTAGACACTTCCTTCTAGCCTTGTGTCATTTGTAAATTTAATAAGTATTTCCTTATGACTAACTAAGTTCCTGACAAAAATGTTAAGTAGCATAGGATCAAGTACAACTTCTTGGGACAGTTCACCAGAGACTGCCTTCTAAGTGACGTTGAGCCTTTAGTGACTACTCTTTGGATCCAGTCATTCACCCAGTTCTGCATCTTCCTAACTGTTCTATCATCTATCTTATGCCCTCATATTATCTCCAAGGATAGCATGGGAAGTTTTATCTGATACTTTGCTGAAATGTAGGTAAACTCTTTCCCCAGTGTTTTCCTGATCTACCAGTAAAGGGATCCTATCAGAAAAAGAATTGATTCTCATTTGGAATGATTCATCTTTGATTATTGACTCTTCAGGATAACAATTTTCCTCCTAGACTTTTCATTTAATAACATATCCTAGAATTCCAGAAGTTTTGAACAAATCAACATCAAACTCATTCCCGTGTATTCAATGGTTTAGGAAGGTTCAAATCAAAACCAGGTCTATAAGATGGAGTTAGGGAAATCCAAGGCTGAATTCCAAAATCAAGACCAGGGCACCAAGTATGGCAGAGCTAGATCACAAAGGACAAGGGATAAGAGCAAATCGCTTTAACTGGAATTTGAACTGTTTCTACCCCTTTTTGTAGATTCCACAAGGAGTAGGTTGGCTGGACATGGTAGGATTTAAAGAGTCTTTGACCAAAGGAACTCCATGGAACTTGGCAATGATCTGACCTTCAAAAAACCCTGTTGTTCAGAATCTTTGAGAAAAAGGCAATTAGTACCAAGATGAATGGATAAACATTGTCAAGAACCACTGTATCTCAGAGTTAGAAGGGATCTTCAGCTCATACCTGATCAGGATTCCTTCTCTAACACATGTTCATCTCTTGTTCATTTGGAGATCAATAGTGGCAGAGAGCTCACTTTTTATTTTTTGTATTTAATATTTTATTTTTCCCAATTACATGTAAAAACAATTTTTTGGCATTCATTTAAAAAATTGAGTTCCAAATTGTCTCCCTTCCTCCCTGCTTCCCTCACTGAGAAGGCTTGAAATTTGATATAGGTTATATTTGTGCAGTCATGCAAAACATATTTCCATATTAGCCACATTGTGAAAAGAAAACAGACAAAAATAAAAACAATAAAAGCAAAGAAAGTAAAAAAATATGCTTCGATCTTCATTTAAACTCCATCAGTTCTTTCTGTGGAGATGGGTAGCATTTCTCATCAGAAGCCCCTTCAGAATTGTCTTGGATCATTGTATTTTTTTTTTTTTTTTACAATTTACAATACATTGCTGAGAATAGCTGTCTTTCACAGTTGATCAGCCTTATGATATTATTATTGCTGTGTATAATATTCTCCTGTTTCTGCTCATTTCACTTTGCATCAGTTCACATAAGTCTTTTTAGGTTTTTCTGAGAGCATCCTGCTCATCATTTCTTTAATTACAATAGTATTCCATCACTATCATATACCACAACTTGTTCCACCATTCCCTAATTGACGGGTATTCCCTCAATTTCCCATTCTTTGCCACCACAGAAGAGCTGCTGTCAATATTTTTGTACATATAGGTGCTTTCCTTTTTGTTTTTAATTTCTTTGGGATACAGATCTAGTGGTGCTATATCCAAGTCAAAGAGTATGCATAGTTTTGTAGCCATTGGGCATAGTTCTAATTACTCTTCAGAATGGTTGAATTAGTTCACAACTCTGCCAACAGTACATTAATATCCCCATTTCTCCAACGTTTGTCATTTCCCTTTTCTGTTATATTAACCAATCTGATGTGTGGAGTGGTGCTTCAGAGTTGTTTCAATTTGTATTTCTCTAACTTAGAGAATTTAGAAAACATGACTATAGATAGCTTTGATTTCTTCATCTGAAAGCTGAAAGATATCTTTGACCATTCATCAAGTAGAGAACAGAAGAGCTCACTCCTTCTGAAGGTAGACTATTCTTCTTTGGATCAACTCTGATTGTTAGGAGATGTTTCCCTATATTTACCTGAAATTTGCCTTTCTACAAATCATGTCATACTGGTGAATGCACAGGTGTTTTTATTACTGTTAACAAGAGAAACTGTTAACTATTATTAACTTTATTACTTGTTAGCTTTATTTCTATTAACAAGAGAAACTCAACTGTGATACAGTTAAGTTTCTTGTATCGTGGATGCTGTGAATATATATGAAAGCCCATCCCTCTGCCTCTTGCTCGGAACTATCTGGAATAAGTCCCTGAAGGTGAATTTATCACCAGAGTTACACTATCTGTAGAAGTAGGTTGTATGGAAAAAAAGGTTGCATTTCAGAAACTCTGTTAGGAATTCAATCTCACTGCCTCTGCAACAGACAGACAGGATTTGTTTGCTCATCATGAGGGAAAGACAAGTTTTTGTGATGAAGGGTTTCCCCTGCCCATTCCTCCCCCCCCCCCCCCCCCCCCCCGCAAAGTACTTATTATCTGATCAGCTTGCTAAATATCAGTTAGGCTTTTGGGAGCTGGCTTGTGGGGTCAGGAAATCAGAGTTCATGGGCTCCAGCTCCCTCTTGCCTTGTGAAACACAAGAGGACTTGTGTAAGTAGATGGAGTGCATGTTTTCCAAGTAAAGCCTTTCCTGCTATTGGGCACATGATTCCCACAGGGGTGGACTGGTCCATGTTTTATAGTAGCATCATCATCCTCTGCCCCTGCCTCATTGCCCCAAGGATGGAGATCATTCAGAGGCCATATCCTACTAATGGTGCATTGTAGCTACTATTTACTTTTCTGGTGCAATTTTACACATTACTACCCTTCATTCAATCTCTGTTCTAGTCAAATTGATCTGCTGGGTATTCCTGATATGTCTCCCATCTCTGTGCAAGTGGTTCTGCATTTCTGGAACTCTTTCCTTCCTAATTTCTACCTCAATGAGTTCCTAGGTTCTTTTGAAGCACTGCTAGGGTGTCATCACCTATACGTCTTTTATTTTACTTTTTTTTTTTAAATTAATTAATTTATTTGTTTTCAGTTTTCAACAATCACTACCATAAGTCTTAAATTTTCTCTCATTCCCTCTCCCTCCCTCTCCAAGAAGGAATGCAATCTTATATGAGTTCTACACATGCATTCTTATTAAACACATTTGCACATTAGTCATGTTGCTTAGAAGAATTAAAACAAATAGGAGAAACCATGAGAAAAACCAAACCAAAGCAAAATATAACATGAGAAAATAGTCTGCTTCATTCTGTGTTCTGATTCCATAGCTCTTTCTCTGGATGTGGAGGGTGTTTTGCCTCGAGTCCTTTGGGAATGTTTGAGGTCCTTGCATTGCTGTGAAGGGCAGAGTCTATCAGAAATAGTCCTCGCACACTGTGGCTGTTACTGTGTATGATATTCACCTGGTTCTGCTCTACATGAGTCCTTTCTTGATCCTCCTAGTTATCTGTTCCCCCTCTTTCAATTGCTTTATAAATTCACACATAGTTTGTCTTCAGTTACTTTTGTAAATAACTTTGGATGGTTAGATGGCTTAGTGGATAGAGCACAAAGCCTGGAATCAGGATGATCTGAGTTTAAACCTGGCTCTAGACACTTGTTAACTGGGTCACCCTGGGTAAGTCTTTTAATCTCTGTTTGCTTCAGTTTCTTCATCTATAAAATGGAAATAATAATAATATCACCCACCTCACATGCTTGTTGTAAGGATCAAATGAAATAATAATTGTCAAGTACTTAGAACAATGCATGGCATATAGTAAATGCTATGTAAATGTTAGCTATTATCATTATTTGCATGCCCCATCATTCCAGGGGGATGCCCTCTTGGCAGGCAGAATATTTTTCCCTTTGTATCTCCAGGACCTGAAATTTCCCAGAGGGGTTAGGTCCCAATGTAAATCTTATTCTAGGTATTAGCAGTTACCACTCCCCACCCCACCCTCTCTTTATCCCCCAAGGATTTCTCAGACGAGTTCTCCCAGAGGGGGATTCACAGATCCCTGTAGAAAAGGGAATGCCTGGTCATTTGGTATCTGCCCTTCTGCTATGGCTGATAGAAGCTGCCTTCCCATCCGAGCAGCTCCAGCTGCTTGGTGCTACAAGACAATCCCCTGGGACGCATAGCATAGCATGCAGATAATGATGCTTTATTACCTTCTTACTTGTCAGAGCTGGAGTGAGCCCAGAACACAATTTATACTTCCTCTTAAGCTCTAAAATACATTAACATAACCACTGTGCAACTTATGACTGGATGGTAGTAGTAACAGTGGCAATCACATGCACCCTAATAATCTCTGACGGAATAAGCCATAAGAATCATGCTAAATGCTTATACTAGCAATTTCTTCATCATTACTAGAGTGTTCTATTTTGTTCAAATATACTTAGTACCACAAGCCTTACATGGAGTTTCTTCTGTCCAATATGCCTCCTTACTTAACTGAGCAAATTACTGTAAATACTATCCTTCAACCCCAGCTTCTCAATATCAGTGGGTCACACCCATATAGTCTGAGAATGATATCATATGGTCTTTCTCCAAAGGTAATGCATACATATGCACTGAAACTCAGTCACCTCTGAGACTTTCTTTTTCATACCATCTACTTTAGGGTCAAACAGCATCTTACACATAATAGACCTCCATAAACGGTTATTGAATGAATGTTATTTACTATCACTGAAGGATCAATAGTTTACACTAGAAGAAAAGCTCGGGTTGAACAGAAGTAAAGTATGTTGCAAAATTCATATCCTTGACCCAACACAAGGATCTTTAGAACTAAGAGCAATGAATATGTTGACAGGAGGAATGGGAAAATGGCCTAGAACTGGAGAACTGGATACATAAAAAACTTACAATTTGGATCAGGTTTAGTTATTTGACATTTTGCAACCTGATCTGTCTGCTTGCATTTTTATATTCAAGAAGGGAGATTGGACCACCCATCTTTCAAAGTTTTGTTAGGGTGAACATCTTGCTTTACTTCTTTCTTTTCCTCAAGTCATACACATTGAATGCTGGCATAGTTGGTGATGTGATGTGCCTTTGACTGTAATCAAGGAAGGGGATGAGTGGAATTGCCAAGGACAAATCTTAAATCTCGTCACACATTTAAGAGAAGAATGAGGGGTATAGTGATGTTTCAAGTGGCAAGAGTGAAAGTTAATTCAGAAAGATGACATAGTGAGGGATGAGAGGGAGTATATAGGAGGAAACTGTTCTAATTCTAATCCACTCCTGGAGAAGAGGATTACCCTTAAGGACAAGGGGGACCCTAACTTGGTCAGTAGTTACTTAGCAGCCACCTATGGGGAGCTGAATCAGCCCCAAGGAACGAGTTTCTGCTTACAAATAGGAAGAAATGTGAGAAGGATCATAATAGGAGCAGACGAAGCAAATTTTGTGAATGACTCAGCGTCGTAATTGTTTGATAATTATCTTTTTCTATATGAAAGAAGGCCCACTTTTTCTTCTGTGTCTGAGTCCAAACCTGTAGTTTTGCTTAACCAATAGGCTATGCACATGGAAAGAGAGTTCTTTGATCTACTACAAAGGGATAGAAGCCATCCAAGTAACACCATTTCAGTCATAGTTTATCTCCCTGAGATTCATGGAGATTGAGAAAACAGAATGATGTGCTCTGTTTCCTTTTCAATGCTTTTTCCTCCCCCCTCTTTGAAAATTCCAGAATTGTTCCAGCAGAGCATTAGGACAAACTTTGGTAAACCTCTTTTGGAGAGTTTCCTCCAGCAAAATCTACTACCTGATACTTCACTTAGCTAATTATGGAAGGCCTTAACTGGAGGAGGAGCATTTCTCTCCCTATATCCAGTAGGGGATCAGATTACTTTCTGAAGTCAGAGGTTTGGTTACCAGGCCTGCAAAAGTCTGCTTGAGTGGCTCAGATGTTATAAATGTTCATAAATTTATCCTTTGCCTTTCAAAAATCTTATTGGACTATTTACCTCAATAATGTCCTATGCCAATGAATTCCACAGGTTGACTAGAACTACTGTAAAGCGATCTTCCCCCTTTTATTTCTCTGAAGTTTTTACTGCTTCTCAGTTTTATCCAGCATTTCTTGTTTCTTTCTGACACTGTAAACCCAGGAGGAAGGTTATTTGCTGATTTTTCAAGCTAACCCTCATTATTTTTCATGGCTCAGTTAAATTCATGGAGGCACCCATTTGGCATAGTGGAAAGAATGCTGGTTTTGGAGCCTGAAGATGTGAGCTGGAATCGTGTCTTTGCTACTTATTTCATCAGTGACCTTGGACAAATCAATTCACTTTTCTGGGGCCCCAATTTCTTCAGACTAGGGGTTGGATGAGATGGCTTTTAATGTCCTTCCCGTATCTAAGTCCTCTGATTTCACGAGTCTTTGTTTGAAATTTCTTTCCAAAATCAATCCAAAATTTAGTGGTACTCTTTTTTTCATTTGGGGGAGAATATAATCCAGTGTGTAGGTAGTTGGTGATTTAAGACACAATAGCTTAATAGTAAAAGTCTTGATACTGTTTCAGAAGTGTGGCACTCTGCTCTCTTTATTTTTGCTTTTGTCTCAGTATGTTGGTATAATGAACTGGCCACTTTGTATCTCCCTCTTACACTAGGGGGTGCTGTGAGGATGTGTTTGTTTATATACTTGGATTGGTCACCTGGGTAGAATTACATTTTAAGAAATCTTGAGATAAACATTTCTATTCAAGTACCAAGCATTTAAGGTCCTCTAAAGCAGGGACCATGTGTGATATGGTGCCTGGCACATTGCCATCTTGTAGGGACGCTTAGTAAATATTGCTAATTATTATATGATCTATCTTTTCATGATGCCAAATCTGAAGATAGGTGCTTGAACATAGTATTTTCTTTTTTTTCAGATTAGCTCAGGATCCCAGGCTCTCAGGGCTGGAAGGACTTTAGAGGCTTAGAGGTCACCTGATCCAACTTTTTTCTGAGGCATACATCATCTCTCTCCTAAGAGGATTAGGACAAGATATTACAGGCACTAGCATTCTCCACTCAGTGAATATACTATGCCAGAGAACCGCCCCATCTGAAAAGGGACCTGAACAGTCTACTGTCTTATATTTTTCTGGAAAATGCAATTCTCAGCCTGTCCTCTTCCAACTCTTGCAATGTTGAAACTGGCGAACTAGTCTTGGAAGAGTTTCAAATGAATGAGAGGTTGCTGACTTTGGGAAGGTCATGCAGGGTTTTCCAGAGTTTGGGTTTGCATTAAAATGTCACAGTAAGAAAGTGGCACAGCCTGTACCCTGTGCCAAGGAAAGAAAAGCTGTTGGCTGGTGATGCTGTGTGTACAGCTGCATTTGCATGTCAGGCATTTCAAGGTTGAGGAAGTGTATAGAGGAAACCACACAGTCTTGACTCTTTACTTAGCCTTTCTAAAATATTGGTGACCTGTGTGGTGGTGGTGAGGAAATGGTCCAGACTAGGAGTCAGGAGCCCTGGGTGACAGACAGTCTTAGGTCTACCATTAACTCCTTATTACATCCTTGCACTTAGCCCTTGTGGCTCTGAGACGTTACTTCCTCTGCATGATGATGAGGTTGGACTTAGATGATTGCTGGCCTAGTAGATCATGCACTGAACTTAGAATCAGGAAGACCTGTATTCAAATTTTGTTTCAGACTCTGACTAGTTGTGTGACCCTGACCAATTCACTTAACCTCTCTCTGCCTCAGTTTTTTGTCTGCAAAATGGGGAGGTTAGAACCAACAGCCTCCAAGATAATTTTATACCTCTAAATCCGTGATATTATGATCTTTCATGGGGCACAATTTAAAGAGTTATGATGAGTTTTTTGGTAGAAGTTGCGAAGATATAAATTTAGGTTTGAAGTACTTCCTAGCAGATTCTAGCTATCTGAATGTGGAATACATTACCCTAGGAAACAGTGAGTTCCTACTTATGATAGCCCTTCAAGAAAAGTCTAGATGCGTACTTTTCAAGTATGTTGTGTGGGGATTATTTTTTTGGGGTGTGGGTTGGACCATTTGTCCACTGAAGGTTATGCGTGTGCGTGCGCACATATGCATGTCAATCAGTTTATAAACATTTATAAAGTGCCTACTACGTGCCAGGGACTGTACTAAGAGTGGGGATACAAAAAATGAGGGGCAAAAGACAGCCTTTGCCCTCAAGAATTTCACAATCTAAACAAGAGGCAATGATTAAATAAATATGTACAAATAAGGTGTAAACAGGAAAAGTGGGAAATAGAGGAAATGTACTATAATTAAGAGGAGTTGGGAAAAGCTTCCTATATATAAAAACTAGAATTTTAGTTGGGACTTGAAGGAAACTAGGGAATCTAGGAGGTAGAGATAAAGAGAGAGAGCATTCTAGACTTGGGGGAGAAAATTTACAGAGCTAAGAGATGAAGTCTTCATGGGACAACAAGGAGATCAATATCTCTGGTTCAAAGATTGTCTAACAGGGAGTACGGTATAAGGTATAAAAAGACTGGATAGTTGATTGGTGAATGTGGGTGTTGGTTATGAAGGGTTATGACTGTGAAGTGGAATTTTGTATTTTATCCTGGTTTATTGAGTAGAGGCAGGGTGACATGATCAGACCTCTGCTTTAGGAAAATAATTTTTGTGGCTAGAAGATGAATTGAAGTAGGGAGAGACTTGTGGCAGGCAGACTCACCAGCAGGCTATTGCAAAAGTCCAAGCATGAAGTAATGAGGATTTGCACCAGAATAATACAGAGAATTATCAGAGAAGGGGGCATGTTCAAGAGATATTACAAAGGTGAAATTGACAAGCTTTGGCAAGAGTTTGGATATGGGGTGGTGGTGAGAGATAGTAAAGAGTTAAGTGTGACACAGAGATTGAAAATCTGGGGGATTGGGAGGATAGTGGTGCCCTTGACAGTAATGGGGAAATTTGTCAGGGGGGGATTTTAAAGGGAAAGATAATGAGTTTAGTTTTAGACATGATTGGTTTAAGAAGTCTACTAGATATCCAGTTTGAGATGTCCGAAAAACAGTTAGAGATGTAAGAATGGAGGTCAGCAGGGAGGTTGAGGTCAGGATAGGTATATTTGAGAATCATTTGAGAATCATCAGCATAATTTAATCAGAGATAATTAAAAATGCATGGGTGCTGATGAATGTGTGTGTGTATGTGTTGGCACACAGTAGGAAGTTATTAATACTCACTGATTGTAAATTCTGACTCAGACATTCTGTTAACTCTGAGACACTCTCTTCCACACTTGAAATATTTTCCCTCCTCATCTGCGCCTCAGTTTTCCTGGCTTCCTTCAGGTCTCAGTTAAAATCTGCAAATAGCCTTTCTTGAGTCTTCCTAATGCTCATGCATTCCCCCAGAGGGAATCCCTCTCTGATTTATCCTGTATGTATCTTGTTTGTACGTAGTTGTTTGCATGTTGTCTATCTCAATAGACTGTAAGTCCCTCAAGAGAAGAACTGTTGTTTGCCTTTGTATTTCCAGTGCTCAGCATAGTACCTGCTATATAATAGACACTTTATAAAAATGCTTATTGATCTGACTTTCAAGTTCTGTGGTTGTAATACCAGCTGCTATTGGCCCAAGTGGAGGACCCTCTGATCTGAAGTGCCTTTGAGATGTCTAGATATACAACCATATATCTACTTAGCAGTGAGATTATATTAATCAACTCAGATTTTGTAAGCAAAATTGTTTATTCCTGCATTCATGATTACGGTTGCTATTATGAACCACGACTGGATATCAGGCATTAGTTATGGAGTATTGTTGGATGATGGACATATTGTAATATCTAAGAAACCACAATGCCTGCTGAAGGTCAAGGCAGTAGCAACGATAGGAAAGGAATCTTCCAAATGGAGTTTCCTAACATTCAGTTTAGTATTTGTTTTGTAATATAAAAGGACCAACCCTTAAAACAAAACCAAACAAAGACCAGCCCCGAACGTCAAGTGAACTTAAGTGGTCGATGATGATGTCTGACCACTTTGGGATAAAAATACATAAACAGGGGTCATATATTCTCTTTCAAAAGAGACACAGTTATGTACAAACCTGTACTGGAGCTTCTTGTAGAAAAAATAGCACCTTAAGGGAGCTCTCTCTCTCTCTCTTTCTCTCTCTCTCTCTCTCTCTCTCTCTCTACTGGGATGTAAAGAGAGTAAAGTTCAGGGTCATGAGACTAAGGTGTAGTCAGAAAGGCCTCTGCTTGCCTTATATTCCACATGAACAAATTTCATCCAGGGTCATGCAGGCAAGGGTTTCCTTCTCCGCTTCTGTGCCATCCAGCTACTTCACAGCCCTGCAAGTTTTCAAAGAGAGCACAGCCCTATTGACATGGGAGGTTGTGAGGGGCAAACCGTGCTTCTGGCTTATTTCATCTGACAGATTTCCCTGTATATGGATCAAATGTGCCCCTGGGGTGGAGCTTGAGACAAAGCTCTGTAATAAATATGGGGGAGTATAGAAAAGAAGTGAGTGGTGGTAGGGACAGGAATAGAGGCAAGGAAAGAAACGAAGGTCAGTCTACCGCATGTAAATATTGGCTATCTCTGTACCATGTGTGTTAGTAGACACAGTTCTGGGTAGAGAGAGGCTGAAAAAAGAAAAGAGTCATTGCCTACAAGAAGGGAAGTATCATATATCTCTACAGAATTCCCTAAAAGGCAATAATCTGTACAAGATATCCTAGAAGGGAAGGAAAGATGGCAATTGTTTAGAACTGTGTCTAGTTATGAGGTCAGAACTGAGTGGTAAGTATCTCACTAGTCAAGATTTGGGTTTCTATGATGCACAGCAGCACCAGTACTAACTGATTATAACCATGACTAACATTTCGATAGCATTCTTAAGGTTGACAAAACCTTTTACTTACATAATCTCACTTAATTTTCAAAACAACCCTATGAGGCCTTCTTCTCCTATTTTAGAGATGAAGCTTCAGAGAACTTCATAGGATCACAGATTTAAATCTAAAAGAGACCTCACCATTTAGACTCATACCTAACTGAGGCCTCACCCTCTCCAATGTTAAGTAACCTTAATAAGTCAATAAATCTTTATTAAGCACCAATTATGTTCTAGGTACCATAGGTGCTAAGAGCTGGGGATACAAAAACAGGGCAAAAACTGCCCTCAAGGAGTTTACAGACTGAGTGAGACCACCTGAAAACAAATTTATGCAAAGCAAGCTATATACAGTAGGAAACAATAAGTAGGAAATACTTAAAAGAGGGAGGCACTGGAATTAAGAAAGGTTGGTTTGAGGAAGGCTTCCTATAAAAGATGGGAATCAAACCAAAGTCCTCTGACTCCAGAGTCAGGGTTCTTTCCATTTCATCATCATTAAGGGACTTTCCCATAGTCACATAGTAAAAACTAGAGGTGTGATTGAAACCCAGGTCTCTCTTTATTTGTGGTCCAATGGGAAAGACACATGTAGACGCAGAGATAGAGACAGAGAAACAGAATCAGAAACAGAGGGACATAGAAAGGATGATTGAGGTGGCAAGCTGCTGGAGAGGAAACAAAGATACTTTATCTAGGGATAGAGGATAGGACTGAGGGATAGGGTAATCAGAGATCTTGATGAGGGAGAAGAATAGCTTTGGGAGGAGTGAGGCACAGGAAAATAAATAGAATGATAGGAGGCTATGGTTAGATATAGGAATATCAGATTTTTTAATTAAGGGATGGGTCATGATGAGATCCAATGTGCATTTACTCTATGTACAACTCAGGTAGAATGAAGGAGCAGGTGATAGAATTTAAAGAGACTGAAACACTGGGAGATTAAGGAGTTTGATGGAACATTAACATGAGTGCTGACTTTTCTTATGACAAGAGCAATAATAGCTTTGGATAAACCATACATCAACACTATTGATATGAAATATAATTTATCAAGTGCCATTCAATCATTGAACTAACAAATATTGATTAAGAATTGTGGTGGTTGGTGTCATGGAGGATATAGAGATGACGAATATGAGCTCTCAGCCCTCACAGGTTTATAGACAAGTAAAAAAAATGTATATCTGGTTACGTAAAGCAAATCCACATATAAGATGTAAAAATACTTATTAAAATTAAATTTTAATTCAAATTAGCAAATGTATAGTAAGGATCTTTTATAAGTTAGGCACTGTGTTGGGTGCTAGGGAGACAAAGCCAAAAATTTAAATAGTCTCTAGCCTCAAGGAGCTTATATTCTATGGTAGAGGTGGGAAGGGAATACAACACATAAACAAATAAATGTAAAACATATGCAAAGTAATGTAAGGTCACTTCAAGAAGGAAAAAAGAGCTAATAACTTGGGGAATCAGGGAAGACCTCATGTAGTGGGTGGCATCTGATCTGTGCCTTAAAGGAAGCTAGGGATTCCAAGGTACAGTGGAGTTGAGGAAGACATTCCAGACACGGAAGACCACCTATGCAGATGAAAAATAGGAGAAAGTGTCGTAAAAAAAGTACAAAGTGCTAGTAATTCAGACAGTAAATATTTATATGGAATTTTGCAGGAAAGAATTGGTGCTATATGGAATTTTAGAAGTCATTTATATATTCAATAAATATTAAGTGCCTACTGTTTGCAAAATACTTTGTTGAGTTTTTGGGGAAAGTTTCGGCCCATGTCTTCATGAAGCTTCCAGAGTCTAGAGGTTATAAGGCATAAACACAGATCACTATGACACACACTCATACATGCCATAAACATGGCCAGGCAAAAATCACGAAGGGGAAATGCAGACAGAAAAAGGCTGAGAAGAACCATCTTGGCTCCCCACCAGGGCCCCAGACAGATCTAACCTTGGAATGAATTATAGCAGTCTGTCTGATGAGGAATTGGAAGCAAATAAATTCCTGAGCCTGGTTCCAGAAGTCCTGCTTGCCTCTATTAGGCATTAAAGAAGGGGAAAGGCAAGGTGCTATGGTAAGTCTGAGGTGGGATAAGAAAAGCCTTCATGGAGGAAGTAGCATTTGCTTTGGACATTAAAGAATTCAATAGGTAAAGAGAGGGAGAAAGGGGATTCCAGCTTGTTAAAAAGTAAGTTTCCAGTAGGATTATATTAATTATTAGAATTGTGTTGGGGGGAATCATCTTGTATCCTCCAAGTGCTGAGTGTGAAAACATGAGCTTCTGTTGTAGCCATCCCAAACTCTTTCCCCAGAGGGATTTAGGCTTGTTCTTTTCCTTCCTCTGGTTCCTCTTCTCAGGTCCTCATCCAAGAACTGTACCGCCAACACAAAGGGCAGGGAAGGGGTCATGAAAGACTCCCTGGCAAGAACCCCGATCTTCTCACATGCAAATGAAAATCAGCTGCCATTCTCCCTTGTGGCTCCATTTGCCAGGGTCAAGGAAGGCATCTTCCGGAGTGAAAGTGCAGCATAAAAGGTGCCTTCTCATCCCATGCCAAGGAAATAGGAGGCCCTGTATTTTATATGCCATGTGTCCTGGGAAATACTGTAATAATTTAATAAGAGGCAGGGGAGGGGAGAGGAGGGTCGGGTCGAGTTGCCTGACTGTGCCATGCATTCCTCAGAATAAGAAACAGCTCCCTGCTTGTAAATAACAGAGAATCTGGGGGAAGACCAAAATTGGTACCATATCAAGCCATGGAACTTTTATATCAGTTGCAGAATCTGGGTGTTTATTTTTCTTTGCTTGTATTGCAAATTTATAACAAGCTGAGAAAAAAACAGACCTCTTTTTGAGTTGGCCTCTCACTTTTTTCCCAACAATGTCTGGGTTTCCCTAAAAGCTACCAAGCGCTAATTTGAAAAATGTGTTGACGACAAGTGGGAGAAAAGCATACATCCAACACAGAATGCCCTCCCGGGCACATGAAAAGCTCCCAGAAAAGACTGTGAGGGATGGGTGCTAACTGAGCAAAGGGAGAAAGTGGGAAAAGATGCCAAGAAAGCCAGTTCTCAATAGCAACAAACATGGCCTGGCAGAAGTTGGTAAAGGGAATTGCAGGCACAAAAAGACTGACAAGAACCATCTCTGATCACTACCAGCTGCATCCACAGGGGGATTTTTACCTTGGGATATGGTGAGGCATAGGGATGGGCACGTGATGGACAATTGAGAACCTTCCTCAACTTTGCCCATGTCAAACAATAGTTTAGTTGCCCCTCTCTTTGGACAGAAACGTTATGAAAAGACACAAGAAAAGGCTAAGACGTGTGGTAGAAAAGACTGCTAGGCTTGCTTTGAGCCCTGAATCTATCATGTCTTGGCTATGTAACACTGAGCAAGTCATTTAGTGTGAGCCTTAGTTTCCCCATCTCTAAAATGGGGATAATAAAACTTGTGCCATCAAATTCTCAGGGTCATTTTAAAGATGAAATTGTTTAAGAAGGACATTAAGCAAGAAGAGGGCAATCAGAAGAGTAAAGAGATGAGCCCAAGTCAAATGAGGATACTCTGAAGAAACTGAGGAGTAGGCTAGTTAGGAGGGGAGAAGGCTAAGGAAGAACATGATAGCTGTGTAGAAATTTTTGAAAGATTGAACCAAGGACAGTTGGTGGAAGTTTCAAAGAAGCAAATTAAACTTGAAGTAAAAAAAGAAATAAACTTGATAATAATTAGAAACATCTGAGAGAGGAATGGGAGGTAGTAGGTTCTCCTTCCTGGGAGATTTTTAAGAGGACATTTTATGACTACTTCTTGGGGATGTTACGGTGGGGATTTTTTTTTCATGTATAGGTTAGAATCTATAACTGCCAAACTTCTTTCCAACTCTAAAATTCTATGATTCCATGAACTAATAAAATGATATCTTTGTAACTATAAAACACCATAAAATGTGAACTGTTTTGGAATTTAGAGATAAATGAGTATAACCTCCTTATTTTACAAATGAGGAAACTGAAGCTTAGAGAGGTGAGATGAAGTTACCTGCCTATGGTCATACAATTTAAAAATGACAGAACTGAAACTCAAACCCAGACCCCTTGACTAAGGCTCTTTGTTCTATACTAACCTGCTCTTTCATTTCTGTAGAGTGAGCAGAAATCAATTTAAAAGCACCTTTGTATGAAATTTATTTGGATAGTTACTGGATATCATGATCAGAATATAAGCAACATGAAGGTAAGGACTGTATCACTGTTGATCATCATATCCCTTTTCTTTAGCATAGTATCCTTCTCATTATGAGTGTTTAATACATGTTGGTAGGATTGAAATGAATTTCTGTAACTTCTGTGTTTATGCCAAATTTTGCTTAAATTGGTCACAAATTATAGATGTTATGCCTTTGAAAATTTCAGTGGATGAAGACCTAATTCTATGATGTCCAATGAGACATAAGTTGAGTCTTAGGTTGGAATGAGCAAGACTCACTTTAACTTATTGTTAAAATTTTAATGTGAGCATTTACCCCCTTGGAATTTGGCAAGCCCTGCAGTTTAGGCTTTGGTTTATTGTTTAAGTTTAAGAAAGTGATGGAGAAAATGTTAATATACAGATTAAACTTAAAAGTGTGTTGTGTGCTTTTTTTTGGAAAGCTGGTTGTTAAACATTTACCAGCATACCACCAATCTTCAGTATATTTTACAAGATGAAGTATTCAGGTAACTCAAGCCTGCTCAGATCATTTAAATTTTTTTTTCTAAGTGAGTTACAGTTCTAAAAGGTAGTATGATATCAGAGAGAAGGAAGCAGTGTTGAAGTCAGAAAGATCTGAGATTTAATTTCTCACTGGTACATAAGTAACAGAAGGGTTGTATATTTCCCTTAGTGGAGGAAACATCAACACTGGAAACAGGTCTGGATAATTCTTCACCCCCAACACCTCTCAGCCTGGCAATAAAAAGGGTAGAGTCAAAATTTATAAAAGTCAGTCAACTCAGTTGAAAGAACTTCTCGAACAAATAGG
The DNA here is from genome assembly GCA_023548195.1 of Bettongia penicillata ogilbyi. NCBI lineage: Eukaryota > Metazoa > Chordata > Mammalia > Diprotodontia > Potoroidae > Bettongia > Bettongia penicillata. The sequence goes on from JAJHZJ010000226.1 coordinate 4,054,785, forward strand.
CAGAAAGATAAAAATGAAATGCTAAACAATTGATCTGAAATCGTTTCATTTTGTCAATGAGTGGTGAGGAATAGAAGCTGAATTTCCCCTGAGAACATAAAAAATAAGAAACTTCTGAACTACTGAGACTGTGGGACTTGATAGCAAACAGCTCAACGAAGTTGTTGAGTATTTTCATCTGGAGAATTTAACAGTGGGGGAAAAGTTTATTTGGGACGACTTGGTACAATCTAGGTGGTAGCAGACTCGATGTGTTTTAGTAGGATTTTGTTGAAACATTTTAAGTCAATATTCATTAATGATATTGACCTATAGTTTTCTTTTTCTAGTTTATCTTTCTCTGATATAGGTATTAGGGCATTTGTCTCATGAAATTATTCTGGTAGAGTTCTTTCTTTTCTTAATTTTTGAGAATAATTTTTCAAGTATGGGTAATAACTGTTCTTTAAAAGTTTAATAGAGTTTTAAAGTTTAATTAATTAATTAAAGTTTAATTCTCTCATGAGTTCATCAAGTTAAGGCACTAGATGAGTTTTGTTTTGTCCTTTGTGTGTAGATATGTTGTAATATAATCCTTTATGTTATTATATATTATCCTAATACAGTTATGCATGTTATTATGTATTACCCTAATGCAGTTATTTGAACTTTGGACACAGAATCTAAGAGAAGGGGAACTTATGCTGAATTCTAACCTATAGAAATGAGGACTCAAGTTCTAGCATGCGTAATTGCCTGTCTTGGTTGAAGAGCAGCCAAGAGTCCTCTAGGAGATGTGCAGTCTTGCAGAGCTGTACTTTTAGGGATGGCATAATGGATTTTTCCGTTACCTATCATTTGTCTAAACAAAGGAAGGGAGGAGCCTCATCTCATATATAACATACAACTTTGGATAGTTTTAATTGAAGTTACCAGTTATTACCTGAGCTGTCCTTAGAGAGTTGCTCCTTTGCTTCCTGAATGGTGTCATGGAAATACTGTCTCCACTTAGCCAAGGGAGACATATTGGCTTGTTAGAAGATGGCAGAGGTCATCCATTTACTAAGCCCTGCATCTCTTCCTCTAGCCAGGATACTGCTGCCACAGGGAGAACTCAGAGTGGGAATAAATGCTGTGATAGAGGACTCTTGCCATAAACACAGCCTTTGAGTAATTTGATAGTGAGGGCCAAGGAAATTTCAGTGTCATTCTGAGTATAGGTATATTCCTCAGTTGATGCAATAATGTGTTCTGGAAGAGTTACATGTAAATCAAAGAATTTAAAATTGACTTGAGAAGATCACTTTATAAAATAAGATGCTAGGGGATCATTTTATAAAACAAAGACTCCTTTTATAATGTGGATTTATGCTTTGAAAGTTTGAGATTTTGGATGTTGAGTTTTCTTAAAGCAAGTTACACTTATATTTAACTACAATTATTGTATGTTTCAGGCATTCAACTTGCTGAAGTGTATATCTTTAATAATAATTTTATTCATGATAAAATTTCATCATGATGAACTTTCTAATATAATTTTGCACTTATTTAGCACTTTTTAAATGAACACCTCAAGTAAAGTTTTGGGTTAGATAACTTTTAATGTTCCTTCCCAATCCTATCATTTTATAAAATGAGTGAATTTACTATTTAAATCAATTAACTCTGCTTAAGCACTTCTCACTATTTGGAAATTTACTTTCATCAAGTTCTTAATATACTTTGAATGAATGGATGAATGAATTTCATGGAATGAAGCCATTAGAAATTCATGTACCTTTCCACCATGTCCTATTCTTTGACACATATACTTCACACCCTTTTCAGAAGAGGAAAACTATGTATTTCATAGTCCCAAGACTATTGGTTAGTTGTACTTAATTCTCAAAGAGGACCAAAATGACATCAAGATGTGTCCAACTGTGGCTGATCAGGTCAATATGAACTTAGAAGGCTGTAATAGTTCATATGAATATATGGAGTGCAGATAATCTAAATTTGCATGTCTCATGTTCCTTTTGAGCTATTTCAATTCTTCTTTGCTCAGAGGACAGTGTCTTTCTTGGTTTGGGCCATACTGGATGGTCCTGTGCCAGCGTCTCTCTTGTCTCACAATCAATTCCAAAGTTCTTCAGAGAGACCTTGAGAGTGTCTTCTGGCACTGGGCTTCTAAAGTCCAAGTGAGTACTTGTGCTGTGTGAATTCTCCATAGTCGTTTAAGCAAATGCACTTTTGATGTTTGAACAACATGGCCAGCCCATTGAAGTTGTGCTTTCTGCTGCAAGTTTAAATTCTTGGCAATTCAGCTCAAGAAAGGCTCTCAGTGTCTGGTGTCTTATCTTGGCAGATGATCTTCAGAATGTTCCTAAGACAATTCAAATTGAAGTGATTCAATTTTCTGCAATGGTGTAGATATATTCATCAGGTTTCACAGGTATACAACGGTTCTGTAGACCTTCAGTTTGGTAGGCAGTCTAATACCTCTTCTTTCCCACACTTACCTTCAAAGCTTCTGCAGTACTGAGCTAGTTCTGGCAATGCATGCGTCAACCTCATCATCTTTGTGTACATTCCTGGAAAGTATACTGCCAAGGTAAGTGAATTTAGTACAAACACAAGTGAAATTAGAGCAAGCAGCAGAGAATTGATCCATACTCTGTTGCAGAGTATGCAGCCTTAGAGGCTGCATTGAGTGTACCACCATCTGAGAACAAAAAGTCATGCGCCAATTCTCCCTCTATTTTAGTCTTGGCTTATCACCCTTTTAGCTTAAATCATTCTCTGTTGAATGCAATGACATGGCTGAAAACATCATGCTAAAAAGCATGGAAGCAAGCACACTTTTCTGCTTCACTCCATTAGTGAAAGGGAAAGCACGAGAACAATGTTCATTACCCAGGACCCATGAAACTATGCCATCATTAAACTGACACAGCACTACCATAAAATGGGTAAAGAGATTGTACAGTTTTTCTTATTTTACAGAATAACATGATGTGACATTTGGTAGGAACCTTAGTGTCCATTTAATCCAACTCACACATAAAAAGAATCCCTACTCTATTACACTTGACAAGTGATCATATACTTTCTATTTGAAGATCTCCAAGGAAGGGGAACCCATCATCTCTTAAAGCAGTCAATTCCACTTTTGGACAGCTCAAATTGTTGGAAGTATTTTTTACTGACATCTAGCCTAAAATTTCTCTCTTTGCACATTGCTTCACATTCTGTCCTTTGGGGCCAGACAGGACAAAGCTAATATTTCTTCCACTCAATAGTCCTTTAAATATTTAAATGCAGGCATCATGTACACCACCCTTTCTTCTCCTGGCTAAACTCTCCCAGTTCCTTCAATTGATTTTTATATGTTATGGATTCAACCACTAACCTGGTTGTTCTCTGGACACACTCAGGTTTATTAATGGCCCTCTTGAACCAGGTCCCCAGAATTGAACAAAGTATTCCAAATGTGGTCTAAGGAGGGCAGAATACAAGAAATCTCACTCCCCTATTCCTCAAAACTATGTTTTTCTAGTAGCTCAAGACTGCATCAGCTTTTTTGGGGGTGTGTGGTAAAGTTACCTCACCACATGTTGATGCGTATTGAACTTCCAGTCCACTAAACTCTCCCAGATCTTTTTTTAATTAATAACTGTTATCTAATTATTCCTCTTTTATATGTTTTTTTACTTTCATCTCTATTATTTTTTACCTTACTGTATTTGGTACAATACTCTAGCCTGCTAAGATCTATTTAAATCATTCTGTCATGCAATGTGTTAGCCGAACCTTCTTGGATTTGTGTTCAGATCTGACAGTAATGCTGTCTATGCCTTCATCCAAATCATTAATAAAAATGTTAAATAGCATAGGACCAAGCATGGATCTCTTTAGTACACTACAGAAGACTTGCCATGTTGACACGGAGTCATTAACAAGTAATCACCACTTCCATTATTAGATGTTCATCATTCAAATTTTTAATGATCCATTCTGATCTCATACAGTTGTGAGCTAGACAACACTCAGCTGAGGTCGCAAGGCTGTTGACCCATGCCAGTCTTAATCCTTTACCTGTCATCAAGTTTTGCCCAGGGTTCAGCTCTGGGGAAAAGCCTGACTTCTCTCTCAGTGGGTGAGGTTGGCTCCCTATTTCTTACAATTCATCGGGATCATCACACCCACATAGGCTTTCAGAGTAAAGTTCATAATTACAAGTTTTATTACCTTTGGCTCTACTCTAGGGCTTCCTCAAAGAAGAATGAAGGAAAGCAACAAAAGGTACTCATTGTATAAATGAATCATATTTGGGGCAGGTTTATTCCCACATGGAAAGTGGGTTGCTAAACATAAAAGAATTATAGTTTGTAGTACAGAATGATTAACTTATCAATTCAAGTACAAAGTACAACCATGCAGAGAGGCTAATATTCAAGCCACATTGGGACATCAACGGTTTTTGTAAGACTGCCAATTAGCTAGTTTACACCACCTCCACTCAGCACAGCACAATCAAACTCCAAGTGGGATCTTCATTCTGTTGTCACTTTCTTCTCTCTGAGGCTGACTCTTTCCTTGCCATTAGTCTGTTTCCACTGCTGCAGAAACTGGGACCACTCAGGTAGCCACTACCTTTGGTGCCATCTTGCTCCTACCACTACTGACACCACCAGCCCTGCTAGATGAAAAGAAATACAAAGAGGGAGATAAAGGCAGCCTAAGGCTCCTGTGCTGGCTCATCTTGTTAAGCTGCCAACTCCAAGATAGCATGTGGAAGAGATCACTACCACCCTATGATAGAGAAAGACCTTGAATCTCCCCATCCTTCACATCTTGATATCTGGGGAGTTGGAGCCAAAGAGGACTAACAACCAGAAACCTCTTTATGCACTTTGTCATGACATGGGGAGTGGGGTGTGGAATGACCAATGACTGCTCAATATCTGTCCCATCATTTTAAAGCATTCAAAAGTCCTTTCAGAAGTGGGTCAAGGCGGGGGGGCACAGTCAAGATGGTGGAGCGAAAGCAGGAACTCACTTGAGCTCTCCCCAAATCCCTCCAAATACCAGTAAAAAATGACCCTAAACAAATTTTAGAGCAGCAGAACCCGCAAAATGATAGAGTGGAACAAATTTCCAGCCCAAGACAACCTGGAAGGTCAACAGAAAAGATCTGTTGCACCAGGCTGAGAGAGGAACACAGTTCAGCGCACTGGAGCAGGCCTCAGAGGAATAAATCACTGGCAGCTATGATGGTTTTCAGACTTCTCAACCCAAAAACTTCAATGACAACTTAAAAGGTTAGTAGGACAGGTCTGTCAGACCTGGGTGAGAGAGGAGCATGGTTGAGCCCCAGCCCCGTTCAACAGAGATGGTAGAAGTGGTGGCACAGGCAGAGGCAGCAGCAGTCATGGCTGTGCTCTTGGGCCAAGAAGGTGGAGGTATCCAGGGACTGATAAAAGAGGCAAGAAAAAGCTTTTACAGTGGAGGGAAAAAGAGGGAAGTGAGAGGGAATGATTGGACATTACTCTCATCATATTTGGCTTAAGGAGGGAATTGCATACACACTCAATTGGTATGAAAACCTATCTTACCCTACAGGAAAGTAGGGGGTGAAGGGAATAAGAGAGGGGGGGAGCTGTTAGAAGGGAGGGTTGATTGGGGGAGGGGGTAATCAGATGCAAACTCTTTTGAGGAGTGACAGGGTCAAAAGAGAAATAGAATAAATGGGTGGGGTAGAATGGAAGGAAATATAGTTAGTCTTTCACAACATGATTATTATGGAAGCATTTTGTATGACTACACATGTATAACCTATATGGAATTGCTTGCCTTCTCAGTGAGGGAGGAAGGAAGGGAGTGAATTTGGAACTCAGAGTTTTAAAAATGAATATTAAAAATTGTTTTTTACATGCAACTGGGAAATAAAATATATAGTCAGTGGGGTACAGAAATCTATTTTGCCCTACAGGAAAATAGAAGGAAAGGGGATAAGAGAAGGGGTGTACGTGACAGAAGGGAGGGAAGATTGGGGGAAGGGGTAATTAGAATGCATGCCATTTTGGATTGGAGGGATGGTAGAGATGGAGAGAAAATTTGGAACTCAAAATCTTGTGGAAGTGAATGTTGAAAATTAAAAATTAGTGAATTAGAAAAAAAGAAGTGGGCCAACACATGCCCTGGAGCATCCAGGAAGTTCATCATTCCAAAAAGTCCAAGCAAAAAATCCCCTTATCCATGGACTTCCTGAACAATTCTAGGTAAACTATAGATGCTTGCTCCCTGTGATGGCCTTATAGGCTCATTTGGTCTGACTATTTTCAAATTTTTCCAGAAATCAAAGCCAAGTTCAATGATCTATAGTCTGCACACCGTATCCTACCCCTTTTTGAAAATGGGGACACTTGTCATTCTCTGGTCTTATGATGCATCTCCCATGTACCATGATTTTTCAGATATCACTGGCAGTGACTTAACAATCACACCTGCTATTCTTACAGCATCTGAGAATATAGTTCTTACAGGACAGGTGACTTGGATTCATTAAAAGCAGCTAGGTGATCTCTTTCATTTTCCTTACTTACCTTGAGTATTAACTCCCTGAAAGCTTTGTTCCCCTCTACTTCCAGGAAAAGGTCATTCTTAACTGAGAGAAGGAGAGGCAAATAATAATTGAGCATTTCTATCCTTTCTCTGTTGTCAACTACAACAATATCATAAAACCCAAGCAATGGCTCTCTTCTTTCTATGATCTTCCTTTTTATCCCAATACAGATGTTTTTTTTTTTTAAAAACCCTTGTTTTGTTTTCTTTAACCTGCTTTACCAGGTTTAGCTCATTCTGAGATTTTAGCATAGCGGGCAATACACTTTTTTACAGGACTGGGACTCATTCTGAAACTCATTTTTGTTTTCTGGCTTTGTTTCTGTCTTCCTTTTGAGGTCACTATGCATCTAGAGTAGTTATTGTAGACAAATTCCATTTTTCCTCCTCACTGGAATGGTTTTCCTTTTTGTCTTCATAATTTTATTCTTGAACATTTCTCACCCCTTCTGGGTTGACTTTCCCTGGAGCACTTTAATTGATGTGATCCTATCTATCTTCTCTCTGAACTCTTTCAAATTTGTTTTTCCTAGATATCACCATATATTAGACTATGGTCAGATTTACCCTTTTCTCTCTCAAACCCTAGAAGGGAATGGTCACTTTCCCCTCGAGTTGCCATCATGTTGATCCTAGCAATCAATTCTTCTCTGCTTGTGTGATTCAAATTCAAAATAGAATTTCCCCTCGTTGATTTCTTCACCTTTTTGAAGATAAAGGCATCACTGACATGTGAGAAAGTTATCAGCTTCTATATACTTTTGACAGAGAGAAAGCTCCAGCAGAGATCTAAATAATTAAAGTCTCCCGTCACTGCCTGTGTGCCAGGCTTGTGATCTGTTTCCCTAACTCCTCATCTATTTCTTCTTTTTGTCCAGGTGGTCTGTAGTATTTTAAAATGACAAACAAAATCACATCAATTTCTCCCTCCACTGATCTTTGCTAAATATTATCTGTCATGTTTGCCCCCTCTGTTTCCTGAATTTTGTGAAGTGACTATACTTTCTCTTTTCTTATCATGACTCTAGCGCTCATATTTTATGTTTTCCTCTTAGGTAAGGACTATCTATCCAGACCCAGGACAAATCATGGGTTTCATCTCACCAATTTTTGGTGATTTGATGGCACCTGTGAGGTTAAATTTGCCTCTTGCATTAAAATCTTTACTTCCTCTTGTTTGATGCTTAAACTTTGGGCATTTGTTCATATACATACCTGGGCTTAAGTTTTAATACTGACTCCTTTCTTGGAGCTTGTCTGCTGTGAATTTCTGGACATTTCAGTAATTCTTCTTCCTTTGTTATAGCTACTCTTTGTGCCATCTAACTGGGGCATTGATAGGCAGTCTCTCTCCCAGGGGGAATCTAAATGAAATACCCAGCCTTTCTTAGATATACTCTATTTCTAGTTTGTAATCAGTTAATTTCAATATTTTTAGCCCTTTCTAGACCATATCATTTGCACTCTGATCACCTCTCTCACCTTACCTATCTTCCTCGAATCTGTTGAAGGAAGCTCAACTTGATAGGTAATCACATTATTTTTTTCAGAACCAAACTTTCATATGACTTTTTCAGCCAGTTTCTAACCATGCTGCCTGGCATCTGGTTATCCTCCTCATGCACCTCCCATCTCATCCCGGACTCTGGCTCTGGGGCCTGGGCTCTGATAGGTGAGATTCATATTATCTTGCTTAGAATCAGGACTCCACATGAATTTCCAGTCATTTGTGTGATCTCTTCCTTCCCCACCTCTGCTTTCTGACTCTTGTTTACGATTATTTAGATTCTAGAGTGTAAGCTTTTTCAGGGCAGGCATTATCTGACTTGTTTACATTTTTATCCCCAGATCTTGACACTGTGCCAGGCACCCACACAGTAAACATTTAACAAATGTTTCATGTATTTATTTATATTCATTCATTCATTCATTCAATGGTCCAGAAGTCCAAACTCATTTTCAGGTATTAATGTCACTTTCTAAATTAAATTTTCTTTTTTTTTTTAACCATTGTTTTCAAAGGACAAGAGTGAGAAAAACCACAATTTATGTACCTATAATTTTCAGTTTCTTGTGCAAAACTTTATAACTGTTGGCAATATTTTAAAGTTCCTTCTGATGCTCTTTTTTCCTGCTCATGTGAATCACCAGAAGTAGGTTTTGATGAGTCTTTGGAGGTTGTCTGTTATGACTTGAATACATGCCCTTGGAAGACGCCAGACCTTTCTACTGTTAACACATCAACAAATACTCTAGTATTTTAGGTAGAAAATCACAAACTACTACTTATCTTCTTTTGAGCATTACTAGATGCTCTCTCATCTGTTCTCTTATGGCTTTGCTATTTGAAAGAACTATGTAGTATAGTGGACAGAGTATGGGCAAGAAATTCTTTGCCTTCTTTGAGGCAAGAAAACCTGAGTTCAAATCCTGACTCAGACACTTACTGGCTGCATAATCCTATTGTTGTTCATTTCAGTCATGTCTGACTCTTTGTGGCCCATTTGTTGATTCCTTGGCAAAGATACTGGAGTGGTTGGGCATTTCCTTCAGTTACATAATCTCTCTCAGCCTCAGTGTCCCCATATATAAGACAGAGATAAAAACAGCATGTGTACCTCACCAATTTGTCATGAGGAGCAACTGAAATGATATATGTAATACTTTGCAAGAATTAAAGAACTATATGTATTATTATAGATTATTATTATATCATTCTTTTAGATTATTGTTTATTTTATCATTCTTTGGAGGATAAACAACTTCTTTTTCCTTCTCAGAAAGAGTCACAAATCTGAAAGTAATTGTACAGCTGTCCTTTTTTTTATGCCCAACTCAACTCACTCTGTAGATTTGGCATTGTTTATGCAATGGAATCTAGAAGGACCCCAGGGATACACATGTCTTATCCCCCAAACCCAGCTCTCTTTTATGTATCCTTTGTTAGATAATTAGAATGTAAGCTACTTGAAAGTAGAGACTGTTTAGCTTGTTTGTATCTGTATCTCTAGCCCTTAGAACAATGCCTGACATACTGTAGATACAAAATAAATGTGTTCTCTCTATCTCTCGCTCTGCCTCTCTTTTTCTCTGTCGTTCCATCTCTTCCTGTGTAATTTTCTTCTACCCTCTGCTAGCGTCAAGTCTCCCCTCCTCCACCATTTCAGATTCTTTTTTTTTGCCAGTTGAAATCCCACTTGTGTTGTTCATGGGAACACTCCATTATCTCTACCAATTGGGCTGTGAAAAGATATTTTTGAGTCCCTTCACTTTCTCCTCCAGAAGAGAATCTATCAGCCTATGCATGGAAATAAATAAGTTAGAAAAGGTGGTGTTTCTGAGGAAGAAATACAGATATTGCGCGCTTGATGTCAGAGCAGAAAATTTCCCTTGTTTTCCATACTGCTTGAAATCTTTAACCTTTTCTTTTTCTCTTTAAACTACTTATTATACGTTGCATATACTATGTATAATATTATATATTATTATATGTCATATATACTATATATAATATTATACATTCTATCTCAACCTCAAGCACTCGGCTAAAACATTTACAGACAATTATCATCTCTGAATACCATGACCACTCTAGTGAGCTTCCTTCCTTTAATGTAAATAAGAACTCCCCAGTTACAGACAGCTTTCCACTTTTACACCTCCATGTTTCACCAATTTGTCCCACCTGTCAATCCATTCTATCAATTTATATTACTCTCATTCCATTTAATCTTTTCTTTTTAAAATTTTTAAAATTTATTTTGAATTTAAAAACAAAAAGACAGAAAAACCCATTTCCTTGTACACAGAATGACCCCAAAAGGATATTCTCAATAGGAATGTGAATGATTTCACATGGTTTACCTATTTTTTAAAAACCATGGAATAAATATTAAACATCATTTTCAAAGCTACCCTGCTTTTCTGTGCTTTTCTTCTGAGTTTTTTTTGTTCTCTGTTGTGTACTTTTTTTCTCCTTCCTTCTCCACCCTACACTAGAGAAAGCCACCATTAGACACAGATATAAATGTATATACACAAAACCTTACTCTACTTCTATTATGGGTTCTTTCGCTGGAGGTGGATAGCATCTTCTTTCATAGGTTCTTTGTAGTTGATTTAAGTATTTATAAGACTCAAAATAATTTGGTTGTTCACAGTTCTTTGAACAATATTGATGTTATGGTATACAACATTTTCTTCATCCTGCCCATATCAGTCTTCATTATTTCATGCAAATATTTCCATGTTTTTCTAAAAATCAACCAGCCTATCACTTTTCATAGAGCAGTAGTAGTCTATCATGATCGTATGCCACAACTTGTTCGGCTATTACCCTATCTTTCTTTGTATCTATCTACTATAAAGAGCTAAAAAAGCTAATATTCCTAAAATCATCCACTATAGAATTGTAAATTATTCAAGATATATGTGATTGGAAAAGGAGGCAGTATGGTCATATAGAAAAAGTGAGAATTAGCAGCCCAAATGTTGAACCCATGAAATATAAAAAGGGAATACCCCATCGATGTGATTATGACTCAGTTTTTTCAAATGACTAACATATAATTGGAAAGTTTTTGTGCCCAGGGCAAGCAGCATAAAATATCTCCTTCTCCATTTCAGTTGAGGGATGGTGGAGACCCTGAAAATACTGCTTAAAAGCCACTGTTGGGGAAGAGGGCATGGTGGGACAGGACTGGGGAAAAGCAAATTTACAGAACAGCTTCTAGGAAAGCAGTAGTGCTATATGTTTGATTATTGTCTCAAGTAATTATTCATACTTACTAGGTAGTAAGAAGAACTGAAAATGCTGTCAGAACCTTCTCAATTTTAAAGAGAAGGCCCAGTTGCTATACTTTAGTTATGGTTTTGAGTATAATTTTTGTTAATAACCGGCTTTTAGTATAATACCAATATTAATTTTATATTCTTTAATACATATATTGACATTTTATGGAGCTATAAACTTATTGGCTTCTTATGATTTTATTTCTTGATGCCAGATTCAATGAAGGCTATGATCCCAATCTTTCGATGAAAGCAAATGTATGGAACATATACATACATGTGTATACATTTATATAGAGATGCACATACATAAATATGTAATTTATACTACTATAATATATATTTATATATGTATGGCTACACATACATGCAGTATGTACATACTTTGAGAAGTTGTATAGATTGAAAATAGAAATAGTTTTCAAAAAGTTTAGGTATTTGGTTGAACATTTTCATCTTTTTATGCTGAAACTTTGAAGAGAAATCCTTCATGCTGTTCCACAAATGTTACTTGGTGCCTCTGTTAGATTTTCTTGCTTGAAATTTCTAATTTTATTACAGTTATTTTGTGCCCTATTTCCAGCCAAAAGGCTAATGAACTGATTTCTATACACGTTTCCTGCACAACTGAAAGATGTAATGGAGGAAGATTTTATTCCCGCAATGATTCCCTCAAACTAACTACACGGTGAAAATACATCGTGGGAGACAAAAAAAATAATGAAGACAAGCCAAAGGAAACTTCAGAACCCTTTTCTGAACCTCTGCTTTCTAAACTTTAATAAAGCATGTGGAAGTGTCATTTGGTAACCAGGGAAAGAGAGACAACCTCATTTTAGTGATGTGATGTTTCCTTTCTTGGAATAAATCTTACTCTTCAATGGGTCAAAGCATGAAGCTTTGTACTGTATTTTGTATATGGGAAAGACACCCAGAAATGGAAAGAAGAAAACCAGTAGTAGTGACTTCTTTGTTTTGGAATGTTATTTATTTTTATGTTATATTACATTACTTTTTTTTGCTTTATTTACTTATAAAAGTTGACTTTTCTAGTTTAATTTCTGTTTAGTTATTTTCAATTGTGTCTAACTCTTTGTGACCCCATTTGGGGTTTTATTGGCAGAGATACTACAGTAGTTTGCTATTTCCTTCTCCAGTTCATTTTACACATGAGGAAAAAGGTCAAATGATTTGCCCAGAGTCACACAGTTAGTAAGTATCTGAAGCCAGACTTGAACTCAGAAAGCTCAATATTCCTGACTCCAGTCTGGCACTATATCTACTCTGCCCCTAAGTACCCTGCCTAGTGAATTGTATGTTCATAAAAAGGTGATCAAATAATATTTGATCAAATAACAGACTGAAGCATTTTGCTCAGAGAACTACTAAATTGAGATAAAATGTACAGAAGTGTCGTTTTTTGCCACCAAAATATTTTATGCTTTTTCTTCTACTTTACACCGTCTCTTTCTCATCCATCACTATCATCCATTATCATAATTATCATCATTATTATTGCCATCCCACTACCATCTCATCATGAATCATGGATTGTAATTATTTATTATCATGTTATGTTCTTCCAAGTCACACATAAGCAAGTATGGATCACTTGTCATCTTCAGTCTTGAGAAGTACCTACATCAGTGAGATCAGAAATCTATTAGAGTTTTGCGATTTGTATTATGCTTACCTGACACACATCTTGAAATATCTTTTTTTCTTCTAAAAATGACCTCTTTTTGTTCTAAAAATAATTCTCAAGGTGTTTTTTTTTGTTCTAAAATGGTCTCTAATCCAGAGTTTTGGACTCCTTTCTGTGGCCATCATCAATGCAATCTATCAGTGTGTATTTTCATCAGAACAAAGCAGAATCTCACCAGAGACCACTAACTCATTTCCCAGAGGACTCTAAAAAGCCCCTTGATTGAAAAAAAAAACTCTTTGTAACTTCCAAACTTCAGACAAATTTGAACTGATGACCTGGGGGTGAGAGGCTGTGTATAACTTGATTACATTTTTTAAAAATTCCATTTTTTCTCATGAAAAGACACCTTCAGAACACAATGTCAGTTTATCTCTGCAATTTTAGACATCAAATAGCTTATTTTCCAGTTCTCTCTGGGTCAAAGAATGTTATTAAGAAGAAAAATGTAAAAAAAATATTGGTTTTGTAACAATTCAGTATCCAAACTGAAGACTCTAATAAACTCTCAAAAGTGCTCTTGCTTAAAAGTTCCTTAGAGTATAGAGTGGAGATAAAAATATTATCTAGGAAAAACCCTTCCTGCAATTTACATTAAAAACGAAATAAACCCTGTATTTCTCCCCTTTAAAAATGAAAAGCAAAAGTGAAACCCATCATGGGCTCTACTAACAGACATTTCTGTACTTCCATGTTGGTGCAAATTACCATGTAGGCTCTAGGCATTGAGAAGGTACAGTTCCATTTGGATGGAAGGTCATTTTGAAGGCCAGCATATACCATTTGGATTAACAAGGGAAAAGTAAGTGAGAGTTGCCTTCACATTCCTTCTTTTGCTGAAGAATTCTTTCAGCTGTCATTTCCTACTCTGTTTCTCAGGTCAGTTAAAAGCAACTGTATCCTAATTATTTTTCACATCCTCAGGATTAGAACTTAAGCTATCCTAAGGTTGCTGTCTACAAATATTTAGGAAGAAATTAAAACAACTGGTGCAATGCAATTAAAAAGAACAAGTCATTAAAAAAAATCACAAGCACATAGCAATCAATATTTTTTTCTTTACAGTACTTACTGGTAAACACCTGTGCAGAAAAGAGAGATTCAAGAATTGTTCCTTCTTTAATTGCAAGTAGAGGAAATGAGTTATAAGCATACCAACAAAATATGGTGAGGAAAAACTTGCTGGGTAGAAATAGGGAGGGTCAATGAAGAAGGACAAAATCTAAATATCGTTTAACATAAAGCCATATTTGATTGGAAGCAAAACATAAAACAATCCTTTATTCCTTCAAAGAGGAGATAGAGCTCTGATATTTAACAGTGGTGACTTTCCATGATGTCTTTGTCAGCAATATGGGTTCGAGTTATGATTTCACCGTTGCTATGATTGACGTTGTTACGGTTCCAAGAGCAGTTGCCATGGCAACAGAAGGGACTCACACATATTTGAGGTAATTCACCTGACCCAGCGTTCAAAATGAGCAAGAGCTGAGCTCCAACATTTCTTTGATAGCTCTCCTCATAACTCAGTGATGAATACTGCTGTTTCTCCTCCAACCAAAGGAGGCTGCTGAGATAGGAAGAATAAGGAAGGATTAGGAAAAAAAGGACAAATTCTTGCACCTGATTATACCTGCCCTGTCTGTATTTCTTCCTACTGAGCTGTTGTGTTGAGGATTCTCTCAGTTTTTTGAACCTTATCCTGGCTTGACTTTCAAAATTCTAAGAGGGCTCATTATCAGAGGGGACAGTCTATGCTGCCTAGGCTGAGATGTAATGTTAGAAGTGGATGAGATCTAAGGGAACATCTAGTCCTACCCCTTCATTTTACAGATTATGAAATTAAGGCCTAGAGAAGAAAAGAGATCTGCTTAATATTACATAGCTAGTAAGTGGTAGGTCCAAGATTTGAACCCATGTTACATTGAGCTCTGGTGATTTGGTGGTGAGGGATGATAGTTTAAACTTCAGTTCTAAGGATTCCTTAAAGGAAGTGTTTGCTAGGATTTTGGGTTATAAACCTACCAGGAACTTAGCCAGTGATGTATCATAGAAGTGGTCACAAAACACACACACACACCCCTATACAAACAGACTTACACAAGCAAGAGTGAGCATGAATTGAGGCATGTTTGGGAATATTCAGATATGTTTTCAAGGCTTCCCTCTTGAAGATAAGGATTCCCATATCTGTTTCTGCTATCAGTAACTGGGCTACATAAACTCCATGTTCCAAGATACCAAAGAACATTCTAATATGTCTCTTTTAGAAGATAATAGAAATTAATTTTTTTGGTTTTGTTTCAAATTAATTTCTAAATCAAGGAAGGCAGGAACTCTGTAGGAGAAAAAAAGGTTGGAAATGAAAGTACATTCTTTTACAAGTTGAGTCTTTAGATGCCATTCTGTGGAACTGGAATTTAGAACTTTATCCATCTTTCCCAGTAAGCAATCATCTGTGAAGAGCACCACGAGGATGCTTTAACTGCTCATAAACACACCATTCATCCACATATGAGAAAGGACATTCGCCTGACCCTGGATACAGTTGGATACAGTGCATTGCGAATAAAAATAGAATGGTCTTGTAACAGTGTCTTGAAGTAAGGAAGAATGTTATTTATCATATTTAGAACAATAATGTTTTTATTTGTATTTTTAGATTTTTTAAAAGTCTTATAACACAAAGCTGCCTGCCTTACTTTTATCCTCTGGAAAACTTTCTTTATCTTTATTGAATTTATATAGCCAGCTTGGTATAGTGGATAGAGTGTTGAACAAAAAATCAAGTCTTGGGTTTGAAGTTTGTCTCTGACATTTGCTACTTGTGTCATATCGGGCAAGTCACTTCTCTTTCTGAGCCTCAGTTTCCCTAATGTGAAAAACAGGGATAATAATAGTACCTAGCTCACCAAGTTATTAACATTAAATTAATAATTTAATTGTTATTAAATTAGTGAGATTAAATGAGATGATGTACGTAAAGGTTTGTGCAAATCTAAAACTTGTATTTATAAAGGGGGTTGATCAGGGGACCTCCTGATCAAATTATGAAGAGATAGAGTACATAGGTCTTGAAGAGATTAGAGTACATAGGTCTCTCCTTATTATCTCCTCCCCTACATAAAAATTAATAATTATCACCATTATTTTTATTTTTTACATTTTTTCATTGAAATTATAAAGGTGAAATTACATTTTGGGACAAGTTTCTATCCTCTAGTAGCAGACAGAATGGTGGGGGTGATGTGCTCCTTATTCTTTTCCCATATGATTTTAGTTTCTTCTACTAATTCTTTATATTTAGATATATTTATATCTTTTGTAGCTTATTCATACTTGGCATAATGACATCTATTAAGAATGATGTTAAATTTTTATGGATTAAATTTATGCTGGAGATAATTGTGGGCAACAATGATCTCTAGTTAGGAGATAGTCTATTTGTTAAATCTCAAGGATATTTTAATATCTGTGATAGGAGGATTTCTCATATATTAGTTTTTGAAGGATAACTCCTGTATGTAATTCTAGCTTCCTAATCATGTCTTTTTAGGTATTCAATACTTAACTACGTATTCAGTACTATATTATTCAGCAATATATTGCATAATTTTAACTTTCTTTGCAAAATATTTACTTATCAATAAATTAAAGATCCTTAAAGGATAATTTCTTTATAATTTTTGGTGGCAATGACTTTGTCCTGACCTGATATTATAAACCACTCTGATTCTATAAATATATAGTACTGTTCCTTTGCTATGTGGATCTTTTAGTTACTGGAAGAACACTGATAAAATCAGCTGAAGAAGAAACAAAAATTCTTGAGGAGAAACACAGAATGTTCTGAGGATTGAAGACAAAACTGTTTCTCAGATAAATGTGCTGAACGGACCTATTTGAAAGTAGAGCACTGATGGAGGTCAGGATGGCTACAGGTCATTGTGGACCATCTACATTTACATATGACTATTTCCAGAGTTTCCATGTTAGAACTGAGAAAGTATCAGTCAAATAATTGCTTAGGGATAACGGATTGATCCCCAAAGGACTGTTAGGGTCATACCTGTTAAAAAGGTGGATTTTTTTTGTGTTTCATCATCATGAGTAAAAGATGAGTCAGTAGGTCTAAGGAGACCTTGATTTGAGGCAGTAAACATAAGAGAGACGATGAGATGAAGACAGGTCAAGGGAAGAAGCTGAGTAGGTGACAGCTGCTTTGAGAAGGCTAACTACAGACACTGACAGGCAAGCTTTGCAGCTCATGAGAAGAGATATCTGGAGGAAAGTGGTTTACCTTCTGGAATCTGACTGAAGCAAAGCAAAATCCTTTACCGTTTGAAGATGTGTCTGGGTTTATTATTGCTACCTACAGCCTGAGACAGGAGAGATCTATTGGCAGGGTTGTGGAGTGGGGTTTGTGTGTGTGTGTGTGTGTGTGAGTGTGTGTGGGTGTTTGAAGAGGGCTATATTACTCTTTATTGACCTCTACATGCATCTATACATATGTGTTCATATATACATCTATATGTATATACATACACACATTATATATATTCCTTTCCTTTCCCTTTTTTTTAAAAGGAATTCATTTATCATATATCATATATCATATCATTAAATGAATATCCATTCATTTAAAGGAATGTAACACTTCTGCAGCACCCTATCAAGGGCAGTTGGGCACTAGAAGAGTTTGACTCTTCTGTGGCTCAAAAGTAGCAGGGCAGTGGCTTTGCCCAGTAGGAAAGTTGTGAGCACCAGAAGGGGAAACAATGGAAGAAAGGCGGTTTCCCCCTGTTATATCGACACATCTGATACAGATCGTTCTCTGACGGGACCAAATGCCATCATCCAGAGTTGTGAGTTGCTCTGGACGCATGAGTTTCCCTGCTCATATGCTTCTCTTCTAATTCTTTTTAAGTGGTTACCAACTCTTTCCCACAAATACTATATGGGAGTATGTGACTCAGAGTTATATGGAGACTGATTCTCTTGATTCTCTCTCTCTCTCTCTCTCTCTCTCTCTCTCTATAGATATATATATATATACATATGTGTGTATAAAATCACCTTCTATTGAGTAAATGGCATGATCATTGCTTTTGTCTTCCTGTTTAATAAATGTTTCATGATAATTTACATATGCACATGTATATATGAATACATGTACATATACAAACCTACAGAAATAAAAGTTAAAAAATAAATAATAATATAATTAATAATATAATAATAAAATAAAAAAGTAAAAATAAAGCTATTACAAATATATAAGACTAAGGAGGAATCGCCAAGAGATAAATGGTCAAAGCATATGAACAAATTTCTTAAAATAATGTTTACAAAGTAAAATTTTACACCCAGCAAATTGGCACAGATAAATGGGGATGGTCAATGTTGGAGGGATTGGAGAAAGAAAGATTCTGTGTAGACATAGACTCTGTGTGGACAATCAAAATATCCAAGCACATATAATTTAAAAAGGTCAATAAAAAAAATAAAGGCTCTAAATAAGCCAGAATATATATAGTGATTTTGGGGGTGTGTGTGTGTATGTGTGTGTGTGTGTGTGTGTGTTGTAGTCAAGGATTGGAAACAAAGTAGGGATGAGGAAACATTTTATAATAAACAGATGTAATGGAATATTGCTGTGCAGCAAGAAATGATGAATATGAATACAAGGAAACGGAAAACTTACATGAACTGATAAAGAGTAAATAAGCAGAGTTAGGAAAAAATGTGTACAATGACTACAATAATGTAAATTAAAAGAACAAAAACAAGACAATAGAAACTGAGTATTAAAAAATTAAAATGACCAAACTTGTCTCCAAGGAAGGGGTTTGAGAAGATACATTCCAAAACTTCTTTGTATGTTACAGCTGCCAAGTCCTGAGTGATGCTTACTGTGACTTCCTGATATTTGAATTGTTTCTTTCTGGGCACTTGTAGTATTTTTTTTCTTGAACTGATAGTTCTGAAATTTGGCTGTAATGTTCCTTGGGGGTTTTCACTGTGGGATTTCTTTCCTGCGGTGATCCACGGATGCTTTCAGTACCTATTTTGCCCTCTGTTTTCATGACATCAGAGCAGCTATTTTGTATCCTGCAATTTTGCTGAAGTTGTTAATTATTTCAACTAATTTTTCAGTTGATTCCTAAGTATACCATCATACCAGCTGCAAAGAATGACAGTTTTATTTCCTCATAGCCTATTCTAATTCCTTCAATTTCTTTTTCTCTTCTTATGTTAATTCTAGCATGTCTATACAATATTGAACAATAGTGGTGATAATGGACATTATTTCTTTGCCTCTGATTTTATAGAGAAATTTATAGTTTATCTCCATTATAGATAATGCTTGCTGATGGTTTTAGATTAATATTACTCATCATTTTAAGGTAAATTACATTTATTCCTATGTTTTCTGGTGTTTTTAATGGGAAGTGATGTTATATCTTGTCAAAGGCTTTTTTTTACATCTGTTGAGGTAGTCGTATCATTTCTGTTGATTTTGTTATTGATATGGTCAATTATGCTGATAATTTTCCTAATATTGAACTGCCCTTGCATTTCTGATATAAACTCCACCTGGTTATGGTGCATGATCCTTGTGGTATGTTGTTTCAATAGTCAAGTTAATGTTTTATTTAAAAATTCTGCTTCGATATTTATAAGGGAAATTGGTCTATAGTTTTCTTTTTCTGTTTTTGCTCTTTCTGGTTTAGGTATCTGGCACCATATTTGTGTTGTAGAAGGAATTTTATAAGACTCTACCTATTTTCCAACTACTATCATTTATATAGTATTGAAATTAATTTTTTAAAAATGTTTTGTAGAATTCACTTGTGAATTTATCTGGCCCTGGGGATTTCTTCTAAGGAGTTCATTGATGGCTTGTTCAATGTCTTTTTCTGAGACTGAATTATTTAACTATTCTATTTCCTCTTCTGTTAACCTGGGCAATTCACATTTTTGTAAATATTTATTCATCCAATTTAGATTGTCAGATTTGTTGGCATATAATTGGGCAAAACAACTCAATTGTTCTAGTTTCCTCTTCACTGGTGATGAATTCCCTTTCATTTTTGATACTAGCAATTTGTTTTTCTTCTTTCTTTAAAAAATCAAATTAACCAATGGTTTATATATTTTGTTGCTTCCCACCATCCCATAAGATCAATTCATGGTTTTATTCATTAGTTAAATGGTTTTCTTACTTTCAATTTTTATTAATCTCTACCATGATTTTCAAGGTTTCTAATTTGCTATTTAACTGGGGATTTAAATTTTTTCTAGTTTTTTTTTTTGTTATATGCCCAATTCATTGATGTGCTTTTTCTTCATTTTATTGATATATTTAGAGGCATAAAATTTCCCCTAAGTACTGCTTTGGCTGTATCCCACAAATTTTTGAAGGTTGCCTAATTTTTGTCTGTTAAATGAAATTATTGATTATTTCTGTGATTTGATTTTTTACCCACTCATTCATTAGAATTAGATTGTTTAGCTTCTAAATAATTTTTGATTGATGCTTCCATGACTTTATTAATTTTTGTATCTGAAAATGGTGCATCTATTCTGCCATCTTGGCTCCACTCCCCCAAAGTGTGTTTCTTTTAAACAACATATTGTCGGGTTCTGATTTCTAATGCATTTTGCTATCCATTTTTGTTTTATGGATAAGTTCATCCCATTTACATTAACAGTTATAATTACTAATGATGTATTCATCTCCATCCTAGTTTCTTCTTTTTATCTTTTTCTCTCTCCCTTTTTCCTGTGCCTTGTCTAAAGTCTGTTTTGCTTTTAAGCACTTTCCTCTTTTTATCTGCCTTCTTTATTTTTATCACCCTCCCTTTTTTTTATCCTCTCTTCCTCCTATTGCTTCTTGGTTAAGATAAATTTCTGTTACCAATTTTATATATGTTCATATTTCCTTTGTTTTGAACCAATTTAGATGTGGGTATGGTTGCCCCCCTCCCCATTTCCATTCCGCAAAAGTTCTTCCTTGCTCACTTTTTTAAAATGTAAAGCAATTTTCACCATTTCCCCTCTCCCTTTTTCTTCCTACTAGGTATGCCTCTTTCTCAACTTTCCATTTATTTTATATTATCTCAACATAACCAACTCACTGCCATACCCTTTTTTAATGCAGAATCCTTCTGAATGCCCTAATAATGGTAAGATCAACAATTTAACATTATTGAATGCCTTATGATTTCTCTATCTGGTTTACCTTTTTGTGTTTCTTTTGAGTCTTCAATTTGAAATTCAAGATTTATATTCAGATCTGGTCTTTTTGTCAGGAATGCTTGAAAATCCTCTATTTTACTAGATATCTATTTTTAGCTTGAAAGATGATCAGTTTTGTTAGGTACGTTATTTTTGGTTGTAATCCTAACTCCCTTGCCTTTCAGGATGTTATATTCCAAGTCGTTCACTCCTTTAATGTGGTAGTTGCTAGATTTTGTGTGATCCGAATAGTGACACTTACTTGGTAATCTGTTCCTTACCCAGGAAGGGACCCTGACCTCTTTGAATTGAAATAAATACTTCTCAGGGCCCCTCCTCCCTTGGGACTAGAAAAGATACTCCTACTCAACGTTCCTGATCTCTTGGAGTTGAAAATATTGCTGCTACTTAGGGCTTCCCCTCTTTCCTTGAACTATAGTCTAGAGGGGAGTATAGATAATGGAGTTGCCAAACAGCTGCCCCTCACGTCTCCCACTTTTTGATTAAAAAAATACACCTTTTTGCCTTTGAACTATGACTCAGAAGGTAGTATAGGCATTGTAATTGCCAAGTAGTATCTAGTCATATGTCCAGTGCTAGCACAGGGGTGCCATAATGTCTTTTCTTACCAGTTGCCAGGAACCCTTACTATCTCTGGCTTGAGAGCTTCTGATGCTGCTGCTGCTTCTATCACCACCACCAAGTCCCACCACTGCTATTTCATCTACATGGCTTCCTGGTCAACCTCCTTCTCCCATGTTACAGATCTCTCTGCCCTCCTTGTTATCTTAGGCTAGAAGAATGTCTTAATTTGACTTTATCGTTGACCCTGCCACTCCACAATTTGATTTGATACATTCTTTTAACATTGTTTTGAGGGGAACGTTGGGAGAGTTCAACCTCCTCTATTCCATTATCTTTGCTCAACTCCAACAAGTTCTTGTTAATATCACTTTCAAAATATTTTTACAATATGACCCCAGATTTATGTTTGAAGACTCCAGTCCCAATCTTTTCTTTTTGCTCTGCATTATAATTTTACAGTGATCTAGTCCATGAGACATATTGATATCATTGGAGAAAGGCTTCCTAATAAGGAAAAACTGTTTTTATTTTTCAGTGGAGCCATTTTAAACTTGGAAGGCATACTTTATTCTCTTTGAGAGAGTTGATAATGGGTTTAAGGCTAGGAAGAATCATAAGGAGATCAAACTATCTTCCCCAAAGATGCAATTTTTAA
This sequence comes from Bettongia penicillata ogilbyi, assembly GCA_023548195.1. NCBI lineage: Eukaryota > Metazoa > Chordata > Mammalia > Diprotodontia > Potoroidae > Bettongia > Bettongia penicillata. Next base: position 4,077,347 of record JAJHZJ010000226.1, read on the forward strand.
TATATATTCTTCTTGACATTACAGTATTGGTGGTGGTTTCTAAATAGAGAAATTTTCATCTGGACAATACTTGCTTTAATGTTCTAATAGCGAGCTTCTTGAGGACATGGACTGTTTTCACTTTTCTTTCTCTCATCAGTGTTCAGTATAGTGCCTGACGCATAATAAATGCTCAGTGTTTGTTGACTGATTGGATCATGTATTTGCCAAAAATAATAATCCATGAATATAGAACTGAATCAATTCTCTGTGGGCAGTATGAATGTTATTGTGCTTTCTGACAACTGGCCCAATAATCTCCAACATCAATTAAGAAGTTGTACATTTGGGACCTTTTTGGTAAATTATATTTACTCCTCAGCCAATATATCATTTTTTTTGTATTTATTGTTTGTGTGTGTTCGTAAGCACAAGAAAATAATACATTGGATGCAGCTAGGTGACTCAGTGAATAGAATGATGGAACTGGAGACAGGAATACCAGAGTTCGAATCCAGACTCCAACATTTACTAGCTGTGTGATACTGGGCAAGTCACTTAACCTCTGTTTGCCTAAACTTACTAGAGAGGGAAATGGCAACTTATTCTATTATCTTTGCCAAGAAAACTCCATATGTGGTCATAAAGACAAAAATGAACAGCAAATGTGTGTGTGTGTGTGTGTATGTGTGTGTGTGTGTGTGTGTGTGTGTGAGAGAGAGAGAGAGAGAGAGAGAGAGAGAGAGAGACAGAGACAGAGAGAGAGAGACACACACACACAGAGTATGAATGCTTTGTGTCAAGTAGATAAACGTGAAATTAGAGTAAGTCTGTATTTAAAGGGATCACTGGTATTCTTTTCTTTTGGTAGTACATATGTGCTACTTTCCATTAAGAAATGTAGGATCAAGCTTGTGTTTGATAGGAAGCTGGTAAAGTGTTTTCCTAGTATACTAGTTCATGGGATGCTGGAAGCAATTGAACCAATAATTACAAATTTTATCTGGTCTTGTCATACTCTAGTTTTGCAGAAAACAGAGCTTTTACCACCTCTCTTTGTTATATTCATTTTATTAACAGTGTCAAAACTTACTATTTCACATTTAATCCAACTTGCATTTTAATTGTATTGGACTTCTTTTGACCAAATAGATGAATAGACAATTTCCATTTCCCCAGTCATTGAAGGTTGTCATACTCTGATTTCTTTACTTATCAGGATTCTGTAGTAATTTTTTTATATTAAGTTTTTATTTTGTTATTTTCAAAATTAATTGCTGTCATTCATTTTTTGGATGGTGCCAAGATGAATTGCTATCCTGCTATTATGTTTTACATAGTGTTCTTTGAGCCATTGTGTAGGCAGATAGAATGACTCCTTTTTTGCAGTTGTATTAGAGGTCAAAATGCAAGTTTATCATCTGTAGTATGGCTGAAAAAATGTTCTGGAGAACTCCAGGACAGCGATATGACAGGGATGATGTGTACCATGTTCTACTCCCACATTTTCATTTTTTACAATAGGTATGTTTTGGGATCTTTTCACTCATTATGCTTTGAGTATTTGGTATCATGACTGATAGTTTTAGAAATTAATTTTGATGATAATTTTAAATTTTTTTTATTAAAATATTTTTTCAATGTTCATTGATTACTGTTTTGGCTTGACATATATAGATAACATTTCTATTTAAAATCATCCTTCTGTTGAAATATACTTTATTTACTGAATTGTCAAAGTTATTTTGGAGTTTGTTTTTGTAGAAGGGATTCATTGTCTTCCAATTTATAAAAGATAGCAAAATCTAGCGGATAGTTCTAGGTAGTTGATAATGTCTTTCTAAGTATCTGGTACATGCCAAGTTTTTGCAACCTACAAGTCTATGTTACACAGTTTCCACTACTTTATTGTACAATGTATATAAATGAATAAATTGGGGCTCTTTAAAGAGAATCTAATTTTTGGTAACAATTATTCTGATTCTGAATCATGATCACAAAATTTTCCATTTCCTTAAAAATCTGCATCACATGGACATTTGTTTGATGTTTCTTTGTTGACATATTATTGGTTTAGTTAATTTGGTCATTAAGCATCTTTTGATATTCATGGGTCTTGGTAGCTCTGTCTGAAGATAAAATTTTTTGGTTCCATATTAAAATATCCTACTGTTGTTAGCTTTAATTTTGTGTTGGGAAATGAGGATTGTTCAAAAAACGCTTCTGTAGTTTTAAAAATCTGTTTATCATGTATTCTGTTTAATTATTTTGTTGCTTTTTTAGTCAGTCAGTAAGTAAACCTTTGTTAAATGATTGCCATGTGCCAGGCACAGTGTTAAGGACAAAGAAAGGCAAAAGACGGTCCATAACCTCAACAAGCTCACAATCTAATGAAAGTGAAGTGTTATTTTTAATAATTGTCTACAGTTATTCCTTTATCTTAGTTATATTTCATTAATATGCTATTTTATAGTTTATATCAAGTTTTAAAATCCAATATGTCAACTTCGCAAGCCCGTATATTCACCGAAGACAGGAATTACTTTGTTTTTGTATCTCCAGCATCGGACACAGAGCTTCTCAATAAATGTTGGCTGGACTCTATTGATTGGATTTTTATAGCAACCCAGTGAAATAGGCAGAGAAGGGTAGGGGGTGGGGACATTATACTCTTTGCGCCGATAAGGAAATGATATCTCAGAGTTACTATTCTGTGAGAAGAACCTAAGTTTGTGGGAGTGTGCCTTCCACTAACCTTTACCACCCCTATTCTACCATGCTTGTAGAATTTCCAATGTGATGTTCTCATGAACATTTAAATTATACTAAACAAATATTTGGTCTTCAGGTTGTGGGACTATATACTGCTTTGACATCTGGAGAAAATCTGACAATGAAGACAATGGAATAAGGCAGATGGTCCCAATTTTCCTGTTCTTGGAGGCTGGTCAATTTCTATTCCCTACTCACTGGGCTTTGGGTCTTGAGGCAGGCAGAAGGCTGATTTCAGTTTGGAGACACTCTTGGTTTATCCCCAATCCAAAATATTGGGAGAGATTAGATCAATTCCAGTTATCTCTTAATTAGAGGGGCTCATTCCACCTTGGCATCAGGGTTGCTTTACTGATGTGGTCAGACTTTGATTTATCGCCCAAATCATCCCCTGTACCCTTGAGAGGAACGAGCCAAGGGCTAGGTCTGATCTCCAGCGTAGGAGTGCAGACTATGTTGGCTATTTGCCTCACTCCATTTTGCATGGTCTCAGTTGGTATAGACAGAACAAAGTAAAAAGTGCCATGTTACAAACTGCTTTGCAGAGTGACTCGTTTGTGCCTCCTTTGAGACTCTTCTTGTTTTCTAGTTTCTTAAGTTCAGGAAAGCTGGTCTAGGCATTTAGTTTAATTTATCGCCTATGGCTTGGTAATGAGGAAATTAATCCAAAATTAATCCACTGAATCTCATAGTCTTGCTGTTCCAAGTATTTCCGAAACTTAAGGCAGTTATTATCCTGGTGAGTTAATTCATTACAGATATTTGTATCTGGTCACACCCAAATAATTTTCTCCACTGTACTCACAAAAGGGCATGGGGAGTAAAGGCTGTTGCAACATATTATCAGTGATGCATTTTGATAAAAAGGTGGTGTAAAATGAATCATTGAGAACTGGTACCACAAAGGGAGCTTATATTGTAGTGAGATGAGGTATAATCAATGAACAGTTCATGTGTTATTTTGGTGTCACGTATTAAAAATAACAGAGGAAAGCCTATAGTACATGGGGTAGCTCATAGGATCACAGAACCATAGATTTAGAATGGCTGGGACCTTAGAGGGCATTGAATCTAAGGCTCTCACTTTATACATGAGAAAGCTAAGGTACAGAGGTTAAGTGTTTTGTCCCAGGTCACACAACTAATTCGTATCTGAGGTACGATTAGAATGAAGATTGTCTTGACTCTTGACTCCCGTGCTGACCACAGAGACTTTGCAAAGACATCAACAAGAACTTTATAAGAAAATAAATGTAGAATGATTGCAGTCATTACTAGTGGTGTGGAAATAACCTTTGATTCATACTCAGAAGACTTGAGTTTTAGTCCTTGCAATGTCACATGCTCTCCGTGGAACCTTGAACAAGTTGCTTATCCTTCCTATTTGCCCTCCTCTCCTGATTCCTGTACTGATATGTCATCCCTTCTCCCCTTTTCCTCCTAGTGCCACCAAACCTCAGTTTGCTCATCTGTAAAATGGGGATGTAGTATCTGATCTACCTACATTAGAATGTTAGAACAAGAATTTAATCAGTGGATGTAAAACTGCCTTGTCATCATAAAATATTAAAAATATAAGGTGTTATTACGATTATTGAACATTTTTTTCCTCTCTTTGGCCATAGTAACCCAAGAAACAAAAGGGAGAAGAGGAAAGAACAATTGTTTATTAAGTCTATTTTGTACCAGGAACTAAGTTCTTTTTAAATATTATCTCCTTTGATCCTCATAGTAAACTTGGGCGATAAGATCTATTATTGACCTTATTTTACAGTTGAGGAAATTGGGGAGATGTCAGTTAAGTGTCTTGCCCAAGATCACATAGCTAGTGAATTCTCAAGATCAGATTTGAACTCAAGTCTTCACTCCATCCACTGAAACTACTAAGGACTGTGTGGTCCCCTTTTACTTCTTAAGTTGTCATGAAGTTTCTAGATCCTGAATATTGGCTGTTGTTACTGTGATTATAGGATCATTTTTCAGTCACCAGTGAGTTGACTTATTGTTGATGGAATGTAATCACAGTAATATTAACATTCCTGCTGTAAATGAAACCAGAAGGTATAAGGAAGTTAGAGCTAAAGTTAAAGATGGTTCATATCCTTGCAAAGCCAAATAAAAGAACTGATAAAGTTGGTTTTGTCATGCTTCCAAATACAATAAGAAACATCATTTTTGTGGCACGTTTGGTCATCTTGTCTTATAGAACTCAGGATGAGCACAAGAGCAAAGACCACCAAGAAGATAATTGCAGCTTATCTACCAACATCTGTTGCATAAGATGAGGAGGTAGAAAAATTCTATGAAGTAGTGAACAAGACCACTTATATTAAATCAAAGTACAGTTTAATAGTGGTAATGTAAATGCAAAGATGAGAGTAAGGAAGGATAGCAAAAATATGCCTCAGGGTTAAAGAACAAAAGGAGCTAAAGACTTCATGCATATATACCAAAAATATTTCCAAGAAAAGAGTTGAAACACCCCAAACGAAATCAGAAAAAAATGAAGATTTCATTTGAACAGAAATTAATGACTAATTATTATCCCACATTCTCCAGGAAGCCTTCCCTAATCACTCTTAATTCCAGTACTTTCCCTCTTTTAATTATTTTTTATTTATCCCATATGAAGCTTACTTTGCATGTATTTGCTTGCATGATGTCTCCCCCATTAGACTGCAAGTTCCTTGAGGGTAGGGGCTTTTGTCTTTTGTCTCTTTTTGTATCCTCAGTGCAAAGTACAGTGTCTGACACATAATAGGCATTTAACAAATGTTTATTGAATGAACACGCATGGAAGAAGATATTATGTATAATTAAAACAACTCCAATCTAAACTATTCAACCATGTCATTAATGCCCTAAGATAGAAAAGGAATAAAGGAAGATACTTTGACAGGAACTTTCACCATTTCCCGGATCCAGTGAACATTTAATTGACATAAAACAAATACTACACAGAGGATGCCAAAAGAACCTGAAAACCTTGTTGAGCAGTCAATTTGGATCTATGAAAGTGGATCTTGGATCCATTGCCAGGGCAGTACTAATTTAGAATATAAATTCATTTATAAAATATTTTGGAGGAGGATGGTGGAAGATAATCAGGAGTATCACTTCATAAAGCAGAATGAATGAAGGGTAAAATAAGTTTGCAGAATATCTGGTATGAGACAATTATGGCAGATCTTTTCAAGGACATGAAAAGATGAAAGTGGAAGATGAAAAACCAGCAAGAAAATCTGGAAAGTATCTGCTAAAAATTCTATAATAATCTAGTTTCTTCATCAGTGGCCCTGTAACCACATCTAGGTTCCAGTATCATAGTTTCCTGTGCTTATTAGGCAACAAATAGCACTAAGGAAAACAAAGATATGAAGAACAACTGTACATAAGGAAGAAGTTATGTTAGAGGGGGCACAAGTAAGAGGGCATTGACAGATTGGTTTTTAAGAGATCTGAAAGAGGGGGAAGATATAGAATTAATAGATTAACTGAAAAAAAGGTGATCTATAATATATCCACATATCTATAATATATCCATAAATGTACCCATGTAATTATTTTCTCATTTCCCTCCATATCTTTATGCCAATTATCTACATATGTATTGAGGGCATTCTTGGTAAAAAAAAATATGAGGAGGCAACAGATAAGACTTTTGTAAGTAATGCTCTGTATTAGACCACACAATTACAGTCACGTAATTGACTAAAAGTTTCATTCAGAGAATGAATGATCCCACGGTATTTATTGTTTTTGGCTACAAAAAGCATTTGGTTTGGTAATAATAATAATAGTTGACATTTACACAGCACTTGACACACATTATCTCATGAAAACCTTACAACAACCTTCTGAGACACATTTGATAAATATTATTAATTATCCTGATTTTACAATTTTTGATCCCCAAATTATGGAGCCAAGATTCAAATCCAGTCCTCCCTGCTCCCTACAAATTCAGTTCTCTTTCCAATTTTCTTACTGCTTTCTTCATTACTCCCTGCAACCATTTATGGTGACGGGGTGAGACATTTTCAGACATATAAAACTATATCTCAGGTTTCATTATAAGTTCATCTGTTGGCTGAATTTGTTGTGGTATTGGGCAGATCACTTATTTGTGTCTGAATTTTACTATCGTTAAGCATAAAATATCATATAACGCTACATACTTCATAGGATTTAATAATGTAGTATCAGCAAAAGTGAAAATGGAATAATGACATTATAGTTTTGTTCGGTAGATCTGTTCTTAAATTTTGATGAGTAAAGAGAGATTTAAATATGACTATGAATGACAGAATATGGAACAAGAGATTTTAAGTGGGTATGGTGAACTAAAAGAAAGTTTGACAGAACTAAAAGGGAGCTTAGACTACAGGATTCATTCGTATGGACAACCTACAGAGCTTGCTTGTCAGTATATATGTCTTGGACAGGCTTTCCAAGTGCACAATTAATTAGTCACAAGATGAGGGTAACAGACTGAAATCCTTTGGGAAATGCAAAGTTATTTAAAGGCTCAAAACTTCTCCCTTGAAGAAAGACCCCTATTTTTTAACACTAATATTTTTCTGGTGGAGAGGCTGCATGACATTTTGGATAGATAGCAGATCTTGTAGTCAGACCTGTATTTGGGTACTACCTCTGACACATATTGGCCATGTGGCTTTGGGCCAGTCTCTTAACCTCTTAGTGACCCAGGAAAATCCTTAAGACTCTAAATAGTGGAGTAGGCACTGATCATTTTGGGTAAAGAAAGTTTCCTGCTTGGGAGTATTACATGCCAGTAAAATCACAGGTCAGGTTCCTCCAGCCTTATCCCCCTTCATACCTACCAAATCTCCTTCTCCTCCAAATCTCCAATTCTATGTAGCTATAAGTCGCAGAACTTTATAGTATGAAAAACTGAAATTTAGTCACACAAAGGACAATAGAGAGATGTGTGGTGGGAGTAAGTAGGGTACAACTTATTATAAACAAGGAATTGCAAAAGAGAAGCTGAGTATAGATGTATCTACAAAAAGGGTATGAATGAAAAAGATATACTAATTTTAAGGAAAGAGATGAGGATAACAGTTGTACAGACATGGGCTCCAACGATATCTTTCTGAAGTTAAGAAAAAGTGAGGAAGGCCTTCAGCATGTTGTGGTAAACATGGATCACAGTGAAAACAGACAGGTATGGATGGGTGATCTCTATTATTGTAAAGAATAACTGTCAAACTGTATATATAAAAGGACTCGAGTGTTGCCTAATTTAACTAAAGAGGCTAATTGGTAAAGTAGAAATTACATTGAAGTTGGGATTAGGAGAAAGAAGGGAAAAAACCTTCATTAAGTGGCTGCCATGTGCCAAGCATTGTGTTAAGTACTTTTACAGATATTGTTTCATTTGCTCTTTATGACAGACCTGAGAAGTAGGTGCTAGTTATTATCCCATCTTGTAATTGAAGAAACCAAGGTAGACATAGGTGAAGTTCTCAGTGTCACATCGCTAGTAAATGTGTGAGGCTGTCAGGTCTTCCTGATTCCAAGCTCTGTTCTCTTTTCACTGCATGACCTAGAAATCTGAGAACTTCTGTCCTAGGTCTGTTATTAACTTGCTGTGTGACCATGAACAAATAAATCACGTCACTGCTCGGAGTTAGCGCGGGACATGTTGGTTTCTAAGATTCTTTCCTTCTCTGCTATTTGGGATTTTAAGATTTTATCTATTCTAGGACAATAAAAATCATCATTTTCAATTTCAACTGTACAAGATAGTCCTTTCATTCTTTCCTAGTTGATTCCGTACCTCAGTCTCCTCAGAAGACTTTCCTTGCCTCAAATCTGTCCCGAATTCAGTCTTTCTTCCAAGTAGCTGCTGAAGTGATTTTGTTGAATCACAGATATGACCATCTTACTCTCCTATTCAGTAATGTTCAGTGGTTTCCTAGAGTTCCTCAGATAAACATAAACTCTATTTGGCCTTTAAAGTCTTTCACAACCTATTCCCAGCCCATCATTCTAGCCTAATCAGACATTACTCTCTTTCCCATATTCTGTGACCCAGCCAAACTAACCTCTCCCTCTCAGCACTCCGTCACCTACCTCCATGTCTTTGCACTGGTTGTCTCCAATTCCTGGAATGCATTCCTCCTTACCTCTGTTTCACAGAATTTCTGTCTTGGTTCAAGCCACAGATTACACATCTCTTCTACGTGAAAGTTTTTTTGGCTCTCTGCCAATTTCTAGTTCCCTCACAGCAAAACTACCTTGTATTTGATTATTATATATATGTATATATACTTATTATTTATTATTTGTTTTATATACATACATACATACATATACACACACACACACACTTCCATAAAATAGTCTTTTTGGCAAGTGTACATTTTAAGTTTGAACAATATGGCCTGCTCATTGGAATTGTGCTCTCTGGAGCATAGTTGGAATGCTTGGCAGTTTAGTTTGAGTAAGGACTCACTGTCTGGTACCTTATCCTGCCAGGTGATTTTCAGAATCTTCCTAAGACAATTCAAATGGGAGCAATTCAGTTTCCTGTCATGGCACTAGTAGACTGTCCAGGTTTCACAGGCATACAACAATGAAGTCAGCACAATGGCTCTGTAGACCTTCAGTTTGGTAGTCAGTCTAATACCTCTTCTCTTCCATATTTTCCTTTGGAGCCTCCCAAACGCACTGAGCTAACTCTGGCAACGTGTGCATCAGTCTCATTGTCAATGTGTACATCCTTGGAAGATACACTAACAAGGTAAGTGAATTTATCCACAGCATTCAAAACTTCTCCATTTGCTGTAACTGATGGTTCCGCATATGGATGGTGTGGTGGTAGCGTTTTCTTGGTGTTAGTCATTAGGCCAAAATTAGCACAAACAGCAGAGAATTGATACTGTGTTGCATCTCAGCTTCAGAGGCTGCATTGAGTGCATAATCATCTGCAAACAGAAAATCTTGCAGCAACACTCCCTCCACTTTGGTCTTCGCTTGTAACCTTTTCAAATTGAAGAATTTGTCATCAGTACCTCGCACAGGGAAAGCGATCACATGGTGAAGAAGCGATACAAAGATAGTCTCAAGGTCTCTCTCAAGAACTTTGGAATTGATTGTGTGCCACGGGAGACACTGGCTTAGGACTGTTCAGCATGGCATGACCACATCAGAAAAGGTGCTGCGCTCTATGAGCAAAGCAGAATTGAAACAGCTCAAAGGAAACACAGGATGTGAAAATTAGAGAATCCACCCCAAATGTTCACACAGACTATTTGTGCCTGATCTGTGGTAGAGCATTCTAAGTTCATATTGATCTGATCAGCCACAGTCAGATACTTTGAAACTTGACTATCATAGTGATATCATTTTGGTCCTCTTTGAGAACACAGGACAACCACCAACCAATATATACATTTATTCATATACATATATTTATATATATTTTTGTGTGTATACATGCACACATGTATACACATACATATGTATATATTCTTCCTCCCATCTCCCTCTTTAGAATTCAAGATTATTATAAGTAGGGATTATTTTATTCTTGGCGTTTCTATTCTGAGGACCTATCAGAGTATCTGGCACATAATAGGTCCTTAGTAAATGATTATTTTGTTTATGGATTGATGCATCACTTCTCTCCCCAGACACTTCTAGATACTGATATATGCAAAGAGTTTTTCTAGAAAATCTCTAGATTTGGCCCTTGAATGTTTATTTCTGATAGGCCCTTTTCTGGGCCTTCATGTTCTTTTTCTTCTAGTTATTTTTAGTTGTAGGCCAAATTCATTGAGCTCCTTTTTTTCTCTTTTATTTATATGCATATTTAAAGATAAAAATTTCCCCCTAAGTACTGTTTTTACTGAATCCTATAAATTTTGGTATGTTGTCTCATCTTTGTCATTCTCTTTAAAGAAATTGTCAATTTTTTTCTATGATTTTTTTTGAGGTACTCATCCTTTAGGATTAGATTGTTTAGTTTCTAATTAATTTTTAGTCTCTGCTTCCACAGCCCTTTGTTAAATGTAATTTTTGTTGACTTATGGTCTTAAAAGGTTGATTTTAATATTTCTGTCTTCTTGATTTTGTGAGGATTTTATGCTTTAATACATGGTCAATTTTTGTTATGATGTCATGTACAGCTTATAAAAAGGTATACTCTTTTCTATTTCTATTCAGTTTTTTTTTCCAGAATTCTAGCACATTTAATTAAAAAAAAACCTCTATTCTTTTTAATTTATTTCTTATTTATTTTATGATTAGATTTATCTAGCTCTGAGAGGGAAAAATTGAGGGCCCCATTACTACAGTTTTACTGCTGTGCTCTGCTACTTTATTGCTTGTGTTTACTGCTATGCTATATCATTTGGCTCATATTATATTTAATTTTAGTATTACTTCATTGTCTGTGTGCCTTTGAGCAAGACGTGGTTTCTCAACTTGTCTCTTTTTATTAGGTCTGTTTTTGCTTTTGCTTTGCCTGATGTCATGGTTGCTACCTCTGCCTTTTTATTACTTCAGCTGAAGCATAATCGATTCTGCGGCAGAACTTATTTTAATTTGGTGTGATCTCTGTTTCAGGCATATTTCTTGTAAGCAAAATATTGTTAGATTCTAGTTTCTAATCAATTCTGCTATCTTCTTCCATTTTATGGATGAATTCATTGCATTCACATTCACAGTTGCAATTACTTGCTGTTCATTCTTTCTACCCTATTTTTCTGTTTATTCTTTTCTCTTTTTGTGTTGTCTATCCTCTAAAATCTGTTTTGTTTCTGACCACTGCCTTTCTTTATCTATCCTCCCTTTTATCACCTGTTGATTCTATCTTCTTCCCTTCCCACTTTCCTGTTGAATGAGATCAAATTTCTATCCCCAGTTGAGTGTGTATATGGATTTTTCTCTTTCAATGAATGCATATTAAGAGTGAGATTCAAGCTTTCTCCTACCCATTTTACCTTCCATTATAAAACTCTTCCTTGTGTGCCTCTTTTATGTTTGATAAATTCCGCCATTATTCTTCCCTCTTTCCCCTTCTCCCTTTGGATCTCTCTTTCTCACTCTTTTTTTTAGCTCATTTCAGTCATAATTGACTTACTCCTATGTCCTCTATGTGGAGCCCTTCTATCTGTCCTAATAATGATGAAGATCTTAGAATCTTCTACATGGATCTTCTTCCCACATAGAAATGTAAACAATTTAACCTATCTTCCCACATAGAAATGTAAACAATTTAACCTATTGAATCCCTTATGACTTTTTAAAAAATCATATTTATCTTTTTATGCTTCTCTTGAGTCCTGTATTTAAAAGTCAACTTTTCTATTCAGCTCTGGTCTTTTCACCAGAGATGCTTGAAAGCTTTTATCTCATTAAATATCCATTTCACCCCCAAAGGATTGTGCTCAGTTTTTCTGAGAAGGCTATTGTTGTTTGCAATCCTAGTTCTTATGCCTTCCAGAATATCATGTTTTAAGTCTCCCTCTTGTTTTCTTGTAGAAGCTCCTAAATCTCGTGTGTTTCTGACTGTGACTCCATGATACTTGAATGGTTTCTCTCTTTGATCTGGGAGCTCTGGAACTTGACAATAGCTCCTGTTTTTTCATGTTAGCATTTCTTTCAGGTGATGACAAGTAGATTATTTGTTTTCTATGATCCCTTGGTTCGGGGGCAGAGCCAAGATGGCGGAGTAGAAGGACGCATGTTTACGAGCTCCGAAACCAAAGCCCATAGAATTAATGTAAAAAGAGTCCCCCATAACTTCTGGGTGAATACAAGGTGTGCAGAAGCAGAGTGGAAGAGATTTCCGTTCCAGGGAGCCCTGAAGACCCGTCCCCAGGGTCCGGCGCGCCCCGGAAAGTGGACCCGACCCCCAGCGCTGCCCTGGCCAAGGCCTCAGAGAAGCGGATACGAGCAGGCTTCAGAGACGGAAGCTGAAGCAGCCGGGAAAGTCCCTCCACCCACAGAAGCTACAGGTCAGTGAGAAAGAAGGCCGGGCTGAAGGAGAGGGGAAGCGGGGCGTCTCCGTGACTCAGGCCCCCTCGGGAGGAAGCAGCGGCGGCGGGGACGGGGGCAGGAAGTGGCGGAGGCAGAGGTGTGGGCGGCGGCTGAGGCGGCAGCGGCCCAGGTCTCAGGAATCCCCCAACAGCAGTCAGGATCTTCATTACGGAAGATTCCCGCATAAAACCGGACAGAGCTGAGCCTGGGAGACGGCCCTGCCCCCACCCCGCTCTGTTACTGAAGGCTTCTGCTTAAAGCCCCCAAGGGAGCGGGATTTGGGAGGCGGGCCCCCCACCCCGCCCCCACCCGTTCCATTCCTGAAAGGCTCTGCATAAAGCCCCTGAGGGATCAGAGTCTCGGAGGCGGCCCTGGCCCCACCCCAGCACCTGAACTAAAGCTCACTGATTGACAGCCAGCAGGAGGAAAGCCCATTTAAATCTCAGAGGCCAAGCACTAGCTGGGTGGATCCAGGCGGGGGTGGAAAGGAATCTCAGAAGTCAAGTAACTGGCTGGGAAAATGCCTAGAAAAGGGAAGAAAAATAAGACTTTAGAGAGTTTTTTCCAACAAATGCAAATGATCCCGACCTTCGGATCTGATGATGAGGACGTGTCCTTGCCATCAGGGAAAGACGTGGAGGGCGGGGCCTCAGTACCCCAGACACCCCAGGGGGGTGGTGGGTGGGCTCAGGCCCTGGAAGAGCTCAAAAAGGATTTTGAAAAGCAAGTTAGACAGGTGGAGGAAAAACTGGGAAGAGAAATGTCAGAGATGCAACAAAAGTATGAAAAACAGGTCAATACCTTGGTAAAGGAGACCCAAAAAAATGCTGAGGAAATTAACACCTTGAAAAATAGGCTCACTCAATTGGCAAAGGAGGTTCAAAAAGCCAACGAGGAGAAGAATGCTTTCAAAAGCAGAATGAGCCAAATGGAAAAAGAGGCTCAAAAGCTCACTGAATTTAATAGTTCTCTCAAAATTAGAATGGAACAGATGGAGTCTAATGACTTTATGAGAAACCAAGAAATCACCAAACAAAACCAAAAGAACGAAAAAATGGAAGAGAATGTGAAATATCTCATGGGAAAAACAACTGACCTGGAAAATAGATCCAGGAGAGACAATTTAAAAATTATGGGACTACCTGAAAGTCATGATCAAAAAAAGAGCCTAGACATCATCTTCCATGAAATTATCAAGGAAAACTGCCCTGACATTCTAGAACCAGAGGGCAAAATAAGTATTGAAAGAATCCATCGATCACCACCTGAAAGAGATCCAAAAAGAGAAACTCCTATGATCCCTTGGTTCTATGATATTAGAGCAGTTTCCCATGTTAATTTCTTGAAACATGCCATCTAGATTCTTTTTTTGATTGTGGCTTTCAGATAGCTCAATAATTCTTCAAGTGTCTCTTCTTGATCTATTTTCTAGGTCAGTTGTTTTTTTCATTGAGATATTTTGCATTTACTTGTATTTTTAAATTTTCTTGATCATATTTATTGTTTTTTAATGTCTCATGAAGTCATTAGTTTCCACTTGTCCAATTCTAATTTTTAAGGAATTTTTTTTTTTGCGAGCTTTTGTACCTCTTTCCCCATTTGGCCAATTCTTTTTTGAAGAGTTATTTCATCAGTGAATTTTACTATTTTTACCATTTTGCCAATTCTTTTTTTTAAGGTATTATTTTAAGGTATTTTTAAGGTATTATTTTCATTAGTATTTTTTGGTTCTCTTTTACCAAGCTATTAATTGTTTTTTCATATTTTTCTTCCTTGCTTGCATTTATTTTCCTAATTTTCCTCTAGCTCTCTTAATTGATTTTGAAAACCATTTTTAGTTCATCAAGGAATTCTTGTTGGAATTGTATCCAATTCACATTTATTTTCCTTTGAAGCATTGTCTGAAGTTGTTTTGATAGCACTGTCTTCTTCTCAGTTTGGTCTTGATCTTCCTTATCACTGTAGTAGCCTTTTCTGGTTAGGTTCTTTTTTCTGTTGTTTGTACATTTTTCCAGTTTTAGGGCCTCTGATCCCTTGTGACCAAAAGTATTTCTTTCTGGCCTTGAACTATGACCTAGAAATGGGTATATATAATGGAGTTACCAAATAGCATCTGGTCCTACACCCAGTGCTAGAACAGGCATCCCCTGTAGTCTCTTTCTGAATAATTGTCTGATTATTTTAGACTCGTCTCTGGCTCAAAAGCTCCTGAAGCTACTGCTGCTGCCCACCAAGTCCCACCATTGTGTTGCATCCATGTGGGCTATTGACCAACCTCTCTATCTCTGCTTCACAAATCTTTCCTTCTGACCTCCTAAGTTGTCTTGGGTGGAAGAATTATTTTACCTTAAACTTTGGTTGACTCTGCTGCTCCAGAATTTGATTTGACATGTTATTTTAAAGTTGATTGGAGGAAAATGTTGGGAGACCTTGGCTGCAGTGCTTCCTCTACTTTGCTATCTTGGCTTTCTTTCATATTCTTTTTCAAATAATTCTATTGAACTGTATCAAATCCAGTTGATTGTCATCCAATCCAGTACTTTAGAACAATAAGCATTTAATAACTGTTTATTATGTACAAGACACCATACTAGACACTGGTGATATGGAGACAAAATGCAAAACTGTCCCTATTTTCAGGGAGGGTAGAGGAGAATATGCAATATTTAAAGCCTATAAGTATACACATGATAGTTTGAGGAGGAAGCATTAAGAAATACAAGGATCAGGAAAGTTTAGACTTGAAGGAAGTCAAGGATTCTCAGAGAGAAGGAAGTCAATACTGGCTCCAAGGAATCTGCCTATGCAAAGTCACAAAGGTAAACTAACTCAGCTGAGTTGTCCTTTAGTGTGTGATGGTGTCCTCTTAGCAGACTTATGCAGGTTTGAGGAAAGTACATTTTAATTCTTTAAATTTACTCTGTCCATGGAAGCTGGACATAGGGACCGAGGTAGTCAGATTTATCATTTGGAAACAGAAATAGGCATCACTTGGCATTTACTGTGTGAAGGATCAGACAAATTCAGATGATTATTTACTGAAAGAGTAAGATCACCGTCATTATTTTGCTCGGCACAGTGACAAAAGATCACCAGTTTTATTTGGAAAGATCTTTGTAGATCCTTTGTTCCGCAAAGAAATGACTTAAACTCATGTCAGGTAGAGGGCTCAGCTTGTTCCCTGTGGAAAAAAGAGTTGATTAGGAGGGAGCCAATCTGTCCTTAGCAACTGCTGCACACACACAGCTGAAGGAAATGAATGTTGGACCCAGCTAGTTTTTTTTCCTGTTGGCACAGTTCAGGACTCATACACATCTGAGAATCAGTCCAGTTCTGAGAGAAGTTTTCAAAGTTAAAAAAACCTAAATTATCAAAATAGAGTTTGAAAGGGGGCCAGGAAAAATTGCCTCTTCCCTATTACTACCACATGTGCCTCGGGGTTATGCCTTAACCTCTCTCCCATCCTCCAAATTGTGGCATACTAGGAAGCTATTTCCCTACTTCAAGAGGGCTCCTAATCATGTGTTTCATTTTTTGTCACTTGAAATCCAAATACTGCATGGAATGCTATCATCACCCACAACTTTCTTATTTTGTTACTAAGAGGTCTCATTTTAATTCAGCTCACCTGCAAAGCTTGACACGGTGGTGAGTTAAGGTTGTATTAGCTCTGTTAGAAAGTGTCTGCTATACTTTGTAATATTATTTTTTTATCTGGATAATCACTTTGCCCTCATTTTTTTCCCCAGGATACATGCTGAAAATAAAGCATATTACAAAATCCAATTGGTTTTCAATACATATTTGCAAGCAATGCGTATAAACCAAGATAGTGAGTGCAATTTTTTAAAAAAATGAACGCTTTTAAAAAAATATCTCATTTCCCCATAACCTTTCCCCAGTCCAGATAGAACCCTGCCTTATAACAAAGAAGCATAATAGATCATATATAACAATGTATGCCTTATTCCACACCTATAGTCTGCCACCTGTCTGCAAAGAGGAGGATGTCAATAGTGCCCCTAAGTGCTGGTCAGAGAACAAATTGATCTGCATTTATAAGATTAAAGGATCATAGATATAGGGTTGTAAGGGATCACCAAAAATCATCTAGTCCTGTTCCTTTATTTTACAGGTGAAAATCTGAAGCTCAGCAAAGTTATATAGCCTGCCCAGTTAGACTCCATTTTCTTTGACTACAAATCCTGTGTAATGTTGTCTCTACACAGCAGCTTTGTGATGTAGAAATTAAAGTGCTTTGTACAAAGTTTTTCATTAACAAACGAGGGGTATAATTCTTAGTAAAGCATACACAAGTGTCCTTTCTCCATGTCCCTCTTAAACTGGTTGGTTGATTGGTATCCTGAGTGTTAACCACTGGGCTGCCTTATCTCTCTCCCTTCCTCCTCGCATAAACAAATTGGAATATTCCAATTTTGTTCCTGTACCTCTGAAGATGTTGGTCATTTATATGGCCTTGGATGAACTAGGCCTGTGGATAAATCATGAGGTGACTGCACCTTCAGATTCAGAATCATCTCCCTTTAAACTAAAATTAATATCATCTTTGAGTTACTCAGTTGCTGAAGGACAAAGAGAAACTCAGAAATCCTGAGGACTGTTGATAACTTTGTATGGTTATTTAAAATATTGTAACTATTTATAAAGAATGACTCAGAGCTTGACCCAATAGATAATTTTGGCTCAATTATTTTGAAAACTCTTTTTTTAAATGGCAGCACTTTCCAGTAATGTCATATGACTGAAAAATCGTAGAACACTACAGTCTTTGTGAGACTGAAATGACAAGTTACTCAAAAGACAATTGGGAGAATCATAGTAATAGTAAATAAACTATGGTATATTACCAACCCAACATTTCATGTAGAAATTTGAACAAATATATAATAAAAAGATGTGGGACCAGAAAAGGAGGTGGGGTGGTCATGAAATGAGCATAAGATACAACAGATGAATAGCCTGTGAGTTTCCCTGGTAAAACCTAGAGGAAGGCTCCTAGATGATTTGATAGATACCTTGTGTAGGATTTATAGGAGGATATGAATAAGAAAACATTGGTTTAGAAGCTGTGGATAGGTTGTGAGCTGTACCATTGGTGGGAGTATGGATATTGATGAAATTATAGATTCACTGAAATTGTGAAGCAATGCTGGAAAATAAATTTCTTTAGTGCTTAAAATGTCTATAGTTATATGTACATTCATATAAAATTCATAACTATGAATGCTCAATGCAATAAATTTTATATACTCTGTAGTATATGAGCCTTATAGAACAAACTGAATATTCATCTGCTAAAATGGAATTGTTATTCCATCAATCACGTAGTGCAGACATGGATATTCTTTTCCGTGACACTGATCATAACCCATCCATGCTTGCCTGTCATAACCCACATCCCACCATAAGTTTGCCACCTGTAATGGCAGTTGTGGAGTTCATGGCATAGTGTAATGTATGATGGGTGGGTGCTGTGATGGGAATTGCTGTTCTCAGGTATGAAATATAGTAAATCACTGCATGAGGCATGTTGATACCCACTACTCTCTAGGTTAAGTCGCTTATTTCAGCTGGTCTTCACCAAGGCAGATTTAGATTCCCAGAAACAGACCATCAGCTCACAGTTGCACTCAAACTCTATCATTGCTCTAGAGCCAAATATGTTTAGGGGAACTATGCTCTCCTATTCATTGCTTTAGCTTTGGAGCCTCTACCCAATGCAACCAGCCACTCACAATAATGACAACTTTAGAACGTAATCGTAAATATTTACTGAGCAGTAAGGCAAAAAAATAATAAGATCATAGATACCAATATATTAAAGTTACTGCATAAATAATAAAATACATCAGAATACATATATATATATATATACATATATATATATATATATATATATATATATATATATATATATATATATGTACTCTCTCTCCAATGCACTTAGTATCTGTGAGGAGGAGTGGACAGGGGAGTGCACAAAAGAGAAAAATTCATGTGCTTAATGTGGTTAAAAATTTTGGACCACAGGTGTTGATGTCATACATTTGGCAACATTTACGTTACACAAAACTGATTCTCTGCCCACTCACTCCTTGAGTGTTGGTCCTTACCACACTTCAGATGGGCATAACCTTGTTTTTTTCTACTGAATGATAGTATTCCAATCTAGCTCAATTTACAATCACTTTTAAAAAGTGTATTTAGAAAGTATTGTATCTTAACGTGAGTAGCCATTTTCTTTAATACTACTGTATTTAAAAATTGGACAATCATATCACTCTCCTTTTTTCAGACTGCATGCAAAAAATATAGCACATTACACATTTGAATTTGTTTTCAACATACTTTGCAAGCAATGGACATATACTAACATTGCGACTTCAATAAAAAAAAAATGCTTTGTTAGTGCCTGTTTTTTTGTATCACTTTCAGTTCCAAATAACCTCGCCTTGTCCAAACAGAATCCTCTCTCATAATAAAGTTGTTAGATGAAATACAACAACTTATTTGGTATATATGGCAATGTGTACCTTCCTTAGCACCTATAGTTTACCAGCTCTCTGCTAGGAGGATGGTAAGTTTCAATCCCTGTAGCTAAGGTTAGTTTTAGGTATTTTTAATAGTGACCCAAAGTGATTATCAGGCAATAGAGAACTGAATCGCATCTAGGATCAAAGGAGTATTGATCTAGAGCTCATAACTGCCCAGGGTTGCTGTAAGGATCAAATGAGATAATATTTATAAAGTGCTTAGCATAGTGTCTAGGACCTAGTAGGTGTTTAATAAAAGCTTGTGTTCCTCCTCTCCCTTTAAGCTAGACAAGAGCAAAGCTCATTCATCTGGTGATCTCTCTGACACACAAATCAGTCCAGGAAGTTATTCATTGACTCAAATAACTCATTATTCAATCAGATCAGAGATCCAAGCAACAGAACTTAAGTTGACTTTTTTGATTGTGACAAAGCTAGCCAACAAATTACAACGCAAATATGCTATAAAGTCCTCTCAGATTTTAACTCTAAACCAGTTAGCAGTGGAGAGTAAAAGGTTTTTATAAGGAGCTTTGCATTTCTCCAAATTTTGATGATGCTGAAGGGTGATAGCTGTTACTGAAACCTGTGGCCAAGGAAATGGCCAAACAAGAATCCTTTAACTGAAGCCTTCTGTCAGTTGACAGCATTTAACTGCCACAGCTCCAACAGAGCTGTTTGCCCTCTCCCCAAGCTGTGCAATCAATTTGGCTCCTCAGATTTAGGGAGCAAATTCTTTCAGATTCCTCTACCAACTATTCCTATCCACGCTGTCATCTTAAATGAGAACTTCTTATTTTCAGTGACTTACTGATTACTTTCATCAAATTTCTCTTATCAAATGATTCATTTCAAATCATGCCCTTGTTATCAAATGTTTATGTGATTTCTCATTTTCAAAGTTTTGTTGTTTTTAGTTTTATCCTTAGTCATAAAAGAGTTACAGACAAATGAGTCTGAGGTATCATGATGCCCCACAGCTCTAAACTTTTCAGCTATTCCTCTGATTCTTTAATGTCTCTGAAACTGTCTTTATACTATCATTTCTACAATTATTAGCAAATAAAAGATTTTTTCTTTGTCCCCTTAAAGTATCAAACTCTTACCACAGAAATGAGGTATCATTCTACATTGTTCACAAGGTCATTTGAGCTTATACTTACACTATAGTTCATTTTCCATACAAAACTGCTCAAATCCCATACAAAAAATGTTTTTTGATATATGTATATTCTCAGTTTGTATTAAAGCAACTACCTTCTCTTTTTGGTGTCAAAATGTTCATCCACTGCAGTAACAATATTTTAATATGACAGTTGATATATGTTTTTTCCTTTATACAAAATTTTTTTTGTCTCAACACTAAGGTATTCCATTTTTTCTTAAAGGAATAGTAAATACTATACACTCAACATATTGGAGGGCTTCTGAAATTGTAAGAAGAACAATGGAGTACTTGAGCTGCTTAGTACTCAACATTTATTCTCACCACATGTGACCCAGTACACAGCCTGTTCAACCAGCACACACTGATTCAGACTAATAAGTTCTATAGGTGCAGCTGGCAGCTGTATCAGGAAAGGAGATAACAGTTGTTGCTGGGTAAGGCTGTGTCCTTGAGCTGGGGAGAAGCTGCGTGGGATAGTATTTTGATACTAGGAGAAATGTGATTTTTAAAGAGAAATGTGATTTTAGAATTGGGGCCCAAGGTAATGTATCCAAGCTCCCTATCACTATTCATGACAGAAAGGTAATGGATTTAGAATGCAGAATGAGACATAAATATGTATACACAAATTTATACACACATATGTTATCTATCTATCCTCATATATTTGAATATAGCCATTGAGGGAATATATTTTGCTTGATTATGAAAAAACATATTTGTAACAAGATATTTGGTTTTCTTTTTCTTTTCTAATGATGTGGTGGGTAGAAAGGAGAAAAATAGATTTCAATTTGTTTATAAAATGTAGATAAGTTGGGGGGGTGCTATAGATGTGAAATTTTGCATATACTTTCAGATGAGGTCACTATCAGTTTTACTTAATTGTTTTCCTTTCCTACAAGAGACCTCTCATGGAGTTGGATAATGATAAATGTTTGTAATGTAAAAGCAAAATTTATCTATAAAACTTAAAAATGACAATAAAGTTTTGAACCCAGGTGACTGGAAAGATAGTGGCACCCTTGATAATAATAAGGAAATTTAAAGAGGAGGGTCTGGGGAAAGATAATAAATTCTGCTTGGTACATATTCAGTTTGAGACATCTATGAAACACCAAGTCTGAAATTTCCAAGAGACAGGAGGTGATACAGTGCTAGAGATATAGACAGAAATAGTAATTGAACCCATGGAAAGTGATGAAATCCCCAAGTGAGATGAAGTGGAAGTTGAGCCCAGGTACTTTGACTCCATATCTAATAGTTTTTCTACTGTACAATACTGCCTCCATCATCTAGTTCACTCTCTATCCCAAACATTGGGGAAATTCCCTCAATTACAACCCAGGCAAATGATGCTCCAGTCTCCACTTAAAAGTCTTTAAAAAGGAGGGGGAAATCTGGATAGTGAAAATCTTTGGAAAATTTGTTCTTAAACTGAATTGAAATCTGCCTTTCTCTTTCTTTGACAATTACAGCTTTTTTTTGTCTTTTGGGTCAATCAAAACAAGACTATTCTCTTTCATCAATAGAATATCAACTCCCTGAGATGAAAGCTACTCGCATCTTTATAGCATAGATCCCTTCTAAAATTGATTGAATTGAATTGAATCCTAAAGTATAACTCTTTAGAGAAAGACAATGATCATGTCCCCACTCACTAAGTTCTCTTAGTAGACCCTAAATATAGTTCCCAGTCCCTTCCTGGGTCTTGTCTTCCTTCAGTACCATCCAATTTGAGTATTTGTTCATATAACATAGTAGCCAGAAAGCTCCATTGCCACTTGCATACCATCAAACAAAGCAAGCACAGAGAAGGAGCCACAGATTGGCACAAAATGAATGGAGGGCCTAACCACTGCACCACCCTCCTAGTCCTGCCCACTCTTGGAAGGATTGTGCCCAATTGTTTGCAACTCTGCCACTAGTGCAACAAGAATTTTGCTTTGCTTGCTTGTGTAAATAGAGCTTCAAGGGAGTGAATTCCTGGAATTATTCGACCTCATTTATTGTCAGCTACATAATAGTAACTGGACATTTGGCTTACATACTTGAGAGGCTTATCCTGTCCTATAATGGTGATTCTTTTCCCTATTATTTGCAGTATTACACTTGTAGAGATGAGTGGGGAAGAGTCAAAGCCAGTAGATGTAGTCATTACCATGATCAGACAACAGGGCAAAGTCACCAGTGTATGATGTCTATCATGCTGAGCTCCTTAATGGGTGTAATTTAGTTAGTCCTGCAGTAAGAATTCTTTAGGTCATTTGCACTGGAAGGAAAAGCTAATTTAACAAGGTTGTCACCTTCTCTAAAGTGTATTCAATGGCTTGAGAGCCTGAGAAATTCGAATAAAGGGGAGGGATCATTGCTTAAAGCATTCTCTTTCTTCTCCTTCTTTTCTTTACCCTCATTCAACCAGGAATGTCAGAAAAATATGTCCAAGGACTGGAGAGAGATAAAGAGAGAGAGGCTATATTCCCCACCCCCTTGCTTTGTTATTTCTTTTCCCCCTCTTTGAAAACTAAACGTGAAGGCAACGCAGCTTGTGTGAAGTGGGTGAGGTGCTTGTATCTCTCAGTGACATTACTGAGGGGGATAGGGGCCAGAGGTGCCCAGGTGGGGCTGTCAATCTGAGGTAACATCAAGGGCTCTTACAAAAACAAAAGGGAAGAAAATGGATGTTTAATCAATAAAGCTGCTCTCTGCTTAACCTTTTGTTTTTTAACCAAGTTTCATCCAGCTCAGAAATGGAGCCTGATATTTAACATATAAAAGGAACTTCAGGAGGTGAAACCTTTGAGGGCATCCTGAGATAGCAGAAATGGAGCTCAGAGCAGGGAAGAAGAGGGGAAGAGGGATGATGGGAGAGGATATCAAATGGATAGCTAAATGCTGGGTGCTATTAGGAGCCAAGGCTGAAGAGCCCTCTAGGAAGTGAGCTGAGAACAAACATAGTGTTAGACTGGGAGGGTGACAGGCTGATGGTTCCTTCTGAGCACTGAACTCACTTAACCTTTTCTTACTTCTAGAAATGAAACTGGGACATAATGCAAAAGAAAAAAAAAACAAGAGAAAAGAATACATGACCCGATTTGCATTAAATAGATGCAGATAACACATACTGTAATCCTAAAGATTTATCTATAGTCAATTCTTTGGTTTTAACTCTTAAGGAAGCATTGGTGTGGATAATCAAAGATGGTGGCTGTAACAAGGAAATTTTTACTGGAAAGCTTTTGGACCATAGATACTAACATCACAAGCTTAGTTGGGAAGTGAAGAAAATTATTCAGTGAAATTCTTTGATAAATTATAAGGAGGATGGCTAAGCCATATTCAGATGTGCTGGTCTTTTTACAATATTCCTAAAAGATGTGACACTTAAAGTCAGAAAACCTGGTAGGTTTAAAGCTCAGTTCTATCTTTGATGCCTATGTGATTTTGGTAAGTGACTTCACTTACCTTTGTTTAAAGAAGTTTAAATTTTTATTTTCAGTTCCAAGTTCTCTCTCTTCTTCTAGTGTCTCCCCCACCCATTGAAAAGGCAAGAAATATGCTGCCCATTATGCATACGGAGTCCTGAAAAACATTACTGCATTAATCATGTACTTAGCTTCTTGGAAGCATAGTTTTCTCACATGTAAAAAGCTTGCACTATCTACCTCACACAATGTTCTGTGTCTCAACTGAGATCAAGTATATAGAGTGCTTCATAACTGTATAAATATGTTATTAATATAAATCATCATGATCATGATTATTCATATAGTATCAGAGTACAGAACTTGAGGATGGTCTCAATCAATTAACCATGGAACAAACACCTACTATGGGCCAGGATTGTGCTAAACACAGGGGATACAAAACTGAAACTGGAACAAGGTGCTTTCATTCCTTTGGGAGGGACAACATATATATGCTTAACTATAGCATCCACTCGAGGGCTGCATCCTCAACTCTCAGTCCATTCCTGTGAAGGTGAAGTCCCCAGAGGACAGCTGACTAATTCTTTCTTTAATGTTTTCATGGCAATCCCCAAAGGTTTGGGATTCTAGTACTGTTTCTCATGCGCCTTCACTGGTGTGCTCCCTATTGATGATTATCCACACTTTATTAGACTTTAGAAAGGTTATTTACTAAAAAAAAGGATAGCAAGGATAGAAGTTATTAAAAAAAGATCCCCAAATAAAGGGCAAACTCTTTCCTTGCATACACAAATCCCAGGGGAGAGTGGTCTTAAGATTGAAGTGTTAAAGTAGTGAGAAACTTCCCTAGGGAATACAAGGGACGTTAGGATGTTTGAGCATGATGTTTGTGACCATGGAATAGATCAAAGCGCACTGGGTCACCCATGGACTGACCTGGTGATGGCAACCATAATGAGCATGAACATGTATTAAGACCTGGCTGTATGCAGAACACTATCCTAGTGAGGTACTGGGAGAGAAAGATGGATGTGGCACAAACACTGCAGGAGTTAACAGTCTAACAGGAAAGAATACCCAGGCACAAATCACTGTGCTACTAGGGAGAATGTGATCTCTCTCTAAGGAGAGGAAGAGGGAGAAATCCCAGAAAGTCAGGAAAAGATCCCTTGACTTGGAAGGGATCAGAGAAGGCTACTTGGAAGAAGAGAGGTCCTGATTTGGACCTTGAATCAACGATCCCTATACTCAAGCAGAAATGTTTTTTTAATTTAAAAAGCAGGTCAACCTTCCCTTTCACCAAGAAGCCTATGTCATGGTTTCATCTTCTTTCTTTCCCTTCTCAGATAGATGTCTGGCTCCCTGTGAGCTCTGATTTACCACAAACGCCCATTTTTGCCATTAGTAATTTGTCCTGCAGCACTGATAGTCTCCGTTCAGAGAACATTCTGCCTGGGTTGTTTATGGGTTGATATCTTCTATAACTTTTATCTGTGACCTTGTGTTCTTAGATTTAGTGAGAAACAACTGATTAATGTCAATTTGGTCTTCTCCTTTTAGAACCTTAATAGAAAGCATTCTTATATCCCTTATATCCATCCCCCACAGCATACTTCTCAGATCAAGAAAAAAAGGGCAAGTTCAAAACGTATCACCTCTATATTTTTAAATCCACATACCAATAAAGATTTGTTATTTGGCATTAATGACTGTCCCGGGTTACTGCAACAGCTTCTAGAGGGGCCTAGAGATTTCCAGAAAAGAAACAGTCTGTGCATTTTACCTAATATGAAGGAAAGTACTTAACTTGAGACACTAAAGTGTTAAAAGGAGACAGACAATGGAAGAATGGGCAGATGTACATAGGGATACCAGTTACCTAAGAGACAGAGAAACAATTGAATCTAAAGAGGGGTAGAGCATATCTGTGACTTAGTGAGAAGGTCTGGACCCTCTGAGAGATAAATCTAGGAAATTAAATCTAGGAAAGGAGGAGGAAGGGATGATGACCATGTGATAAGCATCCCTCTGGATCCAAGATCAAGGTTATAAGAAACTTTCATAATTCCTTCTGATTTGGTATAGGCACATATGGAGTGTTTTTTTAAAATATATAATAGAATTAATCTGAGCTTTAGAAGGCCAGGTATTTTAAAGAGAGGAATGAGGTTTCACTAGTGTATATTTGATTAAGTTCCTGTCTGTGATGTCATAAGCAAATAAGTATCAATTAGCTAGGAAGGTAAAAGTTTGTAGAAAAAAATGAATGAACAAATGAATGAATAGAAGAAAGAAAAGACAAAGGAAAAATATTCAAGAGTTTACTGTGTGCTAAAGACTGCTAAGCACTAGATACACAAATAGAAAACAGTAACCCTGGTCTCCAGGAACTCATAATCCAATAGTAGGAGAAACTCATAGAGGAGGATTCAAACACAGGGTGAAAGGAAAGGCTGGGTGGTACTTAGGTGATGGGACAGGGCAGACTGAAGTCTAAGGATTGACTCTAGGGAAGATCAGAAAGTCCAGAGTCCCTTAGGGGTCATGAACAGGACACAGGGCAAGGCACAGTGAACCTGTCTCAGAGAAGGGGCAGGCAGGGGTAACAGGCTCTGAAAGGACTCATTTAAAGCACAGGAGGTCTGTTGCAAAAAACTCTAGACCATAGGTCTTTCAGATTACAGATTACAGTGAATCCTAATTAACTTTAGTTGTTGCAAAGCACCCTTCCCTCCCTCCACCCCAGAGGTTTATAAGAGTCTGAGGATCCTCTCCTTAGCACAAGCCACTGGGGGCAAGTTCATAATAAGTTTTTTCAGTCTGACTTCAAAGATGGTGCTGTCGCAGCAAAAATTCTGAAATGGATAACTAAGTCTAGAGTACATGCCTTACTTTTCTTTATGCGTTTGCCCTCTCCACCCCCATTTTGCCCCTTTTTTTGTTCTTTTCCTTAGTGAATCTCAGCTTCATACAGTAGCTTCGAGGTACCATTTTACTTTCTGGGAATAAGGGGAACCAGTGGAATCTGGGTTCAATGACCTTGCCTCTGTCACCTTAATTACACCTTCTACTTTTTCTTCAATCTGTCTCCTCATTCTGGGGTTTCAGCTGAAATCATTTCTCAAGGATCCTTTACCTTTTCATAGAGTTTGTCCCTATTTCATTTTGAAGTTGTGTTAGACCCCAAAGGTAACCTCGTTTTCAGGTCCTTCCTTGGCATCATTTATTCATTCTGTGAACTGGGCCCTGACTCAGAAATCCCCAAATGGCAGGCAGAAGTGTGAAAATTGGCTTAACGATGGGGTTCAGGCTCAATAGAGTTTATCCTATGAAGTAAAATTTTCTAAACCCTCCCTCCTCTTTTGCATGTATCTACGTGTGCTGAGGAGGCATTAGCCAAAGGTTTATTTATATTATCTTTCTATGGTCAGGCGACAACCTCTCTGGCCCAGGAATCACTTTTGTAGGGAAAGAGATTTTCTGGCTATATTTCAGTTAGTATGGAATTTTGTTTAGCCTGTCTTTGAACACAGGATGCCACCACTTTGTAATCACCATTGAACTATCCCTGGATTTGCCTCTTAGGAAGACCATTTCATTAGGGATCTTGTTTTCATCTGAGGTTGTCTCTTTTTTCCTGTCATGATAATGGAATCTGATCTGTGAACTTTTGATTTAGTTCAAGTGAGAAGCATTTATTTAGCAACTACTGTTTATTTAGCTACCAGTACTAGCTCTAGTACCAAGAGTGGGCACTAGTTGTTGGGGGATATAAAGACAAATATGGAGCAGTCCATGTGCTCAAGAAGCTCAGATTCTTTTTTTGGGAACCAAGATGGACACTAAAAAGACAATGTTAAAATGTGTAATAAAGTAAATGGAAAATAATATCAGAGAGATGGAAGAACAGTGATAACCATGGTGATTGATAAAGACTTCATGTAAATGGTGGCACTTAAACTGAGCCTTGAAGGCAGCTAGGGATTCTGGGAGATGGAGTGAAAGGGGCAAAGTATGCTAGGCATTGAAGGCATTGATTTTAAAAAGGTAAAGAGATGGAATATGAAATATATAGCAAGTGGTCTAATTTGGCTGTGAAGATATGTGTGCAGGACAGTATTATAAGATTGATCTAGAACTTTTCTGAATGAGCAGTAATAAAATTTTAAACATATGCTCCCAAAATATCTATTTTTACTTATTTAAAATTGTATACATATGTGACTATACTAATAATTATGTACAGTGCAAAATTTATACCCAAGTAAAAATTAAAAAGAATGTGATAATAATAAAATGATGCTTTATTCTAGAGTCAATAGGGAACCGCTGTGGTTTACTGAATGGGGTGGGGGGGTGACAGTCAGATTTCCACTTTAGGAAAATCACTTTGTTAGTTTTATGAGTGATGGATTGGAGAGAGAAAAGACTTGCAAAAGGGAGATCAATTAGGAAGCTATTGCAATAGCCCAGGCAAGAGTTGATGAGGGCCTTTGTGAAAGTTGTAGCTATGTGAGGAAAGAAAAGGGAAGGTATATAAGTTAAGGAGATAGATTTTTTTCAACTGACTAGACATTTTCGTCAGTCAACAAATATTTTATTAAATGCCTAGCATGTACCAGGCACTGGACTATGTCCTGGAGATACAAAGAAGAGTAAAAAATCCCAGCCCTACTTTTCAAAAAGCTCAGGGTCTAAAAGGATTATGCAGGATTAATAAACATCATTAGGCCAAAATGATATCATGACACCCAGATTGTTAACTTAGTGGGATTGTATTACTCTTAATAGAAATCTGTTCAGTTGTGTCCAACCCTTCATGACCTCATTTGGGGTTTTCTTGGCAAAGGTACTGGAGTAGTTAGCCATTTCCTTCTCCAGATCATTTCACAATGCGGTACTGAGGTAAAGAGGGTAAAGTGACTTCCCCAGGGTTACACAGCTAGGAAGTATCTGAGAACAGATTTGAATTTACGAAGAGGAGTCTTCCTGATTTCAGGCCCAGCATTCTATCCACTGTGCCACCTGGCTGCCAGGTTCTATTTTCTTAATAGAAATAGGAAAGTTTAAAAGAATGGTGGACTTGGAAGGAAAGATGTGCTAAGCACAAAGTTAATATGTGTTGTGAGGAGTCAGACACAGGTATCTGAAGGGCAGGGTATGAGGGTAATATAGTCGGAGGCATGTTGCCTGCATAGTTATTGCTTCTTTGATTCCTTTGACTGGGGTTTGACTATAATTTCTCTGAAGTCCTAATATCCAATATTGAACAGGAGTTTGCCCCAACCAAGGAATAGTGGGAGGGAACAGAATGAATGAGCATCAGATACTATTGGATGAAGACAATTTTGTGATAGTAGAGGATTGTGAAGTTTTCTCCATGATTGGCTATCATAGAGAAAACTAGATATAATCTGTCTTCCCATGCTTTTATTGGTTAATATGTATCTTTTAGAGTCATTCTCTGGTCCCCAAGGAAGTTAGATTTTTCCTGAATTGGATAGGATTGGACCCAATGGTTTGGTCATGAAGAATTTGCATTGCCAACTGATTAGTTTTTATTTTATCCTTGAGGCAATAGGGAGCCACTGAAGCTTCATGAGTAAGGGAATCTCATGTTTAGATATGTATTTTAGGAATATTAATTTGGTAGCAGTGTGAAGGATGGTGTGAAGATAGGAGGGACTGAGTCAGAACCTCTCCAAAATGTCCTTCTTTGCATTTTATGGAATCAATTATGGGTTCTTTTCAATGGAGGGCTTCTAATGTTGGAAATCTATATTTCACTAATTTAATAGGTCATAAGGCTACTGCCTTGGAAATGAATATGCATGTTTCTTTGTTCTTAGACTGGAATATCCCCCAACTTTTCTTATTATTTATTTATTTTAAACATTCTTTTCTTTTTAAACTTTTGAACTCCAAATTCTTTCCATTTTACCCCTCCCTCATTTATTGAAAGGCAAGCAAAATATTATCAATTATACATATGAAATCATGGAAACATATTTCCATATTAGCCATATTGAGGAAAAGAAAGTGAGAAAATTATATTTCAATTTGTGTTCAGTATTCATTAGTTCTCTCTCTGGAGGTGGATAGCATTTTTTCATCGTAAGTCCTTTGGAATTATCTTGGATCATTATATTGATCAGAGTAACCTAGTCTATCATCATTATAGCCTTGCTATTTACAGGGCACAGTGCACATTTGCTGTACACGATGATCTCCTCTATTTTCTCACTTCACTCTGTATCAGTTCAGAGAGGTGTCACCATGATTTTTCTGAAACCATCCCCTCTTCATTTCTTATAACA
The DNA here is from genome assembly GCA_023548195.1 of Bettongia penicillata ogilbyi. Taxonomy (NCBI): domain Eukaryota; kingdom Metazoa; phylum Chordata; class Mammalia; order Diprotodontia; family Potoroidae; genus Bettongia; species Bettongia penicillata. The sequence continues at coordinate 4,107,576 of JAJHZJ010000226.1, forward strand.
CAGTGATACTCCATCACAATCATCTCCCACAACGTGCTCATCCATTCCCCAGCTAATGATAATCTCTTCAAATTCCAATTCTTTGCTACTAAAAAGAGAGTTGCAATAAATATTTGTTTGCATATAGGTACCATTCCTTTTTCTTTGATCTCTTTGGGGATACAGACATAGTAGTGGTATTACTGGGCCAAAAAGTATGCACAGTTTTATATCCCTTTGGGAATAATTCTAAACTGTTCTCCAGAATGATTGAAAAAGCTCACAGTTTTACCAACAGTTCATTAGTGTACTTATTTTCCCATATCCTCTCCAGCATTTGTCATTTCTGATAGGTGTGAGGTGATACCTCAGAGTTATTTTAATTTTCCTTTCTCTAATCAATTGTGATTTTAGAGCATTTTTATGTGACTATAGATAGTTTTGATTTCTTCTTTGGAAAAATTGCCTATTCATATGCTTTGGCCATTTATCAATTGGTGAATGTCTCTTATTTATATGAAGTTGACTCAGTTCCCTACATATTTGAGAAATGAGACCTTTCTCAGAGGAAATTCCTGTAAAATTCTTCGATATTACTTCATCTATGGTACCTTGGGCAGCTAGGTGGTGCAGTGGATAGAGCACCAGTGCAGGAGTCAGGAGGACCGGAGTTCACATCTCACCTCAGGCACTTGACACTTACTAGCTGTGTGACCTTGGGCAAGTCACTTGACCCCAACTGCCTCATCCTGGGTCACCTCCAGTCATCCTGATGAACATCTGGTCACTGAATTCAGATGACTCTGGAGGAGAAGTGAGGCTGGTGACCTGAAGAGCTCTCCCTCACTCAAAAAAACCAGTCAAGTGCAAGTCATGTCATTATTTCTCTGATGACATGATCTTCTTTGGCAACGAAGGACGAACACACACATACAATTCTTGGCCATCACAAAAAGAACTGCCTATGGTACCTTTTATCAAAAGTTTCCTTGATTACCTACTTTATTAGGTTTATTTTTTCTTTTGCTTTGTCTGAGATCATGATCACCACACCTGCCATCTTCACTTTAGCTAAAGCATAATAGATTCTGTACCAGTCTTTTATTTTTAACTCTGTATGTGTCTTTCTGTTTCAAGTTTGTCTTTTGTTAACAATATGCCATTGGATTCTCACTTCTAATCCATTCTGCTATCTGCTTCCATTTTATGGGTAATCTCATCCCATTCCCATTGACAGTTATGGTTACTAATTGAATATTTCCCTGCATCCCATTTTCTTCTATTTATCTTTGTCTTTCTCTCCTTTGCTTCTGACTACTACCTCTCTTAATCTTTCCCCTTTATATTATTCTCTACCATATATCTCTTATCTCATCTCCCTTCTATTTCCCTATAGGGTAAAATAGATTTCTCTACCCCACTATGTGTGTGTGTGTGTGTATAATATATATATATATATATAATATATATATATATAAAATATATATATATATATATATATATATATATATATATATATATATATGTAGTCTTCCCTCTTTGAACCAGTTCTGATATAAAGTTCAAGCATTGTCTACCATACCCACATTGTCCCCTCCACTATAAAAATCCTTCCTTGTATGCCTTTTCTATGTGAGAGAATTTCTCTATTTTGCTTTCTCTATTTGCTTCTTAGTTCTCCAAGTGCATCCCTCTTTCATATCTCTTCATTTTTTGGGGGGGAATCATCCCACCAAAATTGAATCACATTTGTAATCTCTGTCTATGTAGATTCCTTTTAATGGTAACATTCTTAGGAATAACATGTATCATATTCCCAGATAGGAATGTAAACAGTTTAACTTTACTGAGTCCTTTATGATTACTCTTTCGTGTTTACCTTTTTATGCTTCTCTTGAGTTTTGTGTTCGAATGTCCAATTATTCAGCTCTGTTTTTCTTTTCCATCAAGAATGCTTAAAAGTCATCTATTTAATTAAATATCTATTTCCTCCCTGAAGGATTATACTCAGTTTTGTTGGGTAGGTGATCCTTGGTTTTAATCTTAGTTCTTTTGCCTTCTGGAATATCATATTTCAAGTCTTCTACTCTTTTAACTTGAAAGCTGCTAAATCTTGTTTTAACCTGACTCTGAATCCACAATATTTAAATTATTTCTTTCTGGCTGCTTATAGTATTTTCTCCTTGTCTTAAGAGCTCTGGAATTTGGCTAAAATATTCCTGGGAGTTTTCATTTGTAGATCTCTTTTAGGAGGTAATCAATAGATTCTTTTGATTTCTATTTTACCCTCTGAATCTAAGATATCAGGGTAGTTTTCCCTGATAATTTCTTGAAAGCTGCCTGCAGTCTTTTTTTAAATCACGACCTTCACATAGTCCAATAATTCTTAAATTATCTCTCCTTATTCTACATTCCATGTCAGTTATTTTCCTAATTTTTCACATTTTCTATTTTTAAAATTTTTTTGACTTTGCTTTATTGTTTTCTCCTGTCACATGGAGTCATTAGTTTTCACTTTTTCAATTCTAATTTTTAAGTCATTATTTTCTTCAGTGAACTTTTGTAATTTTTCTTCCATTTGACTAATTATGCTTTTTTAATGGGTTCTTCTCTTTGGTTAATTTTTGTTCCTCTTTTATCATTAGGCCAATTCTGTTTTTTTTAAGGTGTTATTTTCTTCAGTAGTTTTTTATGCTTCTTTTTTACCAAGCTGCTAATCTTCTTTTCATAATTTTCTTGCATCACTTTCATTTCTTTTCCCAATTTTTCCTCTGCCATTTTATCACTTTCTTTAAATCTTCTAGGAATTCTTTTGGGGCTTGGGTCCAATTAGTAGTTTTTTTCTGAGTCTTTGCTTCTAGCTCTTTTCACGTTGTTGTCTTCTGAGTTCATGTCTTGGTCTTCCCTGTAACCATAGTAGCTTTGTTTTGGTCAGGTTCTTTTTTTGTTTGCTTATTTTTCCAGCCTATTTATTGTCTTTGAACTTTATGTTTAAGTCAGGCTCTGCTCACCAGATGGTGGAAAGCACTTTCCCAAGTTTCAGCCTTTTTCATGCTTCTGTTTTCAGAGTTAGTGCAAGGAGTCTGTGAAGTTTTGATTCTTCCAATGTGGTGTGATTGGGGAGAGGTATGGTCACTGCTCTCTTGAACTGTGCTTACCCAGTTCTCTTGTCTGTTCTCTTACCCAGGAAGGGACCTTGGCCCCCTACAGCCACAAGAACAAGCTCTTCTCTTGTACCTGGAACTGTGACCAAAGCCCCTGTTCCCTTGTTATTAATCATCAGTGTTTTTCTTCACCCTGAAACTCTAACTTAAAACTAGGTCTGTGCAATAGAGTTGCCAATCAGTGCCCAGTGTCTGCAAAAGGTCCTCTATAATTTCTTTCCAACTAGTTGTCCAACCCATTTAGTATTTCTCAGCTAAGATGTCCTGGAGCTGCTACTGCTGCTGAGAGCTGCAGCCATCTCCAAGGCTCATCACTTATGCTACTGCCATGATTCTTTGTGACTGATCCCACCTGGGTGTCTCAGACCTCTGCTGCTGACCTCCTAAGTTGTCTTGGGCTAGAAAAAGGTCTCAATTTCACCTTTGTTGGGTCTACCACTCCAAACTTGGATCTGAGGAGTTATTACAAAGTTGTTTTTAGGGGAATTTGGGGAGAGTTTAGCTGGGTTACTGACTGTAGGTTACCTTGGCTCTGCCCTTTGTCTGGCATGTTTTGAAGGGTAATGAAAGCATTGTTATGGTTCACTTGATTTTATGCATTTAATATTTTAATTCTCACAAGTGGGAATCTCTAAAGAAAAAAAAAACTTTTGTATATCAAATAAATATATAATCCAGAGTTCTTAACTTGGAGTCCATGAACCTTTTTTCATTGATGACTATATTTTAATATAACAAATTTTTTTGGTAACCTATGCATTTTATTTTATGAATTTAAAAGAAACAATTTTTTTTCTGAGAAGAGGTCTAGAGCCACCAACAGACTGCCAAAGTAACCTATGGCATAAAGTTAATAATCCTATGTTTGAGTCCTTTTTAATACCATCACTTATTATTGGATACCTCTAATTTACCTTAAAGTTGTTATTAATTCTGGACCAGCTGCTTCTGTGTGAACCTCTGGGAACAAGAGAAAGAATCCATTCCTTGGAGCATGTCTTATCTTCCATGATGACCATCAGTTCAGAATCATGTTGGGCGTATAGTGGCATTTCTTGGTTTGGAATTGTTGAGTGTGTGTTTAGGTGCTTTCGTTGGCCTCCTCAAGTTACCCAGTCTTTCTGACTTGTTCTTGAGATTGAAGCAATGATAGGAATGAATAAAACTTAAAAACAAAGAAAGAATGAGGATTAAAGGAGAAGACAATGGAGTTATAGAATTGTAGTTAGGTAGAAAGATAAGAAGACTTTAATAGGGAAAGAAGGAAGGAACTTCTAGTATTACTCTTGCAAAAATAGAGATTGCAAAGAAATAGAATTACACAGAGAAAGGTGAAGAGACTATATCAAAGGTAAGATATGTAATCCTCTACTAAGGTCCTTTTGGTAATTTTGATATTTGTGGAGATGGGTTTTGTTTACTGTGTGTGTGTGTGCGCGCGCGTATGTGTGTATATCAAAGATAATCTTTATATGATTTTTGGCAACCTCTCATTTTTAAGACTTCAATGCAGCAGCTTTCTTGGCTGGTGCTTTTAGAGTTAATCTTCTCTTGTCTGGCCCCTTCTGGTCATGGTCTTTCTGAGTGCCCTTCTTAGTGGGGATCTTGCAGAGACTTCTCGAGCAGGTGCTGTCTTTAGGGTAGTTCCTTTTGTAGGAGATGCCTTTAGAAGTTTCTTTACGCCATGTTTGAAAATTTGATTTCTCACTCTTTTGGCCTTCAGGATGGTCGTTAATCTCTGACCTTGGATTTCCTTTCTCTAACTTCAAACTTTTTGTCTTATCTTGTAGCCATACTCTGAGAAGAATTTTGTAGAAATTCAAGGATAAAGTCTGTGAGTTGCATACATTTGAATGGCACAATGGACGTCTTCACACCATGGAATTGGTCCTTAACCAAAGTTCTGTTCTGATCAATAACTTTACACATTTGTTATCATATTTCTATATGTGCACTAAAGGAAATATAGGCTACTGGTCAACTTCATACAACCTTGGTGGTGTTGAGCAAGAAGGAAGGGAAAGAAGAAAAACGATCTAGAGTTTTCAGACTGTACCAGTGGAACAAAAGCTTTGACAGGTTGTCCACCAAGATAGAAAGTCTTTCAGCATTAGATCAGCAGTTGTGGTCTGAGAACTAGCCTAGTAAAATTTGGACCTCTTATCAGTTATTAGCACTCTTGCATGAATTAGATCATGTGACTTTCAGACACCAAGAGATGTCAAAAACATGGGGTGCTTGACAAGTAGGTATCAGGAGAGAGAATGTCGAACATCTGGAAAGATCCAGAATATGAAGAACTATATTTATAGTTGCCAGTTGGATATTCAGGCAACATTTAGGGGTGGGACATAGGATGTGAAAAAATGGTATATAAAGGGACAATATTATGATCATTAAGACAAACTTCATCTCCTTCAAAACTTTTTCTAGGTTTCATCTTAATCCTTTCCATTCAGACATTCCGGGAAACTGAATTTGTTTGTATCTCTGGCATAGCGAACAGAGAGTGATCTTTGAAACCCCAAAGACCTGGATTCAAATTCAATTTCTAGCATATATTGACTGGGTGACCTTGGGCAAGACACTTAATTTTTCAGTGTTCTAAGCAGCTCTGTAAGACTATATGTTGTAGAAAAGACACTGACCTATAGATCTATATTCCCTTGGGAGTTTCCCATATACCTACTCACATGTGAAATATAAGGTTCATTCCCTATCTCCATCCTTCTCTTTAAGTCCCCCACCATAGCCCTAACTCTGAATATCACCTCCTATGTGACTATGGCCAAATCACTTCCCCTTTTAAGCTTCTTCAGTTTCCTCATCTGTAAAATGAGATGGATTACATTAAATAAACCTTTATGTCTCTTCCAGGTCTAATATCCTATGATTCTGTGGATAGTCACAAGCTTGTATGAGATTTAAGGAGCAAACCACTTAAACATAACCACAACCTAAATATCTCTGTGACAAAATGACAATGAAAGGTATCTGTTTTAAGAGGATCTTGCATTCTAATAAATTATTGTGTGGTATATCAGCAATAAGGGGAAACATTTGCAATGTATTAGTCAGTACTTCTGGTGGCCTGAGTATGGAATAATATATCATTCCTGCAAAAATATGGGGATGTGACTTTTAGTGGTTGTGAAGAGAGAAGATATGATGTGTCCAAAAACAAGGAAATTTTATCCTGCGATGTAAAAGCACATCACCATAATTTTGCCTTTAATGTAAAGAACAATTCATCAATAGATTTGTACTTAATCACTGAATGATGACTGTTGAAAGGAGGTAGCTATGTTGAATGACAAAGTAATCTTAGTTATAAAATACTTGAATATTTCAGTTAGACTGAAACCAAAGAACTGCCAGACATTTATGAGTATTTAAAAGAGATGGAAAGAATTTGAGGAGAGTTTAGAGAAACATAGAGATGCATAAGATCAAAGGGGAAAGGTAGTATAACATGTTAGTAGAAAGTTCTCTTGTCTTGGAGCAAAAAGTCATGGGTTCAAGCCCTGGCCCCATCCTTTATTAGCTGTGTGACTATAAACAAAGAATGTAACCTCTCAGAGATTCAGCTTCCTCATCTAGAAAATAGAAGATAATAATACTTGTGCTTTTTACCTCACAGGCTATTGTGCAGAAAGCATTTTGAAAACTTCAATGAAACTGTAGAAATGTGAGTTCCTATTATTTTAAAGAAGATAAAATTGTACACAGGTAAGGGAATAAGGTCACCATGACCCATGAGGCTGAAGAAGTCTTATCATTGCATTATCAGTCCAGTTGTAATTCTGATTAATTATTTTAATTATTTAATTCTCATGAACAATTTTACATTGCCCTTCAGGTTTTGAGCATTTTGGGTGTATACTAATTTGAAGAGTAAGTTTAAGTAGAGTTGTATTTGGAGAAGGTTGTTGGACCAAGCAAGCTTTCAACAGAGCTATAAGTAATAATTTTGGGACCAGAAACATGCAGGACAAAATTGACTTTCAAAACAGCTGGTGGCTGGTGTGTGTGTGTGTGTGTGTGTGTGTGTGTGTGTGAGAGAGAGAGAGAGAGAGAGAGAGAGAGAGAGAGAGAGAGAGAGAGAGAGAGAGAGAGAGAGAAGAGAGAGAAAGAGGGAGGGAGGGAAGGAGGGAGGGACAGAGGGGGAGGAAGAGAGATAGAGATGTGCTAGGAAACTGCCAAGCTCTTGCTAGAGAGGTCACCATCTTAGACAGGACTGAAGAATAGAATGGAAAGGTTTAGAACCTAGAAGCAGGAAGAAAAGAACCTGGAAGCAGGGACACCAGTTGGAGAGCTATTAAAATAACCAAAGGACAAGTAATAGGAACTTTGACTGGGTTAATGGTAGCGAACATAGAGAGGAAAGCAGCTATTAGAAATGTCTTGGAGGAAAAATTGGTATGAATTTGTTAGTGCGTATGAGACTGGGGAAAAATGAACTGATAATAGCTCAATTATTTTGATCTTAGGCAATTGGGAGTATGTTCATAGTTAGGGAGTAGAAGAAAGAGGAGAAAGCAGGAAACTAACTAGGGAGGAAGAGTCAGAAGAATGGAAGGAAATCCAGGGTACTGCAGGACCACAGAAGCTAAATAAGGGGAGAAAGTTCAAAGGAGGAGGTGATGAGGAGTGTGGACTGCTATAGAGGAAATAAAGAAAGAGAACAACTCATTGGATTTGCCAACCAAGAGGTCAACTTCACAATACAAGTTAAGGAGAATGGTGGGTTGGATGCCAGATGTTTAAGGAAAGAAAAACCACTTAGACAAGGAAGGCTCAAATGAAAGCATTTTAAGAAAGTGGTAACATTAGGTTTGGAAGCAGATAAAGAAGTCAGTGAGTTGAGGTGGGAAGGGTGGGAAAGAGGGACAGAGATAGAGAAGAAAGAGGCAAAGATAGAAGAGAATAGAGAGGAGAGAGGGAAGGAGAGACAGAGGGAGAAAGAAAAGTAAAAGAAAGATGATGTGATGAGGGAAGTGATATCTATAGAAGTAGAGTGAGAAAGAGATTTATGCAGTAATTTCTAAACTTTTTGAGTATTAGAAGCCCTTAAAATGTTTTGCAAACCTCCATATGGTAGTGCTTGTATACTTGTATATTATGTTGGAACAAAATCAAAATAAATATGATAGTGCTTGGTGGGTATGATTCTTTGCAATAGTTCTGTGGTCACCTTGGGGGATCTTCCATCAATAGGTTGGTAGCCATTTATCTAAGTCATAGGAGTTGAGGGACTAAAGAATAAGAGACACATCTTTTCCTTTGTCTCAGATGAAAAGGTGTGGTTGTAATGCTGATGTGGAAAGGGGAATTTGAATGCTTATCTCATAATATGGAAATACAAGAAATAGAATTTCAAGTAAATGACACCAATAGTTTTTAATAATGTTTAGCATGAACATTTAAAATATGTGTACAATTATTTAAATGATACATGTGCACAAACATATGAATAAGCATATATATATATATCAGAACAAACACACATATGTATTTCAGAATTATCTTACTAGAACCATGTTTTTTTCCTCCAATATCATTAACTTATAACACCAAACCACTGGATAACGGTGTGACATCAGTAAGTTGTCCAAGACGTAAATCAGACGGTCACAGAGATGAAATTAACCTCCATATCATTATGTTGCCTATCATTATATTGTCATAGAAAAAGTGAATGAGGTTAGCAGGGTTATACACACACCCTCACATATTCTATGTATATGTATTTACATGTACACACATACACATAAGTATGCATGTGTGTATACACACACACTCACATATAGACATGTACCAATATTCCCTCCCAAACTCCCCCACAACACCTGACTTCTTTCCCCAAATTCTCTATTTCTATAGATGGCACCATAATTACCCAGATTTGTCACCTCCTTTCACTTTCTCATTTCTCATATAGTATCACTTCCCAAGTCTTAACAGTTCTACCTCCATAACATCTCATGTATGACTCCCCTCTCTCTCCTCACATGGACATCACCGTTGGCCACTTTTATAATAGCATCCTAACTGATCTCCTTGCGTCCAGCCTCTTCTCCTTTCAGTCCCTCCTTCACTCAGCTAACAGATAGATATTCCTAAAACAAAAGGCTGACCTTTTTACTCTTCTGCATAAGAAGTCCTAGTGACTCCCTTTTTCCTCTAGGATAAAACACAAAATTCCATGCTTTCCCAGTCTGGTTCTAACCTTCCTTTCCTGGCTTATTGCACTGACTTCCTTTTGCAGAACTCTACGTTCCAGCCCAAATGGCTGATTTGATGTTCTCTGTACATAGCATTCTATCTTCCTTGTCTGTGCCCCAGACAGCTCCCCATGTGTGGAATGCACTTCCTGTTTCTTTCTGCCTGTTACAGTCTTTGATTTTCTTCAAGAAGCCGCTCATATGTTATCTCCTACACGTGGCTCTTCCTGATCCTCACTCCTGCTAATACTTTATATTTCTTGTATGTAAATATATGCATATATAATATATATAATATACACACATACATGCACATGTGTAAGGCACCCAGGTAGCACACTGGATAGAGAACTGGGTCTAGAGGCAGGAAGACCTGAGTCAAAATCTGGACTCGGATGATTACTAGCTCTGTGACCCCAGGCAAGTCACTTACCCCATTTTCCTCAGTTTCCTCATCTATAAAATGAACTGGAGAAGGAAATGGTAAACCACTCCAGTATCTTTGGCAAGAAAGCCCCAAATGGGATCATGAAGAGTTGGCCATGGTTAAAATGACTGAGCAACGGCACACTCAAATATGTACACACACATATATAATATATACATACATATGTATGTATATACAGTATTTACTTATCTAAGTGCATTCTATTTCTTCCCAAGAGAGTATACTCTACTCAAGGTCAGTGACGTAGTACAATGCCATAGTAAAGGAACTACTTAACATACTTTTTCATACATTTATTCATAGTGCATGGCACAAAGTAGGCACTCAATAAATGTTTGTTGACGTAACCATACACATAGACCTATATACCATAGACATGTATAGACATAGACATATGTGTTTAGCAGCATGACATATAGAGGAATGGTCTTGGAGTCAAGAAAAGAATTGTTTATGTCCTGTCTCAGATATAGATTAGCTGTGGGACCATAGGTAAGTGACTTAACCTTTCAGTACCTAAGGTAACTCCTTAGGCCATTAGCTCCAGATGAGTTGGCAATCTGTATCACTGGAGGGAGTGCCCACACTTGGAATTGAAATTATAGGTCTTTTACTATTCCCCCTCTTACTAAATGTGTGTGTATATGGATATGTGTATGTGTAGTATGACTGTGAGGTAATATGTTCAACACGTTCTCCCTAGGAAGTCTATACAATCTTCTGCCAACAGTGCTGTCATTGGCTACTGTGTCCACAAGGTGTTTGTTTGAATATCTTCAGTGCTAACAAATTCTGACCTTTGAGGTTGCATTTGATTTTTTACAGCGGACAGAATTATTTAGAACTAAGACTGATGAATATAGTTTATGTGCAAGACTGGGAATTTCTAGTTGTTACTTAAAAAAGTTAAAGAATTTTCTCTAAAATCGGAGATGACATATGACTTTCAAGTCATAAAAAAATGTGACTGCTTCAGTCTTGTATGAAGGTTGTCTTGAGGGAAAAATATGTGTGTGTAAGAAGCATGTGTGCGTGTATGTGTGTTGTTTATGTGGACATTTATTCACACATACATTTAATCTTGGCCTCTAGAGAGGAGAAAGATTCTTTTTCCCAAGAAGGAAAATCTTAGGCCAAAGACATAGGCTTGAAGCCAGGGCTGCATATACATATAAACATACCCAGTCACACAAAAACATGCATATACATACACATGCTCACAGCCATATAAAATTTAAAATAACTACACTGACTTTAGAGTTATGCTTTGTGTTTAGATTGAAACAAGTACACTGTCCTCAGGACCAATTCATGAAACCTTTTCTAGGGGAGACAGCATTATTTTTAATGAGGTGCTTGTAATAGTTTTGTAAGTAGATTCACTTTTCACTGAATTCCATTTGATTGTAGGCAATGTTAGAAAAATTCTGAGTATTCAGGATATAATACCCATATTCAGAAACCAGCCCAGCTGCAGATTCAAAGATGGGACCTGCCAAAGTTCAGGAAAACATTTAATAAAATCATAAGGAAGTTTGTAAAAATATCTCCTCCTCAACTTTTATCAGGTTTTTAAAAAAAGTGAATTCTATATCAAAAATGCACAGGTAGGTGGTGTAACAGATAGCACTGGCCCTGGAGTCAGGAGAAGCTGAGTTCAAATCCTACCTCAGATATTTATTAGCTGTGTGATCCTGGGCAAGTCACTTAATGCTGTTTGCTTTAGTTTCCTCATCTGGGGAAGGAAATGACTCTCCAGTATCTTTGCCAAGAAAACCCCAAATGGAATCATGAAGAGTCAGACGTGACTGTCTAAGTAGCAACAGAGCAAATAGATTTTGCAAAGTCTTGCCTCATTTGATCTCAATCAAAACTTATTTAAATATTTTATCTTTTTAAAGATAGTTAATTCCAAAAAAGTACTTTTGATATTAGGAATTATTCTGAAATTGTCTTTAATTAAGTTTGGACAGTATTTTTTAAAAGGAATTTCATTTTCTTTATTGAATCAAGCTTTTCTCTGCAAAAAGCTAAGTGCTATCATGAATTTGTGAATGGGTAACTTCTTTCTTTTAGTAAGTATGGTTATATAGGTATACAAAAATGGCTTAGTATGTAGAGTGTGGAAGAACTGGGATCTAATTCCATCTCTGACACATATTAGCTGTGCAACTACTGGAAAATCATGTGACTTCTAGTTACCTGTTAGTAGTGTAAGGTTAATCATACCTACAGTATGAGGCAGCCAGGTAGCACAGAGAAAGCACTCAGCCAGGATACGAGTTTAAATCTGGCCTCAGACACTAGCCGTGTGACTCTGGGCAAGACACTTAGTTTCTGTCTGCCTCAGTTTCCTCAACTGTAAATTGGAGATAATAATAGACACTATCTCCCAAGTCTGTTGTGAGGATAAAATGAGATAATTGTAATGTGCCTAGTATGGTGCCTGGAAAATAGTAGGTGCTTAATAAATGCTTGTATCCTTCCTACCTTTGGTCCCTATCTCACAGGTTTGTTGTGAAGATCCAGTGACACACTATGTTCTTAAAATATTTCACAAATCTTAATATGTTTTATCAGCATCATTATTTTTATTATGACTTGTGATTATACATACGTGCACATGTCATGTGGCAGTCTTAAATATAGACATATCCTCTGCCTGGCACTGAAATACAATACTTAGGAGGGGGAAGGAAACATTTACAAACAGTGGCACTTTAGAAGAAGTGCATTTTTACAACAGGAAGTAGATGAGAACACTGTGTGGTAATTGAAACTGTCTTTTTGATCTTCTGAACCAGCATGGTGTGATGTATGATCTGGCATGCTTTCTTTCACTGGCCCAGTAGAAACAACCACCACCAGAATAGTTAAGCACCAATTTCAATCACAACATGTTGGACGACCCACCGCTCTACCACTGACCTTTTCCTGGGCAATTTCTTGCTCTCAAGAAAAGATGAGCAATTCCAGAAAGATGGTGGGTATGGCTCATTCAAAAAGCAAAGGAAGTTGCTTCCTAGACCTGCATATTTAGTGAAGCAATAAACATTCAGAGGAAGAGAAAAATATGTCTCTGTTGAAAGGAGGGGGAGAAATGCTCTCCAAATCAACATGAAAACCGAGACCCAGAGAAGAGAGGTTTGAATCTATCCTTAATGCAGCCCGAGAAAGATGGAGACAGAGACAATAAATGATATATCAGACATGGCGCTCTGCTTAGAAATTGCAATTCTAAATGTCATATGCTGTAAGCCTCTCTTGCTCCCCCCATAATTCAAGACAATTCACAAGAGATAACTTCTTTTTCTCTGCCATAATATTATTCTCCAGCTTGTATCCAAAATAAACAACATTGGTTACCGCTTTAAGCAGTATCTTCTCCATTTTCTCACACCACTTAAATCAACAGCCCCTTTTCTCTGTGTGATGTGAATCCCAAACCCCCAACCTTGTATTTTTCTTCAGATGCACTCCAAATTCTGTCTCGGTGTTCTTTATCTTTCTGTGTTATTAAGGAGCAGGTCAGCATCACTCTGTTTATACACTCTGTTTCTCACCTCTCTATAGATAAGATGGGAATATTCTATATCTTCCCTTTTTTTTAGAATCTTTTTTTAATCTTTATCATGATGCACTTTTTCAAATCCACAGTTTTACAGAAGATGAATTTTATTGTACTTTATTTTATTTTTCATCTTTTGCAGAACTCAATCTGGCCATCTCCATCCTGAAACAAGAAACCTTGTATTCACATCACTCAATGCAGTTAGTTTTGGAGCTAGGCAAAGATTAAAAACAGAGAGGACTTGAAAGCATCCTAGGGGGAATAGAGAATTTGCTATGAATGTTTCTTCTTTGAACAGAGCTGATCTAAGCATTTGAAAATGGAGAGAAAGTGACTGTTTAAAGAAACTGATAAAGGTGAGAATTGGGACATTCATCCTAAAGTATCATGGTGGTGGAAGAGGAGGAGGGCAAAGTAGTCAGATGTTTCACAAATGATCCCTTTAATATGATCAGGGATGCTGTCTCCTTGGATATAAATGTCAGAGCCATGTCACTTGGAAGACAAATTCCATCTTAAGGATAGGGCTGGGTCAATAGGAAAAGAAATCTGTGTGGGGCATTTTATGGCTAAAATAATCAAAGCAGCAAATAACTGGAGATCCATTGCCACTCATAATTAAAGAACAATAAGGGACAACAAGCCTTCAGAGTTCCTCTGGTTTCCCCCCACTATCATATTTCTATATGTCTGAAACCTTAAGTAACAGCTGTTACTGGGCCATCAAAAGCAGCCTTCAGAGGATCTCCTTAAGGAGCCAAAAAATAATTAGTTTTGATTTCTCTTACAGCAAATTTATTCTTGTTGTTAACATTATAAATTATTTATAAAAATGATACCAGGTATGTAAAGAAGTTCTCTTCTCCAAAATCAAGGTATTCTCACATATATTGTCTCATTTATCCTCATGGATTCCTGTGAGTAGGAGATATATTTCTCATATTACGGATTAACATAATGAAAAGGAATTTATTTAAGTTCCTATTTGGATGTGGGTTTATATTAGGGCATTATGAGATTCTTTGCATACACATAGATCCCACTCTCTGAGAGTTCAAAACCTGCATCAAAAGAAAGGTGAATGATTTGGCTTTGGGGTCCCAGATCTCATGTTGTCCAGGGAAAATTAACTTCTGAAGGAACCTCTGAGGAGGCTAAATAGATGTCTCATCCTTCTATGGACTGGCTTCCCTCATCTTCAGTATGGATGCAACCACATCATTTTTATAATCCTGGCACTCCTATCTGAGCACACAGATCCACACAGTTGCCTGACCGTACTCAATCTAATTCCCTCATTGCAATTGTGAATTCATTTGTAGGAATGGAAGAGACATCAAGAGCTGATATTCTTAACTTGGAGCCAATGAATAGATGTGGGGTGGAAATCTACTAATTTAGATAGGAAAAATACCTCTTTATTTCAGAGTAATTATTTTCCTTTGTAATCTTATTTATTTTATACAATTAAAGCATAATTCTAAGAGAGGTTTGCAGGCTTTATCAGATATCCAAAGAGGTTCATGACAAAAAAAAATAGTTAAGAGCATCTGGGTTAGAGATTTCCTTGTCCAACTAGAAACTACTCCAGAAAGATTTTTACTTGAAAGCCTCCCAAAAGCATCTCCACCTTTTGGTCAGCCATGGGCAAACTGACTTATTTATGAAGACTCCAGAATGCTAGTGTTACTTAGCTAGGTGGTACAGTGGATGGATTCCTAGACCTGGAATCAAGAAGACCTGAGTTCAAATTTCCTGGTTTCAAATATGGCCTTAGACATTTTACTAGCTGTGTGACCCTGTGCAAGTCACTTAATCTCAGTTTTCTCATCTGTAAAATGGTGATAATAATAGAAACTACCTCCCAGGATTGTTGTGAAGATTATAGGTGATACTAATTGTAAAGGAATTGGTGCATAGCATGTGCTATCCTCAGCTTTAATCCCATTGCAACATGTCATTTTTATTTTTTTTATTTTTTTTCCTAACATTTAGAACAATGGCTTATATGTAGTAGGTACTTGTATACTTGTGAATTGAACTGATTTAGACTGAACAGATATTTTCTTGACCAATGAAAGCTTCTTCCCGTAAAATCCAAACTCTAAGTGAAAGCCCAGTTACTTCAAATAGTATGACATATGGGAAAATTTCAATACAATTAGAGAATTTGGAACTAGGACAGTCTGCTGGTATTCATTATGACAAGATCTGCAATGTAGGTGCCTGTGGATGAGAAAATGTGTTAACTTTCAACTTAAGGCTTCGATTTGGACAGCCACTACTAAGTTCATGATGGCAGCAACTTGTGTTACACAACCTGGGTGGGTAAATTATCCACCCAGGTGTAGAAAACAGAATATTTGACATTTAGTAGCCAATGCAGTTAAAAGTTACTTTTTTCTGTAGAATACTTTGTTAAAATGGCATTATTAGTTAAAAAATTACTCTCTACTACAATTATATGCTAAGACATAAGGAATAACATAACTAAGGAGATATGCTGTAACATCCATAATTCTACCTTTGTATCTGTTTGTAAAGTTAAATCTCTAGCTATCCATCTGTAGGTTGTGGTGGATGGTATAGTGAAAAGATTACATACCCTAGAGTCACAAGATCTGGGTTCAAATCCTGCCTCTCATGAACCTACCTTTGTGAACATGTTCATGTCACAATTTTCTTGGGTTCACGTTTGTCACTTGTAAAATAAGAGAGTTGGACTAGATGGTCTTTGAAGTCCCTTCCAGTTTTACATCTACGTTTTATTATAATTTTGGAGGCAGTCAGGGTTAACTGACTTGCCCTAGGTCACATAGCTAGTAAAAGTTTGAGGCTGCATTTGAACTCAGGTCCTCCTGATTCTAGGACTGGTGCTCTATCCATTGGGACACTTAGCTGCCCTCTATGTTTTATGAATAACCATAAGGACACTGTGACATAATGGGCAGAGGGCTATCCTTGGGGTCAAAAAGGTTTGGGCTCAAGTCTTGCCTTTGCCTCCTATTAACCTAAGGACAGACAGGCCTCTTAAACTGTCAAAGCTCTAGGCAAGTCATTAAGACTCTACGTTATATATAAATAAGTTGCTTACATGTGAAAGGAATATATAGACTTGGATTTCCTTATACTGATGCAATTGTAGGTCCCTGCTCTAAATTCATATACATTAATAAATTATAAAATGTATATGAAGAAACATATCCATTGCAACACATATATTATGAATACATACATTACTTAAGAAGTATATATACTAATAGACATAGTAATGAGTAAGAAATATAGTGCTCAGATGCACAAATAGCAATTTTGGCACTTCAACATCTAGCACAAAATATGCTTTAAAATAAACTTTTGAAGACAAATTCAGTTGGAGGAAGGCATAGAGGGACCCTGGGGCAGTGCCCAATGGCTGGAGAAGATAGACCTTTGGACATCTTGAGGCACTTATTGAGGGGGCTGCCACTTGGGGCAGGCGGCTCACAGATCAAAGATGGGGAGGTTATCACCTAACATTTTTCCCTTGTGGGAAAAAAGTACCATCTGGTATCTTTCTAGTTTAATTATTTTTGCTACCTAGGTGCTAAGCTCAGTTGTTTCTATATTGCTGAAGGAATGCAAGTACTGTTGGCAGTCACTAAATTTTAGTACCTGAGAGCAAAATCCCAATTGTTGTGTCCTAGTTAGGACTCTCATTCTTGATGAAGTCTTGGCCACTATCAGGCACTACTTAACTCTTGATTTTCTTTATAGCTTTCTGGAAAATCCTGGAGAACTGTCACTTTTCTAACATAGGTCCATGGCAAAAAATATAGTCCAATATATCAAATTTGTCTTTATGGCTAGCTTTTCAGAAAACTCTATTATAGAAAGGACTGACTTGGAGTCAGAACCACTTTCTGTGTGACCTTAGACAAGTCATTTTGAACCTGTCTAGCTCTCAATTTTTCCATCTATAAAATGGTGTTAATAACACTTGTGCTGTTTATCTTGCAGTATTTTTGTTGGAATAAAATGAGATCATGTATTAAGGTTTATTCTAAACCATAAAGTATTATATGTGGATCTCCTTTCCTTTTTCCCCTCTTCTTTTCCTCCTTCTCTTATCTTTCTCCTTCTGTGTGTCATATGGAAGGGTGATTATCTTTGTTTTGTTTCCTTAAACTGGGCTCAATGAGGAGAAGCTTTGAGAGGGTAAATTTCAGCTTGATACAAGGAAAACAGTGAGAGTTTTCCAAAAGTGGAATGTATTATTATGAGTTAATGAATTCTCCATCTCTTGAGGTTTTCCATTGGAAGTTGGATGATCAATTGAATGGAAATGTTATAGCTGAGATGCCTGCTTTAGGTGGAGGTTAAGTAAGATGACCTTGGAGGTATTTTTCTTATTTTTTAAATTCAATTTAAAATTTATTTTATGGAATAAGATAAGCATTTCCATAGCATGGTCTAATGAAAAAGATGATTGCACATGAAACTGCAAGTCTATTGTGTACAACTTGCTATGTCTTTGGAGGTGTTTTCTAATTCTCAGATTCCATGATTTTTTTGCAGATCTAGAGATATTTGTGTGCTGGCAGCCCGTCCTTGGCTGCTGTACCCTCCTTTGTGGTTGGTAACCAAACTGAGGTAAAGAGATTGTTCCAGGCTATGAAATCCTGCTTTTAGTTTTAGTTCAACTATACTGTTTATCATGACTAGAAAAGTCCTTTTGAAGCAAAATGATTTCCGAATCCTGGCTGTTAGCTTGCTAGTTTTAACCAATATACAAAACTCCAGGAGTCCTCTTTTCTTAGGCTATGTTCTTCTTTGAGTGGGGCAGCTAGGTGGTGCAGTGGATAGAGCACCAGTGCAGGAGTCAGGAGGACCTGAGTTCAAATCTTACCTCAGACACTTGACACTCACTAGCTGTGTGACCTTGGGCAAGTCACTTGACCCCAATTGCCTTATCCTGGGTCATCTCCAGTCATCCTGATGAATATCTGGTCACTGGATTCAGATGACTCTGGAAGAGAAGTGAGGCTGGTGACCTGCACAGCCCTCCCTCACTCAAAACAAACTGAAGTTCAAGTCATGTCATTATTTCTCTGATGGCACGGTCTTCTTCAGCACTGAAGGATGAACACACACACACACACACATCTTCATGTCGAAAAAGGAGCTGGTATTTATGGGTTAAACAGCTCAAAAATCAACTGGAACCCATCCCGGGAAATTTCTGCAGTGCCAATCTTCCTGTTTTCTGGTAAGGAATAAGAATCAGTGAGATATAATGGAAAGATCACCACACTTGGAGAGAGATCTGAGTTCAAGACCTGGATTTGGTATTTATTAGCTGAGTGTTCTTGGTTAAGTAACTTCACCTCTTTAGGTCTCACCAAGAAAATTTAAGTAAGATTTGGATAATAGGACATGGAACTAAAAAGATCTCAGAGATAATCTGATTCAACCCCATGGTTTTACATGTGAGGAAAATTCCAGAAATGTGAAGGTACTTGGCCAATATACATATCACAGAATCTCAGAAATGGGAGACACCTTAAAAAAGATGTAACCCAACCTAAATCTCAACAGGAAGTTCCATCATTTTGAAAGTCTCTAATCTCGCTGCTAATTCAATCAATATTTATTAAATTTCCACTGTGCTCTAGGCACTATGCCACTTACTGAGAATGTTAGGCAAAACCCCTCAAAAATAAAAAACAACATAATCAAAAAATACTTTCTAATCTCAGGGAGATAAGTGGAGAATTATTAGGAAGGTTTTCTTTATATTAGTTAAAAATCTATTTCTGGCAATTTCTACACTTCAAATTCTAGTGCCTGAGGCTGAGCAGAACAAGTCTCATCCCCCTTTCTCAACTACCTGTTAATAGCTTTAGATTGTCATATGATGATCTCACCTCCAGGATACAAACTCTCAGGTCTTTTAGCCAAGCATCCTATGACATCTTGGTCCCCTTACTTTGAAGGGGAAGCTAGAAAGAACTGAGCAGACTTTATTTCCCCTTGACTTGAACTATCCTCATTGTAATATAAAATGTTATAGTCCAAACTGAAAACAGTACTTCAGATGTGACCTGAGCAGAATAGAATATAAGTGGTGTCTAGTTCTAGATGTTTGTCTTCTCTTAAAGCAACTTAATATTACATTTGCTTTTGGCTGCCATACCCTTCTGTTGAGCTATTGCTCATGAATGCCACCATATTGTTTTCACCCAAGCCATCTTCTCATGGCACCATCTTGTGGCTTTATTCCTCAGCAAACGAACAGATGATTTGTCCTCAGAGCTGGCAACTCCACTTACTGCAGGAAGAATATAGAATACATACTTCCAAAGTTCCATGAGCTCCTCTTATTTCTGTTTAGCACCATTTTCACCCTTCAACCAAATACAGGTTGGGATCCCCCCATCTGCTACTTCAGATCTGTTTTCTGTCTTGTTTTTCTTTAGAAAACACATCTTCAATCCTTTTTAGAAATATTTTATTCTTTCTGGGACCCTGGAGAGTAGAGATACTCCTTAAGTCCATTCACTTCCTGCTCTGTAGGGACACCAGTCTGCACTTAGAAGACACATGCCTATTATTTGACACTAGAAGAAATATAAACATAAATACTCTCTGTGGGTTCCTGGAAAATTCCCCTTGACCTTCACCCTTACTGAAAGTGAAGCAAGCAGTTCTCTGTTATTTTGTTGATAGCTCTTGTGACTAGCTTCCAGGGATTGCCTGCTGTGCAGATTGTCTATCTGCCATGTCTGGTCCTGCTCTGGGGGCGTATTCACTGAGGGTTACTAAGAAGGAATTCAGCAATAGCCAGCTTGCTCACCATGTTCTAAGATGTGTCTGCATTTTCTTGTAATATGTTTACTCCTTTTTAGTTCTAGGAGGATTCCTTTCAAAGTTCTACCACAAATAGTAGCTGCCCTCAGGCAGTACCTCTTTTTGTTGGCCCTGGGCCACAATTCTAGTTAGTGCCCACCCTGGTTGCTTCTGGAGGGTACCCAATGTTTTATGGATTCTTAGAACTGAAAGGGCTTTATAGATCTCTTAGACCAGGGTTTCTCAACTTTTTTTTTTTGTCCTGGACCTCTTTGGCAGTCTGGTGAAGCCTGTGAACTCCATCTCAGAAAAATGTTTTTATATGTATAAAATAAAATAATAAAATTACAAAGGAAACCAATGATACTGAAATTTTCTTTTCTTATGCAGGTTTACAGACTCTGAAATTTATCACGGATGCTTTGGAGATCCATGTACCCTAGGTTGAGAATTCCTCATCTAGAACAACCCTCTAATTTTATAGGTGAAAAATTGATCCAGAATCAAATATAAAATCTTCTATGTGGCTTTTAAAGCCCTTCACAGTCTGGCTATTTCCTCTCTTTTCAGTCTTTTTATACCTTACATATTCTATGAGCCAGTGATAATACTTGATATACCTCAAACGAAACACTCTATCTCCTGCCTGTGCATTTTCCCTGCCTGTTTCTTGTGCTTGGAATATTATCCCTCCTCAACTCCACCTGGCTTCCTTCAACTCTCAACTAAAATTATACCTTCTTTAAGAAACATTTCCTTATCACACTTCATGCTAGTTCCTTCCCTCTGAGATTGCCTCCATAATGTGACATCTGTATCCTGTTTATATTTAGTTGTTGGCAATGCTGCCTTTTGCTTTAGGATGTGAGCTCTTTGAGGACAACAGTCATGTCCTCACTGTCATTTGTACCTCTAGTGCTTAATGCAGTACCTGGCCTAGGTGACTTGCCTGGGTTTACACAGTTAACTGTGGAATTGCAGATTATTCTTTTTCCTCTTCATAGGAATGTATTTCACCTGAGCAACATCTTTGGTGTGAAAGAGTCACAGCACCATTCTTTGTGGTTGTTTCAAGTAGGGTCTCTGTATTTTAACCTAAACCATGGCTAACACACTGTCCAACTCTTGAAACAAAGAATTCTTAAGCAGATTATACAAGCAAGTTAACGTCACCGTGCTTGAGGTCACATCCTCATTTCCTTTCTGTCCTTGTACTGTATGGTAGGGAGAAGGGGGATTAGTTTTCTTGTCTTCTTTGACTTGGGGAACTTGTTTATGCTCCTTAACCCACTGGTGCCTTGCCAAGCTTTTATAGCACAGGACTAAACTCCCTCTCCTAGCACCGTCTGAACTCCAGTGTTTAGGGGAGGTAGTAACAGTCCCAAGTTTCTCTTTGTAAAACTCCCCCTGATTTTCATTGGACACAGGAGAAAACATGCAACTAAAATTCTAGAAACAAATGTGGATATTTCCTAGGAAAATATTTAAGGTAAACATACAACCTGAATTCTAGTTATAATCCTGGATCTCCAATATTTGAACAAACGTGAAGATTTTTTCATTTCATTTTGGATATCCTCCTGAATGGTGCAGATCCCAGCTATCAGTGCTGCCTATCTTTCCATCCTGTGCTACTTTTGCTTATGACCTCCCATAATTTCACCATGTTATAAGGAAGGGCTCACTCAGTGTGCTGGGAGACGTCCATTATTCTCTTCCCATAGCAAGGATAACAATGGAGCTCACAGACTGTCCATTGGTACATAGGTGAATGCACATATTGCACATCTTTGTAATGTGAACTGACTCTTGCTATGTATTAGTCTAACTTCTTTGATCATACATTTCACAATTTCAATAAAACCAGCAGTTAGTTCCAATTGGAATAAGACTATTTTTAATCTAGACTCTTATGTTCCTGGAAAACCATTTCAGCAGAAGGGACAAATCAGGTGGAGGGTAACCAATGGGCCTGAAACCCACTGGTGATTTAGAGGGACGTCCACCCCAAGCATGTGAAGACTTCCTAAGGCAGAAAGGACAGTTGAGAACAATTTGTTCCAATAGCCAAGAAGCTGGCACTGTGGAGTCCTTAGAGCCCAGTCAGGCATCAAAGATGCCAAGGTCATCCCCTGCATGCTGGGCCATTGCCCAAGAGTTTTGTCTTGCCACTGGATTTCAATGACTCTGGAATAGAGAATGAGGTTGATGACTTAGCACAACTCTGCTTTGTTTAAATCCAGTTCATGTGCATGTCATGAACTCCATGACATCATTGGTCCTCTTCCAAAATGAAGGACAAACGACAAAACCAACAGAAAGTTCATCCCAATGGGAATCAAAGCTTTCATATACCATGAGTACACCTTGCTATATAGCATGGACTTCCACACTGGGTTATTTCTCTCTCAGGAGAGAACAAGCATGCCTTATATGAACATTATCCACTATTTAGCTCTATGACATCAGTGCTTAGCTATTAACTCTCCTGCTTGCTCCCCATCCATTTTACAACCACCTCCTTTCTTATCATGGGCACCCTCTCTATGCCTCTCTATTCTGCTAGCCTTTTCTCTACTTTCCCCTGGAGTTTATGATCTGAGCTAATGAGGAAGATATGGCACCTGTCCTCAAGGGTGGGGAGTTCCAGCCCTGTTATTGCCCAATTTAATTTCCATGATCTCTTGAGCAAATGAAAGGATGTTAGGGAAAAGAGCTGCCTATTTGGCCGATCGCCTGTCTAGCCTGGAGTCGGCACAGCCATTACCCTCTCCAGCTCATTGTGCTCTTGCTAAACATTTGACTGCCAAGCCATAAGCTTCTGTGCTTGCCTTGGCTGACTAAGCCTTGTCCATGAGCCATATGTAATCTCTCCTCTCCCACAGTCTCTGTGCCTCTCGGCTCTCCACTCCCTGTTCTCTCTGGATTTCTGTGTACAATGTAAAGCATGATCCAGAACCAACCAGGAGTTCTGACATGCATCCCCCACTGTGCTTGTTGTGACAAAACCTCGAGAAGAGCTGAGGCATTGAGCGTTGCAGCCCTGTCACTAGCACTTAGGAGATTCTAAGGATGGAATTTACTTTAAGCAAATTGAATATATGAAAATTCCAATTTACAAAGCAGTTGCATTAGGAAGTATTTGCTTGCTTAACAAACCATTCTTTTGTTTAAAAATGGATTAAACCCATTCTCCTTCTAACTAGACTGCTTCCTGAGAACACTTAAAAGCTATCCAGAAGGACAAAAGCAATCAAATTTATGTACATTTATGGTCCTTTGGTTAATGGAAAGAGGGCTAACTTGAATTCAGTTGGTTTGAATTCTGACTTCTGACTTTGCCACTTACTCACTTGGGAATATCACCCTCTGGTCATCAGTTTCCTTATTTGTAAAATGAAAGAATTGGGTTTGATGACCAAGTAAGTTTCTTTCCAGCTCTGTATCTATGATCCCATGGACATAGATCTTGTATAAAAATAATTCTAAATACCACTTGTAAGATGCTTTACCCTTATCTCATTTGATCCTTACAACAAACCATAGTAGTAAAGGTATCATGATTCCCATTTTATGAATTAAGAAAAAAGTGATGCCCAGAGAGGCCAGGGAAGTTGCTCAGGTTTCATAAATAATAAACAACAAAGGCAGGGTTAGTCAGGTCTTCTGATTTCAGAGATAGGGTTCTTTCCATTGCAATACAGGGAATACAGGGGCCTCTGGGAGAATGCTGGGGGCTGTTTTGAGTAGGGTGAACTGGCTGCCTAAGTTACCGTTGGCTTTTCATGATTAACAAGCTTTAACCTTTTTGTGTGAGCCCATAAGAACTAGGTTGATAAGCTTGTGTCCTTAGCCCTTCAGCCTTATTACAGGCTTGCTAAATAAAGGGAAAGTGTCCTTCACTACCCTGGAGGCTAATGAGAGTGTAGTGCATTGGGAAGGAAGTGAATCCATCACAATAAGGAAAGCCTTGGTGGCTGCACACAGTATTGAAGGCCATCTTTGCATGCCAAATTTCTTAGATGTCTTGGATCTTGTATTTGTCAACAACAACAGAAAAGCAAATTAGACGGTGAAATCGCAACACCTAGGATTGGAGTGTGTGTACAAAATAAAGCACTGGAATACGCCATGCGGCAAACTGGGCCTTTAAAATCAGTTCAGCTTAATTCAACAAAGTCAGATTGTCAAGATTTTAAGGCTGCTACCAATTTCTCTAATGAATATAGATGCAAAATTTTTAAATAAAATTTTAGCAAAACAAATACAGCAACTGATCATGAGATTAATACATGATGATCAGGTAGGATTCGTAACAAGAATGCAGGGCTTGTTCAATATTAGGAAAACTATTATCATTATTGATCATATCAACACAAAACTAACAGAAACCACATGATTATCTCAATAGATGCAGGAAAAGCTTTTGACAAAATATAACACCTATCCCTATTGAAAGCACTGGAGAGCATTGGAATAAAGGGAACTTTCCACAAAATAATAAGCAGTATCTACCTAAAACTTTCTGCAAGCATTATATGCAATGGAGATAAGCTAGATGCACTTCCAATAAGATCAGGGTGAAACGAGGATGTCCATTATCACCACTATTATTCAATATGGTACTAGAAATGTTAGCTGTAGCAATTAGACAAGATAGAGAAATTGAAGGAATTAGGATAGGCAAAGAAGAAACTAAATTATCACTCTTTGCAGATGATATGATGGTATAATTAGAAAATCCCAGAGATTCAAGTAAAAAACTACTTGAAATGATAAACAACTTTGGCAAAGTTGCAGGTTACAAAATAAACCTACACAAATCTTCTGCATTCCTATATATTAGCAACAAAGTCCAAGAGCAAGAGATAGAAAGAGAAATCCCATTTAAAGCTAGGGTAGACAGTACAAAATATTTGGGAATTTCCCTGCCAAAACAAACCCAGGGACTATATGAACACAACTATAAGACACTTTTCACACAAATAAAGTCAGATCTAAATAAGTAGAAAAACATCAGTTGCTCATGGGTAGGCCGAGCCAATATAACAAAAATGACAATTCTACCTAAATTAATTTACTTATTTAGTGCCATACCAATTAAACTATCAGATAATTATTTTCTAGAGCTTGAAAAGATAGTATCAAAATTATCTGGAAGAACAAAAGGTCCAGAATATAAAGGGGACTAATGAAAAGAAATGCTAGGGAAGGTGGCCTAGTGCTACCAGATCTCAAATTGTATTATAAAGCAGCAATTATCAAAACCACTTAGTACTGGCTAAGAAACATAAAGGTAGACCAGTGGAATATGCTATGTACTCAAGACACAGGAGGCAATGAATATAGTAATCTACTGTTTGATAAACTCAAGGACCCCAGTTTCTGGGATAAGAACTCACTGTTTGACAAAAATTGCTGGGAAAACTGGATAAAAGTGTGGTAGAAACTAGGCATAGATGCCTGACACCATATGCAAGAATAAAATCCAAATGGGTACGCAATCTAGGTATAAAGATTGATACCAGGGACAAATTGGAGGAACAAGGAATAGTGTATTTATCAGATTTATGGAGAATGGAAGAATTTTTGACTAAAGAAGAGACAGAAAGCATTATGAAGTGCAAGATGGATAATTTTGATTACGTTAAACTAAAAAGTTTTTGCACAACCAAACCCAATGCAACCAAAATTTGGAGGGATATAGAAAAGTGGGAAAGAATTTTTACAGCTAATGTCGGTGATAAAGGCCTCATTTCTAGACTATATAGAGAACTGAGTCAAATGTACAAAAATACAAGTCATTCCCCAATTGATAAATGGTCAAAGGATATGAAAGATAGTATCAAAATTATCTGGAAGAACAAAAGGTCCAGAATATAAAGGGGACTAATGAAAAGAAATGCTAGGGAAGGTGGCCTAGTGCTTTTTAGAGGAAATTTTTAGAGGAAAAATTTAAAGATATCTATAGCCATATGAAAAATTACTCTAAATCACTATTGATTAGAGAAATGCAAATCAAAACAACGCTGAGGTACCACATCACACCCATAAGATTGGCTGAAGTGACAAAACAGGAAGATGATAATTGTTGGAGAAAATTTGGGAGAGTTGGAATACTAAAACACTGTTGGTGGAGTTGTGAGCTGATCCAACCATTCTGGAGAGCAATCTGGAGCTATGCCCAAAGGGCTACAAAAATGTGCATACCCTTTGACCCAGCAATAGCACTTCTAGGACTGTATCCCCAAGAGATCATAAAAACGGGAAAGCGTTCTGTATTTACAAAAATATTTATATCAGCACTCTTTGTAGTGGTCAAAAACTGGAAATCAAGGGGATGCCCATCAATTGAGGAATGGCTGAATAAATTACAGTATATGAGTGTAATGGAATACCATTGTGCTTTAAGAAATGATGAACAGAAAGACTTCAAAGAAGTCTGGAAAGACTTATGTGATCTGATGATGAGCAAAAGGAGCAGAACTAGGAGAATTTTGTGCACAGCAACAACCACAGTGTGTGCGAGTTTTTTCTGGTAGACTTGGAATTTCATTGCAATGCAAGGACTTAAAAAAATTCCCAATGGTCTTCTAAGGCAAAATGCCTTCCACATCCAGAGAAAGAACTATGGAATTCAATAGCAGAATGCAGCAGATCATTTAGTGTGTGTGTGTGTGTGTGTGTGTGTGTGTGTGTGTGTGTGTATTGCATTTTGGTTTGTTAGATAATTTCTCCCACTGATTTTAATTCTTTAACACAGAATGACTATAGTGCAAATGTATTTAATAGGAATGTATGTGTAGAACCTATACAAAATTGTATGCTGTCTCAGGGAGGGAGTGGGGAGATAGGGGGGAGGGAGGAGAAAATCATAACCTAAGTTCTATGGTAGTTTTTGTAGAACACTGAAAATAAATAAAATTAATTAATTAATAAAAAAAAGATTTTAAGGCTGCTATTGAAAGACTTTGAAATGTACTAGATCATATACTAGATAAATATACTATGTAAAT
The DNA here is from genome assembly GCA_023548195.1 of Bettongia penicillata ogilbyi. NCBI lineage: Eukaryota > Metazoa > Chordata > Mammalia > Diprotodontia > Potoroidae > Bettongia > Bettongia penicillata. The sequence continues at coordinate 4,134,806 of JAJHZJ010000226.1, forward strand.
ATACTAGATATAAATATCTAGATAAAAATATAGATATAAATATACTAGATAAAAAGGAATATCTGGGTTCATGTCCTGTCTCAGATACAGATGAGCTCTGTGGCCAAGAGAAAGTCATTTAACTTACATATTAGAAGAATAGTCAGTTGACATGGTGTAGCAGGGGTGGGGTTTCAACACTATGCTAATGAATATAGAGGGAAAAATGAGTAATTGTGCTACATTACCTACTATTCTCTCTGTGATAACAGTACTTAGGGATAAATTAATTCTTTTGCTTCCCTCCCTGCTTTCAGTCTTTTTGCTGCTTATTTTATCCTGCATACTGCTACCAGATTCATCTCCCTAATACCCCTTACCACTCCCCCACTCAAAAGTCATCAGAGGTTCTTTACTGCCAGCTACAAATGTCTTAACTCTTTAAATGTGTCCCTTGGGCATCCTTTTCCTTTCCTAGTAAAGCATGTGGGCAGAGCCGATCAGTTATTCAGTCAGTCAATCAACCAGCATACATTAATTGGTCACTTTATGCCAAGCACTGTGATACACACTGGAGATTAAAAGAAAGGCAAACCTAGTCCATGTACCTAAGAAGCAACAAACAGAACAGAGGGAAGTACTCTCAAATAAGATGCTAGCAGCTAGTGGGGCACCAGAAACGACCTCCTGCAAAAAATACAATTGGAGCTGAGGCTTTAAGGAGAGTAGGCTAAGTGGTGGTGGTGAGGAGGGAGGGCATTCCAGGCAGGAGAGCCACTACAAAGGGAATAGAGGGGAGGTAGAGCATCCAGGGATGACAGCACGTAGGGCAGTGTGGCTCAGTGGTATGTGAAGGGGAGGAAGTACACGCAGATTGGAAAGACAGGAAAGCTAGGTTGTGAAGATGATTAGTTGTGTGAGAGGTTGGATAGTAACAGCTAGTCTAACATTTGCAGCCACATCGTTCTGTAAATTTTACAGATCCTGAACCTTACTTATATTTTATATGGGCACCTAGTGGTAGGGCTGTCCACTCTGTTCAAATCTTAGCACTTCAGGAAAGGCCTGAATTTGTTTGTCCAGAGTAGGAGGACAGAATGTTAAGGGACTATAGTTGCCACAGTCTCAATGGAGATTGTAGTCACCATGGAAAAGAGATGAGCTACCAGAAAGGAGAAAGCTTTTGCTTCCAATTTCCTAGTAATTATCAGGTTGGGAGCCTTAAGGATAAGGCTCTGAAATTCTACGTCTGAAATTCATTATTCTAGGGATTGAAAATCATCTCATATGCACAAAAGTTCCTCAGTTTCCTTATCTGTCAAATTAGTATGATAATGTCTGCCCTACCTATGTCATGGATGGTTGTCAAGAACCAAAAGAACATTATATACTGTAACAGCAAGATTGTTTTAAGAAAAACTTGGGGTGACTAAGTTATTTGGACTATTATAAACACCCAAATTAAGTACTAAGGACATATGAAAGGAGATGCTACATGCATCAAGAGAAAGAACGGATAAACAGAACTATGTATGGAATCATTTGACATTTTTGTGTCTAATGGTAGCCATCTCTAGAATAGGGGGAGAGGGAAGAAAAAATTTATATGATAGCCTTAGTGTATATTTTAAAAAATATCAAGTTGTATATTTGTAGTTTCATGTGCAATCATTTTTATTATACTATATTATGGAAATGCTTGTTTTATTTCATAAATTAATAGCAAATAAATGAAAATTAAAAAATAACATACGAGAACTCTGAGATCACATTCAGTTCCTGATCCTTTAAGACCATAAGAGATGATATTGTGAAAATATTTCAAAAAGCATAAAGCACAGTAAAAATGTTAGTTGGTTTTAATGAATATTGTGGTGATGCTTTCTCAGATCTTTGCTTTTCTCTTATCAGTGACATTTTAAAAAATTAGTGCAATGTCAAACATTTAATAGTCACGATGATTAATTTCATTTCCCTCCTCAATTAAGTCAGCTTCCTCTTTCCTTTCCCTGATATGAACTTTTAAAAAAATGTTATAATTTCATATTTTTTTTGGTTACTGCTCTCTTACTTCTTCAATGTCTTTGTCCTGGTTAAACAAAACAGAACTGGCTTCTTTGTTTTTATTTCTTCCTCTTCCTAATTTCTGCCATTTCTCCCCCCCCCACACACACATACACACACACACACACACACACACACACACACACACACACACACACACACACCTTGGCCATTTTACACCATTCATTTAGATGAAAGCTTGATAACTATATGCCACAGCCAACAGAGACCCTGATAAATCAAATATAGAGAGAGCTATTAAGTGCTTCTTAGTATCAAGTAAGACTTTTCTTTTTATTATAGGAATATGTGCACACATTCTACTCTCCAGTTCTGTAGAGTGTAAACATCTTGATCCAAGGACTGTCATATTTTTTTGTCTTTGTATCTCTGGTAGGTAACTAGCATAAATACGCTCTTAATATATGTTAAATTGAATTGAATGAAATTGGAGAGGTAGAGCCCCTGTAACAGAATACTGAGATATGATTTAAAATCATCAAATTGGAGAGCTGGAAGAGAATTCAGTGACCATCTGGTCCAATCCATACACAAAAGGAATCCCCATTATAACATACCAGTTGAGGGGTCTTCCAAACTCTGCTTAATGAACTCTAAGAGGAAACCCTTATAGGCACCAGAGCTTCCTTTTCAATGGCTCCAGTTGTTAGGGAGTTTCTTCAGAAATCAAGCCTAAGCTGGACTCCTTGCACCTTTTGCCCATTTCTTCTGGTTCTGCCTCAGGGACCAAAATGAATAAATCTGAACCCTTTTCCACATGGCAGCCCTTCAAATACTTGAAGATAGTGATCATGTCTCTCCTGTGTCTTTTCTCAAGGCTAAACAGTCCCTTCTACAGATTAGCTAGACTTTGCTTGGGTGGGGTGTTTAGCTTTTAAAGCCAGACACAGTCTGGCTCAAGGCCATCTTTCCACTCTTATCAGTCATTATTCACTTACTGCACTCTTCTTATGTGATCTAGAAAACTGGACTTTTCTCTATTTTATATACCCACCACATTCCTGCTCCCATTTCCATGCTTTTGCATTGACTGTTCCACATTTTAGGAATGTACTCCCTCCATGCCTGTACCTCAGAGAGTTCTTATCTTTATTTAAGATGAAGCTCAAATGACATTTTCTGCATGAAATGTTTGCTGATCTCTGCAACAAACATTGCCCTCCCTCCCCAAACTACTTTGTATATATTTGTTTTTTACACACTTTATATTTATACTATATATATTCATATATTCACTTACCTTATCTCCTGTTAGAATGTAAGCTTTTTGTGAGTTAGGTATATTTTTGTTTTTCATATTTCTTTCCCCACCACCTGGCACAGTACCTGGAAAATAGTAAATATGTATTGTTGGTTGTCCTTCATTTTCTAAGAGGACCAATGACATTGAGGAATGGGGAATGAATCGGATTTAAATGAGTCAGTTACATAAAGTTGTCACTTCACTCTTTCTTCCAGAGTCACCGAAGTGCAGTCACAGGACAAAAGTCAAGATGACTGGTGATGGCCTGAGATACCGTGGGTGAGCTTGATGTCTTTGATGTCTGATCAGGCTCTGAGGGCTCCACGGTGCCTGCTTCCGCTGCCTTCTTAGCCATTGGGATAAGTTATTCTCATCTGCCCATTCTGCCTTGGGAAGTCTTCACATGCTTGGGGTAGACATCCACCTAATTCATTGAAGTGTTTGGAGTCTGACAGGTACTTAACTCTTGTTAATTGTTTATGGGGAGAAAGGTGGGGATATATTTATCAGCATCTTGTAACCTTGAATTTTAATATGTCATGGAATTTAATATGTCAGGGATGGGATACCACTCAGTTCAATTGGCAAGATCCTTTACTCATTATCTTTTTTAGGTAAGAATGCCTCTTTGAGTTACAAAAATCAGTCAGTGAATAAATCAAGGGGCATGACTTATGAACAAGATATTCTATACACTAAAGTATAAATTTATTTGGACAAGGAAGAGAAAAAAGTTTGATGGCTAACCAAATTAGCTAATCATTGTGTTGGAAGTTTGAAATGCAGAGTATTTCAGCAGCTCTCTAACTCTAGAGGAGTCCAGTCCAGTGATGGAAGATTCAAATCCAAGAGCTGAGAATTCCAGTTGGGGTAAATCTCTGAGGGGGAATAACTGAAGGGTGAGGTGGGAGGAAAGAGCTTCTCGTCCACCCCACCACATCATTTATGTTATTAAAACAACTGGCCCAGTATGAGACAACACATTCAATCGGGAGTGAAGAGACAAGATGAATAAAACCCAGATCGACACTGGATATAAGGGATGAACGTTGAAGCAACTTCAGAGAATGTGACCTCTTGTGTTGGAGAAGATGCTAGCTAAGGATTCTAGAAAATATTTCCAGGCGTCCTAACTTTATCTCTTGACCACATGTATTCTCTACATATATATGTGGATTTGGAGAAGAGCATACCCCAGAACTTTGCGGGGGGGGGGGGGTTGGGAAGAAATGATTTTTTACCAGATGCTCTTATTATGGACCATATTAGTTAATACCCTTTCTAAAAACTAATTGAAATTGGACTGGCTAATTGTCAATGGGAGTGGAATGCCATTGGTGGGGACCTGTGAGCAATACTACAAATCTAGTTCTTCAGAGTTAATCTTAGAACCCTGAGCCAGGGGACCAACCTGTGATATTGAGTGAGGTTTGAGAAGTAACTCTAGAAGGGGTATTAAATAATTTGATATCTCAAAGAGACCTTAGAGGTCATCTAGCCCACCACTGTCATTTTATAATTTAGGGAACTAATGCTCAGAGAAGCTGTTACTTGGGGCTGAAATCCAGATTAAGGTCTGGAAAGGACCTTAGAGATTGTCATCTAACCCCTCATTTTATATGAAGAACAGAGGCTCAGGAAAATTAAGCAAATTGCATAAGATCACATGTAGCCAGTGGCAGAAACAGGATTGGAATTCAGTTCCTCTGACTCCAAATCCAGCGCTCTTTAAAGATACACAGCTAGTAAGCATCAGATTTGCATCTAGAATCCGTGAATGAGTGAAAAAGGAGTTATTAAGACCTTGCAATGTGCCCAGTACTTTCCTAAGCACTAGGGATACAAATACAAACACAAAAAAGCAAGACAATCATTGCCTTTAAGAAACTTACATTCAAAATGAGAGGAGATAACATAAACAGGAAAGAGAAATGACCAGCAGATGGAACAGGACAGCAATATTTCTATGTTATCTCAGTCTCAAAGCCAATTGGTTGATAGAGATCAGTGCCCAGAAGCTGTGTGAGGGGCAGGGAAAAGATAGTGATAGTAGGAGAGAAGGGAGCTCCAATCTTCAGTCTCTTTGGGTTCCACAGTTGCCTTGGGTACTTCTAGTTCCCATCTTTGAAAGACAAAATGGATAATACCAAGTCCACGAAGCTGACACGAGAGGAACTCAGAGTCTCCGTTATGCCCCTTTCCCCAGCTTGCTACAATGGAGTCTTCTGGGAGCTTCCCCTTGGGTGAGACGGAGGACTCTTTTTCTTGGTCAGATTGAGTTACCTCACTCCCAACAGGAGAGACTCTTCACTCTGTATTTTCTGGTATATATTTTCCCGTGTATACTATCCCTGATTTTTATTGTGCTACTGACTTGGATAAATGGATTTCTTTGCTATTTGCTACATGCATTATTGTGGAACTGGTGTTTGGTGGAAAGAGAGTCAAGCTTTGAATATAAATCTTGGAGTCCCACTTCCCTCTCAATTGATAAACAATCATCAGAAATTTAACCTGAATCTGAAAACTCCATATCCTAGACAGATAATATTTAAGGAAAATGACATTTAATTCTAGCCTGATACCTCTGCTGGCCAAGCTTCTGGCCCCCACCTTCTGCTTTTTCTCCTGGGAATAATTAAATTATATGTCTTGGAGAAAAAGGAGTGGGGCGAAGGAGACTAAAGATGTCTATTGTGCCTCCCTTCAAGTCACTCAATGACTTTGCTGCATGTGGGGGGATTAGCCTCCTGTGTGCTGAAGCCATTTCAAACAGGCTCATGAGAGATGATTGCTAAATTTTTCAGCATGAGTCCTTACACTTCAGAAACCATCTCTGGACTTGATGTGTTGTTGACAGTCTAGACTTAAGAAATCATTAATAATACAGATTAAAATTAAAAGCATGCCTTATGTCTCTACCCCCACCCCACCACAGAGCTGGTTGTTAAGTACAAGGCAGTACACCCCTCATTATAGAGGATCACAGGGTCACAGTTTTTACAGTTCAAGGGGCCCTTTGAGATCACATAGTTTGTCTTCTTTAATAAAAGGACTTAAACCATCACAGACAAATATATTTCAGTGTAGTAGAAAGACCATGGATTGAAGTCAAAAGACATGGGTTTGAATCTTGACTGTCACTTTCTGGCTTAGTGACCCTAGGTAAGTCATTTCTCTCTCTGGGTCTCAGTTTCTCCATGTGTTTCAAAGCTTAGCCATAGGAACATAAAATATGGAGGTAGAAAATAATACAAGTATAATCAGGTTTAAATCACTTATTTTGCAGAAGGCTACTGAGGCTATGTCTGTAGCAGAGATGGGGAAATAGCCTTTGTATGCAATCAAATCAGATGCATATTCTGTAAGCCAAATGCTAGCAATTTATCTCTAATTTCTGAAGTGCCTGGTATCTAGGCCACTACCCCTTGCCTCATTGCCAATCAACAGGCATTTAAGATCTAAAATGTGTGCCAGAAGCTGTGCTAATCTCAGGAGCTACAAATAAAGGCCAAAACTCTACTTCTGACCTCAAGGAACTCACATTCTAATGGAGGAGACAACATGCAAAATACAAGGCATATTATCAGGGGTGAGGAAACTGCGGCCTTGAGGCCTATAGTCCCCTAGGTTCTCAGGTGTGGGCCTTTGACTGGATCCAAACTTCACAGGATAAAACCCCCTTAACAAAGGATTTGTTCTGAAAAACTTGAACTCAGTCAAAAGGTTGCACCCAAGGACCTAGAAGGTCACATGTGGCCATGAGGTCTCAGGTTCTCCACTTCTGTTATATACAAACAGAGTAGATAAAAGGCAGTTTCAGAGGAGAAAGCAACTGTGGGAATGTTTTCCTGTAGAAGGGAGGCTATGAGGTGAATCTTGAAGAAAGCCAGTCGAGGGAAGTGAAGAGGGATAACACTCCAGGCATGGGGGATATCCAGTCCAAAGGTGCAGAAGTGGGACTCCATTGAGTGTTGATAATTTTGCCTGGATCATAGAGTAAAGGATAAGATGGCTGACGAGGTAGGAAGGTCAGATTCTGAAGAGCCAAGGTTACTAAGAACTCACTACCATTGGGAAGCTGAGGCTAGAGGAAGGATGGAGTACCGCAAATTTAAGAAAGATGATGAGACTGAAGAATAACCAGTAACTTCTTAAATCTAGTCTCACTCACTCTAGGTCACAGTAACCTAAGTTAAAAGATCTGATTTATCTGTGCAGCTGTTAAGTACAAGTCTTATGGAACACTCGACCAAGTAACTGTCTGTAAGGCAGACCTCGCCAGGAAAGAGCCAAATTTTTGTTACCAGAAATAAAATTTCTTTTTGAATAATTAAAGGCTATGTCACTATGATTGATGGACCAGTGAAATATTTTTAATATTTTTACATTTTAAAAAAATCTCTTTGAAACCTTGGAGGTTTTAATTCCTAACTCAGACTGGGGTCTTCAACTTTGAATGCCCTTCAGTGACCACAAATGAATTGTGCTGTATTTAGGCCATAATGTGACCTCCTTCTGTCTTAGAAGAATGACGTCTAACTACTTCGTGTTCTAGTCTGAGACAGAATGACATCCCCTGGAGAGTTGATAAGTATTTTGGTTTATTGAAAAGGTAAAAGGTAGAGACTAGTGAGTCAAGAAGAACAGATTTTTTCACCCAAAGAGTTTGGGATGTTTATTTTGACTTTTCTACCTCTGGTTCCTCTCCCTGCTACAATCCATTTTCCACACCTTCACCAGATTAATTATCCATAAACATCTCTCTGATTATGTCAAAAACCTTCAGTGGCTACCTATTACTTACTAGAAAGGTACAATCTCTTTCACATAACTGTTCAACACTCCTAATGATTTGGCACTAACCTACATTTTCCTCCCAATTTAAGAGTCCTTCCCTTCATACACTCTGTACAAAAGTCAAGTCAAATTTCTCACCAATTGTGGACATGTCCCTTGACTTTCTTGTTTTAAATCCTTTGCTCATCTAGAAGACCTGGAATTGCAGACTGGAATACCCGCTATTCTGAAATACTTTCCTTTTATGCCTACTAAAATCGAATCCATCCTTCAAGGCTCAGCTTACGTCTGTCTTCTGCCATGAGACCTTGTCTGTGGACTCTGACCAGAAGCAATCCTTCTCTGGACCCTTCTAATGCTTTGTTCCTGCTTTTAACATGGAATTTTAGCCAGCCAATAAGCATTTCTTAAGTATCTGCCATGTACCAGCACTGTGCTAAGTGCTGGGGATACAAAGAAAGGCAAAAAATTGTTCCTATTCTTTAGGAGTTCCAAGTTTAATCGAATGAGGTAGACAATCCTTGAAGAAGAAAACTCATATAGTATATGTGTTATTCAGTCGTTTCAGTCATGTCTGACCGTTACCTGATTTGGGATTTTCCTGGCAAAGATATTGAAGTAGTTTGCCATTTCCTTTTCTAGATCATTTTACAGATGAGGAAACCAAGGCACACAGGATTAAATGACTTGGCCAGGGTCTCACAGCTAGTGAAAGTCTGGGGCTGGATTTGAACTGGGGAAGGTGAGTCTGCCTGCCTCCAGCATTCTATCCATTGCACCACCTAACTGCTGGTTATAAATGTACTTGTCTTATTTTTTCAACTAGATTATAAGTTCTTTGAGGGCAGGAGAGCTTCTTATTCATCTTTATATTTTTCATTCCTTCCCCAGCCACTCCTTTCCATCTTTTTCTTGCTGACCAGTGACTCCACAATATTTTGCACATAATACACATTTAATAAGTTCATGTTGTGTATTAATATTTTTAGTTCAAAGTCTCTGGAGCTGGTAGTGACCCGAGAGGCAATCTAATTCAACCCTAATATTTTATAAAAGGGGAAACTGAGACCTAGAGAAGTTAAGTGACTTGATTATTTATATACAGGTGATAAATGTCAGAAGTGGGACCTGAAGTCATATTCTCTGACTGCATAGCTACTTTTTTTCTTTCCTTTTTTTGTTTCCCTAGCACTCAGTACAGTGCCTGGCACATAGATGGTGAACTTTGTGAGAATAGGATCTATATCTCACACATCTTTGTTGGCCAGAGGCCTCCAGGACCTCCTCCTCCACACCAGTACCTACCCCAGGGGCAACCTCATGACCCAAATAAAGCATCAGCTACAGCAGCAGATCCCAATGTCACCTGGTCTGTCTACTACTCACACTACTACCAGCACTCCCCACCACCCCACCTGTCCAGGGGCAACCCCCCACAGTCCTTTTCCCCACCCCCTCCTGTCCACTAGACAATCAGACTACACTAAAACATGGGAGGAACATTAGAAAAAGAAACTGGCCAACAGCCTCAGTGTTGGTGCTCCTGGTACTCCCCCTCAGCAGGATTACACAAAAGCCTGGGAGAAGCATTATAAGAAACAAACACAATTGGCCACTGGTGGTGGACCCAGAACCAACTCAAGTATAGGACTGCCTGGGTCAAATGTTACAGACAGCAAGCCACCTACTATGGACAGATCCGGGGTCTTGGTGCTCCCCAGCCACCACCCAGATTAGCAAGGAAACCAAGCTCAATGAATTGAATCAAAGATGAACTTCTTTATCTGTGTAAATCTTTTTTATTTGTTTTTGGCAAGAGGGTGATGACTACTTTGTGGAGGTGGAAGCAGGGTAAAGGGAGAAGGCCCTACTGGGAGGATAGAGAACTTGCTAAGCAGGTTTCTTCCTTCCTTCCTTCCTTCCTTCCTTCCTTCCTTCCTTCCTTCCTTCCTTCCTTCCTTCCTTCCTTCCTTCCTTCCTTCCTTTTTCTTTCTTTCTTTCTTTCTTTCTTTCTTTCTTTCTTTCTTTCTTTCTTTCTTTCTTTCTTTCTTTCTTTCTTTCTTTCTTTCTTTCTTTCTTTCTTTCTTTCCTTCCTTCCTTCTTTCTTTCTTTCTCTCTTCCCCCCACCTCTCGCTTTCTTTCCTCCCCCAGACATACTGCCACCATAAGCCACCTTCTTATTTTTAAAATAAACTTTGTGAAGGAAAACAATATACTATTACAAATATTTATTGGGCATTTACTTTGGCAGAGCTCTGTGTTAGGAACTGGAGAGAGATGCACAAAGTTTAGAAATGACAAGACATCTGCCCTTGAGGAGTTTATGATCTAGTGGAAGGATAAGACAACAAGTTCACCAAGTTTAAAGTGATTTGGGGTACTCAAAAATTTTAGTAGAATAAATATATAGACCCTACGATTTTGTTAGTAGTATATGAACTCTCATCCAAAGAAGATTGTAATCCATCTATATAATCTGTAGTCTTGGAGTTGTCTGGTATTTAAGTGATTTGTCCATGGTCATATAAGAATCAGAAGTGGAATCTAAACCTAGGCTTACCCATCTTTAAGTCTGCCAAGCTTCCCAGTACAATACAATGCCCCCTTTTAAGAAATAGAATGCTGATACACAGTCAGTTATATGTGAAGTATCAAGATCCCACTATTTCATAAATTAAAAAGATGGCATGTATCAAGTCCCTGGACTTTAAAATGGACCTGAAATAACTTCCCTCTCTCATTGTGATTGGAAGCAAACTGTTTTTAATGTCTGAGTTCACACAGAGACTTGTGCAAGTGAGGAAGAGTCTAATTCCCTCTAATAGGCAGGGCAACCAACAGCTGAGAGACAGCAGCTTCCAGAAACCTACAAAAACAGGGGCTGCCTTTCTCCCAGACAAAGTCCTTCCCTCCATCTCCTTCATCCCTCTCTTTGTCTCCAAATAATAATGATCTCTACCATGTGCAGCTGTCATGTGGCCACAGTGAGGGCTTTGGAAGGAGCATCAGTAGCTCATATCAGACTTTGCTCTCCTCTGGGTAAAGGCCATCTGTCTCTTTTGCTATTAGTAGAGGCCATGTGAGGGTCAGGGAAGGCTCTTTATGAGTCCTTGGGAGATTTAAAGTCTTCCCATAGCCTGCTAGCCTTAGCCTCAGGCCCTGGGCATGGTCAGGACATTACCCTGTGTGCTGGCTTGCCAGACTGAGAACCATTCCCAGTTTTCATCTGCTGTCCTTCCTGCCCTGTAGAAGAGGAGGACGCTCTCATTTCTGCCTCTTCTCAGTGACAAGAGCTGATCGGTGCCAATTTTTGGCAACCCACAATTTTCAGGCCACCTTGGAGAAAATCCTGAGGTATGGGATATTCAGTTTCTATTCCAAATAATTAACTGTTAGGATCATAGAGGGGCCCCCCGCTCATGGCCCCTCTAGCTCATCGATTGATGGCTTTGGCAGGATAAGACAAGAGGCAATGTCTAATTAGATTCAATCTGCTTCCGCCTGGGCCCAATCCAGGTGACCACGAACAGCTTTGCAGTATCTGTTCCCACCTCCTTTCAGGGCAAAGCTCTGAGCACTTGGTAGCTGCCCAGTCTCTGGGAATGTTGGTTTCATTCGGTGTCTCAGCTCGATTGGCCTCACTAACGTTATCCAGTGTGACTGGGTCTATTCATGGCAGATTAGATGCCAAATCCTGTTGGGTAAGTCTGAACCAGATCTGATGTAATCATCACTGTTAATGCATCCCTTGATTGACTCTAATGCAGATGCTCAGGGCTCGATCTGCCCACAAACAAAGCTGTATCTATATTTATCTATATCTGTCTTCATAAGCTGAGAAGGTCAGTTAGTGCTAATTGCAGTTTACTAAACAAGCTGATTTATAACCGTGCTTTTCTGCTCTTTCTGTAGGAAGTGCCTACAACTTGTGAAAATGAACAAATGTCAGGCTACTTTTCATTTTTCCCTCCTGCACATGGCAACTTTGAATTGTCTGGTGGGTTTGGGTAAACAGCACCGGATTTGGAGTCCAGAAGTAACTTGTAATATGACCCCAGGAAAAGAGTACATACAGGATTTAGAGTCAGAGGGTCTGAGTTCAGACACTGGCTGTGTCCCTTACTATTTATGTGACACTGGACAAATCAAAACTTATTTGGATCTAAACTTCCTAATCTGTGAAATAGAGGACTGGATTAGATTTGGCTTTCCAGGTCTCTTATAGCTTTAAATCTGTGATAGTATGGGTTACAGCTCTCATTCTCATACTGAATGTGTGACCCTGGGAAAGTCAATTACTCTTCATGGTCCTTAGTTGCCTCATCTGAAAAATGAGGAGATAGACTAGATTACCTCTCAAGTCTCTTCTAGCTCTGAATCACTGGTCTTTTGTGTCCAAAGGCTGCCTCTGATGTGAGCCATGTGAGTGGGTAAGTCACCTGGCACCCCTGAGTCTGTTTCTTCATCTGTAAAGTAGGGCTAGTAATATCTGCAGAACTTACTTCAGAGGGATTTTCATGATAATCCAATGAAATGTTCAGTATGCTAAAAATCCTAGCAGGATGAAGCATTATGCAAACCTTAAAGCATTATGGAAGTGTCAGCTCTCAGAATTATTGTTTATTATAATTTATAATGTAAGAATAGCATGGACACCATATTGGGTCCTCAGTGCAAGAATGGACAGCATAGATTTAGTATCTATTTAGAAATGAACCATAGAATGAATTTCTATACAAGGACAATAGGAAATTAATTCTGGATGCCCAGGTGAGGCCAACCATCTATTGGATGGAGAATCTGGCACTTTTTCTGTTAGCAAAGGATGCTCTCGGGAGCAAAGGGAGACATCCAGTACAAGCTCCCTGAGGGCCTACTCACTCTAGTCTGAAGGACTGGAAGAAGTTGGTCAGTCTCCAGCCCCATTCAGGGCTGGAGGTCCTTGGAGACAGCCTAGAAGGCACCAACTGTTGCTAAGCACAACGACTGTTTTCATGATGTCAGTGCTGGGCCCACAGGGGCTACATGAGAACATCAGCTTGCTTCTTAGAGAGCACCGAATGACTGACAGATGGGAAAGACTCTTGGTCATCCCTGGCACAGACTGAATTCTCAATGCAATTAAAAAAAAGAGCAAAAATGCCAATTCACTAGCATTTTCTTCTTTATTCATGTAAAATACAGTTCACATGCTTTATGAGATTAATGTCCCCTGCTCCTGATTACAAGAACCTGATTGGCATATTAATCAGGTTATAAAAAAAAAGTGATGGGGGGAGGAGATGAAGAAAAGCCAAACATAGAGCAGCTGCTATTTAGCTGCTGAATCCATTCAGGATATAAATTTTTTGATGAGATATTTATTGTAAAATAGAGTTTTTTCCTTCCCCTCTTGGTTTTATTTTTAGCCAACATTACCCCAGCATCTGTTCCACCTCTTGTGTGAAATGTATTGAGGCAGGGATGGGCCATTTGGAATGTAGGTACAGAGATGGAGAAGGCTTTTGTAGAGTGTAATAGGGGATCCAACCCTTTTCTGTTTGCTAATAGGACCCAGCTCAGAGAGGCACCATGTGTTACCAACTTATCCCAACAATGACTGAGTCAAGTTCCATCTTAGAAGGCTTCATAAACAGGACCCCTTTTTCCTAGGTGGAGGTACAGAAAGCAAGGAAATGATCCCCTGGCTGGTATGGGAAGACTAAGGTTATGATGCTCCCAAGGTCCTAGCATCAGAGATATTGTAGAATGGATCAATCTACCAATCAAGTAGTATTTATTGAGTATTTATCATGTACCAGGTGCAGTACATAAAAACAAACATGAAACTATCCTTCCCCTCAAGGAACTCACATTGTATTGGGAGAAGGGCACTTCTGGGCCATATTGTGGAGTCCTATATCATTTAATTGATGAGGGAACTGAAGTCTAGAAGGTGAAGTGACTTGCTGAGGGTCGCACAAGTTGGAAATGGCAGAAACAGATTTTGAAACCAGGTCCCCCAACTGGTTCCTTTTCTGAAATTGAGTCATCTGAAATTGAGTCCTTGGTAGGGCAAGTAACTTACTGAAGAGGGCAGCTAAAGGCGGTGCAATAGACAGAGTGTTGTTGGGTTTAGCATCAGTAGAACTGAGTTCAAATCTGACTTCAGGCACTTACTAGTCATGTGACCCTGGGCAAGTCACTTAACCTTGCTTGCCTCAGTTTCCTTATCAACAAAATGATCTGGAGAAGGACATGGCAAACTACTCCAGTATCTTTGCCAAGAAAACCCTAAATAGGGTCATGAAGAATTGGACAAGGCTGAAATGACTGAAGAACAATTTACCCACGGCTACAGAGGCAGAAAGCAAGTATCAGAGGCAATATTTAATTCCAATTAATCTGATTCTAAATCTTTTTCAAAGAATTACATCTTTTTCCAAATAAAATATAGTCAAAAACACTTTCTTCTTTTCACTTAAACTTCACTTCTTTTCACTTTTCACTTCACTTAAAGGCAGGATCTTTTCATTTTTTTGTCCTTTCATCCCCAGTTCATAGTACAGTATTTAGTGTGTAGTGAATGCTTAACAAGAATTTGTTAATTGAAATGAAACTGAAGCCAAGATGGGAAAAATGACTTGGACAAAAGTGGCCGGACTGCGATAAGAACTCAGTTGAGTTGAGGTTGAATTCATGAAAGTGGTATGAGATCTTTTCTAAGCACCTCAAGGCCCTATGCTATGAACAAACAGAGAGGTAGAAAAAAACAGTAAAGAGCACATTATAAGTGAGATAAATGACCATCACTTCTTCCAAGAACACCACTGAGCTAGTAGCTTCCTTTTGAGTACCACCATGATCCTGAGAGAACTTTATCTTTTCTGTAAAAGACTCATTTCCAGGCTCATCATAGTTTTTGCAACACCAGTGAAGAAATGTCTATCATGGAGTTAGAATTCTAGTAATACTGCATGCAACCACAACAAACATTTTTTAAATACCTACTGCATGCAAAGCCTTATACTTTCGGATGAGGGAGATACAACATTTATAGAGGATATTGAGCTCACTGTCCAGTAAGAGGATAAAGTCACAAACTGAGAGACCTATAAAATATAAGTACTATATATTATAAAAGTGGAAAGCAAGTTGTCAGATGCCGTACAAGGTCATTACCACCTGAAGGAATTAGGAAAGGCTTCATGGAAGAGGTGGGATTGTAGCTGGATGCGAAAGTGACAGCTAGATTGGTGATTGAGGGAATAACGTATTAATTTTATGTGGTTAGCTCAAATAGTTCCATGCTATGCATTGTTGCCTTTGGGGTCAGCATGAATAGATAGCCTAAAGTTGTATCCAAAGGATAGAAAAGAAATCCATCTGATCGCAAAAATAATGACAATGCTCATATTCTGGTTTTATAAATTACTTTTTCTCACAGTAGCACAAGGAAGCTCATATGTTTTATTTCCTTGAAATAGAATTGATGAGCTCTTTAAAACATCACCTGAATTTGAAACCAGAAGGGCCACAGATTATGACATTACTATCTTTCTTTTGTAAAAGTGGAAATTGAGGTACTAGGCATCTTGTGTATCTTGTTAGATTATGAAATAGAATATAACTTTCTGAATAGAGGCCTGTGTTCTTCATTTACTCTGGAGTCACATGTGTGGACAGATCATGAGATCTGACTCAGTTGACAAAGACAGACCTTCCTATTCTCCATGGATCATTAAATCACCCTTAGTGGGGACAGGATTTCTGGGTCTTTATCATTTATAGAGTCATAGAATATCAGCACTGGGGTGCTGGACCTGGAGTCAGGAAGACTTGAATTCAAATCTGGCCTCAGACACTTACTAGCTGAGTGACTCCGGGCAAGTCAATCATTTTGCCTCAGTTTCCTCATATGTTAAATAAACTGAAGGAAATGCCAAGCTACTCTAGTATCTTTGCCAAGAAAATACCAAATGGGACCATGAAGAATCAGATGTGACTGAAATAACTGAACAACCATAAAAGAATGTCCCAACTGGAAGGAGTCTTTAAAATGTAGCCCAACTTTCTCATTTTAGATATTCAAATTATTTTAAGTAGATAACTGACAGTAAGTCTTAGAGGATCTCAAAGGAGGAAGGGGGCGTTGCGTTTAGAATAGTCAGGGATGATTTAACCCAGCTGAACACACATTTCTTTTTGTCTATGTGCCTATTTCTTGATGGTGAGACTTCAGCAGACCTTTGGAGACAGATGAACAGGAGTGCATGGATGTTTGAGATGAAGGAGAATAATATAAGGACTTTGGAAGAAGTAGGAAAGCAGAAGGTGTGAACATCTTAGTGTAGCTGGAGCACAAGATTCAAGAGGTAGTAGTGGGAGACAAGATTAGAAATTTAGGTTGAGGCAACCTTACAGAAGGTCTTGAATGTTTGATTAAGTCACTCCTTCCCCTGCTCCATGACCTACACTGGTTCCCTAACACTCTTCCAGCTTTTATGACCCTCTTTAATTTGTCCCCAACCACTTTACCTATCCAATTTGATTTTCTACATCAGGGCCCTCTTGACTCTAGAGTCCTATGGGTCTATGTTGGTCTTCAAAATGGATGACAACCCATTTAATGCTTTTTACCATTGCACTCCCATAGGTGACTCATGATAAACTGCAAAAATTGATTATTTCTCTAGCCATCAATAGGATTCTCCTCTTGATGAGTGACCTGTTCTTGAGGAGCCATGATCATTTATAAAAGGCTAAGGAGATTGTTTGTCTTTACTCTGTCTGCTCCACTATCCACCCCACCCTCCGTGACAAAACAGCAATTCAAACTGAGGTAAATTTAATTCTACGTTTGGTAATATGATGCGATGGGAAAAGTCCTGGCCATATAATCAGGAGATATGCCTTCACCTCCTCTCTGGGCCTCAGATAGGGGTGGGATCAGAATTCTTTCACCTCTTACCCCATATGATGGTGAGGAAATATTTTAAAATGCTATAGAAATATCTGTGTGGTTGTTTTAATAGTTATTTTAATAGTTAAAGCCAATGGTGCTGCAAGATACACTCCATCACATTTAGTTTATTTTCTTTGCAGGTATAATTGTATAAGCTAATATCTCTTTAAATAGTAATAGCCAACATTAGATAGGACTGATTTAGAAAGAGCTTTGCAAATATCTCATTTGATCCTCACAAGAACCCTGGGAAGTGGTGCTATTATTAACCCCATTTTACAGTTGAGGAAGCTGAGGCAGACAGAGATTAAAAGACTTGCCCTGGATCACCCAACCATGAAGCGTCTGAGGCAGAATTTGAACTCAGATATTCTTGATCCCAGACATAGTCCTCTATTCCGTGTGTCATTCCTTAAGTGAATATCTTCTGGTTTACAAGATGACCTCAATTTATTATGATTTTGGTCTTTGGGGATGAAACAACATGGGCTCTTTGAATATTCTCTCTCCTCTTTTATCTTTCTATTTTCTTTTTACACCCCCCCCCCCCCACATACTGAAAGATCTCTAAGGTAATTTCAAGTTCTCAATACTACTGTTATATACATATAGATATATGTATATATCTATATGCATATCCATACATATCTACATATGTAAAAAATATATATGTATGTATATATACATAAGTATATGTGTGCATATATATGAGTGTTCATTTCTATGATTTAAATGACATAGAGAATTTCAAATGATGAAATTCCCTCTACTTATACATATCAGCAATTTATAGATTTTGAGATTTGTCCGAGAGAGCCCTTAATGAGCTGCCCAGGATCATATGATCAGGTTGCATCAAAAGTGGGACTGGAACCTAGACCAGGTTTTCCTAGCTCCAAGATTCACTCTCTTTCCTCTGACATATATCCATGTATATGCAGATTTAGTTTTAAAATTACAGTTGACTTCATTCACTATTTATTGTCTGTAACAGAGTTCAGGATCTTTTCCAAGTCTGGTACAGTTAAAAATTTGAGACCTTCTTTGCGTTATAATAAAAACCCAAACAAACACTGGAACAATGTTATCCAAAGATACGTTTGATTTGTGTCTTTGCTTATTTACTTGTTTATTTAATGATTTCCTAAGTTCCTCCTTTTTGCCGACTTTCTAGGTGCCATGATTGAAATCATTTTAATTTTATCCTTTGTTCCAGAGAAGCAGAGGTGATTGGGAGTGGAAGAATGGGAAGATGGGCAGCCCATGAAATTGTGCTTTGGTGCTTTAGGCCATACGTGGAAATATTTACAGCCTTAGACCGAATTCTGCTGGGTTGGGCACAGAGACCAAGCATTAAGTTACCAATGGCTCTGCACAATAGGCAGCAGAAGGTGAATAGGACTTTAGCAAGGAGTAGATAAGAAGGGGTAAGAGTTGTCATGAGATTGAAATCTGTGCCAAACCATAGGAGTTGAGTGACCGGTGAAGAAACTGAAGAGGGTAAGCTGGGTAAAGAACTCTAGTTTAGAAGTAGAACAGATTTACTGGTTGATAATTGCTGCTAGGCTTGAAGGGCCAGTTGGCTAACAACTTCTGAAACCTGTGTGGGCCAAAGTTCTTCCTGGCTTTCAAAGGATAGTCAAGTCTTCAGAGTAGGAGTAGGTGTAGTTTGTGTATGATAAAATGAGTTAAGTTCTTCATCGGACTTGGTTATCGCTTTCAGATACCTTGCAAAGAGGCTTAAAATCAGTAGAATATGAACTAATGCTCATTTTTCAGATACCTGGGCCATTCTAATGGTGTTTTAGCCTTTGGCTAAGAAGGGCTATGGGGTTGGCAAGGTGGTTCAGTTGTTTCTTAAATCATATCACACAGTGACACTCTCCTCCTTGCTACTCCTTGCACAAGACACTCTTCTTCCTGCCTCCATGCATTTTCATTGACTGCCCCCCATGCCTGGAATGCTCTCCTACCTCATCCCTGTATACTGACTTTCCTGGCTTACTTTAAGTCCTAGCTAATTCCATCTTCTGCAAGAAGCCTTTCCCAATTCCCCCTAAAACAAGTGTTTTCCTTCAGTTGATCTTTTTTGTATATAGAGGTTTGCACATTGTCTCTCTCCCATCAGACCACGAGCTCCTTGAGAAAAGGGTTTTTTTTGTCTTTCATCGTATTCCCCCTGCTTATCATAATGCCTGATATTATAGTAGGTGTTTAAAAATGCTTATTGACTTGACTTGATATTGACCTTGACATATAAAGCCTGTCCAGCATTTGAATAAATAGTGTTGGAAAGCATGAGAAACCAGTGATGAGAAAAACCATTGAGAGTAATAGTCTTCTTTTTTGGAGTACCTCTACATGTCCCTGTAGTAATGAGGTGACATCTGAGACAATTCTTATTATCTTGCATTCAGTCTGAACTGTATATATTTGTCTCTTCATCACACTCTGATGTCAATTGACCCTCTTCTCTGGGGAGGTGTCAAGTATAGCTATAGCATATATAATACTTAAGTGAGGGAGATAGAGCCACAACACAGTGGTTCCCGTGGCCTCATTCTCATATCAGCAGACCGGGTAAGACAGAAATTCTCAGAACAAGACAGTCCTTTCTCCCCATTCCCCAACCCTACCCCCTCAGAGAGCCAGGTACTGCAGCTGTACCCTTACTGAATGCTAGAGGCTGGGTTGGATCTGCCCCTTATTCTGCTGATAGCCAGATCCACGATCTAAGGAAGTAAGATTGTGGCCTATTATTCCATCAGTCATAGTCAGAGTCCTTTCTTCTCCTTTGATGGTCCAACTAAAAGCTGTCTCAGAACACTATCCATGATGGAGTAATTACCAGCTAGCCAACTCATCTTTTCTAAGTTTCATTCTTTGCTATTGTATACTAAAGTGTGCCCACACAATGCTGAAACCACCAGCCAATCCAATTAAAGGGGAAAAAAGAATGAAGTCAGTGAAAATCGATTGGAGCAGACGAAGGAAACTGTTGGTTGGCAGAAATTTTCACTAAACAGTGACAATGGTGGTATCTACATTAAAGTCTTCAGGACATTAAAGTCTTCAGTTGCTTTTGTCTTTCACCCTGAGTCAGTGACAGGCATAGTCCTACTGTCCTCTGACCTGGCAGGCCACATTGGTCAAATTGTGTCTAGTTTGGGGAACCACAGATTTAGAAAGGGTCTTGCAAAACTGGAACATGTCCAGAGGAGGGTCGCCATTACAGAAAGGCAACCAGAAACCATGTCATATAAAAATCTGTTGGCTGAAAAGAATTTTAAGCCAGGAAAAGAGGAATCTTGGCTCAGGGAGTGGGATAGGAGGTACATGACAGTTGTCTTAAATTTTTTGAAGGGTTGTCATATGAAAGAGGGATTCTGTTTATTTTCTTTGGTCTCAGAAGATAGAACTAAGAATAATGAGTAGACTTTGGAGAGAATAAAATTTTGGATCCATTAAAAAAAATTCCTGACAATTACAGCCCACAATTACAGTGGGCTGCCTTGGGAAGCAGTGAGATCTCACTCACTGGAGATCTTGAAGTAGATGCTGAATGTTGAAGGTGAAACAATTCCTCTTCAGGTAGTATTGGACTAGATGTCTTCTGGAAGTCCTTCCAAGTTTGAAATTCCATTAACCAGTCATTCCCCTGAAGCAGAAGTTAAATTTCAGATAAAAGGGATATATTCCTTTGGGTGAGGATGTACCATTCTTGGAGCTCCAAACTGGCTGTTTGTAGCCCATTAAGAGGAAACAGACCTTCATTCATGCGGTTGATAATGACCTGCACTGCACAGCAATGAAGGACAATAGACTGTTGTGGTTTGTTTCTCGCACTGTTAACTGTTACTGCTACTTTGCTCTTATTTTCCTTCAGTGCCTCCTTTTGGCACATTATAGATAATTTGCTGATAGGCTGGGAGACCTGGTATCAATGTACTGGGATATCCAGAGAAAAATTTCTCCAGATTTCTGAGTTGGGAGATTGAGTCAAAGGAAGCATCATAGTACTGAAAAGCAGCCATTTGTTTCCTCTGTAGGTGTCTTGGACTTATCTCCATGATTTCATTGATGTGGATATTCTTCTACTGATATATTTCTGAACCCCTTGAAGTCTTAGTGGACTGTTTTGAGGAGTTGCAATGGCCAGTGTAATCATTCCTTTGTGTTCACACTTGTGCTGATAAATCTGGTGCTTCTGACATAAAGATTACAATAACAGTGTTTATTAATAACATAGATCTCCTTTGTACAACATTTGCTAATCTTTATTAATCTACTAATCTACTTTGGTTGGTATAGGGAAGATAAAACTGACCCAGTTTTAGTGGAGAAAGCAATGATCAGAATGGTATAATTCAAGGAGTCCACAGTGCTTACTAATTAAAGAGAGGTATAAGTGATGAAGAAGATGACCCCATAATGAATACAGTGCTAGCCTTGGAGCCAGAAAGACCGGAGCTCAAATTCTGCCACTTATGTATTCTCCCTTCATGATAAATTCCCCCTCATCATTGGTGATGGTAGTTTTCATGGAATGCCCTACACTGATGTAATCACAGGCCTGGCCTCAAACAAATATGTGCTAATAATACCTCCCACTTATTTATACAGTTCTTTAAACTTTACAAAGCTCTCTGCTCGAAGTAACACAATGAGGTAGGTCCATGTTGTTCTATCTCCATTTTACAGATCAGGAAATTGAGGCTCAGAGAGGTTAAGTGTTTTGGTCATGGGTACTCTTACTAAGATTCATAATGGGTATACAAAAGGAATTCCATGTTCTGACCCAGGGCCATACTAATTTGGGACATTCATTAGAAACGTTCAAAGACTTCCCAGAGTTTTCTTAGTTGCGTTTTCATTGGGTGTAAAGGATGGAAGTAGTGTTTTCTTTTTCTTCTTTTTCTGGATGAATAATTTGTTGAATCTCACATCTCCATTTTGACCCAAACCTGGACTTTATGGTGTTTCAGCTTGTTTATTCTGTGCAAAACACAACTTCCAATGTGGAAGTGAAATGCTTAACAAGACTCATAAAAAAAGAATTGGAAAGATTTCTGAACATCAAAGAGCCCTCATGCACCAACATTTTGAGGCATGTAAAGGAATCTGAGACATATGGATTCCATTCCCCTTAATATACAAATTCCTCTTGAAATTGCTTGGGGCAAGACACATTTGGGCTTTCATTGGCCTTTATTTTTTCTCTTTTTCCCGCTAATGCCCAACTCTGTGATTTTAATTTATGAGGCCAATGACCAGGACCTTCTGCCTGCTTTGGCCTGCCCTAAATACACTATTTTGCCGTTTCTTTTTTGTTTGCCATTTCCCTAAATGTTTTCTGAGATTGATAGTCCTTTATCACACGTATATGCCCAAATGATCACAGATCCTCTAGTGATTAGGACACTAGAATTTTTACTACCTAGGGAGTCACTTTATTCCTTTAGAGGTTTTTTTAAGGTCAACCCTTAACATACGCGGGCATTGCTGACTATTATATCCTTCTTGAAACAATCATTCTTTTTTATGATACAATATTGTTCTGACTTTACCCCTTAAGCTATTATTTACCCCCAAACCTCTTCCTTCTTAAAACTATGGGTATATCTCACGCCTCTGTCCTCAGTCTCTCTGATTTTCTCACATCGTGCATCCCTTCCTCAGAGGCAAAGACCCTCAAATTTACATTGTTAACTCTGACCTCGTTCCAAGATTTTGTGATTTCTCCATCTCCAGTTACTTGCTGGATATCTTCACCTGGTTGGTTGTTTGGCCAGCACCTCAAACTCAAAATGCCCCCCAAAAAGGACTCATCTTTTCTCTAGTCAATGATACAATACAATCGGTCACCCAGGCATATAGATTCCAATCTTTCATTCTTGACAATTTCCTTCTCCTTTTCTATTTCCTTCTTCCTCTCCTCTCTGTCTCTTTTCTCCTTTCCCATCTCTGCATTCTTCTTTCTTTTCCCTTTTTTTCTTCTTTATAATTTTCCTCTTCCTCTCCCTTATCTTCACCTTCCTTCCCTGGATTTCTCCTCCATTTCCATTCAGAACACACTGCATTATTATTTATTTGCTATATTTCTTTCCCCTATCTCTTCCTTTTTATTCCCATGGCTGTCATCTTGATTGTTTCTCACAGAGTCTCTTTAATCCTACGATCATAGCTATTGACAAGGAAGGGATTTGAGAAATCATCTTGTCTAACACTTTTATTTTACAGAAGATGTAATTGAAGCTTAGACAGATAAGTCACAGTGATAGTAAAGTAGCAGTGATAGGATTTGAATTCAGGTTCTCTGGAACCAAGTATAACACTTTCCATATCATCTTGTAATTGTCACTTCCTGCTCCCAGATTCTCTTTGCTATAATCTATCCCGTATTAATTTTTTTCTAAAGCATTACTTTGAAGATATTATAACTAGCTTGAAAACCTTTAATACTCTACACCAACTATAGGATAAGGTCTGAATTTCATGGCCTTTATACAAGATTTTTAATACTCATTTATTTTATGTTTTTAATATTAGGCCCTTACTTATTTATCTTTCCAAACTCTATTACATTTCCAAACTTCATTACTCTCCTTTAAATATTGCTTTAGGAAGAGTAATATGCCAGTAACATATAGCATTATTTTGGGGAGATAAAGATGACAGTTGAGGGATACTCATTTTATGACTAAGGATATTCAGGTCAGCTACACCCTTCATTGGGTTCTAATCATATGCTTTTATTTTTCTTTATCTTTCAATTTCTCCTCTTTTCCTAGAGTGTATATATCCTTTAAATGGAAGTATCTGTATGTAGAACAGCATCCTATAATAATAGCTAGCTTTTATATTGTGCTTTAAGGTTTACAAAATGATTTATATTATCTCATTCGATCTTACAACTCTGGGAGTCAGATGCTAAATCCTTAATAAGTGTTCAGTAAGTGTTTATAGAGGTTGCTAATGGTGTTATGTTGACCTTTCTAGGGTTCCATCCTTTGGACGGAGTAGGATTTCTGGGGCTAATTGGGCCCTTCAAGTTTGGAGTAGTGTCAAAGGGACAACCTAGAAGTCACTCTACCAAATGTTTAATCTTGGACAATTCACTTAAATTCTCTGGACCTCTGTTTCCTCATCTGTAAAAATGAAATGATCCAGTTGGCCTCCATAGACCCTCCTAGCTTTAATTCAATAATCTCAAGACTTAAAGTTTTGATTGCTTTTAAAAGCCTCAAGTTTTTGTTTTAAAGGACCTTTTTTGTACTGCAGGCTTGTTGAATAGTGAAGTGTTGTTTGACTTTTACTTTCTGAAGGAGAAATTTATAATAGAGCACAGATCAGTAAACCTGTTTCAAGGTTAAAAAAAAACTTCATCATTCAATCATTATTTTCATGTTTGAGTCACTTAAAATTTCAATATGAAGATGCAAGTTAAAAAGCGATGTATCTATTTAAAATGTGTATTATCTTCCTTAAAAACACAATTTTTTTTGTTGAATGGATAAATTTATTTTGTCTGCTAACGTAAAGGTGTTGAGTTAGTAATTGGATCCTCCGATAAGTTATGCTTACATGCATGCTTCTGGGATTAACTAATTTGGATCAATACTTAAATTCAGTTGAGATATTGGTGGATCCTTGTATTATTATGATGACTGCGTTTCCCCACTGAAGTCTACCACTGGGGCAATATCTCACTGTTTGGAGTGCTCTGCATTTGGTTTGGTTAGGATTTCATTCAACCACCCATCTGTTCAACCATCTGTTCTTTCAAGAAATATTTACTGAGTGCCTACTATGTGTTAGATCAGCCCAGGGGCTGGCAAACTATCAACTAGGGGCCAAATCTGACCTGACAGCTTTTGTATGCAGTACAAGAAATTTTTAAAAACATTTAAAAATGCAATAAAACTTTGTTAAATTGTAAAAAAAATCTTAACTCTTGAGTTTTATAATGGCAGGCTCCAGGCAAGATTTGGCCCCCGTGGACCATAGTTCGCAGATCCCTGGTTTAGCCTATTGACATGTTGGAAGATACGAAGATGAACTCAGCTCTGCCACTTATTTGCTGTATGACTATGGGCAAGTTATTTAAATTCTCTGGGTCTCACTCTTATGTGCAAAATGAGAAAACTGGACAAGATGACCTTCAAAGTCTCTTCTATATCTAAATTTGTGATCTTAAGTCATAGTCCCTAAAATATTTCCAAGGTGCTCACAATATATTAGGAGAGATAAAACATGGAGACAAAAAAGCCTTTTTGGAAATATTATATCATTCGATTCTCATAATTTTATGAGGTAGGTTTTATTCTTCTTCTTATCTCCATTTTACAGTTGAGGAAACTGAGACAGAGGTGAAGTGACTTGCCCAGGGTCACCCAAGTAGAGGTCATATTTGAACTCTGGTCTTCCTGACTCCAGGCCCTGAGCTATATCCTATGTATGACCAGCTGACTCTGTGACTGAATGCTGTTGGAGAAACATAAAACTGGAGGGACTGGGTTCTCCTTTAATATATATTATCCAACATTTTTAAAAAAATCTTTAAAAATTTATTCTCATTAATTTTTAGATGACCTACATTTTCCTATATATACCTCCCCACTTTCTTTATAACAAAACCACCCTTCATAACAATGAAAATGTTTTTTTAATTTAATTAATTTATTAATGAAAGAAAAAGTTAAGCGAAGCGAACTTAATTATCAAGCAAATCCTACAATATATACAGAATCTATTCTTTTGGGCCAAGATTGCTTATTATAATTTCACAGCATTTCCGTTCTGATACTTTGTTGCAGTTTTTTCCCCTCTATATTGTGTCCATAGTTTTCCTTCTTCTGCTTGCTTAACCGTCAGTTCATTGAAGCTATTGCATTCATGACTACAGTCTGTTTAGTGATTCCCTAATTAATGGTCATCTGCTTTGTTTTCAGGTCTTTGCTGCTACAAAAAAGTGCTGATATATACACATACATGTATACATATGTATACACATATGTATACATATGTATTTATATGTATATATGTAAATTCATGGAGACTTAAAAATCATTGCCCTCCTTGGGGCACATGTCTAAATATAGGGTCTCTGAGTTAAAGGCTATAGACATTTTAGTCTCATTCTTAGCATAATTTCAAATTGCTTTCCAGAATGGTAGGGGCAATAGGAATATCGATTCCCAGAATTCTTTTCTCTATCTCATATCACTACTATATTTCTCAAGGTGACTGTTCCAGACCTTTTCCTCTTCTCAAACTCCTCTTTTCCCTCCCACTGCTTTATATTCTTAACAGATGCCTTTAGCGGTTACTTCCTCCATAGTCTGTACAATAATCTTGCCTTTCCTTACTCTGTTCTAGAACTGTGAACCAGGATCGCATCAACCCTTCCATTGTTCCTGAGAGAAGTGGGTCTGTCTATTTCCCTAAGGTTCTGGAGACTCACCATCCCAGTAACTTTCTTGACCAAAGCACCTTTCCATGGCTATCATTTCCCTGTGTCTCTTGTCTGCCTTAATAGAACGTAAGCTACTTAAAGTCAGGGTATTATCTGTTTCTGTGTTTGTACTAAACACAGTGTTTGGCAAAGTGCTTAATAAATGTCTTTCCTTCCTTTTTGCCATTTTCCTTCTTTCTATTTTCTTTTTTCTTTCCTTTGGTTTTTTTCCCTCCTTTCCTTTTTCTTTTTCTTCTTTCCTTTCTTCTCTTTCTCTTCTTTCTTTCCATCCCTTCTTTCCTTTTTTCTCATTCATTCCTTTTTACTGAGAAGATCAAGGTTATCTAGTATGAACTCCTGAAACTCTCTTCCAATTCCTCTAAAAGTCTCTATGTTCTCATGCTTTCAGCTGCTTATTCTGATATCAGAGATTGAGGTGATCCTTTTCATTGGCAAATCTAGTCCGATTCCTTAGATCCACTTCCATTCATCCCCTCAGCAATATTTCTCTATCCACTAATCCCACTCCTTCTCCTCTTCAATCTTTCCCTCTCTGTTGGCCCCTTTCCCACATAAGTAAAGATTTCCCCTCGCCCTAAGAGCACCACCACCATCATCAGTGTGAATGCCAGTTTCCTTGATTCCTGCAGATCATGGTTATAAGGGCTAGAGTTGTATGAGATCTCAGAGATAGCTCCAAGCTCCTCATGTTACTGATGATGAAGCTGAAGCCCGGACAGGTTAAACGACTTATTTCAAGTTCATACAGAGTGGAAATTCAAGCCCAGGGTCTGACTCAAAATCCAGTGCTCTTTTCCATATACTGAACTGCCATTAAGACTTTGTCCTCTCTTCTCCTCTTCCCTAAACTGTTAAATGCTTAGGAAGAGTGATCTACAGCCGCTATCTCCACTCATTATCTACACATCTGACTTCCATCCCCACCACTCGAAGGCAACTTTTCTCTGTTAAGTCAGCAATTACTAAATCCAATGTCCCTTTTAAAATTCCTCATTTTCTTTGACCTCCCTGGAACCTTGATTCTGTTACCCACTTCTTCCTTTTTTAAAAAATAACATCTACTGTGGCTTCTGTGATCCTTTTTTTTGCTGAATTTTTCAGCACTGTGCAGTGGGAAGATCAACAAATCTGAAAACATAGGTTCAAATCCCAGTTTTGTCCCTTATCACTTGTGTGACAAATCACATAAACAAGCTATTATTAAGTATTTACTTTGTCTACTGTGTTAGCCACTGGGGATATACATATAAAAGTGAGACTAGCCCTTCACTCTATGAGTTTGTATTCTACTAGGGGTCAAGAAAATATAAACAAAAAATATAGGATATATACAAAAAATATAGAGTGGAAGGCACTTAAAATTGGTGTGATCAAGAAAGACCTTGAAAAATGTAAGCCTTCCCAGGAGTTCCTAGAGGCAAAGGTGAGGGTCAAGAATAAGCCCCCCACCGCCAAGAAAATTTATATATATATAAATATATAAATTATATAAATATATATAAATAACATATATATATATATGTTATTTACCAATCTCTTTTCTTTGCCTGTATCTGTCCTCTATATGTGGACATTTTTAAACATGAAGTTTCTTTCTTTCCATCTGGAAACTCTCTCTATGGGTGATTTTTTTTGTTGGACTTCATCTACCACCTATATACAGATAATTCTCAAATTTATTTCACTGTCTCTAACTTAATGTGAGATTCTAGAAGACACCAGGTAAACTTCTCTACTTGGGTGCTCTGTTGGCTTCTCAGATTTATTATTTCTGATACTAAACTTACCACCATCCAAGGCAGATTGTCTAATAGCACCACTGTCTTCTCTCTCACTGAGGTCTGAAAAATAAGGAGTCTTCTTTGGCTTTTCCTTCTGCTTCTTCTTCCAATATCTAATCAGTTGGAAAGTCCTGTCAATTCTATATCTGCAACGTTTTTCATTCTATCATCCTTTGCTCATTGCTCCTACTGAACCATCCTAGTCCAGACCCTTGTCACCTAAATCCTGAAAAGCCCCACCTAACACAAGTAAAATTTTACTAAGAAACATGTCTGACTATATCACTCCTCCTCTCAAAAACTTTCAGTGGCTTCCTACTGGCAAGTGAATAAAATACCAAGTCCTCATCCAGGCACAAAAAGTCACCCACAGTGTGGTTTCAACAGTATCTTTGCAGTTTCTACTCCCCTTTAAATGAATACACTACAGCTGAAGTAGACTACTTTTCATATCTCATTTTATGTACAAAGGCAGGTTTCACCTCTGATGTATCCTGGCAGTGTGAGCATGAGCAAATCACTTAACCTGTCAATTGTGTAGGCAAACTCACTAAGACTGTAAGCCACTGAGAAGGCCCCAACCTGCACTGGTAGACAAAGTGTCCTGATAGCAGGATTCCCAATATTATTGAGATCTCAGATCCAGTACTTATCTTTATGATAGTATCAAAGTAGGTCAAAACCACTCCACCAGATTTTAGCTCTGATACCTTAACTTGATTATAATATGTTAAAATCAGGCAATTAAAAGTCCTTAGACCAAGGTCAAAAAGGCCTTTGAACTATAATGAAATTGCACAAGAATCATGTTCAAACAGACTGAGAAAACTTGACCATGGCCCAGGGATCATTCATAAATAATCAATCAAGTAGAAAATGGGGCATTTCTAGAAACTGAGCATATGGCTATTCAGTATACTATGGAGAAGTGATCACTTCTTGGAGGGAAGGAGAGACCTTGGTTTTGGTCAGATCTCCTTGCATCTTACCCTTCCCTTCCTCTCTTTCTTTGACCAAGGGAGGATCTTACATTTTTCAAGGATCCAGAGAAAGTTGGAGAGCTTCTTTCAAGGATCCAGAGGAAGATCCCCTCTTCCCATCATTCTAGCATTGTTTCCCCCTGAGGAAAGCAGAGACTCCCATTCCAAATGGTATCCCAAAAAGCACCCCCCAGATTATCTGAAGGTGGTCTCTTCATCCTCAAGAGTCAAGAGCCACCCCAACATATACAGAGGGCTTGCTACCACAGGTTCTTAGATCTGCATTCATAAAAGGAAAGCAATATTCAAGTTAACAGTCACTTTAATCAAGTACATATGTCACTCCTTTAAACAAGAACATATATCATTCACCTAGTTCAGGGAAGGCAGCACCCTGAACTTCAAAGAAAATATAGAGAAATCAAAGATCAAAAGACATGGCTTCCTCTGCCTGACCATCAACAGACAGGTTCAACTGTCTGACCATAGTTATCAGAGAGGGTTGCACTGACATCTGGATTTTCAAAGCTGGGGCCTCCTTCGTGGCTCCCTAGAGTTCTCCTCTGGTCAAACAAACACTTCCAGTAAGCCCCAAAGTAAGACCTCAATTCAGAGTATTTATACCTTTTTCAGAGCCAGAGGGCATCACAACCCTTGACAACCAGTGCCTCGTTAACAAAAAGCCTGGGCCTTTCCACAAATCTTCCCTAATCAAACTCCCCTTAATGGGCAGGCCCATTAATGGGAAGTGGAGATCTTTAATCACATTAAAATAATTAATAATTCAAATACATATACTGTTTCTAGTTAAAGAAATTTTTTTCTGTATTTTACTTTACTGTACTTGAAAGACTCTTGACTGATAAAAGCAAGATTCAATCAGAGGCCCTTGATTATACCAAACCAAAAACAGTAAAAGATCCCATTTTGCAAAGAGACTACAACATATTTGAAGTCATCACAAGCTTTCCACAAATGGAGGGAAAGAACTAAACAGGAAAAGTGAATTACTTCTTGGTCATAGGTCTTCTCTACTCTGATCTTGAACCTCTGGACAACATGGGAGAGTGTCACAGATTTGGGGGAATATTTTATACTTGCTGCTCTTATATAGCTTTAGTTAAATATCATCCTCTAAAAGCCACTTAAAGCTGGTTGACCACATAATTCTCAGCTGATCATCTCCAAGGGAAATATATTGGTGGGGGCTTAGGCCTTTGTACTAGAGAACACTTCAGATTCCTCAGAAGTGGTCCTAGAACTTTGAGGGGAAGATATACTCAGCACAGCTTGGAGAACCCAATATGCTGAGAAGATTGTGAGTTGGGATAAATATTAGAGTACTTACACGAGCCCTCTTCAACTCCCCTGTGCACATACATGCCTTTCCCCTACATATAATATATATAAATATATATATATGAAATATAATGTTTATGTGTCTATATGCATATATGTATGTATGTCCCAAATCCCTCTGTGGGATCAGAGGTGGTCTCTAATACAATGGCCTAAGCCCCCACCAATATACTTCCCCTAAAGACGATCAGTCAGTCAGCCTTATATAGCTTCCAAAAAAGGACTTTTAACTCAAGTTGTATGGTAAGAACAGCTGGTATATATTTTTATGTATATATGAAGATATAGTATATATGCACACACATCTATGTCACAGAATATACATGTACACAAATACAAAAATACACATGTGCTTACACACATATATGTACATACATATGCATGTATAGGTGTATGAAATATATATAGATAAATATAAATATATGTATATATTATATAATTCTATGTATGTGTGTATATAAGTATATATGGGTATATGCATGCATATATACATACATATACAACACACATAAACATACAAATGGATATATGCAACATACATGCATAATATATACATACAAATGTACACACATACATACATATACATATATATATAATATATACACATATATCTATATCTATATTATCTATATCTAGATCTAGATATCTGCCCCCTCCCCTCTTTGGCTGTTTTCAGAACCCAGCTCAAAAGTCACTTTCTGTGTGAGGTCTTTTCTGATCGTGTACCCCAGGTAGCTTTTTTCTTCTTCTTGAAATTACTTTGTACCTACACTGTATTTACGAACTTGGGTGTATGTTTTCTTCTCCAGTAGAAAATAAATTTCTTGAAAACAGGGACAATTTTGCTTATTGCCTCCCCCAAACCTTGTATAGTGACTTGCACTGTATAGTAGATATTTAATAAATGTTTTAAATATATGTCTATATGTATACACACATATATATGTCTGCATATATGTATGGACATATATATATATATACATATATATACACACACATATACAAATACATAGATATAGTGTACCCTGGCTCTCCTATTTTTTGTATGTTGAAATCTTTAACTGTCTAATCACAGTGGTGCAGAGTTCACTCCTTCAGAAGCAAAGATTGATTTCTCCTTTGAGAAGCCATGCTCCACAGAAGTATCCTTTCCAGTTGCATTTTGAAAGTCATCAGACATGCTGTTATAAATGATCACTGAAGATTACTGGAGATGCTGCAAAATAATAGTGAACCAAGTAGCATCTGTAATTTTCAGGGATGGCTTGCAATCATCAGTCAAAATGAACCCTATCTGAGTGTTGGACTAAACTTCCCCCTGCCCCCATCCCTTCTCTCTCTTCCTTTTACTACTTTATAACATAGGTGAAATAGATACTGCACTTCATGAATTTTTATGCAAAACATTAAGTTGCAGTCTACCCCTGTAAGTGTCCTCTCCTAGTAGAGATCAGTGTGAATCTCTGCAATTTGATATAGTAAGCCCATAGGTAGAAAGATTGTTTAAATGCAAATAGAAAAAAAGATCTAAGACCATTCAGTGCCTCACTTCTTTGCTGACCATTCCACCAGAAGGACTTTTAAAATGTCCTTTGGTTGTGTTATGTTGGTGTGGAGTTCTCCATGTTTTCCAAAGAAAACAGATGTTTGATTGTATGGATATAGATAGTGATTCTCTATGGTCAGAGGCCAAGAGTCCATTTTAAACAAATATGGAATTATACTTGGTAAAGGAGTCATAGGCAAAGCATTCCATAAGAACAAGTGCATTTATTTCTAATTCATAACAGGCTATATGAATCAATCTATTTCCTTTTAAAACTTTGCATTAACTCTTACATACATCTCATCCTTAATTACAAGTTAGAAAAGAATACTTTAAGTTTCTTACAGAGATAAATTAGTTGAGTCTTATATTTGGAAGAGTTATCCAGTCTAACCTCGGGCTCAATGCAGCTTTAACACTTCTGTGGGTAGGAACCTGATCACCTTACAAGGTAGGGAGTTAAATGTCTGAGTGGGTGTAAATGCTAAAAAGTCCCTGGACTTGTAATAGTCAAAATTTACCTAACTGATGAGGTCAAAGAAGGCGCCATCTTGTTCCAATATGTTCCAGAACAGAAATTTGAATGAAAGTCTGGATAAATGGGAAGTCTGGTTGGAGTTGTATGACTTGGATACAATTACTTGTTATGCCACTTACTATCTGTGTGACCTTAGACAAATTGTTTCATTTTTCTGAGCCTTAGTTTCAGTTTCCTCATTTGTAAAATGAATGAGTTCGGCTAAATGATCTCCAATGTCCTACTTGCCCTAAATTTTATGAAGGAGAAGGAGGGGAAGGAGAAGGATTTTGGGATATATCATATAACTCTTCTCATTTTTCCCTTACAAGGAGATCTGCTCTCTATAACCTATTTTCCATCTTTCTCCAGCTACTGTGTCTGCTTAGAAAAAGAGTTGCTCTTTGCTTCACTATCCCCTTTGAGTAATTTTGTTATAAATGAGCAATGTTTGACTTGAAATGGAGTTTGTCCTTGGTATCCTTCCTGAGAACTGCTTGCTCTTTCTGACCTTTGTCCTTTGTTAGTGTTTTGGCCTAGGTT
This sequence comes from Bettongia penicillata ogilbyi, assembly GCA_023548195.1. Classification (NCBI taxonomy): domain Eukaryota; kingdom Metazoa; phylum Chordata; class Mammalia; order Diprotodontia; family Potoroidae; genus Bettongia; species Bettongia penicillata. Next base: position 4,168,058 of record JAJHZJ010000226.1, read on the forward strand.
GGAGCCAAATAAATTGGGCTTCTTAATTGTAGCTGAGACAGCATCCATGATAATGATGTGCTGGGCTCTGTTTTCCACGAATCTGAACAATTCAAAGCCCTGGACTTATTTCTGTTAATCTTCCCTGGAAAATAATTCACCAGGGTGTGGTTTCCTGGTAAGATCTACCAAAGTAAAAATGTTATGGCTTATATGGCTGAAAGAATATGCCAAAAAAAAAAAACCAACCAAAAACCAAACCCACAAAACCATAATCCGAAGAGAGACACTCCCCAGATTCAGTATTATACATTATCTAAGTTAAAAAAATAAACTTCACAGTGAATATACCAAACTAAACAAGTCCTTTAAATGGTTTTGTAATGAGATGACACTTTTGTATGAATTTTTGAAATTCAGTGTTGCTATAGATCAATAAATCCTGCACCACTGGAGTTGTTTTTTTAAAATGTAACTCATTAAAGAGGGGGAGACAATTCTATAGATTTGAAAACTTGTTACAACTTTGGAACTACAAAGGGCAGATATTATAACAATGAGTCTAAAGAGTCCTACCCCTTCTCCTCACTCAGGTTTCCTTTCCCTTCCCTTCCCTTTTTTCTCTTCCTTCCTTCCTTCCTTCCTTCCTTCCTTCCTTCCTTCCTTCCTTCCTTCCTTCCTTCCTTCCTTCCTTCTTTCCTTCCTTCCATTTTCCCTCCCCCCTTTCTTTCCTCAAGGGGTCTATTTGGATTTAACCTGGCAGGTATTGACTCTCTGGTCCATCTCTTAAAGAACTTCTGGGGATCCAAGGAGACAAAGGTATATTTGGACATGGGTTTATGTCTTGAATCTGTGATTTTGTTATGGGTATTTCCTTCATTACAGTCTTGGTGTGTCTCAATAGACAGTTGCATTGTGAATTTGTGTGTATCTAAAAGTCTCACCTAATAGACCATTTCTTAAAGGGACTCTGTAGTCCAATCAAAGCTGGTCCTCAAACAACTGGCACAGAATTCTAGGCCCATACTTAAAATCATCCCAGTCTGTAAAGGTCTACCACTCCAGTGCTGTATAGCCTTGGAGAACCCAAGGTCATCTCCATAATGTGATAAGTTTTGGTGGTTGGATCTGGAAATAGATATCTTGGTAAATTTCACTAGATCTGACATCCTTGAAGCTCTACTAATGTCGCTCAGGAATTGCTTATTTGTTCCCCTGGTTTTATGCTGCTCTCTGTATCTCTCACATGGTGCTCCCCACACCTCCACCCTCAACTCATCACTAGTGTTCCAAGACAGTTTCAAAAATCAGGGTTGTATATTCCTCACATTGTTCCACTCCCCCATTGGGGAACTGGTTGTTGTGCTCAGCTCCAGTTGTATGATTTGACAGTTTGTTTTGTCATCCCCCTCCTTCCATCTTTATGTGGGTATTTACAGAGAGCTTTTCAGTTACAATATTAAAGAATATCTTATTTAGGAGGGAACATAGGATGACCCTTTACCAAACCAAGACTATGTAGCTGACACACATACTCTCCAAGTAGTATAGCATCCAAATTCTTAGAGGAGAAGTTAAGGGAATTACAGGAAGAAACAGACAGCAAAACTATACCAGTGGGGAACCTCAACCTTCCCCTCTCTGAACTTGATAAATCTAACCTCAAAATAAACAAGAAAGAAGTTAAAGAGTTGAATAAAACTCTGGACAAGGTAGATATGATAGATCTTTGGAGAAAATTGAAAGGGGATAGAAAGGAATATACCTTTTTCTCAGCAGTAATTGACCATGTACTAGGCCATAAAAACCTCACAATCCAGTGCAGAAAGGCAGAGATACTCAATGCATCCTTCTCAGACCATAATGCAATAAAAATTATATGTAATCAAAGGCAATGGAAATATAAACCAAAAACTAATTGAAAAGTAAACAATCTAATCCTAAAGAATGAGTGGGTTAAACAACAAATTATAGAAACAATTGACAATATATCTCACAACACTTGCTTTAAGACCCTTAATGGGGTGGGGCAAATCACAACTTCTTGAGGCAATCCATTATACATTTGGATAACTCTGAGTGTTAGTATCAAGTTAGAATCTATCTCTATAATTCCCACATATTACTATTGTTTTGGCTTGGAAGCCTAGCACAATAGGTATAATCCCCATATTATGTGATAGCCCTTCAAACATTTGAAGATAGTCATCACATGCTTTAAACCCTTCAGGTTCAAGTTCAACTGATTTTTATTGATCTGAACCTAAGGCCCTTTACCTCCCTGGTTGTCTTTTGGACCCTTGTAGCTTATAATAGGATAACCGACCTAGATCTGAAAGAAATCTGAGAAGCTGTCAAGTTTAAACCCACCCCCATTTTATAGATGAGAAAACTGAGACAGTGAAATTCAGTAACTTTCTTGGCTTCACATGGGTAATAAAAGTCAGAAGTGGGTTTTGAATACAGCTTTCCTTGTCCAAGGCCAATACTTTCTCTACCCAGAATTGAACACAGTACTTTAGATTTAATTGGACCAGGGCACATCCTTTCCATAGTCTTGGATACTCTCTTAATATGACTGATGATCTCCTTAGCTCCTTTGGCTTCCATATCACACTTTTTGACTCATATATTGACAATGCAATCTATTAAAACCTACGAGTGTTTTTCAGATCAACACATCTAGTCATACCATTTTGTATTTCTCATTTTACTTCCCTGGATCTCAATTTCTTTATTTGTAAAATGATGATGTCTAATTTGGATTATCTCTAAAGTGCCTTACAATTAGTTCTACATGTATGATACTGAATTCATTTCTCGAATCCAAAGGTAAGACTTTACATTTATGATAATTAAATTTCCTCATATTCAATTCAGTTGAATGTTCTAACCATTTCAAGCACTATCTGAAGCCTGACTATAACTCAATATGTTAGTTAGTCCTTCCAGTTTTGTGTTTTCTGCAAATTTGATAAGCATGCCATTGAATTATCCAAATCATGAATAAAAATATGAAATATCATAGAATTTGACACATATTCCTGAGATACTTTACTGGAGGCATCCTTCCAAGTTGACCTCTAACCATTAATGATGATGCTATCAGCTCTAAAGTCACCCAAATGAGCTATTGTCTTGGCCACATCTTTATACACTTTTCTAAAGGCGTGTGTACTTTGCTAAGACAGTTATCCCCTGGATAGTGGGATTTATAAGATTTGATTAAAATTATTTATTTAAATAATTTAAATTCTGAAGTTAAAGTATCTGGTTTAAAACCAGCTTTTAATGCTTCCTACTAACTTGTTGACTTTGAGAAGACCACTTTATTCTTGGATCTAATTTTCCTCATTTGTAAAATGATGGAATAAAACTAGATCTAAATCTCTGATGCTATGAGAAATCAGATTCCCTCCATGCCATAATCAGGCAATAGGAAATGACATTAGTGGAGAATTCTTTTATTTAATTTTGTACATTGCTGCTTAGTTTTATTATGCAGTAATAATAATTAACATTTTTATGTCCCTTCCTCATTGAAATTTTTGCAGTTTTCCCTTTCTGATGGACCTACCTTCAGTCTTCTTGGTTTTTGGCCAAGCATGAGAACAAAATTCTCTCTTTGGTTCATGCTAAGGATAGACAATAGTTTAGCCTTGCTCTTTCAGAGGTTACATAACCTGTCTGAAAGTTACTGTGTTTGTTACAAATCAGGAAAGTGTGATACATAGGGAGGATGATACTGTCCAAAGCTGCACAGGAGATCAGAGGTCAGAACCCAAGAAAGCAGTCATTTATCATTCCCATGGTGTCTTTCCTCTTGAGATTTGCTTGCTGTACCCTCCTCAGAATTGTTGGTTCTGGGAGTGCCTGGCCATTATTTGCTTTCTGTTCATTCCTGACCCATTTTGGTTTATGAGTAAGGAGGGCCCTTGGGCACCTTTACCCTTTCCACTCTGAATTAGGTTTAAGGCTTATTGATGTAGGACCAGTGTGGAAGTAACATGTCTTTGCTGCTAGAGTTGGAGACATTCAGAGATGAAATAAAAAACAACGACCACTACAACAGAACTTTATTCTACAGGTCCATAATGTTGGCCCTTGATCCTGGCAGTAAAGCCATTTTATAAAGGAGACAAGACAATTCAATCATATGATCTTTCCCTTTTGGGAAGTGCTATTTCTTTTGTATTGCTATCTAGTACAATTTAATATTACCCGCAGACTTGAAAAGTCTCCCAAGTTCTGCAAATTGTCCTCTGGATCCTTCCTATGAACAATTAGCCAGCATGACCCCAGCATTTATTCCCCTTGTTACTAAGATGGTGCCATCTTCTTTTCCACCTTAAAAATGATATTTACAGGTTCCTGGTGGGTTATGTCCTGAAGTCAATTTTCACTTGGTAACTTTTCTTGTGTTCCAATTCTGGGCTCCTTGGGCCATCAACCTCCAGGGCAAAACTTTTTTCAGCATCTTTGGAAAAGTAGAGCCATCTTCTGCTCTGTCTGCCTGACCTGGTAGTAGTAGAGCCCTCACAAAGATTTCCAGCTGCTTCTTAAAATATGCCTTATGGTATACGGGAAAGAGCATTGATTAGGTTTGGAATCAGAGGAGTGGTTTGGATCCTGGTTCTCTTCATAACTGGGGTGAGTTGATTTCCATTTCAGGGCTTTAATTTCCTCACTTGTATCAGGAGGACTTTGAACGATATGCTCTCTAAGGCCGTTAGGTGGGGCAATAAATGGAAAGAATGCTGAACCCTGAGTCAGGAAGATCTGAATTCAAATCTCGGTCTCTTGCTAGAGAAAAGGGAAGGGGAGGGGAGGGAAGAGAAAAGAGAAGAGGGGAAGGAAAGGGAGGGGAGGGAAATGAATAAATATTTATGTATCATGCTCTATATGCCAGACCATGTGCTAAATACTTTAAAAATTATTTCATTTGATACTCACAACTTTGTGAAGTAGGTGCTGTTATTATGCTTATTTTATAGGTGATGAAACTGAGGCAAAAAGAGGTGAAATGACTTGCCCTAGATCATGTAGATGGTTAAGTGTCTAAGACCAGATTAGAATTCAAGTCTCCTCTATCTGCCTCAGTTTTCTCAACTGTAAAATGGGAATAATAGTAGAACTTACCTCCCATGATTATTAGGAGAGAGAACCATGTGAGAGATAATATCGATAAAGCACTTAGCACAGTGCCTAGAACATAATAGGCACTTCATAAATACTTATTTCCTTCTTTCCCTCATTCCTTCCCTCATTCTTTCTCTCCCTCTTTCCTTTCCTTTTTCCATCCTTCTTTTCTTCCCTCCTTCCTTCCCTCCCTCCCTCCTTTCCTCCCTCTCTCCTTCCTTCCTTCCTTCCTTCCTTCCTTCCTTCCTTCCTTCCTTCCTTCCTTCCTTCCTTCCTTCCTTCCATCCATCTTTCCTTCCTTATCTAAAGCAACATTGCTTGAATATGATTGACCACATATGATAGTCCAAAGTTTGTATAAAGTCAACAAATATTTATTAAGCCACTGCAATATGCAAGACATTGTGCTAGGCATTGAGTATCTGAACACAAAAGTGAATTAGTGTTTGCCCTTTCCATTCTCCTGGGAGGATACATATATACATGTGCAGTTTTAGGCTTTAATCCTTTAAAGTTGCACTAAAATTTTTGGAATACCTTAATAGAGAAGTGAGTACAAAATAATTTTTTTAGTAGTAGAGAAAGTACTACCAACTGGGGGGAGAGGGAATCAGGAAAAGTTTTGAGTCTGAATTGATTCAAGAAAAAGAGCTCACTTTGGTTATGTGGGAATACCTCACCAAAGGTGTGGTGACAAGGAATGGCATGTTAGTGCAAGTCACGAAAGATGGGACAGTTGGTCTAGGCTCTATTTGTTGCTTTCATGCTCTCACCCAAGCTTCCCCCATCCTTGTAATGCAGTTTCTCCTCACCAATATGGATTCCTCCAAACCTCGGTTCATTAATCATCTATTGGTTCTTTCTTGATCTCAGAACCCCAAGGTTCCCTTACTTCTCAACTTGTCACATTATACTTGTGTATGTGTTGATTTCACCCAGTAGAGTAGAAGCTCTTAGAAGGCTAAGATCTTTAAGCAGGGTCCTAAAATATGGCATTGAGAGTTGAACCCAATACTTCAGAGCTGATTTGACCAGGATGAAATACAATGAAACAAGATATACTTTCTTGTTCTGTACATTATGCCTACCTCTATGGGATTATTTGTGTGTTACTTTCTTTGTTAACTTCAGTGTTTAGAACTTTTGTTTTTATTATTGTAGATCCAGTGCCTAAAAGCGCTTTGTTCACTGTAGGTACTTAATACCTATTTGTTGGATTACATTGGAAGAAATACATAAAAAAGGCTTGGGTTGGGGTAAGTATATCCCCACTCCTTCTAAATATCTCAACAAAGAGGTTTTTCTGAATATTTATACTGATATTTTAATTTTTATATTTTTCCTATGTTCACCTTTGGATTTTTTCTGTTGACAATCATTAAAGCTTTGAAACTAGAGAGCAAGTTAACAGAAATGACAAGAAGCAGCAGGATGCCCATGATACATTGTCTTCGCTAGCTCTGTCTTAACGACCGATGAGAGATGAGATACATAAGAAGATGCTACAAAGTAGTTATGCCCTTGTAATTTAGTGGGCAGCAAAACATTAAGATGAGAAAGAAACACTTTCAGGAGAGAGAGAACATGATACAGTCGAAAGATCACTGGATTTTGTGACGGAAGTCCTAGTTCAAATTTCAATTCCACTATAACCCCTACAATTTCAAACCACTTTACCACTCAAAGCCTAATTTTCACAAAATTCCAGAGTTTAGAAGGGACTTCAGAATACTTAGAATCTAGGCCACAGCTGAATAGAAATCCACTCTACAATGACCTAACAAATGGTCAACCAATCACCATTTCATGACTAATGGAAGAGACCCTACAGCCTCCAAAGGCAGCCCATTTCACTTTTTGATTGTACTAATTGTTAGGAAGTTTTTATCTATATCAAATAAAAAAATCTGTCTTGCCATAGCTTTTAATAGTTTAAAATTGTACTAAAACTTTTGAAATGCTTTTTGCTAATGTTTATTGCTAGTAAGTTTACTCAAAAAGAAATTCAAGATATTACATCTCTATTATTAAATTTTCTGATTTATAGATAAATTCACTGTGAGAGAGAACTTTTAAGGACCAGAGCCATAAAAATCACTAACAATATAAAAGAATAAATGTTCAGGCTATTTCAAGAGAGGTAAAAACCTAGATGGGGATCTTTGAAAGTTAGGTAAGGAAGGGTCTTCCTTACCTAACAGACAGAATTTTTCCTTGTCCATTTCTGAGGAGAATGAAGGTTAGGGAAATGTCTAACAAATTAGCCTGTTAAAGTGGGTGAAATTAGCAAAGGAAAGAAAAGAGGTTCCTGGACAGGTTTTCAGGGAACACCCTAGATAGATTATGACTTGGCAAATGACAAAGAAGACAGGAGAATTAGTTGAAAATAATGTCACAAAAGTAAAAGGAGGGGAGGATATCCAGGAGGAAAGAATGGATAACAGCGTCAAGGAGAAAGGTCAGGAGAATGAGTACTTAAAGAGTCAATGAATTCTGCACTTAGGAAATTACTGGAAGGCTTTGAAAGACCAGTTTCAGTGGGCATTTGGGAGAGTTAGAAGGCATATTTCTAGGAGTTGAGAATTAAGTAAATGGAGAGGAAAATTAGGCAACAAGAGTAAATAGATTATTTTTAGTGGGTTTACAATGAAAAGTGGGAGAGATATGTGACTATTACTTGAGGGAATGACAGGATCAAGGAAGGTTCCTGAAAACAGGTGAGACCTGCGGTTAAGGAAATGGAATGAGCCAGTAGGAGGGGAGAGGGTGGGTATGATCAGGGAATGAATTCTTTGAGGAGATAGGAGATGCAATCAAAGATACAAGTAGGGCTGTCAGAGTTGCCAAAGGGAAGGGTATCTCCTTCCTCTAAGATTAGATCAGAGATGGAGAGAGTGAGAGTAGGTTCAGTCACTAAGTCAAGAAGCATTTATTAAGGTTATACTGTGTAGTAGGCACTCCACTAAGCAATGGAGATACAAAGAAAGGCCAAAGCATCAAAGAGTTCAGATAAATATATATATATATCCAGGTACATGTAACGTATATGCAGAATAGATGGATGGCTACCTCAGAAAGGAAAGCACCAAGACCTGGGGGTAGAACTGGGAAAGGCTTCCTTCAGAGAGGGAGATTTGAGCTGAATATTTAAGGAAGTCAGGGTAGTTTAGAGGTGGAGGTATGGCACAGTGGATTAAAGCAAATGAGGGGGCTCACAACAGATGGCTTTAATTTTCTCAGTAAAAAAAGGAAGTAAAATAATTTGCTGAAAGGAGGAGCTATGTGGGTGGTCTTTTAGGTTTTAGGAGATAGGAGAAGGCTTGGAATAGTCAGTGCAGGAACTGTGGTAGAAAGTCAATCAAGGTAAAATAAAAGGGTTGCTATGCCAGAGTAAGGGCCTCACTGAGATTAGATAACATATTATTTGTAGTGTAACCAAACTGTGACTTTCTCCAAGGTTCAGCAACCTGAGAATAGTGAGGGAGAAGCAGATAGTGGGTGTGTTTAGGATTCAGGATCAGTAGGGCGTAAACGGTTGAAAGCAAGGGAGCAAGGGATCTCATCACAGAGGACAGAGTGAAGTTGAACTAGTTGACTATATCTGGAAAACTGAAGGCAGCAAAAGTGAGGTCAGAGCAGGAATGATGAACTGGGAGAAAAAGAAGGAATGAGGTCACAGTGAGGACAAAAGATCTGTTGAGGAGTGTGATAAAGGAATGGATGTAAAAATAAGCACTTTGATCAGAGAATGGCATTTCAAAGTTCAGGATCAGGGAAATATAATTCTTTGGGGTGATAGTAAGGTATAACAGAGTACCATTTCTGTGTGTGGTTGACATATAGTAGAGACATTGTCTGGAGAGGAGAGTTGAGGAGGCGATGGATGAGGTGGATAAACAGGGTGTTCGTAGTGATATCAATGTGAATGTTGAATTGCCAAAGTATAAAGGCAGAGCTTGTGATGGTGGCACTGTGATCTCTGGAGAACAGTAGATGGCAGTAGCAAGTTCTAGGCAAGGCCCAGCAGGCAAATGGAGTGACCCCCCGAAGGAGAGGTTGCAGAGAAATTGAGGTATTAGAGGTCATGGTTGAAAGTTTGGGTCAGGGGAATAGATCATCCCCTCCCAGAGTCCCTGTATATCAGGGACCATGAGAGAAGGTACAAGAACTGGAGGGTGAGATGTCTTCTCTAGAAAGCCATATTTCTATGATAATAAGAGATGCAAAGTATATAGGATGATTTTTTAGGATGAAAGGACGTTTGTTGATGATTGATCAAGGGCTTTGGGAGCTCAATGGAAGTGGACAGAGGACAGCAATTACAGAGGAGATAAGGTCAAGACGACAGAGATGAAAGGTGAATAAGTGACCAGAGAGGGAGGAGTTTTCATGTTGACAGATGGCGACTGAATTACAAGGATTAGCAAAGTGAATGAGGAGATTTTTTTTTCTAGAAAAACCAAGGGAAGTACCAGTTGGTCAGGCCATTTAGTTAATCAAAGCAGTCAGTGGGAATGGTAGTGGGGAAAGTCATGTGGTGAAGGATGCGATTATTCCTTGGTACCAGGCAGAAGGATCATAGATTTAGAACTGAAAGGGATTTTAGAGGCCTATTTTACAAGTGAGGAAACTGGGCTATAGAGGGGTAAAATGCTTTTCTCAGGGATACACTAGTAACTAGCTCACATGGAGTTTGAAACCAGTGATGCCACATAGATTCTAAAGGCACTCATGTAAGTATTTCAAAGGACCAGAGGGAGGTGTCATGTGGTGAAGGAGTCCTATAATTTTGGGTAGTACATGACTGTGTTGCCCCACCACAGTCTCAGTGATTGGCTGAGGTTGCCTCCAAGTTGGGAGTAAATAAGGTTGATTTCCTCTCTTTCCTGGGTCAGTAAGCCCTTTGAACTTGAGACCTGAGGTAATTAAAGACTGAGCAGAAAATGGATTTTTACCAATGGCAATGGTGGGCAAATACTTGGTGATAAAGGGTAAATTAAGTGCCACTGCCACTGGGAGAGGAGTGAAGTGATAAGACCTCTGATCCCCATCCCTCTAAGAAGCCCAGGTCTGAGGTTGAAAATGGGCATCATTATAAGTGCTGCCAGAAGCATGGCCTCCTCCTTCCACAGAGGTTGTAACCCTAATATACCTAGATATGTGGTATCACCAGAGCTAAGTGCCTCTGTTCTGCCAATCAATTGCATATACTTTCCCTTAAAAGTCAACAAACATTCACTAAGTATGTAGTATGTGCCAGGCTAAGCACTAGGGATACAAAATAAGGCAAAAAAAATGGTCTTTGTCCTTCAGGAGGGGGAGCTTCTGAGGGGGGAGAAAAATTCAAAGATTCTACCTTTCTTTTTTTCTGTTTGTCTATCTGTATATACATATGCATATCACATTATATATAATATACACAAATTTTATATATGCATATAAGTATATGTATATATGTATATGTGTATGTATATATATGTACATGTATATATATGTGTGCGTGTGTGTGTGTGTGTGTGTGTGTGTGTGTGTGAATGGAAGGTGATCTCTGAGCAGAGTCCTAGAATAGGTTTGACTGGCACAAGTCTTCTGAAGAAGGCAAGATTCAAGGTAAGCATTGAAGGCAGCCAGGGATGCCAGGAGGAGGCAAGAAGAGAGAGTATTCCAGGTATGGGGGACCAGTGGTTAATAATAGTACACTCCAAAGCCAAGTATTTATTTAATATACTTTCCTATTGTTTTCAGAGATGCAGGCAGGAGAAACATACTTGTTATTTGTGTCACCTTGGGCAAGTCTCTCCCCTTGCTAGAACTCAGTTTTTCCATATGTAAAATGAGGAGGTTGGAGTAGGTGACCTCTAAGATCCTTTTTAGCTCTAATATTCTGTGCTTCTGAAATAGAGTTAATGTTATCAGAGCTAGAACATCATGGAATGATGAATGTGACTTTCTTGGTCTCAGGTCTTCATCTGGGGAAGATACTTTCTCTATACTTTACTTTCCATTCTTTGGCCGCATCTGATGTTCCTTTTCTGACCTACCCCATATGACTCTATGACTAGGCAACCTCCCATAATATTATAATAAGAAATATAAATATAACTACAACAAATAACATTGACATGGTGCTTTAGGGCTTGCAAAGTGTTAACACAGCTATCTTATTTGATCCACACAACAGTCTTGAGAGGGAGGTCCTGTTATTATCTCCAATTTATAGATGGGAAAACTGAGGCCAACAGAGGTTAAGTGAGTTGCCCAGGGTCATAGAGCTAGTAAGTGTCTGAAACAGGATTTGAACTCGGTTCTTTCTCACATCTAGCATTCTCTCTGTATCACCTAGCTGATCATCTCAGCCCTCCCTGACCCCTTAGAGTCCAGACTATGATGCTTTCTGTACCCTGGTGACAATCCTATTTCCTCCCTCTCATTGGCTGCCGAGAGTTGGACTGTCTTTTGCATGGCCATGTTGTCCTCTGTCTGGCCACCGTCCTCCAACTATGTGCACCCTAGGTGGAAATCCTTTCATTGTTGCTATCCTCATTATTACACCAGTAGGTGAAAAAAAAGGGAAGGGCACAGTTTGCATTTGGCCTATGGAGCTGCATGGCTTCACAGGCTTATTATCCTCAGTTCAAAGGGGGAAAACATGCAAAGTGCTTATTTGGCAATGTTGTTGTATAGACAAAACAGTCTAGGTGACAGACTGGATTTTTCACTTTGCAATTGCCTTTCCCCTTGTATAGGTGCAACTAGGCTCCCTGCTCCTGTTTTCACACAAGTATGCTGTGCATAATTGTAATATTTATTCCTGCTTGTCTGCAAATCACTTGGAGCTTCTTAGAGGGTGGTTCTATCTAAATAGAAGATTGTACGTTTACAGTCTGGTAGTAAACTGCCTCCTGAAATGCATACATTATGTCTGAGTAGCTTAGCAAATAAGGACAAACATTTACCAACCCATGGAAAAACCATTTACCAGCCTAATTTTCCTTCCCTACAGTACATGAGCACTAGGGTGAATGAAGCCAGCACTCTTTATAACTTTCTCAGTATAAATCACTCCCCATTATTGGTGGAAGGCTATTTGCAAAGCTGCTTAAGAGCCATATACCATGACATCATTCCTGATGTCCTCAACGCTATATGAGGGGCTACTTGAAAAGCCAGGCCATCCTCAAAAGCAAGAGCCAGGATTGCCACTCACTGCTGTGCTGAGTCTGAATGGTATTAAATGAGATGGGATCCATCCAAGTCAGGGAGCCAAAACCCAAGCCACCTACCCAAGCAGGGCCTGTTTCCTCTCTTGCTCCATGAGCTGTGGAGCAGATCCCAGTGTGGAGCTTCTGCTGATTTCAAAGGCAATTTTGGCCTTGAATCAGCTCCCCCTGGGTCCTGAGCAAGCTGAGAAATAGGGCCCCACAAGAAAAACAGTCTGAAGCCAAGGTCAGCTGCTCCTGCTACCCCATCTCTCCAAGAATGCTGATAACTAATGGGGAACGGTAAATGATGAATCCAGCCTTTTGTGTGTGGGAGATATCCCTCTGGAGTAGTCAACTGCCTCTAATTGTATGTCATCCTCAGAAATATGGCCTTGAGAAGACAAAGAGCTTGGGCTGGCAGTGTGGTGCCTGGGAGTCAGAGCTTCCTGGGCTCTGAATCCCTTCTTCAAAGATTTGGCGAGGCCAACTGGAGCCACAGACTGCTGGATGTTCCTTCTGCCCCTGCATCGAACCATCCAGGAAGGGCTATGCCATTTGTCACCGTGCCCTCAGAATTAGCTGGTAGATGCCAGCTGGGTTGCTCTGATGACTTCCATGCTGTCCCAAATACAACCCCCTAGAGTCCTCAAGGTGGATTTCCCCACATTTGAATATAGGAATCTGGGCCTGGACTCAGGATTCCGTTTCTGCTTAGAAAGCATGTTCTGGTTGTCAGGGTCTGTGACCTCTGGTTACATTTGATCTCTGATCTCTGGCATATGCAGTCCCAAGAGAATAGGCAAATACTTACTAGACAAAGCTGCCACTGACCTAGGATATAGCATCATTATTCTCTAGACTTAAGAGTATATATTGTGCCTTAGGAATTACAGCTTTATGCAGCACGATGTGGTGAATTGAAAGCCAGTAATAGAATTAGGAGGACCTGGGTACAAGACCTATCTCTGACATATAATAGTTACTTGATGGGAACCTCAGCAAATTCCTTAACCTTGCAGTGTTCTAGGCAATTATCAAAGACTCTAAATTGCGGAGCAGATGTCATCTGCTATGGTAGAAGGCATTTCTTTATTGGGAGTTCCTGGTATCAGTGAAATTAAGCAGGGATTTTCTTTTGCCTCTTTTTGTATCCCTGGCACTTAGCTCAGTACCTGTTATATGACTGTTGCTATGGTTCAGTCATTTAGTTGTGTCTTGACTCTTCATGACTCCGTGGAACATAGTGTCCATGAGGTTTCCTTGACAAAGATAGTGGAATAATTTGTCGTTTCCTTCTCTAATGGGTTAAAGCAAACAGAGGTTAAATGATTTGCCCAGGGTCACACAACTAGTTAGTGTCTGAGTCTACATTCAAATTCAGATCTTCCTGACCTCAGGCCCAATGCTCTACCCACTGAGCCACCTAACTGTTTCCTATGCTAAGTAGGTGCTTATAACCTAGCCTCTTATAGTGTAGTATAGTATAAAGTAGCCTCTTATAACCTAAGACAAGGAAAGCTACTCAAGAAATCAATCTCCTTGTCATCTGGCTCTCCTGCTTTCCTTTTTGTCCACAGGATCAGGCCTGAAGAATAAAAATTAATATAGGAATACAAGAGGAGTAATCTGGTTGAGGGGTGCTTTGCTAGAATGGTTCAGAAGGAAAGAGAACTTGTGCTCTTGTCAGAAGAACTGGCCAGAGCTGTTGCCTTCCTGACCCATAGATCAACAGCCTGACCTTGCTCATTATGATAACACTAGCAAAGTTGTATGGGTAGTTACTAAACTCTTTCCCAAAGCAGTCCTTTCTCTTCCTCTCCTTCTGCCATCTCTCCTGAGTGAGGAACATAAGAAATGCAGAGACCCTTCTCTATTTGTGGGTTGCTATGTTTTTCCTCATTTCTAATGTCAAAATTAAGTATATAAATGAAGTAAATGCTTCAAGGGAAAAACAGAAACCCACCAGCAAAAAATGGAAAGAAATAAAATTGAATATGTTCACTTTCATGGCCACTGTTGTATGTAGTTAAGGGAAGATTCCTCTTTATCTTGAGCTCCTAGAAGAAGGTCTGTGGTAGTCCTTAGAGCACATAGCCCCAAACCTTGCTTTTAAGTAGATATTCAATAAGTATTTGTTCAACTATTAGAAAACATTATTGAATTGATTTCAATTATTGACTTGCTGTTGATATGTCCTTCCAAAACAAATCATTTCTAATTGGGAATTACATTTCATCCTTCTGTTCATGAAAAATTACTCATTAGTTACCTAGTGAATCATTATCATGATTATCAGGGGCCATGTTTACATAGTAATTTATAAGATGCTTTCCTCACAATAGCCCTGTGATGTAAATAGTGTAGGTATTTTTTATTATTCCCATTTTAAAAATGAGAACACAAGATCAGAGAAGTTAGATGATTTTAGGCTTTGGAGTCTTAAGTGAAATACAAAGGTAGACCTTGAACTTGAGTCTTCTGACTTGAATTCAGCATCTTTAATATGTAATGTAACTTATCAAAAATGACCTGCTAGGGGTGTGGAACCAAGGTGGCAGAGTAGAAAGGTGCACCTACTCTAGCTCTTCTCTCACTGCTCATAAAACACCTGTAAAAAATGACTATAAATAAATTCTAGAGCAGCAGAAGCCACAAAATGACAGAAAGATTTTTCAGCTGATGACAGCCTGGAATATTACAAGAATGGTCTATCCCACAGGGTGTGGAGTACAGCTCAGCTCGCAGAGCCCAGCCCAGTCCAGCCTTGCTCCTACAGCATCAGCAGGAACAGGAACAGAACAGAACTACAGAAGTAGCTGCAGTTATCAGATCCCTCCACTCACAAACTCCAAAGAAAGCTTCAAAGGTCAGTGAGAAAGCTTTTTTACCTGGGTGAGAAGGGAGCAGGGCCCTCCCCTAGCCCCAGCTGCAGGTGCCAGTGGGGCAGCAGCAACAGAAGCAACGTCCATTTTTTGAGCCCTCAACCCAAAGCCCCTGGGGGAATTGAGCTACTGATCTGTGTCTCAGCCCTGAGTGGTGGCCCTGGGATGAGGAAGAGTGCTGGCTGGTGTGGTGGAGTTAGTAGAGGCTCTGGAAAGGGAATTTTACTTGTAGATGCTGAGCAGAAAAGCTTTGGTAGCTCCCAGACTAGAGCGCAGGCCAGGAGAGGAGTAAACTCCTCTCCCTTGATTGTGCCACCTTGGAGGAACTGAGAACTTACAGGTCCCCAGAGTATAACCCCCGCCTCTTGACAACAGATTCAAAAGTCAAGTAACTGACTGAGAAAATGCCCCCAAAAAGGGAAACCAAATAAGACCATAGAAGGTCACTTTTTTGGTGAACAGGTACTTTCTTCCATCCTTTCAGATGAGGAAGCACAATGTCTACCATCAGAGGAAGACTTAACAGTCAAGGCTTCTGTATCCAAAACCTCCAAAATAAATATGTAATGGTCTCAGGCCATGGTAGAGCTCAAAAAGGATTTTGAAAATCAAGTAAGAGAGGTAGAGGAAAAATTGGGAAGAGAAATGAGAACAATGCAAGAAAATCATGAAAAGCAAGTCAATAGCTTCCTAAAGGAGACCCAAAAAAGTGCTGAAGAAAATGATACCTTTAAAAATAGGCTAACTCAATTGGCAAAAGATGTCCAAAAAGCCAATGAGGAGAAGAATGCTTTAAAAATCAGAATGCTTCAAATGGAAAAGGAGTTTTAAAAGTTCACTAAAGAAAATAGTTCTTTAAAAATTAGAATGGAGCAGATGGAAGCTAATGACTTTATGAGAAAACAAGAAATTACAAAACAAAACCAAAAGAATGAAAAAATAGAAGATAATGTGAAATGTCCCATTGGAAAAAACAACTGACCTGGTAAATAGATCTAGGAGAGACAATTTAAAAATTATTGGACTACCTGAAAGCCATGATTAAAAAAGAGCCTAGACATCATCTTTCAGGAAATTATCAAGGAAAAGTACCCTGATACTCTAGAACCAGAGGGTAAAATAAATATTGAAAGAATCCACTGATCACCTCCTGAAAGAGATCCGAAAAGAGAAACTCCTAAGAATATTATTGCCAAAGTCCAGAGTTATCATCAAGGAGAAAATATTGCAAACAGAAAGAAACAATTCAAATATTGTGGAAGTACAATTAGGATAACACAAGATGTAGCAGCTTCTACATTAAGGGATCAAAAGACTTGTAATATGATAATCCAGAAATGAAAGCAACTAGGATTAAAACCAAGAATCACCTACCCAGCAAAACTGAGTATAATACTTCAGGAGAAAGTGATCATTCAATGAAATAGAGGACTTTCAAGCATTCTTGATGAAAAGACCAGAGCTGAATAGAAAATTTGATTTTCAATCACAAGAATCAAAATAAGCATGAAAATGCAAACAGGAAAGAGAAATCATAAGGGACTTGCTAAAGTTGAACTGTTTACATTCCTACATGGAAAGATAATATTTCTGGGTCTTGAAACTTTTCTCATTATTTGGGTAGTTGGAGGTATTGTACACACACACACGCACATATAGACAGAAAGCATAGGGTGAATTGAATAGAAAGAAATATCTAAAAAAATAAAATTAAAGGATGAGAAAGGAATATATTAGGAGGAGAAAGAGAGAAATGGAATGGGGCAAATTATCTCTCATAAAAGAGGCAAGAAAAAGCTTTTCAATGGAGAGAAAAGGGGGAAGGTAAGAGGGAAAAAATGAAGCTTACTCTCATCATATGTGGCTTAAGGAAGGAATAACACACATACTCAATTTGGTATGAAAATCTATCTTACACTACAGGAAAGTAGGGGAAAAGGGATAAGTGGTGTGGGGGGGAATGATGGAAGGGAGGGCAAATGGGGGGAGCAATCAGAAGTAAACACTTTTGGGGAGGGATAAGGTCAAAAGAGAGAATAGAAGAAATGGGGGGGCAGGATAGAATGGAGAGAAATATAGTTAGTCTTACACAACATGACTATTATGGAAGTCATTTGCAAAACTACACATACATAGCCTATATTGAATTGCTTGCCTTCTCAATGGGGATGGATGGGGAGGGAAAAAAAGGAGAGAAGTTGGAACTGAAAGTTTTAGGAATGAATGTTGAGAGGTGTTTTTGCATACAACTGGGAAATAAGAAATACAGGTCATGGGATATAGAAATTTATCTTGCCCTACAAGACCAGAAAGAAGATGGGGATTAGGGAAGGGAGGGGTGTGATAGAAGGGAAGGAAGATTGGGGAAGGGGTAATCTGAATGCACAGCATTTTGGGGTGGGGGAGGGAGAGATGGGGAGAAAATTTGGAACTCAAAATTTTGTGGAAATGAATATTCAAAACTAAAACTAAATAAATAAACATTAAAAAAGAGGACCAAATAAAATAAAACAAACTCAGTCTTGCAGAATTTCTAACTTAGGAGTTAAGATAGGGCACTCATTTTGTCTACTATAAATGCTAAAGCAAACTTAAGGGATTTTTAGGTTAGTATGAGTTCAACAGAACTACTATATTCTGACAAAGGTAGGCAAAAGGAATTTAATTTAAAAAAAATGACCTGCTCTCACAATTGAGGCTTGCACTGATAATTCTTTAGCTTAGAAGGCCAGTTAACCATTAGGATAATATTTACCTATATATTTCCAGTTGATGTTCCAAATAATTTATATATACATGGCCACTGCTCTTTAGGGCCTTACTTTCTTAAATAGACAAGAAGACTTGTTGACACCCTGACATAGATATTCAGGAGAAAAAATTAATATTTACAGACAGTAAATTAATTTCAATAAAAACATCAAACATATATTTTGAGGCCATTTTCGGGTGAGGTTGAAATCTGTGATGTTATCAGTAACAGAAATACCCACTTTACCCATTGACATTGATCAGCATTTCCTCTGCAAATTACATATAGTTTTTAAGAGTTTGTCTAAAGCTCTGCCATTTTAGGTGGTGGCCCTGGAAACTGTGATGTTTTCCATGGACTACAAAGTATTGAATCCACTGAATTTCCAGAAATGACTTGGTGGTATCACATATTTAGAAATGGTTCTTAGTAGAGAGATTTTTCCTCACTGAAAAAAACATTTCCCCCTGAGAATCTAAGAAACTTGAAGGCAAGAACTTTTTCTTTTTTGTCCTTCTATCCCTAGTGCCCAAATCGTGCTTGATACATAGTAGAGGCTTCAAAAATTCAACTTATTGAATAATTGAATTAATTTCTACTTCTCATGGCGGTTTCTTCACCTTCTGCTCACCTTACTTCACATGCAGGGAATTTTTTTAGGGGGGTGGTGGTGTAGCGGGAGCAATCGCATGGACTGAGGAGACATAGAAACAGAAATAGATGGTATCTTCTCTATGAAGCATACCTTGATACTAACCCAGTGAAAAAGAACTCTATTTCCTCAGGTAACTCTTAAAAGTAACCCACAATTTCTAAAATATTACTTATTGTTCTAACTTGTGCTCACCTTTATAGCAAAATCATCAAGTTCCAAAGTAAATACTCATTTAATTTAGATGGGTCTTTCTAAGTTCTTTGTAGCATTTCTCTACTTCATCCTCTTTGAAGATATTTCTGTATTCCAGTTTTCCCAGGAATTCTTATCAAATTGGAACTTCCTTCCACAAGTTGTCAGTGTTCTTGAATTTACAGAACACTAGGTTCTTATGCTCATTTCTTTGGGTCTTATTGAATGTTTTCTACCTGATCTACTTATTTCTCTTTTCCAGATAGTTTTGATGACTACTAATTCATAATATGCTTTGATATCTATGCCATCTTTATTTTTATTTTCCCTCCCATTAATTTCCTAGATACATTAGACTTTTCATTTCTCATTGCTCAAAATTAATTTTGTTACTGTTTTTCCAATGCTTTATCTATAAAGGAATCCCTTGGTAGTGTGATTTATTTAGTATTATATCTGTAAATTACTTTAGGTAACACAATTTTAATATATTGTGTAGCTTAAACTCAACAATGAAAGCCTCTTCAATTATTTATGTTGCCTTTTATTTCTGTAGCTAGTGTCTTATATATACATTTTATATAAATCCTTTGTATGACTTGATAGACTAATTCCCTAAAATTTGATAGATTTTATGGTTATTTTAATTGAATACCTCTTTCATACTTTTTATTAATACTTTATAAAAAGTTGATAAATTTTGTGGATTTATTTTCACCCTGCTTATTTATTACAGTTTCTAATTATTTTGATTAATTTCATTGCTGATTTGGGTGTTTTCCAAGTAAAGCATAATGATATTTGTAAATGGAGATAATCTTGCCTTTGTTAAATTTCCATCTTTTATTGCTATAGTTAGCACTTCTATTATTACGTTATGTAACAATAGAAAGAGGAACATTCTTGCTTTATCCTTAAATAACTTGGAAAACTTTCAATATTTATTGCAAATAATATCAGTTTTTGATTGTGAGGGGCAGATAGGTGGCACAGTGGATAGAATGGTGGGTCTGGAGTCAGGAAGACTCGTCCTCTTGCATTAAAATTTGGATTGAGACACTTAGCTGTATGACTGTGAGCTAGTCACTTGATATTTGCTTTGGTTTCCTCATCTGTAAAGTGAGCTGGGGAAGAAAATCACAAACTTCTTCAGCATCTTTGCCAAGAAAACCTCCAACAGGGGTTATGGAAAATCAGACACAACTGAATAACATTGATTTTTGACATATTTTGATATAATTGAATTTTTCAATAGTGCTATAATTTTTAAAGATTTTTATATGTCTTCCTTGACCTTTTTTTAATCAAGACAACTTTTATTTCTTTTACATTCCTATATTATCCCTCTCTTCTACCATAATTTTTCATATCACTGACAGTGGCTTAGGACCTACACCCATCTGTTCTATTTGTACTTGGGCAGGATGTTGTTCATTTGAGCCAGGTGACTTGAATTCATCAAGGGAAACTAGATTCCTTCTCACTCTCTATTGATTTATCTTTGACATCAAGTCCTTCCTAGCTATTTCTGTCCTGTCTTTTCCTGTGGAAAGCTCATCTTCCTTTGTGGAAAGAACAGAAGAAAAACAAAAATTTATCAGTTTTGCTTTCTTTTTTTCTGTCAATTCTCACTATTCCATTCATCTAAAGTCGCAGTTTTATATCCTTAACTCTCCTGTTACTTTCAATATTGCTTTAAAGCCCAATTTTTGTTTTCCTTAGTTTTCTCTCATATTTAGCTTATTCTAAGATTTAGCAATTTGGACACTTAAAAAAAGCCCCACCAGATCATGTCATCCTCTTATGCTCTTTTCCTGTTGCCTGTCCTTTTATCTCTGAGTAAATCTTCAAAAAAAACCAAGTTGGGTGCTGAGTTTACTATTCATTCACAATGGCCTTTCCAGATAATTCCTTTTTGTTGCTCATCAGAATTGTTCCCTTTTGTGTTTTCAGAATTTAATATTTGACAATTTCTAGTTCCTCTTGTGTTGACTTTTTTGGTAGAATTTTAATTCCTGGCACTATCTATCCTTCCTATAATGCCTTTGAAATATAATTTCCAAAAATATGCGCTACATGTCTTACTATACCCAGTTTTCTTCTCCTTTATCATAAAATCAAATAGTAAGTAATCGAGTTCACCCTAGGTACCCATATTTTTATGCCAAAAAGAAATTTCCTATCACTAATGAGAATTACATCCATAATAAAATTCCCTTTGTGAACTCCTCTGGCTTGCAAAGGATGGAATGTTTATTAAAGAAAGTCAAGAAGTCTTTAGCTGCTCTTCTTTTAGAAGAGAGACTTTTCTCTATTGTTTGCATAATTGAAATACTCTAATTGCTATACCATACTTTGGTGACATTCTAGAGCTTTTTACTTTTTTTTTTGTTGATTCCTTTTCCCATTTTGGTCTATAGATGTTTTAAATATGATTGGAATATGCTCTAGCACAGGATGAATTTTTATCACCTCTGTGATGCTGAGAAATGTGTCCATTTATTTAGTATTGTCATTCTGAAATAACCATAGGATTATTACATCTAAATTTTGCAATCTATTCACCTCTTAATGCCTTTTACAATCTAGCTACTTTTCCCTTTTAGTGTTATGCTATACTATTTGTTATTGGCATATTTCAATGTTTACGTCTTTAAGAGTAATTCATGCTCCCTGTTTATCTCTTCTCAATATTATTGATTTATACTATTATTTTATCTAAAATCATGATCACAACTGCTGCTATTTTAGAATTGATTGAAGCATAATAAAAATTATCCCAACTATTCATTTTCACTGTCTATATACCAATATGTATTGAATGTGTTTCTTATATGCAAGGAGCTTTTAGATTTTGTTTTAATGTTATCTTTCATTTTATTGGTGATGTTAAATCCATTTACATTTAGAATTCAGTCAAATAATCAACAAACACGTATTAAACATGTGCCAGGTAGTCTTCTAGGTCCAGGCTTCCAATATTTAATATGATACCTGAGCTTAGAGGCTAGTCCAAGGAGACATATTGTGCATATGTTTATGCATGCTTATGTATATGCTTATGAATACACACACAAAATTAATGATGAATTTCTAGAATGTTAAATTTTGGTTTTTTTTCATTAAATTATTTTCTATTCATTCTATTTTTCTTTGAAATTAAAGCTTAATCTCTTCTTTCTTTTGCTTACATTAAATTGGTATCAGGCTTTTCTTTCCGTTTGTTACCTTTCCCTGTTATTCTAATTCCATAGAGTTTAGTTTTATTGTTATTCTCTTTGACTTTTACCTTTCCTAGGCCAGATGTACTGCTCTTATTTCATTTATATCAGTCTATGGTATGATCAAATAGTCTTTATTTCAATATTAAATCATGGCATAACAATTCAGCTTTTATTTAATTTATAATAATTTTAGACTCTTTAAGACTCATATAATTTTTCTTAGGAATTCTAAGAATCATGGGAAAATTTTTTTGAAGTTTTAATTGTATTTTTGAGTTATTCTCTTTTGGCATCATAAAAATCCTTAGTTGTGTTTATTATTTAATGTTTTATCTTTTTCAGGGCTAAAGCACTGTTCTTCTCTTGGGATGCTCTGTTTTATAGAGTTCCTCCATCATTCGTTCTATCTTTTTTTCCTCTCCTATTTATTTTGATTTCATCCTGAAGAATTCTTATTTCCTTCCTAACTTGAAAAATGATAGAGGAAAGAAAGACAGCTTGATTTGGAGTCAAAAGATCTGGTTTCAAATCCAAACTCCACCACATCCTTGAGAGACACGCTTAATCTCTCTGCCTGTAATTTTCTTTGTAATTGTAAGAAATGAGTTGTATTTATTGGATTCCATCTATGATTCTCTTATTTCATCCTTAATTCTTTTTATTTTGTTTTACTTTTCAGAATTATCCCATATTTTTTGATAACTTTTGTATTATCATTTCTGGGAGGATTGTAGAATTTTTAAAACTAGTCCTTTCCCCTTCCTCAAAGGTTTTTTTTTTTAAATTCATCTTTTTCTTTACAAAGTGCTGTCCATTGTATTGACTTCTTTCCTATATTGTTCTTTTCATTGTTGCTTTTTTGTAAAAGGACTTCTGTTAAGAAAGTCAATTCTTTCTCCTTTGTCTTTATCTTTATGAAAAAAGGGAGAGTGATAAATAATGGATTAAACAATCTAATAAAGGTTGGTAAAGAACAAGCAAAATCAATTACACAGGAATGAGTGGGAAGAAGGGGCCAACATGGCCTTCAGAATGGTCCAGTCTTTAGGGGAATTTAGTATGAATTAAGGAAGAGTTGATTGGAAGTTTTGATCCTCTTAAATTACTTTCTACTGCTACTTTTGTTGAAGCTAAGCATAATTGTAATTTGTAGCCAGTTTCCCTTGCCCCACTCATGCCTAAGGGGAAAGAACTAGGAACATGAATCTTCATGGTCGTAATCTCTATGTGCTTATTCAAGCACATTACTGCCAGCCTATGTTGGTCTTTGGAAACTGTGTGGTGTGTTGGAATTTAGACTACTTAATTGCCATGAATCATGGAAGAGTCAATCTTTTGTGCCCCAGTTCCTCATCTACAAAATATAAATGATGATTTTTTTTACTATTAATGTGACAAGGTTGTTGTGAGGGGAAAAACATTTTTCAACCTTGAGAAACTATAAAAATGTGAACTGTGATTATTTTATATAATCTGTGTACATCATACCTTTTGGAGAATGAGGTACAGAAAGATGATTTTTTTTCCTATATTCTGTCTTGTAGTTCTAAGAATTTCTGCTAAATGAAATGTGCTTAAGTATTTGTTTGTTAAGCTATTGCCTCTGCCTGGGATCATTCCTGGCATGGTTAGACGGTTGTTTGGAGAATCTGTTGTCTTCTTATTTTCCAAAGTCTTTTAATAGCACTACTGATTATTATCTGCATGTCTCTCCAAACCCCCATGTTTCCCTTCTAGAAACCCAACTCTTGAGAGTTCTTCTCAGTATCCACTTTCTTCATTTGTAATCACAGATGCAAAACAGCCTTGCAGCATGTCTTTTATTCCTTGGACTCTAGTTACCAACCACCACTCATTCCTTTTTTGTTTCTATGCCCACAAAGGTCATAGGATATCATGTCATTTTTCATGCTTTCATTTTCATTCTTAATCTTTTATTTGCTTCAGTTTCCTCTTTACAATGAACTCAATTCTACCTTTCTTTGATTTTTTTTTTGTTCTGACATTTTTTGCACTTCTCTCCTTTCATGCCTCCTGTCAGTTTTATTTTTGCATGGTAAAACCTAAATCCAGTAGAAGTCTGATCAATGCAGTAGTTAAGTATAGATAAAGTGAAGGCTGCCTTGGATCAAGGAATGCATTAATAATCCTTAGCAAGGGGACTTAAAGTGTTCCATGTTCTTACACCAAATTATATTCCCCTTTCCATTTTTTTCTCCCACATTCTCTTAAATGTACTCCAAGTTAAAAAAAAAAAAAACCTGCTCTACTCATAACTTTTCCCAGAATTGCCCTAGTTTTCCCGACTTCACCCTTTTGATTTCCATATTCCATTTTGCCATCTCCACCTACTGAAATGCTACCTATCATTAAAAGCTCAAGTTCAAATACCACCTCTTTAAATCAATCAGCAAGTATTTATTAAGTGCTTACTGTGTGCCATGCATTGCATATTAGGTGCTGAGGAGGAAAGGAGGAAACAATCCCTATTTGCAAGAAGTCTATATTCCAATGGGGAAACAAGTGTATCTAATAATATATGTACCATATAGACATATACACATATGAATATATATGTATATACATGTAGTGTATAAATACAAATATATACGAAGTGGTTAAGTACAAGGTATGTTGGGAAGGAGGGCACTAGTAATTAGAGGAACTTGGAAAGATTTTATAGAGAAGATGATACTTGAACTGAGTATTTTTTTTTCTTTTGGTGAAAAGTCAAACATCTTTTAATATTTTATTTTTTTCCAATTAGGTGTGAAAATTTTAACATTTGTTTTTTAAATTTTGTAACTTCTCTTTCCTCCTCTCTCTCCATTTCCTCCTTTCCTCCTTCCTTCCTTCCTTCCTTCCTTCCTTCCTTCCTTCCTTCCTTCCTTCCTTCCTTCCTTCCTTCCTTCCTTCCTTCCTTCCTTCCTTCCTTCCTTTCCTTCATTCTTTC
Source organism: Bettongia penicillata ogilbyi (assembly GCA_023548195.1). NCBI lineage: Eukaryota > Metazoa > Chordata > Mammalia > Diprotodontia > Potoroidae > Bettongia > Bettongia penicillata. The sequence goes on from JAJHZJ010000226.1 coordinate 4,193,036, forward strand.
TCCCTCATTATGAAAGTAAGGAATTTGATATAGGCTATACATGTACATTCATGCAAAACATAACTCCATATTAGTTGTGAAAGAAAACACAGACTGAAAAAAAATTAAACAAGAAAAAAATTTTAAAAAGCAAAAGAAATGTATTCAAATTCCATCTTTTTTTTGCTGTGATGGTGAATGACATTTTTCATTATGAATCTTTCAGAATTTTCTTAGATCATTGTATTGCTGTGAATAGCTAAGTCATTCACAGCTGATCATTGCACGGCATTGCTTTTACTATGTGCAATGGTTTCCGGTTGTACTCGCTTTATCTTGCATCAGTTCATGTAAGTCTTTCCACGATATTCTGAGAGCATCCTGTTCATTATTTCTTATAGCACAAAGATGTTTCATTATAATCACACACCACAACTTGTTCAGTCATTCCCCAGTTGATGGGTATCCCCTCAATTTTTTTTTTTGCTGCCACAAAGAGCTGCTATAAGTATTTTTGTACAGAAATGTTTCTTTTAAAAAAAATCTCTTTGGGATACAGATTTGATAGTGCTATTGTTTGATCAAAGGGCATACACAGTTTTATAGCTTTTTGGGTATCATTCTACACTGTTCTTCAGAATGGTTGGATCAGTTCACAACAGTGCATTAGTATCCTAATTTTCCCAAATCTTCTCCAGCATTCTCCACTTTCCTTTCTTTCATATAAGTCAATCTAAAGGTGTGATTGTAGTTTGATTGGTATGGCACTGAATAAGTAAATTAATTTAGGAGATTTGTCATTTTTATTGGCTTGGCATATCCATGAGCAATTAATATCTTTCCACTAGTTTAGTCTGACTTTATTTGTGTAAAAAATGTTTTGCAATTGTGTTCATATAATTTCTGGGTTTGTCTTGAAACATTTCCCCCCCCTCCCCCCCCACAAGTATTTTATTTGCCTACAATTATTTTAAATAGAATTTCTTTTTCTATTTCTTACTGCTGGACTTTGTTGGTAATGTATAGAAATCCTAATGATTTATGTGGGTTTATTTTATATTCTGCCATTTTGCTAAGGTTGCTAATTATTTCAACTAGTTTTTTTAGTTGATTCTCTGAGATTCTCCAAGTGTACCATCACGTAATCTGCAAAGAATGATAGATTTGTTTCCTCATTGTCTAGTCTAATTCCTTCAATTTCTTTTTCTTCTCTTATTTCTATAGCATTTCCAGTACCACACTGAATAATAATAATGTGCATCCTTATTTCTCCCCTGATTTTATTAGGAAGGCTTCTGGATTACTCCCATTATGGATAATGCTGCTGATAGTTTTAGACAGATACACTTGTCATTTTAAGGAAAGGTCCCTTTATTCTTATGCTTTCTGTTGTTTTTTTTTAATGGGAATGAGTATTGTATTTTGTGAAAAGCTTTTTCTGCATCTGTTAAGATAATTGTATAATTTTTGTTGTTGTTTTAATTGACATAGTCGATTATGCTGATAATTTTCCTAATAATCTATTAGGATTAATAGCCCTGCACTGCTGGTATAAATCACACATGGTCATATGGTATCATCTTTGTGATTTTGCTGTAATCTTCCTGCTAGCATTATATTTACAATTTTTACATCAATATTCATTAGGGAAATTGGTCTATAATTTTATTTTTCTGTTTTTTCTCTTTATGGTTTAGACATCAACATTGTATTTAGGTCAAAAATAATTTGGTAGAATTCATTCTTTGCTTATTTTTCCAAATAGTTTATATAGTATTGGAAATAATTGATTTTTAAATGTTTGATAGAATTCACTTGTGAATTCCAGTCCTAGATATATTTTCTTAGAGAGCTCATTGATGGCTTGTCTAATGTCTTTTTCTAAGATATAGTTATTTCAGTATTCTATTTACTCTTCTGTTATTCATGGCATTTTATATTTTTGTAAATATTCATCCATTTCATTTGTTAGAATTACTTGTATATAATTGGACAAAATAGCTCCCAATACTTGCTTTTATTGGTGATGAATTCATTCTTTTCATTTTCAGTACTCATATTTTGGTTTTCTTCTTCCTTTCTTAAATCAAATTAACCAGTGGTTTATCTACTTTATTGTTTCCCTCAACTTCAGTTTTATTTATTAGTTCAATAGTTGTATTATTTTTAATTTATTAATCTATACTTTGATTTTTTGATTTCCAATTTGGTGTTTAATTGGATATTTTTATTCTTTTTAAGTTTTTTTTTTTACTGGCATGCTCAATTTATTTATCTGTTCTTTCTCTATTTTTATTGATATAGACATTTAGACACACAAATTTTCCTTTAATTATTTCTTTGGCTCTATCCTATAAATTTTGATATGTTGTCTTACTGTTATTCTTTTTAATGAAGTTATCAATTGTTTCTGTGAATTGTTCTCTGACCCACTCATTTTTTTATGATTTAGATTATTTAGGTTTCAATTAATTTTAGCCTGTTTCCACAGTCATTCATTGAATTCACTTTTAATTTCATTATGATCTGAAAAAGAGGCATTTCATATTTCTGCTTTTCTGAATTTGGTTGTGAGGTTTTCATATTCTAATATATGGTCAGTTTTTGTGTAGGTGCCATATACTACTGAGAAAAAGGTCTACTCTATTCTATTTCCCATTCAATTTTCTCCAGTGGTTTATCATACCTAACTTTTCTAAAATTCTATTATTCTCTTTAATTTCTTTATTGTTTACTTTTTTGGGGTTAGATTTTTCTAGTTCTGAGAGGGAAAGTTGATGTCCCTCATATTATAGTTTTACTTTCTATTTCCTCCTATAAGTCATTTAACTTTGTTTTAAAAAATTTGGATGCTATTTCATTTGGTACATATATATGTCTAGTATTGCTATTACTTTATTGTCTATGGTACCTTTTAACAAAATATAGTTTTCCTAATTATCTCTTTTAGTTAAGTGCTTAGTCTGACATCATAATTGCCACCCCTGCTATTTTTTCCCCTTAAGCTGAAGCACAATAGATTCTTCTCCAGCCCCTTATTTTTACTTTATGTAACTCTCTCTGCTTCAAGTATGTTTCTTCTAAACAATATATTGTAGGATTCTAATTTTTAATTCACTCTGATACCTGCTCCAATTTTATGGGTGAGTTCATCGCATTCACATTCACAGTTGTTAATACTAACTGTATATTTCCCTCTATCCTGCCTTTTTCTTCCTGTTTCTTCTTCTTTCTCCCTTCTTTCACATTGTACCTCCTCCAATGATTTTTTTACTTCTGACTACTGCCTCCCCAAATACTTCCCCATTTTGTCAGGCTCCCTTCTCTTATCTCCTTTCCTTCTTACTTCCCTATAGAGTAAGATATATTTGTATGCCCAACTCAGTATGTATATTGTTCCCTCTTTGAGCCAATTCCAATGAGACTAAGGTTAAAGTATTTCCTTCTCACCCCTCATCTTCCTCTCCACTGTAAAAAAGTCCTTTCTCATCTCTTTTATGTGAGACAGTTTGCCCTCTTATTCCTCTTCCTCCCCGCTTCTCTCAGTGCATCCTTGTGGTTTTCCCCTTAGGTATGTTCTTTAGGCTATCATTCCATCACAGTCAACTCACAACTGTGCCCTCTGTCGATGTACACTCCTTCCAAGTGCCCTAATAATGATTGTTCCAAGTATCATATTCCCATCTAGGAATGTAATCAGTTTAACCTTATTGAATCTCTTGTGATTTCTCTTTCCTGTTTATCTTTTATATTTCTTTTGAGTTTTGTATTTGAAAGTCAAATATTCAGTTTAGCTTTGCTCCTTTCATCAGGAATCCTTGAGAAGTCCTCTTTTTCATTAAATATCTGTTTTTTTCTACCTGAAAAGATTATATTCAGTTTTGATAAATATCTACATTCTAATCCTGTTTACTTCTGGAATATCATATTTCAAGCCCTCTGCTCCTTTAATATGAAAGATACTAGATCTTGTGTGATCCTGACTATTTCTCCATGATATTTGAATTGCAATATTTTCTCCTTGAACTCAGAGATCTGGAATTTGACTATAATATTCCTGGGACTTTTCATTTTCAAATCTCAGGAAGTGATTGGTAGTTTCTTTCAATTTTTATTTCCCCCTCTGTTTCTTGTCTAAGCCTTTTTTTATATCATGGCTTTTGGGTAGTCTGATAATTCTTAAATTATCTTTCCTGTATCTATTTTCCAGGACAGTTGTTTTTACAATGAAATATTTCACATTTTATTCTTTCTTTCATTACTTTCATTTTGTTTTACTGTTTCTTGATGTCTCATGGAGTCATTGGCTTCCATTTGCCCAATTTGAATTTTTAAATAATTATTTTCTTCAGTGGCATTTGTACCTCCTTTTCCATTTGGTCAATTCTCTTCAGCGAATTTTTGTTCCTTTTACCATTTGGCCTACTCTGTTTTTTAAGGTGTTATTTTCGTTAGCATTTTGTGTGCCTCCTTTACCAAGCTGTTTGAATATATTTTTCGTGATTTTCTTATACTATTATAATTTATTTTCCCAATTTTCCTCTACCTTTCTTATTTGATTTTTAGAATTTTTTTTGAGTTGTTCCAATGCCTGAGAACAATTTACAATTTTTGCTGAGACTTTGCATGAAGTGGTTTGATTTCATTGTCTTCTTCTAAGTTTGTGTTTTGATTTTCTGTGCTAATATAGTAACTTTCTATGATCATACTTTTTTTGATATTTTTCCAGCCTATGTCTTATTTTTAACTCCATGTTAAAGTTACTCCCAAGGTAGAAGGGGCACTATCCCAAACTTCACATTTTTTATGCTGCTGTTTTCAGAGCTAATTCTGTGGGTCTATCAGTTTTCTGATTTACAGAGAAGTGTGCTCACTGCTTTCCTGTCCCATGCTCAGGTCTATGAGTGACCACAAGCATTCTTTTGTGCCCTCAAACTCTGACTAAGAGCCCAGCTACTACTAGTGCAACTCCTCACTGTAGGACTATGACAGGGAACTCTGTATCAGCAGTACAACAGAATTCTGCTCCCATTGCCAGAAGAGGTGTTCCCTGTAATCTCCTTCTGACCAGTTTTGCAACCCCTTTACCATTTGTGGTCTCAGACTTTTGAAAGCAGCCACTTTCGCCTAGGCTTGCTGAGTGTGACCTGGCCTGGACAATGTTCTATTCTCACTTTAGTGAAACAGACCTTTCCAACTGACTTTGTAAATTATTTTGGTCTTGAAAATAGTTTCTACCCATCCTTTTGTTGGTTCTATCACTCCAGAATTAATTTTGAGCCATTATGTTAATGTTGTTTGGAGGGGAATTTGGGAGAGCTCAGGTGAGTGAATGCCTGCCTTTACTTGACCATCAGCCCGTGATCTTGAGCCAAGTCTTAAAGAAAGAGAGGAACTCTATGAGGCAAAAGTTAGAAAAGAAAACACTTAAGGCATGTAGGATAGTAAGTACAAAAACACAGGGATATAAGATGGAGTACCATGTATGAGAAGCAGAAGACAGTAATAGCCAGTGAGATTAGGGAGGTTGTTTGGGGTTGGGACTTTAAAAGCTAAACAAAGGAGTTTATGTTTTATCCTTGAGATAATAGAAAACCACAGGAGTTGACCAAGTAGAATCACATGATCAGATCTAAGGTTAAGAAAGATTATGTTGGAATCAGTGGATTGCAAGAGGAAGAAAGAGGCAGGAAGACAGCAACCTATATGAGAGGAATAACCTATGTGGGAGATGATAAAGACCCAAATGAAGCTGGAATCTGACAGTCAGTCTGTAAGTCTTTCTTAAGCACCTCCTGTGTGCTGGGTATTATGTCAAGCATTGAGGTTACAAAGTAAAGCAGAATACAGTCCTTGTTCTTCAATAGCTCACAGTCTAATGGAAGAGAAACAGGGAAATTAGAGATCATGGAGTGAAGGCATTAGCATTAAGGGGGAACTAGTAATGTTATCTTATAAAAATGGGATGTTAGTTGGGTCTTGAGGCCAGGAGGTGGTAAGGAGGAGGGAGAACATTTTAGTTATGGGAAAATGTCTGTAGTCAGGCAATGGGCTGTCTTGTTGAAGGAACATCAAGGAGCCCATGTCACTGGATCAAAGAGTGTGGGGAGAGTACGGCATGAGGAAACTAGAAAAATAGGAGGGGAATATGGTGTGGAGGGGTTTGAGTTTAAATAGAGGATTTTATATTTGATCTTGAATTCCAGCAGTAATTCAGAAGATTGGAGCTGGGGAAGGGTATCTAGGAAATGAGTTGTTTCGGACATGTTGAGTTAATGATTTCCACAGGACATCCAGTTTGAGATTTTTAAGAGACAGTTGGGATGAGACAGCTGAAATTTATCAGAGAGGTTAGGATACAATAAGTAGATATGATAATCATTAGGATAGAGGTAATAATTGAAACCATGGGAGCTGATGATGTCATAAGTGAAACATATTAAAGAGAGAAGAGGGGTCAGGACAGAATTCTGAGGAGAGGGGCACACAAAACTTTAGTAGGCATGAACTATAGAAAAACTGAGCAAAGGAGACTCAAAAAGAATGGTTAGACAAGTAAGAGGGAAACCAGAATGGAGAAATGTCATGAAAGCATAGTGAGAAGAAAGTATCAAGGAAAAGGTGGTGGTTGATCAATGGTATTCAAGGCTGCAGGGAGATGTAGAAGGATGAGGATTAAAATGAGCCATTAGATTTGGCAATTAAGAGATCATTGACAGCTTTAAAGAGAGTCATTTTAATTGAATGATGGATGGGGTTGGAAATCAGAATGTAAAAAGTTAAAAAGAAAATGAGAGGAGAGGCAGTGAAGACACTGACTATAGATAACATTCTCAAGGAGTTTAGTCACAAAAAGGAGAAGAAATGTGGTACAAATACCTGCTGGGGATGGGTAGATCAAGTGATGGTTTTTTGAGAATTGGGGGAGACATGGACATATTTGTAGGCAGCAAATAATCCCTGAAGAGGAATTGGATGTGAGAGATTTCTCTGGGTCATCTCTTCCTCATCTAAATTCCTTTAGCACTTTGAACATCTTATAGAATGTAAAAGATGACTAGATAAGGGCATATATCACATGTTTATCGTTTACCTCTATTCTTGACATCTCTGTTTTTGTTGAAGGCATCACTGTTCTAGTCATTTGTACTCATTAGTTTAGAATCATCTTTGACCCTTCACTCTCCTTCAGTCTACATGTGCAATTAGTTTTCAGTTCTTAATGATTAATCCCTCATGACGTATTATGTCTTTTCTCAGTCCACTAGTACCGCCTACTCTGAGGCTACCTTCCACTTATCTCCCATTAGAATGTCACTTCCTTGGTTACCAGAAGTGTGTTTGCTCTTTCTTTGTATCCCTTGTGCTTATCACAATGTCTAACACATGTTACTGTTGAGTTGTTTCAGTCACATCTGTGACATCACATTCAGTCACATCTGACTCTTCTTTACCCGTTTTCTTGATAAAGATATTAGAGTACCTTGCCATTTTCTTCTTTAGCTCATTTTACAGATAAGGAAACTGAGACAAACAGGGTAAAAAGACTTGCCTGGGGCTAGATTTTACTTCAGGTTTTCCTGATTCCAAACCCAATTCCTTTATCTCCTATGCTACACAAACATCAATTGATTGATTTTTTTCTATTCATATGGTCACCACCCCAGCTCAGGTCCCCATAATCTCTTGCGTGGACTCTTGTAAAAGCCTCCCTATTTGTCACTTTTCTTTAATCCGTTTTCCACACAACTGCCAAAATGATATTCCTAAAACACAGGTATAACCATGTTACTCTGCCCAGAGTGCTGATGACTCCCTACTGCCCCTAGGATAAAATTCACTTCCTTTTGTTTGATATTTTAGACTTTTCATAATCAGGATCTAGAATCCCTCTCCAGGTTTATTAGACTTTATTTGGCTCCATAGAATCTATATTCCAACCAAACTAGCTAGCTCTCTATTTCTCACACATGACTTTCCATCTTCTAACTCTCTACCTTTCTGCAAGGCAGTCATCTCTCATACCTGGAATCCTTTCCCTCACTACCACTGATTTTTAGAGATTCTTAATTTCCTTCATGGTCTAACTAATGTTTCACCTCTTTGATGAGGCTTTTCTTGACCTCCAAATCTGTTGCTAATGTGCACTCCAAATTACTTTGTATATGGCTTGTATTGACTTATATTGTGTATGTGTTGTTTTCCCAACAGAATCCAATCTACTTAGAAGTATGGGTTATTTATTTCTACTGAAATCTTTACACCTGGCACACATGAGTTGCTTGATAAGTAATTATTGAACACATGTACAAACATAGTAATTGTATGAAACAAATTGGGCCATTTTTTGCCTGAGTTCTTACCTAGTTTTTAATTAGTCAACAGGCTTTGCCTCAGACAAACTCATACCTGGGAAAGACCTTAGCTTAAAAAGGTCAAGGTCTCCCACTGCCTCTGGGGCCATCTCCAGTCATCCTGATCTATGTTTTGCCACGGGACTCTAGTGAGTCTGGAGGAGAGAGTGAGGCTAATGACTTTGCACAGCTCTGCCTCACTTAAATCCAATTCACTTGTAAGTCAACACACCCCCCTCCTGTCATGGTGGTCTTCAAGACCAAAAATGAACAATAACCAACAAGCACTGTAATTACTCGTATGCTTTCCTTACCTCTCCTTTTGAAATTTAACATCTGTAAGAGTAGTATTCATCTTTTTACACCAGGGCCTAGCAAGGGCACTGAGCAAATGTTTATTGTATGAATGAATGAGGGAAAGCATAAACTAGAATAAGGGGCTCATCTAAATCAGAATTGTAACTAATAATTTTTGCAACTGATGCAAGCCTCACCCTAAGAAACGTGTTATCAAATGAGAATACTTCTAAGGTATAATCAAATAAGCAAAATGTTTCCATTCTGGATATGTGTGGGTCACTTTCCCATAGTGGGAAGATGGAAACCATGGAACATCATGGCTGCTGCTGGTGGAGCGGAGTCATGAATTTATAGGAGTAACTCATCCCAGTGCCCCCAAGGAATTGCTAATACTATCAACTCTCTCTAAATTAGGCACCCTCTAAATCTGGAGCCCTGAGGCAATTCTGGTCTCACCAATCGAGTTAAAGTTCTGCTCTCAGTCATTCTGGCATTTGACTATATTTCTGTAAAGTTATATGAAAAAAACCTTGACAAAAAATTTGAAAATAAATGTACTGAATGCCTACTATGTGCAAAGCAATGTGCTAGGTACTTTTGGAAACCTAGGAAACAAATTACAGGTCCCAGTGTCCCAGCTTTTGTTGATTGACTGGTTTGGTTATTCCAGTCAATATTCTGCAGAAATATTGAATCTCTGCTATGTTCAAGGTCTTATGAGGAATACAGATAAAAATAATACTAGTTCCTGCCTTCATGGAGCTCTTAGTCCAGGAAGATCTGAAACAGGTAAGTATAATAATTATAATAAAAATAGACTCTGGAAGGTAGCATAAAGAGCTATAATACTAGTCATTATATATATGTATACATATACAAAAAAGAATAAATATATATCTATGTCATACATATAGGGAAATGGGCATAAGCTAATGCAATCCAAATTATGCAGGAACAGAAAAATAATGTAAATAATGATAACAATAATGGAAATGAGATTATCAAAAAGAGATCACATTTGGAACAATTTTAATAGATGATCTTGTTCCCAGAGAATATAAAATGGAACATTCCTACCTTCTTTTCCCAGGGAGTAAGGAGGCTATAGGGTCAGAATTCATCATACATTGCTAGAGTCACTGTGGTTATTGTTCCATCCTCTCCCTCCCCCAACCCTCAAAGTCTCCACCTCTGCACAAACATAGACTCTTGTTCACCCTGGGGCCTAAATGGACCCCAGAGATGAGGGTCAAATTTCTCTCAATCCATGCCTGTTGCCCCTACTTGGGATAGCTTTAGGGAAATCTTTAAAACAAAGCTTAAGTATGGCTTATGTCTTGGATCTTTCTGAAATATGAGTAACAGAATAGGTTCAATTCTAGATAAGGAACACACTGTATGACATGGGAATTTGGCATAGGGCATTTGTTTATTTCCTCCATCACAAAATAAAATATTTAAAATTAGAAAGATTCAGAGCTATACACAATAAATAAAAAAACATCATAAATAGTATATTGTATTTATTATATTCATCCTGAGAGTTAATTCTGATCAATGCAGCAATAAACCATGAATCCCAAAAGAAGACAAAGCACGTCATTCCCCTTTTTAAGGGACATGATGATGCAGATGCAGATATGTACAAATTTGGGGACCTAGTCAAGGTGGAAATTGGTTTTGCTAGACTATGCATGTATGTATTGAGACCTTTTTAGAAATTAGATTAATGGGAGAGAAATAGTGGGAGGTGCAGATTAATAAAATTAAGTTCATAGTAAAAAAGAAAACAAAAAGAAGAGAAAATTTTTACTTTTTCCTCTCTATTTTCTTTATTACTTCAGAACTGAGAACAAATCATTCTTCAAGGAGAGAAAGGAGAGTGGCTAGTGCCCATCCCTTCCTTGTCAGTAATGGTACCCTCTTTGCACATGGGAGCCAACTCATGTGCTAGCCCAGATGAGTTTTAGATTAGATTCCAAAGTCTTAAATGTCTCTTTTGCTATGATTTTCTTTCCTAAGGATAGGTGACAGAAAAGTGATCCTGAAATAGATTTTTTCAGCCATGGAGGCAATTTTGTAAGCTCAAGAGGTTGGGGACTCTTGGTCCTTGGTTAACGCCAGATTTACTTTAGGAGGAGTCCCTGATTTGCCAGAAGACAGGGACCTGGAAGGAATTGTTTGTACAGTGAAGAGATAAGGTGAAGGTGAAACACTGATTCAGCAATCTCACAAAATATTTTATGTTTTGATGTTTTTAAGTATTAACCTCTTGGGAGAATATAACATGAATTATAAGTTACTGTTGCTTGCTTGTTTCTGGTTTTGTTTTAAGTCAATGCAGGCTTGTGAGTCTTCTTTGGTTTTAGCATTTCTTTTGTGGTATGTGTAGAAAGGCAACTAGATGGCATACAGGATAATGAAGTGAGCCTGGAGTCAAGAAGACATAAGTTCAAATCTAGCCTTGGATGTTTACTCGTTGCGGGACCCTGAGGAAATCATGTAACCTCTGCCTACCTCAGCTTCCTCAACTATAAAATGTGAATACTAAAAGCATCTACCTCACAGGACTGGTTTGAGGATCAAATGAAATAGTATTTGTAAAATATTTAGTATAGTACCTTAATAAATCTTATTCTCATTCCCAGTTCTTGGAGGAAGTAAATAACTGTCCCATATCCGGTCAATATGGTATATGAGTTGTTGAAGGAGAACTAGCAACTCTGAAGTGAGGACTTGCTGAGTACTTTTCTGGACTATTCATCCACCTGTGGTGTCTACCAGGAACTCAAATCTCATCTATGCTTCCAAGAAGCTATATATAGCATGCACAGCAGCCACACCCCCAGCAAACTGTCTTGGTAGCTGGGTGAAATCAGGTTGAGGGTAACTGACAGATCTCAGACCCATGGATGAGTTAGGGAGGTGTCTACCACAAGCATGTAAAGACTTCCCTTGATGAAATGAGTAAATGAGAACAATTTTTCTCGATGCCATGGAGGCAAGTGCTGTAGAGTTTGGTCAGACATTCAAGACACCAAGGTCATCTACTGCTTCCTAGGCCATCGCCAGCCATTGTGACTTTTTTCCTTGCCTTTGGACTTGAACAACTCTGGAAGAGAGAGGGAGGCTGATGACTTTGCTTCACTTAAATCCAATTCATGCATGAGTGAAGACATTGCCTGTGATGTCACTGGTCCTCTTCAAAATGCAGGACAGAAAATATTGTACAGTGATTATCTTTCTGTTCCACTTTTTTGATGAACCCCTAGACATTACCTAAATGTGAAATTTAAAAAATTTCCCCTAGGACTCTTGAGTGAGGATATAAAGATGCAAAAAGTTTGAGAAAGGACTTGGTCCCTCTCTTTTTAGACAATGGGCTCCCTCAGAACTGTACCTGGTCCACAAGAATGGCTCAGAAATAAAGAGGGTCCCTTTAGTGGAGATAAAGGCAGGGAGTGACCCAGTCACCTTGAGCCCAGCAGTAGTTGTGTGTGATTACAGCTATATAATGTCAACTAAATTTCAATCAAGCAACATTTATTAAGTGCCTTCTCAGTGCCAGGCACTGTGTTAAGTGCTAGGGATACAAAATGAGACAAAATAGAGGTCCTGTTGGTAAGGAACTTAGCATTTAACGGGGAAGACAAAATGTAAACAAATTTATACAAAGCAAACCATATATAGGATAAACAGGAAATAACTAACGGAGAAAAGACACTAAAATTAAGAGAGTTGGAGGAAGGATTCCTGTAGAAGGTGGAATTTTAGTTAGGATTGAAAGGAAGTCAGGTAAGTTATCAGAGCAGAGAAGAGAGAATTTCCAGGCATGAGGGACAACCAGAAAAAATGACCAGAGCTGTGTCTTGTTTATGGAATAGCCACAAGGCTAGTGTCCCTGAATTAAAGAGTATGTGGCAGGCAGTGAGATGTAAGAAGACTGGAAATGTAGAGGGGGTTCAGTTATGAAGGGCCTTGAATGCCAAACACAGCCTTTTGTATTTGTTCCTGGAGGTAATAGGAAGACACTGGAGTTTATTGACCTAGGAGATGAGATCTAGACTTACATTTTAGAAAAAAATCACTTGTAGTTGACTGGAGGATAATTCAGTTGGGAGCGATTGAGGTAGGCAGACCCACTGGCAGGATGTTTAGTCCAGATGTGAGGTGATAAGGGCTTGCACCAAAGTGGCAGCTTTGTCAGAGGAGAGAAGGAGGTGTATTTTAGAGATGTTGCAAAGGTGCAATAAAATTTCAGAGTGACGAATTCTAATTCTAATTATTGGGAAACTCAAGGAAAACCTCTTCTAGGAATTTGTATCCGAGATGAGCCTTGAAGGAAGCTATAGATTCCCAAAGGCAGTAAGAAAAGAAAACCTTCTAGAGGCTTCTGGAGGATGGCTTGTGCAAAGATGGGAGATGAGATGTTATGAATGACGATTAGAATAGAATGTACTGTTCAATATTTAGCGCAGTGCTTGGCACACAGTAGGCACTTAGGAAATGTTGATTGATTGACATGAGAGCAAGTAATTTATAATATACTTGGAAAAGGACTGATGCCTGATTGGAAAAGACTTTAAATACCATGTTGTGGAGTTTTTATTTACTCTTTTATCTTACAGGTAATAGACAACCCCAGCAGCTTCTTGAGTAGCAGAGTAATGTAGTCAGGGTTTTGTTATCATGAAGATTCTTTTGGCAGCTGAGTGGTGAATGAATTGGAGAGGGGAGAGGCTGGAGACCAATTAGGAGGTTATTATAATAATGCAGGAGAGAGATGATGATTATCTGAACTAGGGCATTTGTTGTGTGAGTAGTGGAAAGGGAATGGATATGAATGTTGCAGAGGTACAATTGACAAGACTTAGCAACTGATTACATATGGGGTTGGGGCAGTTAGAGAGAGAGGAGAATGGATGATAACTTTGAGGTTTAAAAACAGTGGTGCCTTCGACAGAAATAGGGAAGGTGAGAAGGAGGGGGGTTTAGGGAGAAAGATAATGAGTTCTGTTTTGGACGTGTCAAGTTTGAGATGTCTCTGTGACATCTCATGGGACATGTCCAGCAGGCAGTTTGAGATTCAGGACGGAGCTCTGGAGATAGATGAGGGCTAGATATGCAGATTTAGGAATCATATGTATAGAGATGATAATTGAACCCATGGGAGCTAGTGAGATCACTGCGAAAAGGGAACAGGCAGTCTTTTGCAAGTAATATTCCATAGTAAGCCACATATTTACCATCACACAACTGATTGAAAGACTTAGAGGATACAAGATAATTCTGTGCCTTTTTTAACTATTAAAAGTCTCTCATTTGGCAGGGTAAATTCTTACCTTAAAGGCTATCCTCTATTATGAACATATTAAAACTATACAAGATTACTTGAAAAATACAACAACTGAGATAATCTTATCTTGTGATCACCATTATTATCAAGTAAGGAACAAAATAGGGATATATGCTTGCAGAAGTGTAGCAGTCTGATAAAGGAGATAAAGCACAAATTTTGAATAAAAATGGGATTGCTTATACTTAGTGAGATCTTGATGCCCCCATTTGTAGATGACAATATCTTAATTAAATTGTGCTCCAGAATACTGCAAAATGTCTTATATGTCAGACTCCCAGTCATTCTAAAGAGTTGGCCTAACTATTCATACACATAAAACTAAGTGGATGAAGACCGCCTATGATCTAAATGAAGACATGAGGTTGGACAGACAATCCATAGTATCAATCATTTTATGTGTGTGCATGAGAGAGAGAGAGAGAGAGAGAGAGAGAGAGAGAGAGAGAGAGAGAGAGAGAGAGAGAGAGCAAATAGAAAGCAATTTGGACCCAGAATTGAAAAGGAGGAAGAGAATGGACTTGAATTATCTCTGGGAAATTGCAAAGTACAATTAGGGATCCCAAGTTTTTGCCTGAAAGAAAAATTCATCTTCTGAATATTGGTACTTTCCTTGTGAGAGTCAGAGATGCTATATAGTCTTTATAGAATGGTAGCTGAGGATTATTCATCATAGGACGATGGAGAGGCTCTTTGTGGGCATAAGCTCAGGGATTTCATGCATAAAAAAGAAGGCAGTATGGTCACAAGGGGAAAGTAAAGCATAAACCATTGGAAAACCCACCTACTCCATTGTATCCTCATCATGTGAAGAGCATTCAATGAATGCCCAAGAACACTGAATGGGTCCACTGCAGCAAACTTATAGAGTACACATGGGAAAAAGTTGTATGTAACTGGTAGGCATGAATGAATTTCAGTGTACGTCCTTGGAGGGAATAATCATATGAATAACATCCCAGACCTACTGATATATGGAAGCCTCAGGGTACATATTTCCTGAATATATTTTATGCTATTTTGCAAGACATACATACAGTAGTCTACATATGGCTAATATGTACATATGTATACATTGCCCTTTGGCTCACCCACAATTGTATTTTTTGGAGATTACAATGTTTCATGATTCACAGCAGTATATCACCACTGAGAAAATGTTAGTGATGAAAAGATGGGTTTTGTGTTGGAGAGTAGTCTGAAATCATGGAAAAGGATGCACAAATTTTCTATCCATTCCTTTATTTAAGTAATTTTTTAAAAAAACAATGATATTTTTAACCTGTATAACTGCTAGAGGTAATAATTCACTTTGTATACTATATTGACTTTGCTAACAATATCAGTACTGATTTTTTTAAGGGTTGTGGGCTTGAATCCCTGTTGTGGTACCTACTGGCTGTATAACACTGGGCAAATTACCTCCCCTTCCCAAGCCTCAGTATTTTAGTCTGTAAAATGGGGATAGTAATACTTGTTTTCCCTTCTCATGCAGTGGTGAAGAAAGTAACATAAACAATTGCTACAGGAATACAAGTTCTTATGTTTAGTACATTAAGGTTAGAAGCATAAATTCTTCAAATAAAGATAACAATAAATATGCTTTGAAATATGTTTCATCAATATCACATAATTTTGAATTCAAAGAATCAACTTTCAGTTTTTTGCTGATTTCTGAGATATAGTTAAAAAATAGACTTAAGAAGAAAATATCGACTTTACAGTTAAGCAAAAAAGTTGCAATGTTTTCTAAACTTAGAGTCCCCTATCATGTGAAACAGATATGGAAAAGACTAATTTCAACAGAGACCAAAATCCAACAAACAATCCCACTTTCACCAAATAGATATTATACAACATAAAATGTAATCAAATCAAGACCATTTTCTGAGCTGTCACCATCAGCAGTTTCTGCCTCTTCTAAATGATACATTTTTTTTTCATGTTCACTGGCTTTTGCAAGCAGAAATTGGGACTGTATTCTCCCATGTATTAGGTTTATTTTTATTTGTTTTGTTTGAGTGTAAAGATTGTTCACATGGATTGGGGGCTTTGTTTTTCCTGTGAGTTCTAGAAGATTAAGAAATCTGAGTCAGGCAAGAAGGGAAAGGCCTTCTCAGTGTCATGCAAAAGTCTTTCCTTTGTTCTGCAGGAGTGATAAGTTTGAGAGAAAACTCAAGACCACAGCTCTTGACCAGATAATTGTAGATGTTCTACTGTGAGTAGCACTGGAAAATCCCTTTCTAACATCAGGTTCTATGTGTTATCTTTCATTTTTCTTTCTACTTCATTTTTATCCAGAGATAGATTTATCTTTTCAAACAAATAGGTTTTCCCAGGTCACTTGATTAGGGATGGGTGGCAAAAGCACTTTGATTAAGATTAGGGGATTCCTGAGGAGGCTGGCTTTTTTTGACGACTTGTGTGGTTGAACACATTGTTTGTACTTCTGCTCCCTTATAGTAGTCATCATCATCATCTTCTTTCTCCTCCTCCTCCCCCCTCCTCCTCCTCCATCTTCTTCTTCTTCTTCTTCTTTTTCTTCTTCTTCTTCCTCTTCTTCTTTAATATAAATTTATTTATTTAACTTTTTGCATTCATTTTCACAAGATTTTGGGTTCCAAATTTTCTCCCCATTTATCCCCTCCCCCCACCCCAATACACTGAACATTCTAATTTTCCCTATCACCAATCTGCCCTCTCTTCTGTCATCCCTCCCTTCTCTTGTCCCCATCTTCTCTTTTCTCCTGTATGGCCAGATGACTTTCTATTCCTCATTAACTGTATATCTTCTTTCCTAGTAGCAACAACAATACTCGACAGTTGTTCCTAAAACTTTGAGTTCCAAATTCTCCCCATCCCTCCCTCCCCACCCATTCCCTTTGGGAAGGCAGGCAATTCAATATGGGGCATATCTGTGTAGTTTTGCAAATGACTTCCATAATAGTCATGTTGTATAAGACTAACTGTATTCCCTCCATCCTATTCTGCCCCCCCATTGTTTCTATTCTGTCTTTTGATCCTGTCCCCTCCCTGAGTGTTGACTTCAAATTGCTCCCTCCTCCCATTGCCCTCCCTCCCATCATCCCCCCCCTTGCTTATCTCCTTCTCCCCCACTTTCCTGTATTGTAAGATAGATTTTCATACCAAAATGAGTGTGCATTTTATTCCTTCCTTTAGTCGAATGTGATGAGGGTAAACTTCATGTTTTTTTCTCAGCTCCCCTCTTTTTCCCTCCACTAAAAAGGCTCCTGCTTGCCTCTTGAATGAGAGATAATTTACCCCATTCCATTTCACCCTCTGTCCTCCCACTATATTTCTCTCTCACCATTTACCTTAACATCTTTTAAGATATGGTCCCATCCTATTCAATTCACTCTGTGCTCTCTGTCTCTGTGTGTGTGTGCACTCATACGTGTACATGTGTGTGCGTGTGCGTGTGTGTATGTGTGTATGTGGTTCCACCAACTACTGAGATACTGAAAAGTTTTAAGAGTTACTTAAGAGTTGCTTCAAAGTCCTCTGTTTCATTGAAAGACCATATTTTCCCCTGAGGTATTATACTCAGTTTTGCTGGGTAGGTGATTCTTGGTTTTAGTCCTAGTTCCTTTGACTTCTGGAATATCCTATTCCATGCCCTTCTACATTAAGGGATCGAAGGGTGTGAAATAGGATATTCCAGAAGTCAAAGCAACTAGGACTAAAACCAAGAATCTTCTTCTTCTTCTTCTTCTTCTTCTTTTCTTCTTCTTCTTCTTCTTCTTCTTCTTCTTCCTCTTCTTCTTCTTCCTCTTCCTCCTCCTCCTTCTCCTTTTCTTCCGCCTCCTTTTCCTCTTCTTTCTTTTGAACCTCTTTTTTTCCATTTGGCTCATTCTGCTTTTGAAAGCATTCTTCTCCTCATTGGCTTTTTGAACCTCTTTTGCCAATTGAGTGAGCCTATTTTTCAAGGTGTTATTTTTTCAGCATTTTTTTGGGGTCTCCTTTACCAAGGTATTGACCCGTTTTTCATGCTTTTCTTGCATCTCTCTCATTTCTCTTCCCAGATTTTCCTCCACCTGTCTAACTTGATTTTCAAAATCCTTTTTGAGCTCTTCCATGGCCTGAGCCCACCGGACATCCACCTCGGATGTCTGGGATAGAGAGGCCCTGCCCTCCACATCTTTCCCTGATGGTAAGAGTAGTTCCTCGTCATCAGAATTGAAAGGCGGGGACATCTGTCCCCCAAGAAGGTAGCTTTCTATAGTCTTATTTTTCTTCCCTTTTCTGGGCATTTTCCCAGCCAGTTACTTGACTTCTGAGATTCCTGTCCAGCCCCGCCTAGATCCGCCTAGCTAGTACTTGGGGTCTGAGATTCAAATGGGCTTTCATTGGCAGGCGCAGCTGCTATTCAATGTGAGCTTTAGTTCTGGTGCTTGGGTGGGGGCAGGGCTGCCTCCCAGGCTCAGTTCCCTCAGGGGCTTTATGCAGAGGCCTGAACTTCTGCCTGCTGCTCTGGGAGTCCGGGCCTCCACCTGCTGCCTCTGTTGCTGCCTCCCGAGGGGGCCCGAGTCACGGAGACACCCCACTCCCCTCTTGGCCAGCCCAGACGTCTCACTCACTCACCTGTGGCGTCTGTGGGTGGAGGGACCTTCCCGGCCGCTGGAAGTTCCGTCCCTGAAGCCTGCTCGGATCTGCTTCTCTGGGGCTGCGGCCGGGGCAGCTCGGGGGTGGACTCTGTTTTCCGGGGCGCGACAGACCCCTGGGGACGGCTCTCCAGGGCTCTCTGGAACGAAAATCTTTTCCACTGTCTTTCTGTGTGCCTTGCAGTGCTGCAGAATTTGTGGGGAGTTCTCGCAGGAAATATATGGGCTGTGGGTTCGGAGCTAGCATACGTGAGTCTTTCTACTCCGCCATCTTGGCTCCACCCCCAAAAATGACTCCTCCTCTTTTTCTTCTTCCTCTTCTTCATCTTGCCTTCTTTGTCTTCTTCATCTTCTTCTTCTTCTATGGAACCATACACATATCAGTTCTTTCTCTGGAGGTGGGTAGCATCTTCCCTCATAAATCCTTTGTAGTTGATATGAATGTTCACATTACTCAGGATACCTCAGTCGCTCACAATTATTCCTTGAACAATACTGCTATTATCATATACAACACTCTCTTGTTTCCAATCATTTCACTCTGCATTATTTTATGCAAGTTTTTTCATGTTTCATTTTCTTCTAAAACCAACTTATTCATCATTTCTTACAGCACGGTAGTATTCAATCACAATCATATGCCACAACTTATTCAACCATTCACCAATTGATGGGAATTCCCTCAGTTTCCAATTCTTTGCCACCACAAAGAGAGCTGCTATAAATATTTTAGAACGTATAAGTTCTTTTCCTTTTCCCCTGATCTCCTTAGAAAACAGACCTAATGATGATATTGTTAGGTCAAAGGTTATAAGTAATTTTATAACATTTTGGACATGATTCAAAATTGTTCTCCAAAATGTTTGGAGCAGTTCACAATCCCACAAGTATATTAGTGCTCTAATTTTTTGATATCCTCTCCAGTATTTATAATTTTCCCTTCTATCACTTTAGCCAATCTAATAGGTGTGTGATGGTATCTCAGATTGTTTTAATTTGCATTTCTGTAATCAGCAATGGCTTAGTGCATTTTCATATGATTATACATAGCTTTGATTTATTCATCCAAAAACTACTTCTTCATACTCTTTGGCCATTTATAAATTAGGGAATTACTTGTATTCTTATTACTTTAACAATGTTCTCTATATGCTTGAGATATGAGATTTTTATCTGAGAATCTATATACAAATTTTTATCAGTTTTCTGCTGTTCTAATCTTGGTTATATTGGCTTTATTTGTACAATTTAAAATTTTTTAATATATTCAAAATTATCCATTTTACATACTATAATCCTCTCTATTTTTTGTTTATTCATAAATTCTTCTTTTCATAAATCCAATAAGTAATATGTTACTCCTCCCTTTATGTCTAAATCATGTCCTATTTTTACCTAAACTTGGTATAGGGTACAAGATGTTGGTAAGTTTTTCCTAGATTGCTTTCCAGTTTTCTCAGCAGTTTTTACCAAAAGCTACAGTTGATTTGTTGTTCTTTAAAAAAATTTAAAAATAACTCTCAAAGTGCATTACCACTCCACTCTATTAAGTTTTACTATCACATTTTCATTGTCTTTGACATTAGGCATAAGGCTCTTAAATTCCTTGTGTCTCATTTTTCACATTTGTAATATGGGAATAACCTTTGTCACTAAAGAATACATTTGTTGCCTTATTGTGGAGGTCTGGGAAGGTCTTACCAAGGTGGCAAGTTTTTTAATATGAAATTTGAGATGAACTCTGGGATGGTTTTCTGAGGACATGACTTCTTAACTGTAAAGACGTTGGCACCAGGAAGTTTACAAGTTCTGACTAGTTTTGTCTTGTTGAACTGAGATGGTAGCTTATCAAATTTCATTGTCTAACTAAGCCAGGGGTAGGCTTGCATCTAGATCTGAGCAAGGTGTTTCCGCACAGATTAAACCATGGATCATATTGAGTATTGAAGAAATACCTGCCTTACCTATAATATGAATAGAATAAGATAATAGCTGGTAATAAAGAAATAAATGCTTTGTGACACGGAGGAGGTGTCAAAGGCATCGGACAAAAGCTTAGTGATGGGATTTTGCTAATCTGGGTAAAGTAGTAGGAATGAGGAGTGGAAGCATACTTGGTCCAAAGGCAGGAAGGCTGATTCCAGACGAACCATATGGGTATCACCCTTGATCCTAAATCCTTTGGTTTTATTGTGTGCCATTTAGACTGTTTTTTTTTTCTGAAGGTCAAAAACAGAGGAAGCTCTACTTTTCTGAGAATTTGAACGCGTCCTGAGCTCTACAGTTTATTTGTTTGCATTGCTTTTCAGATGATGAGGTAGCTCACAGATGATACTTGTATGAATAAAAATTGAGCTATAGCAAACAGGAAAAGTTCATGGAAGATCTAGAGCTCTGCCATTTTGCCTACACTGAATTAGGAATATCAGTGGCAACCAATCCAGACATATCTTTGGTCATGTTTAGGCTCAGTTGTCTAATTATCTGCATAGTCATTCAAATGCTAGTATAATTTCATACAGTCTTTGAGGGGAGAAATCATTGTGGAGAAAGGTCCTACTTCCTCACTACTACCAGAAACACCTCCCACAAATTATTAGATGGGTTTAGGAACTCTGGGAGTGATAGCCTACTATAGACCAACAGTCCTGCTTCCAGCGTTACCCTCATAGCCATCAACTAGGGAAGCAACTCTAGGAAGAATGGATCATGGTTCCTACCAAAAGCCAACCAGCTGCCACTCACAGAACAGGCAAGCTTACCTGGCTGAAGCAGGAAGGCACCCTAGGAGACAGACAGCAGGCAGTACGTACCAGGAAAGTCAAGCCACTACCACCAACTAGATCACATCTTCCCTCACACTCTAAACCCAAGAACTTTGGGAATCATGATGCTTATAGCCTAGTGCCCTCAGCCATCATCCTAGGAAGTGCCCTCTGGAGACATTGTCTGGCAGCCGTTCCTGCCACTGCCATAACTAATGCTATTGAAGATCCAAGGAAAAAAAACGTTCTTGCCATCTAAGTCTGACACTGTCAAATAATTCAATACCAGAAATTGATGTGATTTTTAACAATTGAAATAACTTTGATGATGAGGAATTAGCATCTGTTTTGTCATTGCACTGTAAGGACCATGGGAATATTTCACTTGACTTTCATTTGAAATCTTCTATATGTGTTGTCTTTCCTAACAGAATATTAGTTCTTTGAGAGCAGGGACTGGCGGCTAGGTGGCACAGTGGATAGAGTACCAGGCCTGGAGCCAGCAAAATCTGAGTTCAAATCCTACCTCAGACATTTACTAGCTGTGTGACCCTGGGTAAATCACTTAACCCTGTTTGCCTCAGTTGCTCATCTGTAAAATGAGCTGGAGAAGGAAATGGTAAACCACTGTAGTATCTTTGTCAAGAAAACCCCAAGTGGGGTCATGAAGAGCAGACAGGACTGAAAAATGACTGAACAGCCACAGCTGTTTTACATTTCTGTGTTTATCCTCACATCTTAGCACAGTGCTTTAAACATAGCAGGCATTGAATAAATATTTCATTCATTCATTCTTTAGTGGGGAAAAGAAATATAAAGATAGTTTTGGAAAAAAATGGTGTTTTTCTCTCCCCTCTCTTGCAGCATTTTATAGTTCATCATCTATAGGGAGGGAGAGGAGGAAGTTTGCTTGTTCTATTTTACTCAAGAAAGGAGAACTAGGATCAGTGAGTGGAAGGCACAGGGAGGCAGATTTCAATTGCATGTATGTAGCTTTGGGAAGCATATAGTTTTCTACAAATGTAAGCTATTATCACTGTTATCATCATCACCATTATCATTATTTCCCCCCAACTAGAATATCTCCCTTGGAAACGTGCAATAATTTCTTCCACTCATATCAATCACATCTCAATGGATGCTTATCATATTTTTACATGACAGAAAGCTGGCTGGAAGGAATAACTAATTATTGAATGGCAACTGATCCAAAAAATAAAAAAGAAACAGAAAAAAATCTGTAGAGTCCCATGTTTAGCACTGTCTACATACAGGGATAACTGACTTGATGTAAGCTTTTGTGAATAATACCTGGGGGTTACAGTTGACAAAAACTCAATATGGGCCAGTAGTGATGTAATTGCTTTTTAAAAAGTGATGAAATAGTAGTCTGCCTAAATAGAAACATACAGATACAGACAGAGAGGTGGCGGACTCACTTGATTTGGATGGGTTAGTGTATAATTGAAGATTTCTGAGATTCAATTTCCTCATTTTAAAAGTGAGAATAAGATATATATTAGTTCTATGTGTCATTTTTCAGGAGGTCTCTTGTCTAACTTGGATATATTTAGAGGATGACTGCCAGTATGGCAAGTGGTCTGGAAATCTTGTAAGTGAAATAATTGAAGACAGTGGAAATATTTAATCTAGGGGAAAGATTACTTGGGAGGACTGGGGACATATAAAAGATAGCTTCAAACTGAGAAATATTCTTGTTTTGAATTGCTTCAGAATTCAGAATCAGGACTTACTCCTGGAAGTTAAAAGACAAAAAAACCTCTAGCTTACAATGAATTTTTCTAGTAATTAGAGTCACTTTTTTTTTTTTAAATGCAAGAGGCTGCCTTATGATTGAACTTCCTATCACTGAAAATGTTTGTGGTGGGTTGACTGGTTAATAATGTTCTGTAGGGGATTATGCTTTGTGTACTGGTTCTCTATGAACTCTCCTATCTCAAAGTTGAGAGATAAGGCAGATAGCACCCATGCACTGTATTATTTAGAATCCTGGAAGTTCTTTAGAGATCTTCTGGATCTCCCTTCATATGAAGAAATTGGGACCTGGAAAAGGGAATTCCTTTTGCCCAGGGTCACAGAGATAATAGATGGGAGAGCTTGGATTCAACCCAAAGTCCCCTGATTATAGATCCAATTCTCTTTCCATTATGCCGTATTCCTTTCCGGTCTGGTGTTGTAAAAGCAAATTTGAAATGGGAGAGATGAAAAGTTCTTAAGACAGAAGTTCTGAAGATGCAATCACAAATGATTCCAATGAGAAAGAAAATAAAGAAGGGTCTAAAAAGATGAATAAGATTTCACAGAGAGCTCATTAATGATCTTACATTATAAAGGCACTAAGAGAGATGGAAGTAAAGACAGGTAATTGGAGATGATTAAAAAAGTGTCATAGTCCTCTAAAAATAGTATTAGGAAGACTAAAACTGAGTAATAACTCAGGCTTGTGATAAATGTGATAGGATTAAAAAAAGGAGAGAGTTGAGTAGTTCTACCTTCTCTGTCATTTATCATTGTCCCATCTACTGCAAGCAAAGGGTCTTCTCCTACGCTTGATCTTCCTCTTGCCCCAAATATTGCTAAAAATATCCTGCTTTATTTCTGTTTACTCACCAAAGTGAATGATTTTCAGATGGGAGAGAATGGAGTAAAAATGTTTAGCAGGAAATTGGAACCCAAAGATAAGGGAAGATATAGACGGTAAGAGCATCGCTGTCCTGAATGAGTGTAAGTCATCAAGCCTAGATGAATCACATCATCTTGGGGTACTAACAGAAACCTTGGATGTGATTGTTTGACTGCTACTAGTAATTTTTAAGGAAGTGTGAACAAAAACTATACTGCTGGACTAGAGAGAAATCTTTCTCTCTCTCTCTCTCTCTCTCTCTCTCTCTCTGTCTCTCTCTCTGTCTCTCTCTCTTTCTCTCTCTCTCTTCTCTCTCTCTCTCTCCCTCTCTCTCCTTTTCCCTCTCTTGCTTCCTCTCCCTCTCCTTCCTGCTCTCTTCATATATGTGTGTATACATATATATGTTATTTAAATTCATATGTTTGATAGACATATATCATTACTGTGAGAGACAATATAGCACTTTAGAGAGAGAACCTGACTTGGAGAAAGGAGAACTGAATTTAATTCCTAGATCTGACACTGTCAGCTATGTTCTTTCTAGAAAACTACTTAACCTCTGTAACAAAATTTCCACATCTGTATAATGGGAATAATAATTTTATATATTCTAAATTTCTATATATTACTTACGACAAAGGGCAGTTGTAAAGAAAATGAAGGGTCTGGAATAGAGATCCTCTGAGGTCTCTTCTAACTATGGCATAAGGACAAGCAAAGTAGGATCATTATCTTTAGCTGTTTTCCTTTTAGTATAAAGTGCCTCTGATTGAACAAAGTGATTAAAGAAGACCTTCCCCACCCATTAATGCCTCTGGGAAGATTTGTAGGAAGTCTCACACCTTTTGTTAATGAGATACAGGTTCTCAAGGGCTGTGAAGCCCTCTGGCTCTAAAAAATTTATAAATTCTCTGAGGATGAGATTTTACTTTGGGGGTTAGTTTTGGAAGAAACTTTGTGTGCCAGATGAGACTCTGGGAAGCCGCTAAGCAGTCTCCCCCCACCTTCCCCCTTGAAAACCCAGATAATGGTGTTTTCCTGTTTGGTAACTGTGGTCAGGCAGTTGGACCTATCTGTTGATTTATGATATATATATATATATATATGATATATATGTATATATGATATATATGTATATATATGATATGTATGTATGTATGTATGTATGTATGTTGCTTATGTCAGACATTTGGAAGCTGGTCTGTTGACCTTTGATTTCCCTGTATTTTTTCTTAAATTCAGCGTGCTGACTTTTACCCCTGAACTAAATGAATGATACAGGTGCTTGATTAAGGTGATTGTTGACCTCTCAGAAGTTGCCTTTCCTTTTATTAATACAGATCTAAGAACCTGTGATAGCAGCCCCCCCTGTGTATGTAGGTATACTTACTGATACATATGGTCTCTGATCTCCTTTATTTTGTAGAAGGAGTAACTTCAGGGCATTCCAAGAGGACCACATCTTGGCATCAATGGTAAGAGTCAACAGGTAGAAGAAAGGCCTTAGGCAAAATCTAGCCCATGTTGTCTCTGAAATATGTTGAGGAATTCCAGCATAGGATTAACAACAGCCCAGTAACAAAGGAGAAAGACTCCAGATGGAGCCTACAGTAAGGGGAGGTTTCTGGACCCCTATAATAAGAGGAAATCTCCAGGAAGCTCTCAGAACTTAGAGCAACCCTTGAGCAACCTCAAGTCTCTCAAAGGTGGGACCTAGACTGGGCCACTACACTCAGTACTGGACAGATTCTGCCCACACATTCAGTTTTAGGGCTTGATCCAAGTACAGGCCCCCTCACTAAGCAAACCAAAGAAAACTGAATACCAATATCCTGGAGGAACATTGATTTACACATTTTAAGTAAAATATTAACATTAGGGTATCACAAACACATCAGAAGCATCATATACTAGTTGAGTTTATACCAGGGATGCAAGGTTGAGTCAACACAAAAAAATTATGAATAATATAAATTATAGGAATCATAGTACTAAATGTACTTTTCCTTAATGCAGTAAATAATATCTATTTAAATCCAAGAGCAAACATTATATGTAATGGAGAAAAATTAGTGGTCCTTCCAATAAGTTCATTGGTAAAGCAGGGACCCCCACAATCACAACCACTGTTTAATATAATGCTAAAAATGTAGTTATAATGAAAAGAGAAATAAATTGGGGGAATAAGGACAGGCAAAACCACCTCACAATATTATTGCTTTTTAAAGCTGATCTGATGGCATACTTACAGAATTTTAGGGAATCTAATTAATTTAATTAAAGTAACTTCAGTAAACATTTACGTGAATCATCAGAATTTTCATATTTAACCAACAAAACCCAGCAGGAAGAACTATAGAGAAAAATTCCACTGATAATAAACCACAAAAGTTTTAAAATATTTGAGACTTTATCTACCCATATTCCCTCAAGGAATATGTGAATCTAACCATAAGACATTCTTTATAGAAATGTCAACCTAAATAACCAGAGAAACATTAATTGCTCATGCATAGGTTGAGTCAATATAATAAAAATAATGATGCTACCTAAATTTATCTATTTATCCATTGCTATAACAACTTAACTCTCTAAAGGTATTTTACAGAATTAGAAAAATAAAATTCATTTAAAGGAACAGAGTCAAGAATGTTAAAGGTAATAATTTAAAAAGTGGGAATTAAATGGGTCTTTCAGTACCAATCCTCTAATGGTACTTTAAAGCAGAAATCATTAAAATAATTTGTTGCTAGTTTAAACACAGTACCATAGTGTTTTATGTACCCAAACACATTAATTACTGGGGAAAGGATTCAATATTTGACCTCCCAAAATTGCTAGGAAAAGTGATTATCAGTCTGGCAGAAATTAGTTTTAGACCAACACATAACATCACACATCAAGATGAGAAAAATCTATGTGCAAAAAATATCTATTACATGCTTTTTCATAATAACAGATATTGGAAATTAAGGGATCATCTTATTGGGACATGAATAAACAAAAACATTATATATAAATGTAATGGAATATTACTATATTTCATTGTATATCATAAGAAAAATTAAATGTATAATTATTGGGAAATTTAGAAAGATTTTTATGAACTTCATTGTGAATAAAATAAGTAGTGCTATGAGAATGATTTATACAATGTTAACAACATTATAGAGAAAAAAGTTTGAAAGTCTTTAGAACTCTAATCAACTCAAGGATACATCTTAAATCTAAAATAATGAAATGAAGATAAAATACACCACTCACCTCCTGTCAGAGAGATGATGAACTTAAAATGCAGAGACATATATTTCCAGACATGGGTGATATGAGAAGTTTGTTTTGCTGGAGTATGTACCTTTGAATCAAGGAATCTTCCTCCCTCCCTCCCTCCCTCCCTTCCTTCCTCCCTCCCTCTCTTCCTTCCTTCCTTCCTTCCTTCCTTCCTTCCTTCCTTCCTTCCTTCCTTCCTTCCTTCCTTCCTTCCTTCCTTCCTTCCTTCCTTCCTTCCTTCCTTCCTTCCTCAGTGGTTGCAGGTGAGGTTTGGAGGTAGTGGAAAGAACAGATGAATAAAAATACTTGTTACTTGAAAAACAAAAACAATAAACTTTTTAAGAGAGATCATTAGTAATTTTAGAGAGAGCAGTTTCAGATGAATGATGACGTTGGATGTCAGATTTCACTGAATTGAGAAGTGAGGAGAAAAAAGAAAAGTGAAGTAGTAAGTATAAATACTTTTTCCAAGAGTTTGTGAAAAGGAAGAGAGATACAAGGTGATGTCTTGAAGACATAGTGTTTAGTGATGGATTTTAAGGATGGCAGAGACT
This sequence comes from Bettongia penicillata ogilbyi, assembly GCA_023548195.1. Classification (NCBI taxonomy): domain Eukaryota; kingdom Metazoa; phylum Chordata; class Mammalia; order Diprotodontia; family Potoroidae; genus Bettongia; species Bettongia penicillata. Next base: position 4,220,880 of record JAJHZJ010000226.1, read on the forward strand.
TATAAAGTTGTGAGGATTTTAGGGGGTGACATCTCTACTGAGAAGGAAAACTTTTAGGAGGGGTAAGGCATAGGGAGACATGATTTTCAGTCACTTCTGCTAACTATATCGAAATATTTTCTACATGTAACATAGAGTGGCACACCATGCCTTGCTGTTTGCCTACTGTGTGCCAGGCAACTATCTCTAAATGTCTGCATTTCTCTTGCTGGCCCCTATATACATATTCTGGGGAATATAAATAGATAAGTAGCAGAAATGTGGAGAAAAATATTAAATGGAGCCAGATGTTAGTTGTTCAATATGACGTGGAAAAAAGAACACTGGTATTTCACATTCCTTGGAATTTTTATTTGAATTATTCTTCTTCCCTCTCCCCCATATTTTGCTGTTTGAAAGTAACTGGCAACAGAATACAATGGAAAGAATGCTGTACTTGTAGTCAGAAGACCTTATTTAGATCTTAACCCGGTCCCTTACTAGTTCTATGACTTTGGGCACTTCACTTTATCTCTGTGGTCCTCAATTTTCTCACTTGTAAAATGAAGGGACTTGATAGTATGATCTCTTAAGGGTTCTTCCAGTTCTAGCACTTTATAAGGATATAAGCAGATCGAGATGTACCCTGGGATAGCCAACATAGCATTCGTCTTGCTTTGTGGAGGAAGCAGGCACTGGACATGTTGATCTATTGGGATATCTCTAGGGACAACTGGAACAGTCATGGTTAATCTTGGGGACGCTGTAAATCTAAATAAAAACATCTGAGAGCAAACTGTGTCAGGCTCTCACTCCAGCAGATAACAAATTACTCCATCTCTGTCAGGAGGTGTGCTTGCCAACTATTTTATATGGTAACACTGGATTTGCAACATGGAACACTGGTGTTATCTAAGGGTGTAACTAGCAATTTGAAATTGGTACACACAGCAGTTGACCGATTGCTCCCCATCCCCATCATCCCCCAAAGTAGACATGCCATTATACACACTGTGATATCCTGTTCGGGAGGAACAGCTGTCTATACACTACTCTAAGTTTGCAAATGACCCAAGAACTCTGTCTCCGTCTGTGTCTTCTCCCTCCCGCCTCCCTCCCTCCCTCCATCTCTCTCTCTCTCTCTCTCTCTCTCTCTTTCTCTTTTCCTCTCTCACTTTCTTCTCTCACTCTCTTCTCCTTTCCTTTCCTCTTCTCTTTTATTTCTTTTCTCTTTCTTTCCCTTCTTTTCTTTCTCTGTCTCTGTGTCTCTCTCCTCTTTGAGTTCTTACCTCTTTCTGTGTTTGTTTCTTGCTCTCTTTTCTTTTTGTCCCTTTCTTCCCTTCTCTTGCTCTCTCCCCATCTCTATCTCTCTCTGTTTCTCTCATCATTCCATAGTTCTCTAGAAAGTCACCTGTACACATTGGCACACTCATTTACACAGAGACACACACAGATACAGACACACACACACACACACACACTATTTGCATGAAGCTGCTTTTGAGAAAATGGAACTTGTCATATTCCAGCAAATATGGAGAGAAGAGAGAATTTTTCAGTGCCTTGATTACAGTGTTTGAGATTTGTATTTTTTCCACGACCAAGTAACTGCACTCTATGTGGGTACATGATGATTTTCCATCTAGAAGAGATGTAAAAAGAGCTTCACTAGCTGCCTTTTTCGAGGTTAAGGTGAAAGAATGAAGTGTTCCATTAACAAAAAGAAATAAAAGGATGTAATGCCCTAACAATAAAAAAAAGAATCTTAAAAGGCAGCTGGAAAAATGAACATATATATCATTAGATTGGAAGGTACAAGAATGTGACACACAGAAGGATAAAGATGACAATCACTGATTACTTGGAACAAAACAGTAAGTACTGGATTCTTCTTGAAGAGAAGGTAACTAGATACTCTGAAGGAGATGCCAATGCTTTTCTAGTCATGAATGATGATGAAAGATATAAATATATCTTTAGTATATATTTTAAAATATATTACAATATTATATTTATAGTATATTTATATATTACACAATATATAATAAAATAAATATTCATAACACAATAATATTAATATATTAATTAAATTGCAATAATAAATATATTAATTATATTATAATGTATTAATATATTAATTAAATAACCATAATATATTAATAATATATAATATAACATATTTATATTATATCTTTATATATCTATAATTACACATACATGTGTTTATGTATGTGTATATACATACACACATAAATATAAATATATACATATATTTCTTCTTGTAAATCAGTATTGGGGGAAGCTCTATTGAGGGAGGCATCACTCCAGTCTTCAGTCTTTGTATTACCTGCTAGTCCTTTCATACTCTTCCCAGTGATGTTTGTACCCCTCCCTGTTAACCCTCATATACCCGCAGTTGGGATGGTAATGAGATGCAATGTCCCACCCCTTTTACTGATATGGACCTATCCGAATTGACTTTATCTCATTACAAAAATTATTCATAAAATCTAGTTCCATCTTGAATCTTTTGCTGAACTTCAGTGATCAATCTATCAACATGTTACTACCTTGACATAGTTTTAATAAACTCTTTTTAATTCTCTCTCTTGAATTTGGCTTTCTTAATCAAGGTCAAATTCTGAACAAAGAATTTTCCTTTCAACCCTGGGATACTTAAGGAACTGGCAATTATGATTGCTCTGCCCTAAAAGTAGTGTTTGAAAGATCCTGGAGAATGACTGAGCTAACAGTAGCTAACATTTATAGAGTACTATGTACCAGGCAGTGTGGTAAGTGATGGACAATTATAATCTCATTTCATCTAAGATAGATACTATAATTAACCCCATTTTACAGAGGAGGAAATCAAGACAAAAAGGGGGTAAGTAAGTTACCCAGAGTCACAAGCTAGTAAATGTCTGAGGCTAGATTTGCACTCAGGGCTTCCTGACTCCAAGCCCACTGTGCCACCTGGTTGGATAGATTATGTTAATAGTTACCCCAATTGTTTTTAATTGAAGAGAATGGAGTCTGAAAGCTTTAGGCTCAGTGAGTTTGACATTGATCCTTTCCATAATTCTTCAATATATTATTAAATTGATGGTCAATTAACATCTAAAAAAAGAGAAAAAAATCGCGAAATCCAGTAGGACTTCACCAAGAGTATTTCATGGCAGACTAACTTTGTTTCCATTAAAGAAAAAGGTTACTAAATCAGGGAAATGCTCTAGATATACTTGACCTAGATTTTAGCAAAGCATTTGACAAAGTGTCTAATGCTATTTTTGTTGCTGAGACAGAGATGAGGGTCACACAACAGTATACTAGTAGGAGGCTTCTGAACTGTTGAATATCTGGGTCCAAAGATTAGTCATCAATGGTTCTATGTCAACTTGGAAGGTCCTTAGGGAATTTGTGTTTACCTCTGTATTATTTAATATTTTTCTCAATGATTTATATAAAGGCATAGATGACCTGCTTGAAAGAGGGGCAGGTAACATCAAGCTGAGAGGAATAGTTAAAATGTGAGACCAGTGATATACAATTCAATTAGAAATGGGGGCCACTAAAGTAAATATAAGGATCCCTACAGACTACATATTACAAAAACAAAAAATTAACTTACAAAACCATATGTTACCATCATTTATCTTCTGTTTTATTTTTATTAATAATTAATTATAATAATTATTATTTTATATATGATATATAATATATAATTATTAATAATTAATTAAATAATAATAATTAAAAATATTGCTAATTTCTTCTCCATTTAAATTTGGTTAACATGGGATGTGTGTTTGCCACTTCTGTGCCAGATCACTTCCAGAGGATTCAAAATAATTTTAGAGTCTGGAACTAGGCTGGGACTTCCTTTGGAATGAAATTCAGCAGGGATAAATGTAACATTCTGCACTTGGGAAGATATGTCTAGTCAGCAGGACAGGGGTTTTAGTAGGCTATAAGCTAAATGTGGGCAGCCAATAAAAGCTAATGTAATTATAAGCTTCATCAAGTACTACTAGTTGTAATACTTGGAATTAGAAACTTGATAGTCCTACTAGACTCATATATGGTAACCACCATACCTGAAATATTTTATTTGGTTCTATGGCCCATATTCAATACTTAATCAAACATTTATCCATTCATTTATTTATTTATTTTTGATTTAAATTTATTTATTTAACTTTAAACATTCATTTTCACAAAATTTTGGATTCCAGATTTTCTCCCCATTTATCCCCTCCCCCCACCCCAAAACACTGAGCATTCTAATTGCCCCTGTCATGAATCTGCCCTCTCTTCTCTCATCCCTCCCTTCTCTTGTCCCTATCTTGTCTTTTGTCCTGTAGGGCAAGATGACTTTCTATACCCCATTACCTGTATTTCTTACTTCCCTGTAGCAAGAAGAGTACTCAACTGTTGTTCCTAACACTTTGAGTTCCAAATTCTCCCCATCCCTCCCTCCCCACCCATTCCATTTGGGAAGGCAGGCAATTCAATATAGGCCATATCTGTGTAGTTTTGCAAATGACTTCGATAACAGTCATGTTGTGTAAGACTAACTGTATTTCCCTCCATCCTATCCTGCCCCCCCCCGCTTGCTTCTATTATGTCTTTGGATCCTCTCCCTCCCCGAGTGTTGACTTCAAATTGCTCCCTCCTCCCATTGCCCTCCCTTCCATCATCCCCCCCACCTTGCTTATCCCCTTCTTCCCCACTTTCCTGTATTGTAAGATAAGTTTTCATACCAAAATGAGTGTGCATTTTATTACTTCCTTTAGTGAATGTGATGAGAGTAAACTTCATGTTTTTCTCTCAACTCCCCTCTTTTTCCCTCCACTGAAAAGTCTTTTACTTGCCTCTTTTATGAGGGATAATTTGCCCCATTCCATTTCTCCCTTTCTCCTCCCAATGTATTTCTCTCTCACCACTTAATTTCATTTTTTTAAGATATGATCCAATCCTATTCAATTCACTCTGTGCTGTGTGTGTGTGTGTGTGTGTGTATGTATGTGTAATCCCACCAACTACCCAGATACTGAAAAGTTTAAAGAGTTACAAATATTGTCTTTCCATGAAGGAATGTAAACAGTTCAACTTTAGTCAGTCCCTTATGACTTCTCTTTGCTATTTACTTTTTCATGCTTTTTTTCATTCTTGTGTTTGAAAGGCAAATTTTCTTTTCAGCTCTGGTCTTTTCATCAAGAATGCTTGAAAGTCCTCTGTTTAATTGAAAGACCAGTTTTTCCCCTGAAGTATTATACTCAGTTTTGCTGGGTAGGTGATTCTTGGTTTTAGTCCTAGTTCCTTTGACTTCTGGAATATCATATTCCATGCGCTTTGGTCCCTTAATGTAGAAGTTGCTAGATCTTATGTTATCCTGATTGTATTTCCACAATACTTGAATTGTTTCTTTCTAGCTGCTTGCAATATTTTCTCCTTGACCTGGAAACTCTGGAATTTGCCACAATGTTCCTAGAAGTTTCTCTTTTTGACTCTCTTTCATGTGATGATCATTGGATTCCTTGAATACTTATTTTGCCTCTGGTTGTAGAATATCAGGGAAGTTTTTCTTGATAATTCATGAAACATGATGTCTAGGCTCTTTTTTTGATCATGGCTTTCAGGTAGTCCCATAATTTTTCAATTGTCTCTCCTGGATCTATTTTCCAGGTCAGTTGTTTTTCCAATGAGATATTTCACATTCTCTTGAATTTTTTCATTCTTTTGGTTTTGTTTTGTGATTTATTGGTTTCTCAGAAAGTCATTAGCCTCCATCTCTTCCATTCTAATTTTGAGAGAACTATTTTCTTCAATGAGCTTTTGAACCTCTTTTTCCATTTGGCTAATTCTGCTTTTGAAAGCATTCTTCTCCTCATTGGCTTTTTGATCCTCTTTTGCCAGTTGAGTGAGCCTATTTTTCAAGGTGTTATTTTCTTCAGCATTTTTTTGGGTCTCCTTTAGCAAGGTGTTGACCTGCTTTTCATGCTTTTCTTGCATCTCTCTCATTTCTCTTCCCAGTTTTTCCTCCACCTGTCTAACTTGATTTTCAAAATCCTTTTTGAGCTCTTCCATGGCCCACTGAATATTTATTTTAGATGTTTGGGATACAGAAGCCTTGACTTCCATGTCTTTCCCTGATGGTAAGCAAGGTTCTTCCTCATCTGAAAGGATGGGAGGAGATATCTGTTCACCAAGAAAGTAACCTTCTATGATCTTATTTTTTTTTCCCCTTTTCTGGGCATTTTCCCAGCCAGTTATTTGACTTCTGAGTTTCCTCTCCACACCCACTTCACCTCCAGACCTGCCCAGCTGGTGCTTGGTGGCTGAGATTCAAATGCTGCTTCCCAGCCTCAGGGCTTTCAGTGAGATTAAATTCAGGTGCTTGGATGGAGGCAGGGCCACCACCAGGGGCTCAGTTCCCTCACAGGGCTTATGCAGAGACCTTCAACAATGGATCCCAGCTCCTGTCTGCTTTGGGAGCTCCTGTCTGCTACCACCTCTGCTGCTGCCTCCCGAAGGGGCCTGAATTATGGGGTCACCCTGCTCCCCCCTCGACAAGCTGAAAAGGCCTTCTCACTGACCTTTGGCTCCTGTGGGTGGAGGGACCTGTGTGGCAGCTGGAGATTCTACCCCTGAAGCCTGCTCGGATCGGCTCTCCTCAGTGCTGTGGCCAAGGTAGGGCTGGGCTCTGCTCTGGGTCCAGTGTGGTACAGACCTTTTGTGTCAGTTTTTCACGTCCCTCTGGAACAGAAATCTCCTCAACTCCATTGTTGTGTGGCTTCCGCTGCTCCAGAATTTGTTGGGAGTTCTTCTTTACAGGTATTTTATGGGCTGTGGGTTAGGAGCTAGCATATGTGTATCATTCTACTCCACCATCTTGGCTCCTCCCCTCAAACATTTGTTAAAGAACTAACCATGCATGGTCAAATTATTGTGCTAATTGATGAGGATACAAGGACAAAAATAAATTAGTCCCTGCCTTTGAGGAGTTTATATTCTATTGGAGGTAAATAATAAATACACAGATAATATGAAGTAAATAAAAAGTAATTTACAAAAGAGGCTGTCACAACTAGAGAGGCCAGTGTAAGCCTTCTACAGGAGATGGTGCAGTTGGACTTTAAACCATGATGGAATTTGGCAAAATGTGGTGATGCAAAGATGGGGAGAAAGTAAGACCCAGACAAAGATGGCAGACCACATAAAGACATGGAAGTAGGAGATACCATATCATATATGAGGAAAAGCAGGTAGACTATTTGAAATGCAGAAAATGGGAAAATGAGTAATGCATAATCAGCCTGGAATAGTAGGTAGAAGACCAATCATGAATGGTTTTAAATACTAGACAGAGGAGTTTATATTTAATCCTACATAAAATAGGGACAGAGGTCACACTTTGAGTTTTAGAGGTATCACTTTGGAAGTTGTATGGATGATGGATTAGAAAGAGTTGAAAATATAGGCATGGGTATCCATAATGATGTTTTTGCAGTAATCCATGTGAGATGTGATGGGGAGCTAAACAAGAGTAATAGTTGTGTGAGTGGAGAGAAGATATACACAAAAGATGTTGTAAAAAATATAATTGACTGCCCACGGCAATCAATTAGGATCAGAGGGAAGACTTGAGGAAGATGCCATGATTAAGAGACTGAGTGACTGGAAAGATAATGGTGCCCTCAGCAGAGATAGGGAAATTAGAAAGAGAAGAAAGTGTTTTGGGAAAAGCATAAGTTGAGTTTGAAATGCCTTTAGGAGATCCAACTTGATATATTGAACAGATAGTTGATAATGCAGAACTTGAGTAAAGAGAGTAGGACTGAAAATATAGATATGGTAGTCATCTTTACAGAGATGATCACTCAATACCAGGAACTAGTATAAACACTAACCAGCATGGTGTGGGAAGAGAAGAGGACCCAGGATAGAACTTCGGGGTACCTCTACACCTGAGGGTAATGATATCAATAAGGATACAACAAAAAGATTGCAGCAGAAAGGTTAGAGAGGCAGGATGAGAACCAGAGAATCTTGATATCATAAGATCATATATTTAGAATTGAAAGAGACAAACATTCATTGAATTTAGCTTTTTCGTTTTCTAATTAAGGAATCCCAGAGAGGGAATATAACTTGTCTGAGATCATAGCCAAAGTGTTGGGCAGAGCCAAGGTCTGAATGCAGGTCCTCTGACTCCAAATTTGGGATCTTTTCCATCATGCCATGCTGAATTCTCCAGAAGAGAGGAGTGTCATAAAAAGGCTTACTTAAAGCAAAACATGATCAAAAATGCTTCTGACAGGTCAACGACTTAGATCAGGTCACCGGATTTGGTAATTCAGAGATCTTTGTTAAGCTTAAAGAGAATACTTTTCTTTGAGCATTGAGGTTGGAATGTCTGGTTTGAGATGCCTGGTTCTGAAGGAAGAACTAGAACTAGTAGGTGAAAGGTGCAACAAAGGAAAATTTTGCTCAGTGTAGAAAAAAACAACATAAAATAAACCGATTTCCATCAAATGTAGCTATCTAAAAGTAGAATAGGATATCTCTGGAAGTTTTCAAGCAGTGACTGGTTGCTAACTTTAGCTATGATATAATGAGGTTTTTAGTCTTGACTAGATGTCCTCTGGGGTCCCTTCCAACGGAGACTCAATGATTTTATAAAATGAGAAACTGGCTAATGTATATGTTGACCTCCTGTTTTGAACATGGGGAGCCAGGTTTCACTGAGGAATTAGACAGACAGATTTTACTGGCCACCAGCACACATTTTTTGATCTAATAAGTCATTGATTAAGTCCTTACTCTGTGTGAAGCACACCTCACCTTTTCTCATTATTACCCGATCTCAGTAATTACTTTTACAAATGAGAATTTTGAGGAAGTACTAGCTTTGTTTGAATGTGAAGGGCAGAAATGATTATACATCACACGTGAACTAGAAACATAATCCAAAATAGTGAATTTCTTGGGAGCCTCCATTGTTCCCCATTGCCATCATCATAATACAGGACCAGCTAGCATTTATATAGTGCTTTAAGGCTTGCTGAATGTTTTACCTGTGTTATATCAGTTGATCCATTATCCCTCAAAATAAGTATGTTTTTTTACCCAAAGATAATAAAAGCAACTAGGCATTGTCATCTTTTCTACTTGCATAGCTTGAATTTAATCTTATTAGTCATTTTTGTTCTGTTCCATTCTAAAAGTCTTAAGAAACATTGAGTTGTTAGGTGTCCACCAGGGCCTCCAATTTCAAATCCGTTGCTCTTTCCAGTGTACAGCGTGCTTGGGATTTATGGGCGTGAGTCCAAGTTCAATCTTCCTGTGATGTCAATATCATGAGGAAAGACAGTGGTGCCACGCAGGTGGCCAGAATGGTAAAGCCTATTTATTACTCTCTTTTAAAGCCTAAGCCTTTATTTAATGATTGTTGCTATCCTTAAAGTTATTAGCACCTACCAGAGAATTTTAATCACACTGCACTTTCTATAAAGAATAGTTTATTTTATTTATTTTTTGAGTAACAGACATTTTTATTGCTCTTATCACTCCCATATCCCTCCCCCCTTATGCCAATTAAAAAAATCCTGAAACAAAGTTCTCAATCCTTAGCTACGTAATTTAGAAAAAAATCCAACAAATTCCCACATTAGTCATTTGTGAAACTATGTTCCGCATAAGTTCATCACTGTTAGGAGGTGAATGGCATACTTTATCTTTACTCAGTTGGACTCATGGTTTCTCATTGTGCTTATCTGAATTCTAAAGCTTTTTGAAGTTGTTTTTCCCTATAATGCTATGAATATGGTATGAATTTTTCTTTTAATTCGGCTTATTTTGCTCTCAATTAATTCATAAAGATCTTTCTAGTTTCTTTTGAAATAGTCAATTTAATTCTTTCTTATGGTACAATAATATTGCCTTATATTCATGTACCATGATTTGTTTAATCATTCTCCAATACAAGGACAACCTCTTACTTTTCCATATTTTGGTTCCCACGGAAAGGGCAAACGTGTTTGAATTTCATATTCGTACATCTTATTCAACGGGCTCAGGTTCAGTCAATTGTTATATATTGACATATCTAATCAATTGCAAGATCTTATAAGTTGTCTTTCTTAATAAGACTCTAAATGAAACCTTGATTGATTAATTTGCTAATTATTATTTTCTACTGCAGTTACTTTTAATTAGATTAAATATTGTTTCCCAATCTATATTAGGAAACAAAATTAGAGTGAATAATTAAAGAGATAGTTGGCAAATATTGGAGATACCTAAGTGGTAAAATGGATAAAGACTGGACTTGTGGGGAAAAGGCCTGGCTTTAAATTCTGCTGCAGATGCTTACTAGATCTAGGACATTCATAAGTCCCTTCACTTATCTCAGCTTCAGTTTACTTATCCGCAAAATGGGGAAAATAGCATGTACATCATAGGATTGTTGTGGAAATCAAAAGCTGTAATACCTCTATGGTTATTTTTAAATCCTAAAGCATTTTATAAATGGTAGCAATGATTATTACCATCTAGAAAAGAAAACTGTGATAACAAAGAACTATGATTTGGGGGTTCTAGATTGAGCTTTGGCATTAGCTAACTACCTGGCCTTGGGTAAATCACTTAACTTTTTTGCACCTCAGTTTTCTCACCCTATAAGAAATGGGTGTTCTTGTCTCTTGCCTTGCCATGTATTCTCTTGCCTTGTCATTATGTAAAAGGATTAGTGTTAGGCAATGAGGGAGAAGCAATTTTTTTTTTGACATTGTTCTTGCTCTCAAGAAGCTTACAAATTTGAAGTAGAGACAAGACACCTACTCAAAATTATATCTAGCAATTGACAAATGTCAAATAAGTGATAAACATAAATATAAAAATCTAGAGCTTGGAGAAGTAGGCGTAGGACTCATTTAGGAAGGAAGGCTTTGTGGAGAAAATAGGACTTGAATTATGTCTTAAAAGATATGTAGTCAGGATTAAGAAAACTGGAGAGAAGTGAGGAGGACATGCTAGGAAAAAGAAACCATTTAGGAAAGATGATCCTAATCGCCAAGTGCCTTTTCCCACACCTATTGTAGGAAGTTGGTAGCCCTCAAGCCCTGTGATCTTTGTTCCCACTCCACCCCACTCCATTCTATTCCACTCAATTCAACTCAATAAACATGTTAAATGTTTTCTATGCACCCTTATCATTCTAGGTTCAGGGGACACAAGACAAAAAAAGACATAATCCCTGATCTTGAGGAGCTCACAACTGAAATAGGTTAATAAACCCATAAACAATTATTATACAAAGAAGACTGCATGACATTTGCTTTAGGAAAATTTCCAAATGGAAAGAATGTCCAGGAGAGCTTGGGAACATTCTCTCCTGGGCAGCTTCCTAGACAGCCTCCTCACTTTCCTCTTTTCCAGAATTATGGTCATTTCCCCCCTTCCCTTTGCTCCCTCTTTTCTCTTCCACTCCTGGCTAATTGGTTTACGTTCTGAAGGCAGAGAGCCCTACAGTTCATTTTAGGAGAGGGATATTTCAAACTATTTGTTTTCAAGTTGCATTCATGTTTTCCAATTCAGGTTATGTTTCCTGCTGGAAAATCCTGCCATAACAAGATATTTTGGCAGACAGTAAGATAATTTGGTTGAGAATCATCCATTTTTTTGGCAGACATCTAGCAGATAGCTCTGTCTGTGAGGGTGGGAATTCACACTCCTTCAGGATGGTTGGCCAGATTGGAGATTTCCCTACCCACACAGCTCCACGACTGATGAGATGAAGCCGACCTTTTCCAGCTCAATAGTAATATGCTCCCTTTGAAATGCTACGCTGACTTGAATGGATAAAAATCTGTGTTTTGCAAACATCTCATGAGGCCTGATATGCATCCGAGCGTGCCCAGTTCAAGCATGGCTTTAAAAAATCTGCTTCAGTCTTCATTCTCTATTCACTCACTAATCAAGTCCTACCATCTTGGATGTGACTTTTTCACTTAAGGATGAAATGGGAAACTTGCTATGGAATGGAAGATTCTCAGGGTACATCATGGTATCACCTGTTACATCCATCTTATTCCATCATGAATATTGCCATAGGTCAGAAAAATTGAAAAAAATATTGGTAAGGGCTAAGACATCATGTGATAGATAAATAAGGAATTTGTAGTTTAATTGAGAGATGTTTATTCACTTTTCACCGTCAGTGAAATTTTGACAAATGGCTGAAGGGTATGGAAAAGTCCATGGAGTCCTAATTGTTTTCACTTTCCTTGAAAGGTTTCTGTTCCACATACACACCAAATATTGGTTTGGGGTGATTCAGTCATGTCCTTTTCTTCTCTCAGTTTTACTGTGGGGTAAAAAAAAAATAGCAAAATATTGTGTAAACATTAAAGCTGTTATGTAAATGTGATTTCTTATTATTGTAATTATTAGAAAAAATTCCAGTGAAGAGTCTGTCTCTTGCTTTTATACTTATTAGGAAACATTTTTTTATTTTTGGTCTTCACTTGGGATTTTTCAACAGTGCAGGGAAATTTTATTGTAAGAACGCTCTCTGATTGAGATGGGCAACTTGTTCGCAATTTATCATCTCATACACAAATTTCCTAAGTTGGAGAGGTGTGAGAAAAAATATCTAGTACTCCATATTGTTATTTGTGTAATCTGGAAGCCACAATTTTTCAGTTAGTAAACATTTATTAAGTGCCTACTAGGTATCTGGTGCTGGGCTCAATGCCAAAAGTACAAAAAAAGGCAAAAGATAGTCCCTTCCCTCAGAAAGTCAAATAACTAGTAATAGGCTGGGAAGAAGGGACGGTTTTGAGGTAAAAGTATGAGTTCGGTTTTGAATGTGTTGCATTTGAGATGCTTATAAGATGTCTAGTTCACAATGCCCGAAAGGCAGTTGGTAAGCTATTAATTGTAGCTCAGGAGAGAGATCAGACCTTGCTCAATAGAGCTTAGAATCTGTTCCATAGAGACGATAATCAACCCCATGGAGCCCAATAAATCTACCAAGAGTGAGAAGATACAGAGGGACAAGTTAAGAGGTTCCAAGACAGAGACTTTAAAAATACCCATAGTTAGCTAGACTGGATGAACATCTAAGAAACAGAGATGATACAGCCAGAATTTCTGAGAATACCCAGAAATATCAGTGTCATGAAAGGCTAGAAAAGGGATACTATCTAGGAGGATAAGGTGATCAACCATGTCAAGTACTGGTGCAAGGTCATCCTCCCTGGTATGGGTAGAATTTGAGGATAGTAGATTACTTGAGCTCAGGAGTTCCAAGTTAGAGTAGGCTAAGAAAATCAGGTGTCTGGATTAGTCCAGGAATAATAGGAAACTCCCACGAGTGGAATGCCACCAGGTGTCTAATGAGGGGCCAACTAGCCCAGGTTAGAAGTGAAGCATGCCAGTCATTAGTAGGATCGAGCTCCTGAGGACCTTCTGTGCTACAAGCCTGGATGAGATAAGACCAAGTCTTAAAACAAAAACAATGAACAACAAAAATGAAAGTGACATGCTACAGAATGTCAAGAAAATGAGGACTGAGAAAAGCCAACGCTGGATTTTGTCATAAAGAGATCAACGAGAACATTATGGTCTTATCTAAGTTCCCTTCATGCATTGTAAATTCCATCCAAACATTCTCCATTCTCTGCATTCATCCTTCTGACAGGGGACTGTAATTCCCTTGAGAGATTATGTTTTTATCTTTTTAGTACAGTAGCAAAGTGACTTATCAAGGACAGTAGGTGCTTAATAAGTGTCTGCAGAATTTAACTAAAGCTTCAGAATTGGACTTTAGGAACAGGAGCTGTTCTAAGATTATATGAAAGAAAATTCAAATCAGCATCAATAGACATTGCCTCTACGTGGGGTTGCATAAATGTTCTATCACAAAAAATGGCTAGCCGTGTTCTTAAAATCATGAGAAGAAGGTAATACAGGGTAGTGTTTTACTGCAGGGAAATATCTCACAGCTTGTACCTTCAGGAAATTCTTCCTTCTGGTTACCTCCAAATTCCTCATTGGCTAAAGTGAATTTCCCTGTATCTGGTTAGCTCATCAGATCATAGTGTGAGTTAAGCTGAGAGTAGTTAACGCCTCTCTTTTCCTCAATCAAATGCATTTCTTTTGGTCGCACTAGACAGGACAATGTGGAGAGATCAGCACAAAACATGTATTCCCCAGATAGTAGGAAAAAAATAACCACAGGAGAATATAAAAACCCTGTTGATTAATGCTAGCATTAATATTCAATACTAGACCTCAGAACGCATAATGTAAAAAGTATGGGTTAATATCTAATCCTTTAAGAGTAGTAGTCATTGAGTAGACCCAAAGGTTGAATTGAATGGAAATAGCAGGGGGGTCTTAAATGTCTAGGTCTTCTAAGGTTTCTGCTAATGGTCTCTTTCCTCTTTCTTGAACTGAATGCTCTGCTTTTTCCCCCCTCTCTTTCTGGGACAAGAAGAGCAAAAGTTTCTTGTTTCTTCCCCTTTTCTCTCTTTCCCTGGCAGACAAGAAAACAGAGGTCTATTTGATTTATCTTTTCCTCATTTTTTTTTCCTGATGGATAATGGAGCTAAGAAAAAGTTTAACCAAGGTGAAGAGGTTACCTAATGAAAGTAAAAGAAGGCTCTTACCTCTTTTTCTGATGGGTGGAGCATTGGTTAATACTTTCTTTCCCTGTTTCTGACTCTCCTCCCCTCCCCTCCCCTCCCCTCTCCTCTCCTCTCCTCTCCCCTCCCCTCCCCTCCCCTCCCCTCCCCTCTCCTCTCCTCTCCTCTCCTCCCTCTCCTCTCCTCTCCTCTCCTCTCCGTCTTTTTCTGCCTGTCTTTCTATGTCTCTCTCTTCCACTATACAAGAAACTTGGAAGGCCATATGGCATCAAGTCAAATTAGGTCCAACCAGATCCAGGAAATACAATCCACTGTCATCATCTTTACAGCTATAATCACACATTTCATATTCTTCAGATTATTGTTAAAAAGTATATTTTCAATGTGTTGGAATAATTTTTGAAAGATTTGTATGTTTGGATTGAGTGAATAACTTTCCTAGTGGTCCACTTTCTTGAATAGTGTCCATGAAATCTTTCTCTTTCATTGTAAAATTCTTTATTATACTGAGACTAAAATCTGCTTCCCTTTGGTCTTCCTTGTCTTTACTAGGGTTAAGAAAAATACATTTAAAACTTCAGGTGTCTGAAAATAGTAATCATATTCCCCTTTGAAGCTTTACTTCTCCCAGATACCATGCCTGTTTCTATCAATCAGTCCTCATATCACTTGATAATGAAGACCTTCCCCACCCTGGAGGTCATCTGCCTCTGGATTTGCTCCACCTTAAACTATTTGACCCAGAGTTGAACCCAATATTCCATATATGATTTGAACCTAGTACAGTGAGACTAGCATCTCCTCCATTGAATCCATGGTTTGTTCCTACTTTACTCTTTTCCTTCCCACAATTTTCTTTCTCTTTATGAGAAATTTACTTTCTTCATATCTCTTCATTTATTTCAGAAGCTCTAATTTACAATGTTCTTTTTAATGGAGACCCAAGTGTCTTCTCTGTATTCATTTGGGAAAATGTTATACTTTTGCTTGTTCGCCCTCCTATTACTTTATTATTATGTGGTACCTTTAGTCAGTTTGTAGAGTTATTCAATTCAATTCAAAATTTTAACCTGGATCCTTATGTTAAAGACATAGAATGAGAGAGTATAATTATATTTTATAGAGGACTGGACTTCTACTGAGGAAAAGCTGGGTACAAATTCCATTTGTGATATTTAGCAGTTGTTATCACAGACAAACCAATTAACTTCTCACAGCTCCAGTTTAATGAGTTGATGAGTTTATGTTCATCAATAAAATGAGCATAAAAATACTTGTAGAACATTCCAAATTGAAATCAACCAACAGCACTTATTAAATGCCTACAAGCTACTTGGCTTTGGGGTGCAAAGACAAAAATAAAAGTCTCTGCTTGAGAAACTTACATTCTATGGTCATATACAAATGCATGTAAAGTATGAACAAAATAAGTAAAACAGGAGGAGACACTAAGAACCCGGGCAAGGGAAAGTGAGATCGAAAAAGGTCTTGAATAGGAAGTGAAAGCTGAGCTGAGCTTTGAAGAAAACTAGGGAGCTGATGAGATAGAGGGGAGGAGAAAGTTCATTCAAAGCTTCTTGCCAGTGCAGAGGCCTGTTTGGTTGAACCACAGAGTGAATGGAATTGAGTATTATGTATTAACCATGGAAAAGTGAAGGGTCAGGTTGTGGAGTTTTGTTTTTTATATGGTGGTGATGGGGAGCCCCTGGGGGTGACTGAGTAGGGTAAAGGAGATATGGATGTACTTGTGTTTTAGGTAAATCACTTTGGCAACTGTGTGGAAGGTGGATTATGTTAGGAGGTGTAGTGGCAGGTGCAGAACAGAATCTAATTATGAGACTTTTGTAATACTTTGGCCAAGAGGTATTGAAGGTGTGAATTAAGCTGGTGGCTATGTGAAGGGAATAAGGAAATAGGTGAGAGATGTTAGAGAGGTAGAAATGAGAAGACTTGGCAGCACTCAGTATGACATGAGTAAGAATGAGAAGTAGACGATCATACCAAAATGAGGAAATTAGATGAATAGAAGGATTCGCTTGACAAAAATAAGGAAGTTTGGAAGAGGGATGCACTTGGGGGAAAGGATAATTTCCACTTTGGACATGCTGAGTTTAGATGCCTATAGGACGTGGAATTCGAAATATCCAATAGGCAGTTGGTGAAGCAATACTGGAGCTCAAGGGAAAAACTAGAGCTAGATACATGGATGTGGGTGTCATCTCCATAGAAATGAGCATGGAACTCAGAGGAACTGATGATGTTAGCAAGTGAAAATTTATAGAGAGAAAAGCACCCAGGACAGAGTCAATGGGTAGATCCACATTTAATTGTATGGCATGAATGCTGACTATACTTCTATGTGTTTTAATTTGCTCATTTGTAAAAGAAAAAAGATTAAGATAAATTCACATTCACTAAAGTCATTCATTTACACCTTATTGGAAGTAAACAGGTAATCCTGATTCCTGTAAGATTATTGCAATGGTGTGCACGATAGAACCTTGGTAATAGTTGGAAAAACTGTTAAGTATGAAGCCTCCAAAAGACTAAAACCTTGTCTTCTTTCTATCGGCCTCATTACTTTGTAATTGAGTCTTAACCAGAAGGCTAGTCATTAGGAGATGATTTTTTCCCCCAAAGCCATTCATGAATGCTTCCTACAGCATAGAGGCAGCTAGGTGGTTCAATGGATACCATGCTGAACCCAGATTTAGGAAGATCTGAGTTCAAATCTGGCCTCATACACTTACCCTGTGTGACCCTGAACAAGTCACTTAACCTCATTTACCTTAATCCACTGGACAGCGATATGGCAAACTGGTCCAGTATCATTGCCAAGAAAACTTCCTGGATGATATTGATGTGCAGTGGTCCACAGGGTCATGAAGAACAGGTAAAACTAAATGGCTAAACAGCAACAAAGCATAGACAAGTTATGATCGGTAAGAGTTGAGATTTTACCCCATATTTCATCAAGGGCTCTTGAGTACTGCAGTAAACTAAGTTCAATTCAACAAATATTTACTTGAGAATTAATAGGAATAAGACCCAGTCCTAGGCATTATGGGAAATAAAAGGTGGACAATTACTAGATCTTCATCTTAAATGACTTACAAATCATAACATGTGCATGTGTATATATACATATGTGTATGGTTATATACTCATACACACATCTATACATTATGTAGATATATACATGTCCATATGATCATAATGCAAAGTGGAATCTAGTAAGTGCCATAAGAGTTAGTATTATGGAAGTTCAGCGCAGGGAAACCCCACTCATCTTGGAGGTAGGAGGACCAGGGAAGGTTTCCTGAAAGATGTAGTATTTAAGTAGTGCCTATAGAATGGCTAATATTTGAATAGCCGGAAACAGTGGGAGAAAGGATGATGTGATAGAATGTCATTACTTGCAGATGGGTAGTGTGAAAAAACCAAGTTTGTATTCAGAAAATAGTAATTAATCCCATGTGCCCACAGAACGTAATATGTGTAGTATTATGAGCTGACATTGATATCATACTTTATGATTGCCATGCTGTTGTGTTTCAACCTCCAATTTCAACCCAATAGTTTCACCATTGGCCAAAAGAGCTTTGAATTTGTGAGAATTCACTGAAATTAGTCCAGATCAGACCCACCATGCTGTTGCAACTCTCTGTCCATCTTTATTACCATGCAACCCTTCTCCAGACTTCTGCTTCTAGCTCTGGGACCCGTACTTAAATTCACACTATTCTTTCCCAGAAATTAATCATAATTTCCTTATGATTTCATGCACCATTTCTTAAATATCTCTGATCATAAGAACTCTCTTGGTTCACCACTCCCTTGTTTTTGTTGTTTTCCTCTACTGGATATAAGTTCCTTGAAGGTAAGGATTGTCTTGCCTTTTGTGTTTGTATCCTAGACAGTAAATCCTTCCTTCCTTCCTTCCTTCCTTCCTTCCTTCCTTCCTTCCTTCCTTCCTTCCTTCCTTCCTTCCTTCCTTCCTTCCTTCCTCCCTTCCTCCCTTCCTCCCTTCCTCCCTTCCTTCCTTCCTTCCTTCCCTTTTATTTCACAACCCTGTGAGGGTAGGTACTGTAGGATCTCTACCCATTTCACAGATGATGAAATAAAAGCTTATGGAGCCTTGAGTAACTTGGTCATAGTCGCACAGTTAATAAATGTCAGAGTCAAGTTTAAAACCCAGGTCTTTCTGATTCCAAGGCTAACAAAATATCCACTGTACCCATATGATCTTTATTAAGAAATAATGAGAAATAAGACTAGAAATTTAGGTTGATGCTGATCATGGAGGTCGTGAAAGTTAGACTAAGCATTTGAAATACTATCTAGCTGACTCCCTCTAGTTTTAAAAGTCTATATTGGGCAAAGAAATGTTATGTATTTGTCATGTACATTGAAGGGGGCATAGTCATTGTCACCTATTTCCCATCACCCACATTTTATTTTCCTTATACCAATATGCTGCCTACTTTAAAAAATTGCCCAAGGGCTGAAAATGCCTTTTGAAACAAGTCAGGCAGATGATCAGATCCATGAGCAGAGCCACTAGCCCCATCTGGGGTAAGGAGATACAAAGCAGAAACCATTAAACCAATTCCCCATTCACAGATATATAAAAAGTGAGCTCAGATGTCATGGGAGCTCACATTTCCATCGATCATTGCTATGGAAGCAATGGAAAGGTGAATGATTTGGCTGTATGCAAATCTTCCAGATCTAGTTAACCATTTGGAAATCATGAATAGCAATCACATTCTCCATTAAGACGTAGTCCTTGACAAAGAGAGCAATAAAAATATATCACAATGTCTATGCATCAATGTTACAAGTTCCTTCATGCAAAATTCCCCCAAGGATTTTTTACTTATTTATATGCCCACCGACCTCTCCAGCACAAAACAAGGGTGATATATAAGGCATCACCCTTGGGGAAAGAAGAGAATGGCAATACTTCTCCCTCCCATTCTCTCTTTTTTTCTTTTTTCCTGTTTCTTGACACCTTTACCTTTCACCCCAGCTTCTACATTCCACCCCTTGTAGGACTTACCTTGTGCCCTACTCTGGTCATCCAAGTTGATCTCCTACTTCAATTTACTCAAAAGACTTAGAGAGGAGGAATATTTCTAGTGGAAAGAGAACAACATGAGCAAAGGCAAAACATGCATACATACACAAATATGCATACGCTCACATACATATAATATAAATATATAGATATGATATATATAAATGATATATATAGATAGATATACACACATATATATTTACATGTATATGCATATACACTTATACACACTTATACTTATACACACACATTCATACAGCATTAGGACAATTTCTGAACTATGTCCTAGAAAAAAGAAAGTATTCTCTTAAAAGTTTAACATAAGGTGGTTCTTTGATGTTTTGGATAGAGAAAGTTGGTGTCTAGACTCAGATCCGTCCTCTGACACATACTGGTTCATCACCTTTGGTGAGTTATGGAACCTCTTAGAATCTTTTAGACTTGAAGTTACAGAGAAGATATTGATCTTTACTGGTCGAAGAAAAAGCATGGGAAGTTCCAGTGAAATGCTCCAATGAAATAATAGGTCCCATAGAAAACAAAGAAAAATGGGAAATTGTGCAGGTCTTTCAGTGATCTCAAATTACACCTCAAGAAAAAGAATAATTTTTTAATCCCCCCAGTTTTCTTGTTAGTGTTGTATATTTGTCTAGGTTATCCAGCATCTTAAAAGCCGTTGCAGTTTGTACCTGGTCTCTTCAATCTGAAGGTTCCAGAATCACTTTGAAAGCTCCATGCGAATCCATGAACAGTAAACTTTGGAGAACATCACTACTTCTTCTGATGTGAAAGAACCAAGGAAATAGAAAAAAATCTCAGCAGGCAATGGAATGGGATCATCAACTCCTTTAGGCTAAACAATAGATAGTGTCACTAATAACACTACTCTTACTATTTTGCTGACAGCATTCTAGAACTTTTTTTTAAAGGGCTATAAAACTTAGGGGCTTTACTAGATGACTTATGAAGTCTCTTCTAGATTGAACACCTAGGATCCTAAATGGGCTGACCCAATGTCACTCTCTCCCCGCCCCCCTCCCCCATTGACACTCCTCATCTGTGGCAAAATATTATTAGTTTTCTGTTTCCATCTCACTCCAACCCATCACTCTTCGAGGGCAGATGTTATCAGTCCCTAAAGCTAAGCCCCTAGAGAAATCACTCAGTGAATAATCATCAATGGTATTTGCCCAACCTGCTTGACACTAGCCAGAATTTCTTTATCCTTTTAAAGAAGTAATTTATAATTTTATAGTTACTTACTGCCAGAAAAAGTGTTGGAGATTATCTGGTCTAGCCCTCATTTACAAACAAGAAACAAGATTTCAAGAAGTTAAGTGACTTTTCTCAAGATCACACAGCTGGTTAGGTAGGTAGTGCCGGTTGGTTGCTTGATAGAATTATTTGGTGGCAGACTGGTCCCCTTACCAAGGTCTCATGACCACTAGTCCAATAAGTACCAATTCTAAATTATTTCTGCTGTTCAAGGAGACTAGATTGGCACTTGAATTTGGTGAAGGAGCAAGTAACAGGGCCACCACTTTTATCTATGAGCAACAGCTGTTCAACAGACAAGAGATGGTTTTTGTTCTTATCCAAGTCGTTCTTTCCCGGTACGTTACTGGATCAAAAAGGAAAATTGCTATCAGTCAGTTATACTTCCAAGTTTACTCAACTCAGCTCTTTCAGGGGAAGAAGTCAAGTCCATTTTAAAGAAAATATAGTTGGAATTTTTTTCTCAGAACTGATGCGGTAGAGAGTCAGGTTCTTGAGGCCACCAGTCTTCTCACCTTTAGACAGATTTCTGTTTGACCAAGGAAAACATATCACCTCAGACGACTCTGAGAGGCTCACTTCCATGTTACCACTAAAAAAACATAACTTTTGTCCTGGTCACAAAGGGGAAGACCCTCATATCAGAGAAAATCAGGTCAATGAACTCATTGACAAAAAACCCAAGCATATGCATTTAGGAGTGTCATATTCTGCTTATCATTTCCTATTTGGACTAGGACAAAAACTTCCTTTCCTTGGGCCTTGATCCTTTTTTGTATAGTCTCATTTAACTCCTGACACTCAAGGAGAGAAGCAGCAAACTGATTATATCTCTAGGTTTTAAAAATAAATAGGCAATGAATTAATTAAAAAAACTATATCAAGAATATTGGATTCTATTTTGAGACACCACATTTTAGAAAGAAGACACTAGGCAAACCAGAGTGACTTACAAAAGTGTGACCCTAGATAACTGAACATTTAGAAACTATGTCACTTAAGAAACAGTTGAAGGAATTTGAAAAATTTAGTCCATAAAAGTCTTATCAGGTCAAAGAAGGTCTTTGAAAAGGTGGAATTATGAAGGTCTTAAAAGGTGGAATTATGTAGTGGAAAGAGCTCTATATTTAAAAAAAACAAAGGACCTGAGTTCAAATCCAGCTCTGTCACATATTAATTATGTAACCATAGAAATCACAATCCTTATTTGAAAAATAAGGGTGTTGGTGTAGATTATTTCTAAAATCCTTTCCAGTCTTAAACCCTATGATGGTTATCTTCAAATTTTCTCAGGGAAGTTATAAAAGATTGGCATTTTGTGTGCCTCTAGAGACCAGAAATAGAAAAAAAAAATGAGCAGAAGTTACAGAGGCACATTTTGACTTAAAAAGAAAAGCTCCACAGGAGTAAGAGATATCTGAAGATGGAAAACCTACCTGCCAAGGAAGTCAAATCCCTGACATTGGAGATATTCCAGGGTAGACCAGTTCTACCAGTGATAACAATGACAGTTACATTTTTGTAGAGTTCTACAATCTGTAAGACTACTTTACATGTATTATATTGTGATTCTCACCATACTCTCATAAGGTAAATAGTATAAGGTGAAGAAAATTCTTTCATTGGAAGGAGGTTGGACAGGTTGACTTCTGTGTTCTCTCCCAATTTGAAGGCTACATGATTGTACTTTTTCCAGAGTGCTTTAAAATCCTTATTTGATTCTCTTAAGAATCCTGTGAGATAAACATATCATATATTAGTATTTTCATTTTATAGAGGAGAAACTGAGGCACAGAGAGGTAAAATGTCTTTTCCTAGGTCATCTAACAAATTAGTGAACCTGAGCTAGAATTCACAACTCCTGACCTCCTTCTCTGTTCTCTTTTGGATGTCTCCCTCTGTGAAGATGGCTCTCTGGTAGCTTAAATGTACATCATCCTTTTTGCACTTACAGAATCAGAGAATTCCCCAAACCACAGACTTTTAGAGGTGGAATTCCTCCTAGTATTTCAGTCTATTCTAAAAAAGAAATCCTTATTATAATATATCAGGCATGTACTCAGCAAAGAACTCCAATGGTGGGGAGCCATCAGCTCTCACAATAGCCTATTGTGCTTTTGGACAGATCTAATTGTGAGGCAGTTTTCTGTTACTTCAGACCTAGATTTGCCTTTTTGTAACTTCTACCCAGTGCTCCATGTATTTGTCCCCCCTATTTTCCTTATCCCCCCCAACTCTATGTCCCTTGAAAGTCTGGTGAACATGACATCTTTAAGTCATTGATAAAACAGTTAAACAACGCAAGACCAAACAGAGTTCCTAGGGCACTTTGAAGACCTCCTTTACCCAGTTATCCTATATCCTACTCTAGTCTATAACTCCCCATCTAGGCAGTATATTGGACTGTGTTGTAAAAGAAACTAAGGATTATGGTCAGGTTAGATAAAGGAAATATAACGCCTAAAGGTTCAGGGAAATATGTGTGAAATGTCCTCACTGACATTACCACATAAGTGGGCACAATAACATCATTTGGTGACTGGCATCTGTAATGTGCCCAGTGCCTACTATAAATAACTCTTTCTGATTTTTTGTTTTTTCAACAATTCAGCAAATATACATTAAATGCCTACTGAGTATGAAACACTGTCCTAGGCCCTGTGTACCATATAAAACATAAAAAGGACATACTTCTTATTTTCATGGTTCTTTCAGGCTAATAGGATGATAGGACACAGATAAATATAATAAACAATATTTTATGAAACTACATTAGAGGCGTGTGTAGTGAAATACTATCTGAGGGTTGAAAGAGTTTTATCTTTACTCAGATGACAGTAGAGAATTTCTTTCTTTGTTTCTCTCTGTCCTTTCTCTCTCTCTCTCTCTCTCTCTCTCTCTCTCTCTCTCTCTCTCTCTCTCTCTCTCTCTCTCTCTCTCCCTCTCTCTCTCTCTCTCTCCCTCTCTCTCTCCCTCCCTCTCTCTCTCTCTCCAGAGATGTGACCTAAGTAGATCATTTGAGTAGGAAAGATGATTCCTTTCTGCTGGTTGGTGAGTGGGGGTGTAGAGAAGCCCCCTCCCCATCTTCCTACTCCCCCTGCCATGTCCCTGCCCTTTGTCTTCTAGGCTAGGACTAGGGTGACTGCATCTTCTGCTTCCCTCCTTTCCTCCCTCTCCTCCCATCTCAGGAAACAGGTTTGGCCTGTTTTCCTCTCCCTTAGGATGCGCCCTGTGAATGCTCCACAAAGGTCTCAGTCATGATGAGATGAACACCTTCCTGCTGCTCCCCTTTGTCATCAGCTTCCTATCTTGGGACCACATATTATCTGTTCTCTGTCCCTGAGGCCACAGGCATACTCAGTCAAGCATTTCTTGAGAGCTCTGGGTCTGGGCCTTTTTTTTCTCCCCTTTTGAATGGGAGGAACACATTCCCTAAATCTGTCCATTCCATAGCCTCAGACAAAGGCCTGTGCTCTGCTCCGCCTTCCCACCCCCTGCCTGCAGGAAAGGAATTTAATCACCCAGCAACTCTATGAACCAGCCAACCATCAGAGAATCGTCTGATCGCTGAAAAAGACAAAACAAAACAGGGCACTTTCCCAATATGCCACTGCTAAAGGAATGTGACGTTACCAGGAACCAGTGTGGAAAAGGAGTGTCCTTGAAAGGTTGTCTACATAATGGCCAGTGAAGTCAATGGGAGAAGACCAGAAGAAGAATTCTCTTTCCACAATTCAGAGCTATTGATCTTTTCAGTATGAGCTGCAACTGAAGTAATCTCTTTTTGGGCACATCCCTTCTCTGAAACGGTTTCCTGGATGGGGTTTATATTGATTTGAAAAATCCCAAGGGGCATTGTCATTTTAAAATTTCAGGTTAAAGGCCAAATTTATTACATGTCCTATTTAAAATCTGGGAACGTTATCCCTAGAATGAACTTTAGTTAGAGGTCTTCTCACCCAAAACTCTTCTGTTTCAGATCAGGGAACTGCGGGTCAGGGAGAGAATGGAATTTGGCCAAAATTACAAAATCAACCAGTGGAAAATGTAGGATTTGAACCCAGACACCAGTATCCGGTGTCCATGTTGGATATAGAGTGCAGTCATAACTTTAACAATTACAATAAGCAACGTCAATCGCAGTAGAACACAGAATGTTCAGATAAAGGTTTGTATATATGTCAGTGTCTGTGTGTATGTGCGTGTGTGTTTTGCTGTAATGTCCTATGTCAAGGGGAGATTCAACTGGACTCTGGTATAACAAACTGAATGACTGATTCCTGTGAGTCATAGGTTACAAACCACTTTGAATTTGTCAATGTCTTCATAATCTATCGCCTAGACTAACATAATATCCTTCTAATTGGATTTTCTCACTCCTGTTTCTTCCCTCTCCTTTCTCTACTTTCCACAACACTGTTGAATGGATTTTCCTAAAGCACACTGGAACTGAACTCCCCTGTTCAAAAAGATCTGGGTCCCAATTGCTTCAGCGGAGGAAAAATACAAACTCTTCTGTTTGGAATTCAAAACCCTCCAAATCTATCTCTAGTTTCTTTCTTTCCCCAGGCTTACTCAGACTCTTTACTATTTGGCCAAACTCTTCCAAAAGTATTCCTAAAAAAGAGAATGGCAATAGATCATACATAACTACCTGTTTTAGACCCAGTAGGACTGACCTGCCATCAGTTGAAAAGGACGGAAGGGCTAGATAATGTTTCTTTGCCAAGTGAGCAGAAACATATAGAAGAAGAGGGACAAAGCCTCTGCTCCCCTCCTCCAAAGGGCTTGGGGGTAGGAAGAGAGAGAGAAGAGACAGAGAAATGGAAAGAGAGAGAGAAGGTTGAGAGAGAGAAAGGCAGAGGCAGACAAAGAGAAAGAGACGGAGAGATGGGAAGAGACAGGGAGATGGAAAGAGACAGACATACATACACACAGACAGACACATAGAGAGAGACAGGGAGAGATGAAAAGAGGGAGAGAGATAAAGACAGAGAGAGACACACAGAGTGAGAGGGAGAGACAAAGAGAGGGAGAGACAGAGAGAGACAGAGAGAAAATCAAGATGATTCCAAGTTTAAGACTATATCTTAAAGATTTGCCTTCTTCTTCTGGTTAAGTCAGTCCCCATTCTTCTAATTCTTCCTTCAAGACACTCCCCTTTTGAAAATTGGAAGGAATATCATGACTTCCACATTCATAAGTAAGGAATTAAATTGTGAATCATAGGTATCCCTCTCTGTTTGTAGGGTAACTTTGAACATAGATTGCAATGGTGGGTTGATGATGTGAATCATTCCTCCAACCACATTATGACTAAAGCAGACTAGTTTCTGAGATGTGCCAAAGTCTTCCTATATGCTACATTTTATGCAAGAGGCAGTACAGGAGCAATAGAAAGTATTCTGAACTTAGAATTATAAGATATGAGTTCTAGCCCCAACCGTACCACCAACTACCTGTTTGTCCATAGGTAAGTCACTTAATTTTCATATGCCTTGGTTTTATCATATGAAAATAGATACTTAATATAAAGCTGCTGTAAAGATCAGAAGAAATTATGAAAACATTTTCTTCCTTTTTTTTTAATATAAATTGATTTATTTAACTTTTTACATTCATTTTCACAAAATTTTGGGTTCCAAATTTTCTCCCTATTTATCCCCTCCCCCAACCCCAACACACCAAGCATTCTAATTTTCCCTATCACCAATGTGCCCTCTCTTCTATCATCCCTCCCTTCTCTTGTCCCCATTTTCTCTTTTGTCCTGGAGGGCCAGATGACTTTCTATTCCCCATTAACTGTATTTCTTATTTCCTAGTAGCAAGAACCATACTCAACAGTTGTTCCTAAAACTCTGAGTTCCAAATTCTCCCCATCCCTCCCTCCTCACCCGTTCCCTTTGGGAAGGCAGGCAATTCAATATAGGCGATATCTGTGTAGTTTTGCAAATGACTTCGATAACAGTCGTGTTGTGTAAGACTAACTATATATTCCTCCATCCTATTCTGTCCTGCATTGTTTCTATTCTGTCTTTTGATCCTGTCCCTCCCTGAACGTTGACTTCAAATTGCTCCCTTCTCCCATTGCCCTCCCTTCCATCATCCCTCCCTCCCTGCTTATCTCCTTCTACTCCACTTTTCTGTACTGTAAGATAGGTTTTCATACCAAAACAAGTGTGCATTTTACTCCTTCCTTTAGTCGAATGTGATGAGGGTAAACTTCATGTTTTTTTCTCATCTCTTCTCTTTGTCCCTCCACTAAAAAGTCTCCTGCTTGCCTCTTGAATGAGATATAATTTACCCCATTCCATTTTACCCTCTGTCCTCCCACTACATTTCTCTCTCACCATTTACCTTAATTTCTTTTAAGATATGGTCCCATCCTATTCAATTCACTCTGTGCTCTCTGCCTCTGTGTGTGCGTGCATGTGTGTATGTGTGTGTGCACACATGTACATGCGTGTGTGTGTGCGTGTGTGTGTGTGTATGTGTGTGTGTGGTCCCACCAACTACCCAGATACTGAAACGTTTTAAGAGTTACAAATATTGTCTTTCCATGTATGAATGTAAACAGTTCACCTTTGGTAAGTCCCTTATGACTTCTCTTTGCTGTTTACTTTTTCATGCTTCTTCTCATTCTTGTGTTGAAAGTCAAATCTTCTTTTCAGCTCTGGTCTTTTCATCAAGAATGCTTGAAAGTCCTCTGTTTCATGGAAAGACCATATTTTCCCCTGAAGTATTATACTCAGTTTTGCTGGTAGGTGATTCTTGGTTTGAGTCCTAGTTCCTTTGACTTCTGGAATATCCTATTCCATGCCCTTTGATCCCTTAATGTAGAAACTGCTAGATCTTGTGTTATCCTGACTGTATTTCCACAACACTGGAATTGTTTCTTTCTAGCTGCTTGCAATATTTTCTCCTTGACCTGGGAATTCTGGAATTTGGCCACAATGTTCCTAGGAGTTTCTCTTTTTTGGATCACTTTCAGGCAGTGATCGATGGATTCTTTCAATACTTATTTTGCCCTCTGGTTGTAGAATATCAGGGCAGTTTTCCTCGATAATTTCATGGCAGATGATGTCTAAGCTCTTTTTTTGATCGTGACTTTCAGGTAGTCCCATAATTTTTAAATTGTCTCTCCTGGATCTATTTTCCAGGTCAGTTGTTTTTCCAGTGAGATATTTCACATTCTCTTCCATTTTTTCATTCTTTTGGTTTTGTTTTGTGATTTCTTGGTTTCTCATAAAGTCATTAGACTCCATCTGTTCCATTCTAATTTTGAGAGAACTATTCTCTTCAGTGAGCTTTTGAACCTCTTTTTCCATTTGGCTAATTCTGCTTTTGAAAGCATTCTTCTCCTCATTGGCTTTTTGAACCTGTTTTGCCAATTGAGTGAGTCTATTTTTCAAGGTGTTATTTTCTTCAGCATTTTTTTGGGTCTCCTTTAGCAAGGAATTGACCCATTTTTCATGCTTTTCTTGCATCTCTCTCATTTCTCTTTCCAGTTTTTCCTCCACCTGTCTAACTTGATTTTCAAAATCCTTTTTGAGCTCTTCCATGGCCTGAGCCCACCGGACATCCACCTGTGGTGTCTGGGATACAGAGGCCCCTACCTCCACATCTTTCCCTGATGGTAAGAATTGTTCCTTGTCATCAGAATTGAAAGGCGGGAACATCTGTATCCCATCAAAGTAGCTTTCTATAGTCTTATTTTTCTTCCCTTTTCTGGGCATTTTCCCAGCCAGTTACTTGTCTTCTGAGATTTCTGTCCAACCCCCCCCCCCCTAGATCCGCCCAGCTAGTGCTTGGGGTCTGAGATTCAAATGGGCTTTCAGTGGCAGGCGCAGCTGCTATTCAATGTGAGCTTAAGTTCTGGTGCTGGGGTGGGGGCAGGGCCGCCTCCCAGGCTCAGTTCCCTCAGGGGGTTTATGCAGAGATCTTCAGTAATGGCCCTGAACTTCTGCCTGCTGCTCTGGGAGTCCCAGGCCTCTGCTGCTGCCTCTGCCACTGCCTCCCGAGGGGGCCCAAGTCACGGAGACACCCCGCTCCCCTCTCAGCCAGCCCAGATGTCTCTCTCACTGACCTGTAGCGCATGTGGGCGGAGGGACCTTCACGGACCCCAGAGATTCCGTCCCTGAAGCCTGCTCAGATCTTCTCCTCCGGGACCGCATGACCAGGGCTGGGCAGGTTTGGGCTCCGCTGTCTGGAGCACGATGGACCCTTGGGGACGGCTCTCCAGGGCTCTCTGGAACGGAAGTCTTTTCCACTGTGTTTCTGCACACCTTGTGTGCTCCAGAATTTGTGGGAAGTTCTTTTTGCAGGAAATATATGGGCTGTGGATTCAGAGCTAGCATACGTGAGTCTTTCTACTCCGCCATCTTGGCTCCTCCCTGAAAACATTTTCTAAGTACAAATCTCAACAAAAAACCACTGACTTAACTATACCATAGCTAGACCTACACCTCAAAAAAGATATAAGGAAAAGGAAAGTATCCTATCTCTATAAATATATTTATAGAAACTTTTTCTGCGGTGGCAAAAATCACTGGAAACTAAAAGGATGTTTATGATTTGAGGAACTGCTGAATAAGTGGCAGTATGTGAATGTGGTAGAATGTTATTATGCTGTAGAAAATGGGGGAAAAGATGATTTTTAAAAGACATGGAGAGACTCATATGAACTGATACAGAGTGAAGTTATCAGAAACAGAAAAATACATTGTACACATTGTCCATCAGCATTATAAAGATGAACAATTTTGAGGGCTTTTATAAATTGATAAAGAATCAAATGAGCAGAACCAGGAGAACAATTTATACAATAACTGTAAAGGAAAACAACTTTGAAAGCTGTAAGAACTCTAGTCAATACAGTGGACCTCATAATTCTAGAGAATCACTGATGAAATATGCTATCCCTGACAGAGACACAATGGATTAAAGGTGCAGAATGAGATGTATATATTTTTGTATGCAGTAATTGAGAGAATTGGTTTTGCTTGACTATGCATATTTTATAAGGAATTTGGAAGAAAAAGTGTTGCAATGAATTTGGGAGAGAAAATAGATTTTTATTTAAAAAAATAGAGAGGTTGTGGGGGATGCTGTGGTATGTGTTTCAGTTGAGGTCAATAAATTATTAGTCTTATTTAATTGTTTTGTTTTCTTGCCAAACACTATCATGGAGAATGGGCAATCTATAAACATTTATAATAAAAAACAAAACACATTAATAAAACTAAAAAAATGCAAAGAGCTAGATGACAAACTTAATAATGCCTTAACGCTACTACTGGTTTCCCTTTATATCAGCTATGACTTTCCATCCATATCTCCCTTGCCATCCCCTCTTCCTTGGGAGGACCTGGCTCCCTTTCCCCCCATGGCTTCAAAGGGCATCCTCTCTTCCATGCCATGCTCACCTACACCTGTGCCTGCTAGACCTGGGACCTTCTGGCTTTTCTACTTCTTGGTCCTTTTCCTCCAAGCCCAAGGACACACCTGTTCAGTGCCTACTTAATTTCAAACAGCTTATGAAGGGGTTGAGCCTGAAGGATCAGTCTAATCATAGGGCTTAGACAGTCCTGTGCATCGACCTTCACAAGAAGGAAAGTAAATTTTTAAAAGGAGTGGCAAACACAAGGATTAACAGAAATTGTGCTAGAGAAGAATTAGCAGAAAGCCAAGTATAGAGAAGACTGGTATGTAGCCTTCACCCACAAGAGCTGGTCTTGGAACAGCTCCAAGATTCAGCAGCACCAACAAGACATCCAAACCATGAACCACCATAATAAAAACAAAACCTTTTCCTGCAACCTCTAGGGCTTGACTTCTGAGCCCCATAGGATCCCTGGTCCATGACCTGGAGCTTGAGAAGAGACTTTATCTTAAGAGGATTAAAAAGAGGAGCTGGCCAGAATGGATCAATGAAGAGAAGGGTGGCACTTATTATATACCAAACAATCAACATTTATTAAGCTCCTATTATATGCCAGGGGTACAAAAAAGGAGGCAAAAGGTGGCCCCTATGCTTAAGGAGTTTAGAATATAGTGAGGGAGAATCCATGAAAACAAACTGTATATATTTATACAGTATATATATATATATATATATATATATATATATATACACACACACATAAATATACACACATATGTGTGTATGTATATGTGTATATATACACACATACATGTACACACATGTGTGTCTATTTATACATGCACAAAGTGAGCTACATAATGGACAAGTAGGAAATAATTAGCAGGGAGACAGTCCTGAAATTAAGAGGGGTTGGAAAAGACTTCCTGTAGAAGGTGGGATTTTAATTGGCATTCAAAGGAAGCTAGGAAAGTCAATAGTCAGAGTGGAGGTTGGGGGAGAGTGTTCCAGGCATGGGAGAGAGGGAGGGAATGCCTGGAGTAGAGAGATGGAATGTCTTTGTTCTCCAAACAGCTAGGAGGCCAGCGTCACTGAACTGAAGAGTGCCTGCGAGGGAGTGAGGTAGATACAGAAGCAAGGAAGGGAAGAGGAGTCTATGCAATGAAGGGCTTGGAATGCCAAACAAAGCCTTTTGTATTTGAGCCTGAAAGATATCACTTAACAAACTCCGTCAGAGCCATCTGGTTTCTAGATGAATTTTCGAGCTGGAAGTAAAATGGCGTTCTTGAACTTTTAAACACTTTCCCAAAGTTTGAACTAGTCTGATGTATATATGCAGGGGGAGGAGGTGACGTGTGAGTCCTGTGAGCATCATTTCAGATAAGCCTATAGAAAAGACTTTTGTTACGGTAGAAGCTGCACTAGATTCTCCTTGAAGTGCTTTCCAGCTCTAAGATTCAATAATTCTGTGAGTCACCCTCCCTAACTCACTCTTTGTACAGAAATACCCCAAGATGGTGCTGCTTGAAGCAGGTGGAGGGCTGAATATGGACTTTGTCAATCTAGAAATCTCTAGCATGGTAATAAAAAGCCATGGCATGTCTTGGGTGGAGTTCGTTTCTAAAGAAAGATCCAGGAAAATACTAATTCCTAGTTCTAGTACCAGGAATATGACAAACGACCCAAAAGCCAATAGCCAAAACTCAGAATGGGAGTAGGCAGGCTGTAGCTTGCTGTCTGTAGAGATGTGTCAAAGAAGTTGTATAAAACGTTACTCTAAGGAGGTGAATTCTGGGAAATGGTGGTAGACTAGTCACGTAGGCAGCAAGACAGACAACACATAGGCAGTGTGAGCTGTGCCATGGGACCTAGTGCCCTTGAGATTCCAAAGATCCAGAAACCGACAGAAAAGTATTCTGCTATTAGTTGTTCTCTGGAGGATTTATGGGAAAAGAGAGATGCAAATTATTCAGGATGAAAATAATAATATTTCCTATGTCTCTATTACTTTGAGATTTACAAATAGCTCTTTGGGAAAGAATGTGAATGTTTTTATTTCCATTTTACAGATGAGGAAAAAGTCTCTGACACATGAAGTGATGGGTTAAGGGTCATGTGGCTAAGTATCTCAAATGAGATAATATTACTAAATCACTTAGCACAGTCCTGACATGTAGTAGGTGCTATACACATGCTTATTGTCTTCCTTTCTTTAAGTACCAGACCAAGAATTTGAGCCCATGCATCACTTGACTCATAGTCCTCTGTTCTTTCTATTGTAGCACACTGCTAATTAAGAGTGACAACCAGAAGTCTGGGAGGTCTGTGTCCATGGAGCATGTACTACACCAAATGAAATGATGGATTTTTCAGAACTTCAAAGTGCCACCAGCAGTAACTCTCGGGGCTCTTGATCTTGTGAAATTCCTCCTTTTTCAGTTATTTATTCCATATATATATATATATATATATGTATATATATACACGTATACATATACACATGTATATTGTATATATATGTATGTTTATATGTACCCATATATTTATATACATACTGTATATATATTATATATATATATATACACACACAGTCCCACACACATATATATTCCATGTATATTTGTATATGGAATATGCCTAAACAAACCCTAAGTACTTACACATATACGTGTCCAAAGGGTTTATAATTGTTTCATCTTGAGGCAGAGAGATAGTATAATGAGTGGTTCGTGTGCCAGACCTAGAGTAAAGTGATACCTAAGTTCAAATTCTTTCCCAGCTGATTTCTAGCTATGGTACCCTGGGAAGCTCACTTAATTTTTCTTACACTCAATTTTCTCATCTGAGAAATGGGAATAATAAATGTTATCTAGCTGCCAGGACTAATGTAAGGAACAAACGAAGTGCTGTGCGTAAAGCACTTTCCAAACTTGAAAATGTTTTATTGATAAGTAATTCTTATTACTATGATTTTGCCTGTGTCGAGGGCAACAGAGTAAAGGAAATAATTGTGAAGGAACACAATCCATAGAGAAGAAAGGGTGGCAGTAAGAAATCAGAAAAGGGCATGATGCTAGGCAGGGCTAACTAGAAACAATGAATGTGGCCATGGGGTACAGAAACACCATTGTGAGATGGAAATACATCAGATGTATGCTGGTAAGTGTTTAATAACTGGATTAAAAAGTATTTATGAAACACTTTTAAAATTAACCTGTAAGATTAAAATTTTCTCACTTTCTTTAGTCTAGGTAATAAAAAACTCCAATAAATCAAGCTCTGATTTGTAACGTATGTTAATTTCTGTCTTTTCAGCCTTTATGTTCTTTTTTAAAACAAATTTTATAAATTAATTTATGTTTAGTTTTCAACATTCACTTCCATAAATTTTAATTTTCTCCATCTCCTTCCTTTCCTGCCTCCCCAAAGATGGCGTGCAATTCAATATAGGCTCTCCCTATACATTCTTTTTAAACATTCTCACATTAGTTAAGTTGTATAGAAGAATTAGAATGAACGGGAGGAATCATGAGAAAGAAAACAGCAAAACAAAGCAAAATAAAATAGAGAGCAAATAGTATTCTTCCATCTGCATGCAGACTCCATATTTCTTTCTCTGGATCTGGATGGGATTGTCTTTTGGAGTTGTTTTAGATCCTTGCACTGCTGAGAAGCACCAAGTCTATCAAAGTCAATCATAGCACAATGTGGCTGTTACTATGCACAATGTTCTCCTAGTTCTGCTCACTTCACTCAGCATCAGTTCATACAAATCTTTCCAGGTTTTTCTGAAGTCTACCTGTTCATCATTTCTTATAGCACAATAGTATTCCATTACACTCACATACCACAACTTGTTCAGCCATTCCCCAATTGATGGACATCCCCTTGATTACACATACGTTGTTATATATTCTTAATATAATGTCCTCTCAATATCCAGTTCTTAGCCACCACAAGAAGAACTGCTATAAATATTCTTGTACATGTGGGTCCTTTTCCTATTTTTGTGACCTCTTTGGGATGCAGACCTAGAAATGGTATTGCTATGTCAAAAGGTATGTGCAGTTTTATAGCCCTTTGGGTAGAGTTCCAAATTCTTCTCCAGAAATGGTTGAATCAGTTCACAACTCCAGCCACAATGCATTAGGGTTCTAATTTTCCCACATCTTCTCCATCATTTATAATTTTCCTGTCTTATCATGTTAGCCAATCTGACAGGTGTGATGTGGTACCTAAGAGTTGTTTTGATTTGCATTCCTCTAATCAGTAGTGATTTAGAGCATTTTTTCATTTGCCTATAGATAGCTTTAATTTCTTCCTCAGAAAACTACCTGTTTATATCCTTTGACCAGTAATCAATTGGGAAATGATTCGTATTCTAATAAATTTGATTCCATTTTCTATATATTTTAGAAATGAGGCCTTTATCATTTAATAATTCTTTCCCAATTTTCAGTTTCCCTTCTAATCTTGGTTTTATTTGTGCAGAAACTTTTCAATTTAATGTAACCAAAATTATCCATTTCATATTTCATAATGTTCTCTAGCTCTTGTTTGGTCATAAATTCCTCATTCTTCATAAATTTGATAGGTAAACTATTCCTTGCTCTCCTAATTTGCTTATAGTATCTACCTTTATATCTAAATTGTGTAACCATTTGGACTTTATTTTGGTATATGGCACAAGATGTTGGTCCATGCCCAGTTTCTGCCACACTGTTTTCCAGTTTTCCCAGAAGTTTTGTTATATAGTGAATTCTTATCCCAGAAGTTGGAGTCTTGGAGTTTATCAAACAATGGATTACTATAATCCTTGACTACTGTGTCTTGTGTACCTAACCTATTCCATTGATCCAGCAGTCTATTTCTTAGCCAGTACCCCGTAGTTTTGATGACTACTGCCTTAGAATACAATTTAAGATCTCATAGTATCTTAAATTATATTCTAAAGCAAGAATCATCAAAACTACTGGGTACTGGCTAAGAAAGAAATAGCCAGTTAATTTCTGAGGTGTAAATGCTCATACTGCACATTTGCCTCTTGGTTCTCCCAAGTCCCAAGGCACTAACTCTAGCATGTGCTGGTTACACCAATCCCCAAGTCCTTCTAATTATCAATCCTCCTATTTCTTTTAACTTCCTTCTTGGGTAATTGGGTGTTATTCCCATCTTGTAGTTGAGGAAAGTGAGACAAGGGACACTTTAGTAGTTTTCCCAGATGTAGTTCCTAATAAGGTGCAAGTGAGATAAGCTAAGCATTGAGTCAGCCATAGCCATCTCCTCAAAGGTCATGAGATTACCACAATTTAATCTAGAACAGTTGTTATAAGAGAGGAGGACCAGTGGTGTTGTCCTCTGTTCCTCACCCTATGATCTTCTTTTTTTTAGTGGGTATTCAGATGGTTTTATAAAAATTAATTAATTCATTATTTTTATTTTCAACATTCAGTTGCATAAGATTTTGACTTCCAAACTTTCTTTCCATCTCTCCCCTCTGCCCACCCCAAGACAGTATGCATTCTGATTACCCATTCCCCCAATCTGACCTCCCTTCGCTTATCCACTTTCTCTCTATTTTCTTGTAGGACAAGATAGATTTCTATACCCCATTTAATGGCCCACCTTCTTGAAAAAACCACACGCTGGTGAGTTTAGCCTGTAGCACAGGCCATTGTGGAAATTTCTGATTACTCAGTTGGATAATACCATTCTGTCCCTGAATCACAAACCCTGGACAAGAACAATAAATGATCATTTCACTGATAGTATGTGCCATCATTCTGCATAATCCACCTTCCTCAATATGACCCAGAAATGCTGGATATAGGTCATAAACACCATCAATCCTACTCTAACCTGTGTCTAGAGAGAATAATTTCAGTGGTTCCCTCATCTTCCCACTGGAAGTGCTGTGTGCTTGCTTTTTGGACCAGAATTTCCTGGACTGTTTTAGGATTTGGCATGAACAGAAGATGTGGGTTAACATTCCCCTAGTTCAGCATTGTATTCACAGAACTGGATTGCAGCTTTTAGGAGCTGCCAGTGTGGCTTTGAGGGGGCTTGGCAAATGCGCTATCCAGAGAGTGCCCACAATCAGTATCATGTTCCAGCCTGCTAGTGTTTGCTCCATGGCATTAATACTGACAAATCTACATGAGAATCTATAGTAACCTCATTGCCAAGTACCTCTGCTGATGGAGACAATGAACTTTGGACACCAGATAGAGTCCTAACCATCTTCAGGAACAGACAGGTATAGTGTATTTGAAAAACCCATTAGGGATATTCTGTGGCCCATTCTGATGAAGATCCCAGTAATGCTGGGTGGCTGGGGACAGATTCTGCTTGGAACATGGGAGCTGCTCATGGTGCCATGTTGATGTATTGCAAAAGAGATGTTGATTTAACTACTGCTTCCCTTCCATCTGGCCTATGGCTCACTTGGAAAGATGTAACTCCACCTCATGAATTTTAGCTAACAAGGTATTCACAATTCCAGATGAAGCTCTGTTAGGAGTCTGTAGGGGGTTTGTGAATTTCTTGAATAGTCTAGGGACCTCAATTTCATCTCAGTCCTCAGTCTCCCTTTTCTGTTGCTGTGAGACTTATCAGAAAGGTTTTAAGTGAAAGGAAGAAGAGAATTCAGGTCACACTATTTGGAAATAAAATCAATTGTTTCTCTAGAGCAGACTTGCACAACTTGGCAGTAGGTAGGGGGCCAAATTAAAATAGGCTAAACTTCTTTGGCCCAGACTAGAGATAGAGTGATGTTGTCTGATTGCCACAGGTTATGAGACAACCAGGAGGGAGTGTGTAATGGCAATCCTACATTTTTCACCAGCCACCTGAAAACCTTTGGTGGAACGCAAAGAGCCCATGAGCTGTATGTTGAATGGGCCTGATCTAGAGACTTCAGTCTAGAATGGTCCTTCATAGTCAAAGGAAACATAAAAATGTAAAAGGGAAAATTAATAATTTAATAATAGTATGGATGATGTTTATTATAGTCATGATAATAAAAATGATTCATATTTACATAATACTTTAAGGCTTAGAGGTTGATTTCTTCACTATCATGCTAAGAGACAGATAGTATGAGCCATTATTTCCATTTTGAAGATGAAATCAAGGCTCACGGAGGTGACGTGATTTGCATCAGGTCACAAAGAAGAGCTGAGACCTTCAAGAGTGCTTCCCTCATCACTGCAATTGTTAATTTCTCTTTCTCTCCCATATAACTTTATATACACACATATGTATATGTAAACATACATATATTCTCACATGTATATATACACATACACATATCTGTATCACACTGCTATAGAGTGTATATGTATATATTTATGCATGTATGCACTATATATATACACACACAAGATTACATGGTATATTGTGTAAATATACGTATATATATATATAAATATATACAACATTTACTTACCTATGCACATATTATATGCTACAATAGAATATAAGATCCCTGAGGGCAGAGGCTGTCTTCTTTTTTTAATTTACATCCCCACTGTGTCTGTTCTTAATAAATACTTATTGATTAATCAATATGTCATTTGACATTCACACCAACTTGTGAAAATTGTTATTCCAGGTTGATATTTGAAGAAACTGAAGTCTCAAAAGTCAAATTAAATGCCCAAAGTCACACAGCTGTTAAATAATAGAGCCTAGCCTCTGCATTAAATTGACTCACCAATATGCTGCCTTTTCAATGACATGACACTACTTTTTGATGAATGGATCTAAGCCATCTTCTGAGGAGTTTTGCCATCATCCTTAGGACTATAGAATTAGAAATATTCGGGGATTTAGAGATCATCTAGTTCAACCCCTTCATTTTACAGATAAGTAAAATGAGGCAGCTCTAGAGAAGTGAAATCATTTGCTCAAAGTCACAGAAGTAATAGTTAGTAGAACTAGGATTTGAATTCACATCCCCTGACTCTAAATCCAGAGCTCTTCCCACCACACCATGGTGTTTATACTCTTTTCTCTGACAGTGCAACAAAGTATTCTGGTTATGTCCACTTTCTGGCAGATATCTATTTGGGAATCTAGACTGACTTTCTACATGAATAGGCAGACCTGATTTAACTATGGATAACAAGAAGGAAAATTTTCCATTCAAAGCCCTAACAGTACAGCAAAGTATGATCTGTATTATCCATAGATTACAGATAATAGTCATATCTCATATTTCATACATGTCTAACTGGTATATTTTTAGGTGAATAAGCTTGGAATATCCTGCTGAGCACAGAATAAATACAACCAAAAATCAATCTGGGGAAGGAACTTCATTGAGAGAAATGGGAAAGGCATTTGTGGTAGCCATAGATGACTGGTTGAAATTGATCCATCTCCAGGAGACATATAAGCCAGGGGATGGCAGTAAACTGATGTGAAAAAAAGTCTACTCAGGAATTCAAATCAAGTTTTAACTATTTAGATTTCACATTTGTTTCCTGGTCACTGACAATCCATCTCAACTCTAGAGAAATTTAGTGGGTATGTTTGTTGGGGGAGAGGTGTCTTGGGAATGTAAAATATGCATGGGTTGCAATCATGACATACCAGTCTAGTTGGAACATGAAATCCACTAAGTTAGGTGGATATAAGGCTGTCAAAATAGTTTGTGTAGAGTTGTAGTGAGCCTGCTCCCATCCTAATCCTAATCGATTAGTATGAGGGAAACTTAGTTCCAAACTTTATTTTATACACCTGGGGTACATTTGTTAAAAATAAATAACCCAGTGATCTATGTAATGTGTTAACTATGCATCTCCTCTCTCTGGTTGGCCCCAATTAAATGTAGAGTCTCTCCCTGCTCCCCAGTACTACTCAACTACACATACTACATCACCAGTAGTAGATTTACCTTTGAACAATAGCCCAAGAAATAACATGAATTTAGAAGTGAGATGGCCCATATACTCACATATCTCTACATTCATTCATTACAACCAAAAGTATCCATTGTATTCTCTGAGGGTGAGGTACTAAAATATGTACTGGCAATCTTTCTCCTGACTAGAGTTGTCAGGGAGGGCTTCATGGAGGAGGTAGCACTTGCATTAAAACCTGAAGAAAGACCTTTACTTTAGTAGAAGGAAATGTTTAGGAGAAGTTGTTGTGGATACAGGGAATAAGCATGAAAAGCCAAGGCAAGAGCAATGGATAGAGTACAGTATTTTGGATAATTCAGGTAGTATGAGAAGGGGAGCATGGTGTGGTATAGAGGAAAAAGTGCTGACTTTGAAGTTAGAGGACTTAGATTTAAATCCCTACTCTGCCATTTACTACTTGCATCACTTTGAGAATTTCCTCATCTGTAAAATGAGGAAATTTGGAATAGATTATCTCTAAAGATCCCTTTAAATCACAGTGTGAATGAGTACTATGAAATAAAGTCAGAAAGATAGGAACCAGATTATGAAAAGCCTTGAATGCCAAGATAAAGAATCTATGCTTGATTGTCCAAACAGAAATGGAGACTGGAGAACAGGAATCATGAAGAGTTGATGGCAGATACAAGTCTTCCAAGGACTTCAGAGTTAGAGGATTTGATAGAAGAAATAGGTTATCGATAGAGCTGCCTTACCAATAGAAAACACATTTTCTATATGGTTTTGACCAGCTCTTAAAGCAAGGTACATTTCATGTAGCTATACTGACCACATATTGACTTAATAATCTCAATGGTGCATTTACTAAAAGTCCATGTACTTTCATTCATTCTCCTTTGGGAGTCAGAGGATTGGATCAGTCTTATTATCTCTGAGCTTTTTGGCCAAGAACATTTGCCCATGAGTTCAGTAATAGTTGCCAGTACAGCATCACAGTAGTGACTGAAGAGTGTAGAAAAATACCTGGGGAACAGTATGGAGGGCTGGACATTTTCTTCAGTTCCCATTAATCCTTAAAACACCCCTTACAAAGAAGAATTATGTCCCCAAAGTAGTGCAATTATGGCTGTCTCTACAGGATAAGAAACCAAAAAGTCTGATAAGGTAACAGCTTTATAAATTAACAGTGGAGAACAATCATCCCTAAA
This sequence comes from Bettongia penicillata ogilbyi, assembly GCA_023548195.1. Taxonomy (NCBI): domain Eukaryota; kingdom Metazoa; phylum Chordata; class Mammalia; order Diprotodontia; family Potoroidae; genus Bettongia; species Bettongia penicillata. The sequence continues at coordinate 4,261,322 of JAJHZJ010000226.1, forward strand.
ATCCTCCCTTAGCACCACTGCCATAGCTCTGGTAAGGGGGTGTAAACTGACCCCCAGCCTTGTGTTCTGGGATCCACTCAGGGCAAATCAATAGGGAAAATGCTAAAAGGAGAAGATGAGTAATAGGACAGCTACAAGATTGCAAAATCTCTACAACAACCTTGCAAAACAAAGTTGCGTTGATAGCTGCTGATGTATAGAATCCTGGGGATTCCCAAGAGGGCAGGATATTCCAAAATTCTTTAAGAGGCAAATTGGAACATTAAGAGTAGAATTTAGAAGAAGACAGAAAGGAATTTATGACTTTCCTAACAGAAATATTTAGTAGATAGAAAGGTTTGAATCTATAGTATCTAACCTCCAAGGGAGGAGAAGAGAAAATCACAAATATACTCAAGTGAAGGACATTAGGGAAGGATAGAAGAAAAAAAGAATGACATCAAAAGAATACATGATCTCTCTTAAAACAGAACATATTGATCTCAAAGAGATAGCTTAAAGATCACTGACCTCTCAAAAGAAGATGAAAAATCAATAAACCTGAACATCAAAAGTCAAGCAATGATACAAGAAAATTCTCAGAACTTCTGAATATACAAATTATTGTCATTCCGTCTTGCCTGACTCTGTGGACCATGGACCTTAGCATGCCTGGCCCTTCTATCCTCCATTGTCTCTCAAAGTCTATCCAAGTTCATGTTCATTACTTCCATGACACGATCTATCAATCACATCCTCTGCCATCCCCTTTCCTGTTACATTCAGTCTTTCCCAGCATTAGGATCTTTTTCAAGGAGTCTTATCTTTTCATTATGTGGCCAAAGCATTTAAGCTTCAGGTTCAGTGAATAGTTCTAGTGAATAGTCTGAATTAATTTCTTTAAGTTTTGACTGATTTGATCTTCTTGCTGTCCCAGGGACTCTCAAAAGTCTTCTCCAGCACCATAATTTGAAAGCTTTGATTTTTGTGGTGCTCAACTTTCTTTATAGTCCAACTCTCACACAGCCATACGTTACTACTAGAAAAACCATAGCTTTGGCTCTGTGGACTTTCGTCAGTCAGGTGATGTCTCTTCTTTCTTAGCATACTGTCCAGATTTGCTATAGCTTTTCTCCCATGGAACAAGCATCTTTTTATTTCATAGCTGCAGTTGCTGTCTGCAGCAATCTTTGAACCCAAGAATATAAAGTCTGACATGGTGTCCATTTCTTCTTCCTCTACTTGCCAGGAAATAACGGAATCATTTGCCTCTATTGGTTAGAAGACAGAACTCAAACTTGGACAATTTAATTCTTTGAGGACCACAAAGCAACTAATCAAGGAAAAAATTAAGTGGAGAGACCACGAATCAAAGAATAAATGTTTGAAAGAGTCAGAGAATTAATGAAGAGAATTGGGTAATGGAATCAATTTTAGAAAAAAAAATGTAGCAAACAAACAAAAAATCCTTGCTAACAAAAGACATTACAAGGGAGGATACGAGCAGGCATCTTTAATTTATAACTTACCTGAGAGGGTAAAAGAAGGAGAGTAGAGGAGAAAGAAGTGAAAAAGTAAAAGGAACCAATAAATTAAATAAAACTCTAAAACTAGGGAAAAAGGTACTGAAAGTTACGGGAAAAGACCCTGTGGGAATACAATCGACTTCAAGTAGATTAAGCAAAAATATTCACATGGACAAAACTGTCTTAAAAGAGAAAGAAAAACAAAAAAACTCCTAATTAAACAAAAACGACAACAAATAGGAGACACAAATTGAAGAAAATATAAATGAGGGTGTTATCTCTTGAGGGAAGCCTTTGCTGATTCCCCTAGTTTTTAGTACTCTCTTTACTTAGATTATATTGTATTTATTTTCCTAATTAAATACTATAATCCCCTAGCAGAAGGTAAGTTCTTTGAAAGCATGGATGATTTGTTGTGACTTTATATTTCTTTGGCCCAGTATGGGCGCTTCACACATAGTGCTTAGTAATTACTTGTTGAATGAATGAATGAGGGATAATTGCGTCATATTATCATGAAATAGTATACAGATGGAATTTCTAAAATTTCTGGCACCCAGATATTTCTAGGACTGTGCAGAGTTGAACTGGAGCCTTGTATTTGCCTAGATTCTTCAAGCTGGTAGCACAGCTAAGTTATTGAGTCTCAGAATTCTATACATTCCTCAGTGGCATCACTTTTAGTACAGTAAATGCAGCTTTGAGGTTACAAAGGTCTCAGCATCTTGAGTCAAGGCTTCCTCCAGGCAGAGAGAAATTGACTTTAATTCACTTGCTGAAGGATCAAAGCAGGCACCTGAGAATCCTGAAACAGTTGTGGATCAAGAAGAACCTTCCCAGCTCGCAAATGATGGCGGCAAAGGACGAGAGAAAACACCTCCTTGGCTGAGTGAGGTGTACCACTGCCTCTGCCATCTGCTCCAGATGTTTCCCTCTGCTGCCCCTCAAACCCCTCCATCCATTGGGAGGGAAAGCCGAGCCATTTTGCTTTGATCCATATCACCCCCTTCTCATCTGTAAACCAAGGTGTGTTAAACAATCTTTCAGGGAAGTTAAGCGTATTAACTAAGTTATGATCATAAACCACTTTGAAGAGACCAAGCCCCTTATAAATGCCGAATGTTATTTCTACTGGCAAGCTTCAGGTAAGACTGGGGAAGTAGCAGCTTTATTTATTACCTGACTGAAGGTGGATGCTGTGCTATGACTGGAGAGCAGAAGACAGCAATAATTTCTCTTTTTCTTTTTAAAGCCTTCTCTCATTTATATTGACTGGAGCTGAGGCTTGGAATGGAGAAATTATCCAGTCACTCACTTGAAAAAAGTGAGTGACTGACTGTCAGATGTAGTGCCCAGTGCCACAGCACATTTAGGGAAAAAGAGACTTTTTAAAGGAGTATGATGAATTAGAGAGACCAAAGTTTATGCTTAATAGGGAAAACTATTGCTATTGAACTGTAAATGTGACTACCAGTGGGCAATAATTCATAATCTATTCCTTTTAACTTTTGGGGCAATAGATTTTTTTTTTTTCACCATGAATCTTATCTCTTCAAAAAACAAACTTTGTTTATATCCTGCACAAAGTTGAAGTATAAAACACATCCATATCCATATGTGTGCACACACATGTACACAGAAACATACATGTATGCACAATATTTTCATAAACACACATGTACACATATATGATATGTACATGTCATAAAATAGCAATATGTTTATTTGTATGTATGTGTATGTGTATATATGTATGTATATGTATGTGTGTATATATACATATACCCTTCCAATTCTCCTTCTATACATGAATATGTATACATGTGTATATATGTATACATATATGTATACATATACATAGAAAGAGAGTTGGAAGAGAAAAAGAGGTAGAGAAAGAGGTGGGGAGAGAGAAAGAACATCTCAAGCAATATTTTTTATCATGAACTGGAAGTTAAAATTAGATAAATAAAATACCTTCCCCCCATACCCATGACCTTTCCTGGCTTCTGTCTACTTGGAGTTGCCTTCTTGGCTTTGGGACACTTTGTAAAGTCTACCTTATACGTTAGGTTTTCACAGGCATGGTCATTGCTTTATTAAGCCAGAGGAAAAATCATAGATTACATAGATTATGTAGGATTACACAGAATTATACAGAATCCGAATTGCAGAGTTGGAAGAACCTTCATAGTTCAACTATTTCAACTCCTACTTAAAATAATTTATGCATACCCAGCAAGTGGTCTTCTAACCTTGGTCTGAAGACCTGCATTGAGTAGGAACCTACTGCCTCTTAGAATGTCCCCTATTCCACTTCTGGACAACTCTAGCTAATAAGAAGTATTTTCTTAATTCAAATCTTAATTAGTTTCTTTCCCATTTCTACCCATTGCTTCTGACTATGACCTCTTGGGCCCAACGGATCATGTCAAATGCCTCTTATTACAGCCTTGAAAGTACTTGAAGACAAGTTTTCATGTCTCTCCTAAGTCTCCTGACTTCAGGCTAAACTTCCTACATTCCTCAATCAATCAAAAAGTATTTATTAAATTCTCCTCATGAGTCAGGCACTGTACTAGGTTCTAGAGGGTCTAAATACGCCAAAAAAGAGACAGACCCTATCTTCAAGGAGATTACATTCTATCAGAGTAGACAACACATGGAGAAATAAGTTTATCCAAATAACAATATAATTTTGGTGGGGCAGGAAGACACTAGCAGCTGTATCAGAAAAGGTTTCCTGATGAGGCTAATGCTTGAATTTTGAAGGAAACTAGGAATTTTAAGCAACAGAAGGAAAGAGGAAGTACAATCTAGGCATGGGGCCAGGCTATGCCAAGGCACGGATGTGGGAGGAATGTTATGTGTGAGGAAAAGCACGAGAAAGCCAATTTGGCTGAAATGTAGAGTATGTGGAGGGGAGTGACGTTATAATGTGGTTAGAGAACTAGGTTTGAGTCAAGTTGTCAAGGGTTTTAAATGCCAAATAGGGACTTTCGTATGTTACTGAAGAGGTAATAGGGAGCCTCTGGAGTTTATTGCATTGAGGAGCAACATGATCAGACCTGGGCTTTTGGAAAATGTTTGACAGTTGTGTGGAGGATGGATTGGAGAGGAGAGACACTTTTGGGAGAGGCACTAATTCAGCTATTGTAATAGTGTATTGGAGAGCTGATCATGACCGGTGAAGGTGGAGATTTTCAACTGATCACATATGGCATGATCTCAAAGGTCTCCATTCTGACCACATGACTTGAGATGCTCTCCAACTTGTCAATGTACTTTCAGAAATGTAGTACCCAGAATGGTGTACCATACTCCATATATGAGCAAACCAGGACAAAGCAGATTGAGGCTATCACCTCCTTATTTCTTAAAGCTATATCCCTTAATGAAACCTAATATCTTCCTGGCTTTCCTGGCTTGTATTTGGCAGGCAGACTGTTGTATCACATGGGCTCTAAACAAGACAAAAATGCTTTGAATATTTGCTATGAAATGGAAAAGCATCATCTTCCACTGCAGGGATGTACAGATAGGACAAGGTGGAGGCGCTCAGCCTATTATGAGAAACATCTGGCTTCCAGCAGGAGGACATCTGGGAAATATGACCATAGATTAGAAGGACAGGCTAGGAGCTGGTAGAAGAGTCAGAAAGAGCCCAACCAGGTCAATGAATAGAAATGAGATTCTGTTTTCTTTGAGGGTCATATTCCTCTGTACAGTGACTAATTGCAGAGTGTAGCAATATATAATGGACTGAAACTGGAAATGATAGACTTTGACCTTTCAGATATAAAACACCATATTCAATTCTATTTGTTTTTGATTTCTGATAACGCTTTTTTTTCCTTAGGCTGCTGGCCACTCTCCTGCCATACTGGCCTAGACTAATGGTTTACTAAAGCCAATATGCATTAATTCAGTCTCTATCAGTGCCAACCAAACAGATCCCGAATTTTCAAAATCGTTGTCAAAACTCTCCTAATTTCATTTTATTGATCAATTATAAGTTCATCAGAACCTGCTCTCCCCAGGTGCTCTTTTTTGCCTCAAGCTTCCAACATTATGCCTTCATCTCTACCTCCATCCCAGCTGAGATCTTTCCCTCATACTTTACCAAGAACATTGAAATCATTTTTCATGAACTCCCTTTCCTTCCCTTTGCTACCTCTCACAGTACTTTGATATTATCCCTATTTTGACCTCCTTTACTAATACCTCTGATGAAGAGGTGGGCCAATTCATCGAGGCAAATCCCTCTACCTGTACCACTGATCCTGTCCTGTCTAGGCTTCTCTAGCATATTGCAGATAAAAGCAACCTTTCATCCTCTCTCTCTCTCTCTCTCTCTCTCTCTCTCTCTCTCTCTTTCTGTCTCTTTCTCTCTGTCTCTATCTCAATAATCACCAATCTCTCCCTACTATGTCCTTCCTTGCTTCCTTAAAAACAAAATTTTGCTGGTATTTTTAATATGATAAATGTTTAGAGATTATTCCATTCTGGAAGAGGTCTCTTGAAACAAAGGAAAACAAGCAAGCAAAAATAGCAATTCAGATCTCTTTTGAAAGTGCAGGCAACATTTTGTATGTGTAAATTAAATGAAAATTATTTGCTCTCTCTCCCCCTCCCATCTCATTGGGAAAAAAAGAAAAGAAAAACAAATTTATTGTAACAAATATGCATAGTTAAATGAAATAAATTTCCTCAATGACTTTATACATATATATATACACATATATATGTGTGTATGTGTGTGTGCGTGCGTGCGTGTGTGTGTCTTATTCTGCCCCTTAAATCCAGCACCTTTTTGTAATAGATGGCATGTTTCATGACATGTCCTCTAGAATCCTGAACAGTCATCGTATTGATTAGAGTTCTTATAGCTTTCAGAGTTGTTTTTTTTTACAGTGATATTGTTATTGTATAAATTGTTCTCCAGGTTCTGCTCATTTTCCTCTTCATCAGTTTATAAAATTCCTCAAAATAGTTTATTTTCATAATATTGATTTTATGCACAAATTGTTCTTCTGGGTTTGCTTATTTTTCTCTCTATCCCTTCATATGAATTGTTTCATGTCTGTTTTTCTTTTAGAAATGATGAAATAGATGACTTCTCTGCTTCCTAGGAAGATACCCATGCCATCATCTTTATAAAAGGCTTACTTGGCCTTACTGTTCCCTCAAAGTTATCATTTAACATCTATCAATCTTTTAAAATTTTAGAAAAATGTTGTCTAAACTCATTACCTCCACTTCCTGTCTTAACTCTCTTTTCAACATTTTGTAATTTTGTTATTCAACTGAAATTAGCAGACACAATAACCACTTGCTGATTGACTGATGTGTAATTCATCCCTCGGGGCAGTTAGATGGTGCAGTCGATAGAGTACCAGTGCAGGAGTCAGGAGGACCTGAGTTCAAATCATATCTTAGATACTTGACACTCACTAGCTGTGTGACCTTGGGCAAGTCACTTAATCCCAATTGCCTCATCCTGGGTCATCTCCAGTCATCCTGATGAGTATCTGGCCCCTGGACTCAGATGGCTGTGGAGGAGAAGTGAGGCTGGTGACCTGCACAGCTCTCCCTCAGTTAAAACAGTCAAGTGCAAATCATGTCATCATTTCTCTGATGGCATAGTCTTATTTGGCAACAGAAGAACACATACACTTAATTCATCCCTCAAGGTCTATTACTCATCCTTACTGGGAGGATTATAACTGATGTACTATCTGTCTCCTAGTACAGTTTTAAAGATGCACAATAGTTCCATCTGTTTCGTATTTACACCTGTATATGTATGTGTCGTTTTCGCTGATGAGATCTTAACATTTTTGAAGTAAGGAACTATTTTGCTTTTGTCTTTGTTTCTCCTAAACCTCCCTCAGTGTCTGGCACATACTAGGGACTTAATAAATGTTGATTGTTTGAATTGTAATTCACAACACAAAATTTTACTGTGCCTTTGCTTTTTATATATTTTGCATTTTCTTATAAGTTGATATGTGGTTTCTCCAAATAAAATATAAGCTCCTTCAGGGAAGGCATATTGCATTTTTCTTTGGATTTCTAATTCCTACCACAGTGCTGGACCATTTAAGAAATACTTATTGATTGAATTCCTGATTCAGAAAAAGAACTAATATTTATATGGCATTTTAATATTCATCGAATGCTTTCCTCACAACTATCCTGTCAGTTAAGTAATGTTGTAGTCATTATCCTCACTCTAGGAATGATTTAACTAAATTAAGATAAATTCCACAAGTTGACCGTTATACAAGTAGGGGATCTCAGCGATAGGACTTAAAGTCAGGTTTCCGAGATCAACCCCTCATTTTTGTTTGTTGATACCCCTTAGCTCTGAAGTTACCTAGTTTGTGGTAGCAACTATACTAATATCACTCTTTTTGGATGACTCAGTAAGCAACAAGCAGCTTTTCATGGTAGACCCTAAAATGGGAAAATTAGGGATCCCTCATGGCAAGAGTTTAAATACTCAAACCTACCTTGATTTAGCTTTTAGAATTGCCGCTTTCTGAGGCTTTGATACTGAAACTTGCATTAATCTCTCCCTTCTCTGGAGTCCTATAGTCTATAACCCAGGATCCAGCTTTATTTTCATACTGTCTTATTTGCTAAATGTCTCATGAAGTGGTAATAAAGGATAGTAAAAAACTTTCCTTGTGTTTGTAACCAGCTACACTCTGATTTCCATGATGACTTGAATGTGGGAACTGGCCTTGGAAGGTCACACAGCTATGTATAGCTAGAGTGGGAGGGAGATAAACCAACCATGTTTCATGAAGAGAGGATACCTCCCAGAGACTTTCCGAGGACCAAATGAGATAATATATGTGAAGTACATTGTAAATCTTAAAGGGCTCTATAAATACTAGCTATTGCTATAACAGAGGACCAGTCAATGCAGATTTGATATTACCCAGTTAGGAAAAAGAACTTGATTCTCCAGGTTCTCAAGTGGATGTTTTATATAGAAATTATGGTAAAAATCTTGGAACAACCATACCATGACAATTACCAATATCTGTCAAAAAGATAAAGGGATACAGAAGTTGAATAAAGAACTTACAAAACCCATCAAAACAAGTCAACAGATACCTTGAAGCTGAATGATTTCAATTTACAAGTGAGGAGATGGGAAGAATTGTGGGAGAAAAACCTTGGAAAATATGATTCAGATTTAAGAAATGAAAGAGGTCAAAGGCTTATAGATTACTCCAAATCCTCATGCCTCATATCCTCATAGACCATGGATATTTCCTGAAGGAGACTGTTGGAAGGTACTGGATGGAGTGAGCACTTAACTATATTAAAAATAAAATGGACTATACAATAAGTGATATTGTAATAACCTTTTAACTATGCCAGTGCTTATTTTAGACTCAGCAATGTGTGTGGCCAAACCATTGTCTAATTAGAAATATAACCTCTTCTTCCCATATTGGTTCCACTCCAGATACCTGACTATTTCCTTTCTTTCTTTTTTTTAAGACAGCAATAGGTATTTGAGATGAGGTTGTTAAAGACAGCAGTCTTGTCCTCACAGGATGTAAACATCAATTTACTTGTCTATTCTTTATAGGATTTTCACATCCTATGCCTTTACCATTTGAAAATTTATTTTCTGTAATAAATTTATTACCAAATGCTCTGCTTACCTCTACTTTTCAGTAGGGATAACTCAAATTCTTCTCTTCTGCTGAAAATCCCTAATTTTTAAATGGACAATTATTATTACTTATCTTTATAATAAGTGTTATTTTGGTATATAAACTAATTTTCTCTGCTTTTAGGAACTGTAACATGCCAGCCTTTCCTTCATGTCTCATGTTTAATTAGTAGTCTTGTATGATTTAACACAATTTTTTCTGATATTTCAAGGGTCTCTTCTGGACAGTTTTGTAAGATTTTTATACTTTACCATCTCTGAAACATCTACTGAATATTCTTCAATGATTTTCTAAAATATGGTATATTCTCCCCTCCTCTGGAGACTTATTAGTTTCGGATTTCTCACTGACATTTGCCTTCAAAGTCAGTTGATTTGTTTTAGATACATCAAGTTTTCTTTCAATTTTGCTGTCTTTTGATTTTGTTCTGAGTTTTTGTCTGGAGGTGAGATGGTGGGAGAGTTGGAGTGTGGACATGGTACACTGACCAGAAAGCCAGTCTTATAGTCAGAAAGATCTGAGTTCAAGCCCTACTTCTGATACATATTTACTTCATGATTCTGAGCAAGTCATCTAATCTCTTGTTCCTTTCAGGCAGCTCTCTATAATAGGCACCTAGATCATGGAGTAGATAGAGCTCTGAACCTGGAGTCAAGAAAACCTGAGTTCAAGTCCATTCTCACACACAGAGTAGCTGTGTGACCCTGGGCAACCCACCTTAAATTCTATCTGCCTCAGTTTTCTCATCTACAAAATGGACACAATTTTACCATCCAGGATTGTTGTGAGGATAAAATATAATGTTTTTAAAGCTTTCTGCAGACCTTAAAGAGATATATAAATGCAGGCTATTCTTATTTATAGAGCAGGTACTCATCTGCATGGGTAGGAGTTTCCTCATAGTAACTTCTCTAAACAAATGAAACTATGTATCTAATCCTAAAAATTATCTGTTTCATCTCCATATTTTTGCATTTTTAATCTAACAATCTTTCTTGATAGTATTTGCTTCTTTATTTGATGCTCTACTTATCTAAAAATTCATTCTCTTATTTTTCTTTTTAATGAGCATTAATGTATATCAAATTTCCATCTTTATTTCTTCTCTAAATTCTTTTCCTGAGCTTTAAAAACTGGACATTCTTGCAGTGGTTCCATTTTAACACCTTTGGATCTAGGGTTTACGTTTTTTGTTGCAAGATTATCTTTTCTTCTTGGAGTTTTCACCTCACTTGTTTTTACTCTATTATAATTATTAATTGTATTGGGACTTTTTAATTAATTTTTTCCCTTTTAGTTTTTCTTTTCTGTCAGATTTTCCCTGTGCAGAATTCTTTCCTTTCCTTTTTTTGTTGTTCTTTTACTTTAGTTGATGCATGTCTTTAATTTGATGCATGAGTTGATCAATGGGAACTGAACTTTCCCATAACCTTTTACTTGGCTACCTTGCCAGAAACCCCCATTGACTATTTAGAGTAGAGGTCAAATTCAACAATAAGTCAGAAGAGAGAATAAATATGGGAAGAAAATACTGTGAACAATGGCAACTGAAATTTGTTCTGGTTCATTTCAAATAGCAAGTAATATTAAAAAAACTTGATTATCACAAATTTCTGTGGAACTTTAACAGATATTAAATAATTGTCATGATGAGGAAGCCAAAAGAACTAGAATTTTTTTGCCAGCAAATACTTCATCTATTTTTTGTATAGAGAAAAATGATAATAAAGGAGAACACTAGTTGAATATATATATATATATATATATATATATATATATATATATATATATATATATATATATATATATATGTTTGGTAAACACTACAGAAGAGGACTGCAGAAAATACAGGTGTTATCATTGCACAAAGGAGTGAAAGTAAAACTAAACCATCAAAACTATTGACAAGGGATACTATTAAACCATGTCATCCCAAGAATATTCATAGACGAAATTGGAGGAAGGACAAAAAAAGGTGCAATAACAAAGTGGATGGCAATGACTCTTCTTTAATGTCATTTCCACTAATATTATTGTATCAATTTCTGTTGTTCAACTATTTGACAGTGCAAGAATTTAGTGGTAAGAACTTTCTTTTCTCTATCAGCTCTATTATTCTATTATATGTATCTCTACCAGCACCTGACAGATCCACTAGAATCTGTCTCTACTGAGATTACTTCCTAGAATGATGGCTATGGGCACTGTATTCAAATTATCTCTATTTACTAGGGTCTTGGGTCCGGGGTTTTGAGCCATCTCCATCAAGGTATGAGGGGAGATAGTGGTCAAGATGATGAAGGTAGGTTGACTTTCCTGGCTCATGCTTGCTCCTTTCTCTCCCTCAGGATACCTTACTATCTTCGATGGGTTGTCTTGCCTGCCTCATTAATGGCAATTGCTGGGGATAATTTCTCCACAGCAACTGCTAGACAATAAACTAGACCAAGAATTGAATTAGGTAGAAAATTGGGAAATTGAACAATGAGTTCAATGTTCCTGGACAATTACAAAGTGTGTATAATCTCATCATAAATGTTCTCCTAATAAAATAATGGAATTTGAGGAGCCAAGATGGCAGAGTAGAAAGATTCACATATGCTAGCTCCGAACCCACAGCCAACAAATTACTCATAAAGAGGAACTCCCAACAAATTCTGGAGCAGTGGAAGCCGCACAACAATGGAGTGGAGGAGATTTCTGTTCCAGAGAGCCCTGAAAAACCGACACCAAAGGTCCATCGCTCACCAGACCTGGAGCAGAGCCCAGCCCTGCCTTGGCCACATGGCCCCAAGAGGAGCAGATCCGAGCAGACTTCATGGATGGAATCTCCACAGGCGCTACAGGTCAGTGAGAGAAATTTCTGGGCTGGCCGAGAGGGGAGCGGGGTGTCTCCATAACACAGGCCCCCTTGGGAGGCAGCAACAGAGGCAGCAGCAGACCGGAGCTCCCAAAGCAGACAGGAGCTTGTATCCATTGTTGAAGACCCCTGCATAAACTCCCTGAGGGGACTGAGCCCTGTGAGGTGGCCCTGCCCCCACCTGAGAACCTAAACTTAATCTCATACTGAATAGCAGCCCCACCCCCACTGAAAGCCCTGAGGCTGGAAGCAGCATTTGAATCTCAGACCCCAAGCACTAACTGGGCTGATCTGGAGGTGAGGTGGGTGTGGAAAGGAATCCCAGAAGTCAAGTAACTGGCTGGGAAAATACCCAGAAAGGGAAAAACTGTGAACAGGTATTTCCTCCTTTCCTTTCAGATGAAGAAGAACAATGTTTACCATCAGGTAGAAACATAGAAGTCAAGGCCTCCATATCCCAAACATCCAAAATAGATATTTAATGGGCTCAGGCCATGGAAGAGCTCAAAAAGGATTTTGAAAATCAAGTTAGACAGGCAGAGGAAAAACTGGGAAGAGAAATGAGAGAGATGCAAGAAAAGCATGAAAAACAGGTCAATACCTTGCTAAAGGAGACCCAAAAAAATGCTGAAGAAAATAGCATCTTGAAAAATAGGCTAACTCAATTGGCAAAAGAGGTTCAAAAAGCCAATGAGGAGAAGAAGGCTTTCAAAAGCAGAATTAGTCAAATGGAAAAAGAGGTTCAAAAGCTCACTGAAGAAAATAGTTCTCTCAAAATTAGAATAGAACAGATGGAGGCTAATGACTTTCTGAGAAACCAAGAAATCACAAAACAAAACCAAAAGAATGAAAAAATTCAAGAGAATGTGAAATATCTCATTGGAAAAACAATTGACCTGGAAAATAGATCCAGGAGAGATAATTTAAAAGTTATGGAATACCTGAAAGCCATGATCAAAAAAAGAGCCTAGACATCATCTGCCATGAAATTATCAAGGAAAACTGCCCTGACATTCTAGAACCAGAGGGCAAAATAAGTATTGAAGGAATCCATCGATCACTGCCTGAAAGAGATCCAAAAAGAGAAACTCCTAGGAACATTGTGGCCAAATTCCATAACTCCCAGGTCAAGGAGAAAATATTGCAAGCAGCTAGAAAGAAACAATTCCAGTATTGTGGAAATAAAATCAGGATAACTCAAGATCTAGCAGCTTCTACATTAAGGGATTGAAGGGCGTGGAATAGGATATTCCAGAAGTCAAAGGAACTAGGATTCAAACCAAGAATCACCTACCCAGCAAAACTGAGTATAATACGTCAGGGGAAAATATGATCTTTCAATGTAACAGAGGACTTTCAAGCATTCTTGATGAAAAGACCAGAGCTGAAAAGAAAATTTGACTTTCAAACACAAGAATGAAGAGAAGCATGAAAAGGTAAACAACAAAGAGAAGTCATAAGGGACTGACTAAAGTTGAACTGTTTACATTCCTTCATGGAAAGACAATATTTGTAACTCTTGAAACTTTTCAGTATCTGGGTAGTTGGTGGGATTACACACACACACACACACACACACGCACACACATGCATGCACACACACATGCGCACACACACAGCACAGAGTGGATTCAATAGGATTGGATCATATCTTAAAAAATTAAAATTAAGTGATGAGAGAGAAATACATTGGGAGGAGAAAGGGAGAAATGGAATGGGGCAAGGAAAAGACTTTTCAGTGGAGGGAAAAAGAGGGGAGGTGACAGAAAAACATGAAGCTTACTCTCATCACATTCACTAAAGGAAGTAATAAAATGCACACTCATTTTGGTATGAAAACCTATCTTACAATACAGGAAAGTGGGGGAGAAGGGGATAAGCAGGGTGGGGGGGATGATGAAAAGGTGGGGCAATGGGAGGAGGGAGCAATTTGAAGTCAACCCTCTTAGGGAGGGACAGGATGAAAAGAGAGAATAGAAGCAATGGGGGGCAGGATAGGTTGGAGGGAAATATAGTCTTACACAACACGACTATTATGGAAGTCATTTGCAAAAGTACACAGATATGGCCTATATTGAATTGCCTGCCTTCCCAAAGGGAATAGGTGGGGAGGAAGGGATGAGGAGAAGTTGGAACTCAAAGTTTTAGGAACAACTGTTGAGTATTGTTCTTGCTACTAGGAAATAAGAAATACAGATAATGGGGAATAGAAAGTTATCTTGCCCTACAGGACAAAAGAGAAGATGGGGACAAGGGAAGGAAGGGATGATAGAAGAGAGGGAAGATTGGTGATAGGGGAAATTAGAATGTTTGGTGTATTGGGGTGGGGGGAGGAGACAAATGGGGGGAAAATTTGGAACCCAAAATTGTTTTGAAAATTAATGTAAAACATTAAGTAAATAAACAAATTTATTTTAAAAAATAATTGAATTTGATTGCATTTTCCAAAACTCATGATTTGCTATATTCTCTTCCCCAGAAGAATTACCCTCAGAATTCTATTTATCATTTCCATTCACATGACTCACAGGATCAGAGGATTCTCATCTCTTTTTCTAACCCTGAGTTGAATTTAGTTGCACATTTAATTCTAGGCTAGATATCTCTACCTCAGTATTCTGCCATCATTTCTAACTCAATGGTTCTAAAGTGAAATCACTGTGCTCCCTCTAAAAGCTTTTCCTCCAAAGGTTTATATTTCACCAATACCACCATCATTCTCCCAGTTACCTTGGAAGCAGCTTCAACATTTTCCTCTCCCTCTGTCCATATATAAAATCATTATTCTTTAATATTTCTAATTCTTGTTCTTTCCTTGCCTTTATCATTACCATTAGTCTCATCTGATCAGCTTGTGCCTGAGCAATTATCACATATTCCTTCCTGATTAATTTTATTTTGATTTTTTTTCTACATTTTCATGTAACAAGCATTTATTTTCTCTCCCTTCCCTCTCCTCCACCAATGGAAAAAAAAACCCATTATGCATAATCGAGGAGAACAAATTCTAAAATTGACCATGTCTAAAAAGTGTGATTTTCTTAAAACACTCTACCTCTCACCTTACTCAAAATCTTTTAAAATTTATTTAATATTTTTTTCTAATTGAATGTGGAAACAGTTTCTGACATTCTTTTAAAGATTGTGAGTCCTAAATTCTCTCTCTTCCTCTTGTCCTACCTTATTGAGTAGGTAAGCAATTTGAAATATTACACAAGTGTAATCTTGCAAAACATATTTCCATATTATTCATGTTGTGAATGAAAATACAGAACAAAAAACTCCAAGAAAATAAATAAGAAATAGCATGTTTCAACCTGCATTCAGACTACATCAGTTCTTTTTTCTGGATGTGGGTAGCATTTTTCATCACAAGTCCTTCAGAATTGTCTTGGATCTTTGTATTGAGGAGAATACCGAAGTCAATTACAGTTGATAATGCAATATTGAAGTCATTGTGTACAATGTTCTCCTGGTTCTGCTCATTTTACTTTGCATCAGTTCATGTAAATCTTTCCAAGTTTTTCTGAGATCATCCTTCTCATTATTTTTTTATAGCCCAATAACATTCCATCACAATTGTATAGCACAATTTATTCAGCCATTTCCCAGTTGAGGGAAATCCCATCAATTTCCAATTCTGTGCCACCACTAAAAGAGTTCTTTTTAAACAATCTTTGAGACAGAATCCTCATAATAGTATTGCTGGGTCACAGTATGCACAATTTTATAGCCCTTTGGACATAGTTTTAAAATGCTCTTTAAAATGGCAGGATCATTTCACAACTCTATTAACAATGCATTAGTCTCAATTTTCCCACAGGCCCTTCAACATTATTGCTTTTCTGTGATATTAACCAATTTGATAGGTATGAGATGATACCTCAGAGTTATTCTAATTTGCATTTCTTGAATCAATAGTGATTCAGAACATTTCTTTTTCTTTTTTGTATTTACCTATTTTTTAAATTTATTTATTTATTTAACTTTTTACATTCATTTTCACAAAATGTTAGGTTCCAATATTTCTCCCCATTTATCCCCTGCCCCCACCCAAATACACCTAGCAATCTAATTTTCCCTATCACCAATCTGCCCTCTCTTCTATCATCCCTTCCTTCTCTTGTCCCCATCTTCTCTTTTGTCCTGTAGGGCCAGATGACTTTCTATTCCCCATTAAATGTATTTCTTATTTCCTAGTAGCAAGAATAATACTCAACAGTTGTTCCTAAAACTTGAGTTCCAAATTTTCCCCATCCCTCCCTCCCCACCCATTCGCTTTGGGAAGGCAGGCAATTCAATATAGGCCCTATCTGTGTAGTTTTGCAAATGACTTCGATAACAGTCGTGTTGTATAAGACTAACTGTATTTCCCTCCATCCTATTCTGCCCCACATTGTTTCTGTTCTGTCTTTTGATCCTGTCCCTCCCCAAGAGTGTTGACCTCAAATTGCTCCCTCCTCCCATTGCCCTCCCTTCCATCATCCCTCCCTCCCTGCTTATCTCCTTCTTCCCCATTTTTCTGTACTGTAAGATAGGTTTTCATACCAAAATGAGTGTGCATTTTATTCCTTCCTTTACTCGAATTTGATGAGGGTAAACTTCATGTTTTTTTCTCAGCTCTCCTCTTTTTCCCTCCACTAAAAAGTTTCCTGCTTGCCTCTTGAATGAGATATAATTAACCCCATTCCATTTCACCCTCTCTCCTCCCACTACATTTCTCTCTCACCATTTACCTTAATTTCTTTTAAGATATGGTCTCATCCTATTCAATTCACTCTATGCTCTCTGTCTCTGTGTGTGCATGCTTGTATGTATGTGTGTGTGCATGCACACATGTACATGTGTGTGTGTGCGTGTGTGTGTGTACATCTGTGTGTGGTCCCACCAACTACCCAGATACTGAAACGTTTTAAGAGTTACAAATATTGTCTTTCCATGTAGGAATGTAAAGAGTTCACCTTTGGTAAGTCCCTTATGACTTCTCTTTGCTGTTTACTATTTCATGCTTCTTCTCATTCTTGTGTTTGAAAGTCAAATTTTCTTTTCAGCTCTGGTCTTTTCATCAAGAATGCTTGAAAGTCCTCTGTTTCATTGAAAGACCATATTTTCCCCTGAAGTATTATACTCAGTTTTGCTGGGTAGGTGATTCTTGGTTTGAGTCCTAGTTCCTTTGACTTCTGGAATATCCTATTCCATGCCCTTCGATCCCTTAATGTAGAAGCTGCTAGATCTTGAGTTATCCTGATTGTATTTCCACAATACTGCAATTGTTTCTTTCTAACTGCTTGCAATATTTTCTCCTTGACCTGGGAGTTATGGAATTTGGCCACAACGTTCCTAGGAGTTTCTCTTTTTGGATCTCTTTCAGGCAGTGATTGATGGATTCCTTCAATACTTATTTTGCCCTCTGGTTGTAGAATATCAGGGCAATTTTGCTTGATGATTTCATGATACATGATGTCTAGGCTCTTTTTTTGATCATGGCTTTCAGGCAGTCCCATAATTTTTTAAATTATCTCTCCTGGATCTATTTTCCAGGTCAGTTGTTTCTCCAATGAGATATTTCACATTCTCTTGAATTTTTTCATTCTTTTGGTTTTGTTTTATGATATCTTGGTTTCTCAGAAAGTCATTAGACTCCATCTGTTCCATTCTAATCTTGAGAGAACTATTTTCTTCAGTGAGCTTTTGAACCTCTATTTCCATTTGACTAATTCTGCTTTTGAAAGCCTTCTTCTCCTCATTGGCTTTTTGAACCTCTTTTGCCAATTGAGTTAGCCTATTTTTCAAGGTGCTATTTTCTTCAGCATTTTTTTGGGTCTCCTTTAGCAAGGTATTGACCTGTTTTTCATGCTTTTCTTGCATCTCTCTCATTTGTCTTCCCAGTTTTTCCTCCACCTGTGTAACTTGATTTTCAAAATCCTTTTTGAGCTCTTCCATGTCCTGAGCCCACTGGACATCCACCTCGGATGTCTGGAATAGAGAGTCCCTGACCTCCATGTCTTTCTCTGATGGCAGGCATTGTACTTCGTCATCAGAAATGAAGGGGGGGAAGGAACATCTCTTCCCCAATAAAGTAGCTCTCTATGGTCTTATTCTGCTTCCTTTTTCTGGGCATTTTCCAAGCCAGTTGCCTGACTTCTGAGATTCCTCTCCAACCCCACCTAGATCCACCCAGCTAGTGTTTGTGGTCTGAGATTCAAATGCTGCTTCCCAGCCTCAGGGCTATCCGTGGTGGGAGCAGCTGCTATTCAATATGAGCTTAAGTTCTGGTGCTTGGGTGGGGGCAGGGCCACCTCCCAGGCTCAGTTCCCTCAGGGGTTTTATGCAGAGACCTGAACTTTTGCTGCTGCCTCTGCCACTGCCTCTGCTGCTTCCTCCCGAGGGGGCCCGGGCCAGCCTAGACGTCTCTCTCACTGACTGTAGTGTCTGTGGGTGGAGGGACCTTCCCGGCCACTGGAGGTTTCGTCCCTGAAGCCTGTTCGGATCTGCTCCTCTGGGGCCATGGCCAGGGCAGCGCTTGGGTGGGCTCCACTGTCTCGGGTGTGATGGACCCCTGGGGATGGCTTTCCAGGGCTCTCTGGAACAGAAATCTCTTCCACTGTGTTTCTGCGTGCCTTGCAGTGATCCAGAATTTGTGGGAAGTTCTTCTTGCAGGAAATTTATGGGTTGTGGATTCGGAGCTAGCATACATGGGTCTTTCTACTCCGCCATCTTGGCTCCTGCCCCAGAGCATTTTTTGACATGATTATAGATAACTTTGATTACTTCATCTGAAAATTGCCTGTTCATATCATTTGACCATTTATTAATTGGGGAATGGCCCTTATTTTTATAAATGTGACTCATTCCTCTATGTATTTGAGAAATGAAGCCTTAATCAGACAAACTGGATGTAAATGTTTTAACAGTTATGATTACTGTGGATTTCCTTCCATCCTATTTTCCTCCAGTTTTTCCTACTCTCTCTCTTCTTTCACCCTGTCTATGCCCTAAAGTATTTTGTTTCTATTTTCCTCTTGACCCAATCTGCCCTCCTTTTTATCATCACCCATTTTCTTATTCTCTTCCCCTCCTACTTTCCATAGATTTATATACATAACTGAGTGTGTATGTTATGCTTTTTTGAGACAATTCCAATGAAGATAAGATTCATGCTCTTTTACCCACCTCTTCCATCTTCCTCACCACTGTGAGGGCTCATTCATGCCTCTTTTATGTGAAATGATTTATTCTATTCTTTCTCTCCTTTTCACCTTCTCTCAGTTCATTATTCTTTCTCACTTTTTTGTTTTTTAGATAATCATTCCATCATACTCAACTCATACTCACACCCTATGTCAATGTATACTTCTTCTAATTGCTCTAATAATGAGAAAGATTTTAGGAGTTACAAGTATCATTTTCCCATGTAGGAATATAAGCAATTTAACTGTATTGAATTGCTTATGATTTCTCTTTCTTTTTTTACCTTTTTATGCTTCCCTTTAGTCTTATATTTGAAAATCAAATTATCTAATAAGTTCAGGTCTTTTTTATCAAGAATGTTTGAAAGTCCTCTATTTCATTGAATGTACATTCTCCCCCCTAGCCCTCTTGAAGGATTATACTGTTTTGCTGGCTAGGTGAGTCTTTTATGTCATCCTAGTTCCTTTATCATCCAGAATATCAAATTCTAAGTCCCCTGATCCTTTAATGTAGATGCTGCTAAATCTAAATATTGTGGCATCACAATATTTAAATTATTTCTTTCTGGTTGCTTGTGATATTATCTTTTCCTTTTCCTTGTCAATTAATAAGCATTTATTAAGTACTTACTATGTGCCAGGTGCCATTTTAAGCTCTGGGAATACAAAGACAAAAATATAACAGTACTTCCTTTGAAGAGCTTCCATTCCATTAGGGAAGATCATGTTTACATTTGCTGACCCCGGATCGTGCTTCACATCCAACTCCCTGAGACATCTTGGGACATCTTACCATACATTCTGGTGTTGTATAAATAAATTCATTGCGTAATAGTAAGTGTTTAATACATGATATTAATTATGCTAACTCCCCCTAATAAGAATGTAAGCTCCAAGAGTGAAGAGTCTGTTTTGCATTTTTCTTTGTCCCAGTACCTGGCACTTACTAGGCACCCACTGCTCAGAAAGTGGGTCACATCACTGGGATGCTTGCATCCCTACTCCCACCCTGGTCTTTCCTGTAGTACAGGTTCCACTGGGATTCACCCTCCCTACTAACTTTCTTTTGTTTTTTAATTTTACTGTAGACTCAAGCACTAGAAAACATAGAATAGAGAAATGGAAAAAAAATCATAAAATTAAGTATTGTAAGTTAAATACAAAGTAAGAAAAGAAAAAAAAATCTCATGTGCATAATAGAACATAAGACAGAATTTAAAGTCATTTATTCTTCCTTGATCTGGAAGCTATAGAATTCTGCTATAAATTCTTATGGATTTTATTTTGGGGTCTCTTCCAGGAGATGATTGGTAGACTCTTTTGATTTTTATTTTACCTTCTTGTTCTAGAGTACCAGGGGCAGCTTTCCTTGATAATTTATTGAAAGATGATGTCTAAGCTCTTTTTTTGAAATCATGACTTTCAGGTAGTCCAGTAATTCTTAAATTATCTCTCCTTGTTCTATCTTTCAGATCAATTGTTTTTCCAATGAAATATTTCACATTTAACATTTTTTCTTTATTTTGATTTTGTTTTATTGTTTTTTGATGTATTGTGGAGTCATTAACTTCTACTTGCCCAATTGCAATTTTTAAGGAATTATTTTCTTCAGTGAGATTTTTGTCCCTCCTTTTCCCATTTGGTCAATTCTACTTTTAAGTTGTTCTTTCCTTCAGTGAATTTTGCAGATCTTTTCCTACCATATCACCAAGGTAGTATTCACAGTACCAATGGCAACTATGAATATGCTGGTGTAGTTCTGAATCACAAAATATAACAGGCTCTTCACATAGAAGACTGAACCAAAACATTTACTCAAATACCAGAAAGCCAAATCCCAACACCAGAAAGCCAAATCCATCATAACAGCAAAGAAATTCATCACAGTAACTATGTAGTCTATCTACATTATCAGGCTTTCCCACAAACAGGCTCCATTAAGCAAAATGCCCTTCTGTCACTCACAGCAGCTGCCTGCTTTTTCTTTGCCTTTTCCAGCTCTGACTAGTCTGACCAACTTCCTCTCAGCTCTATTTGGTGAAGCTTTGTGCTCCACCCTTTCAGTAAGCTCCTCCCACCACCTGTGACTTAGGCATCAGTGTGACTTAAGAAAGTTACATGGGTCTATTCATGAATGGGAAAGATCTTCCCATTTAAATTGCCATTGAACCAATGTAGCTAATTCTGCTATTAAGTGGATTTGTGTGCCTCTTTTTTTTTTTTTTTAACATTTGGCCTATTCTGTTTTTTAAGGTACTGTTTCTTTCAATACTTTTTGTGCCTCCTTTACCAAACTTTTGAATCTTTTTTTTTATCATTGTCATTTCTTTTCCCAATTTTTCCTCTACCTATCTTTTTTCTTTAATTTTTAATATCCTTTTTAGCTCTTCCAGCAATTATTTTTTTGGGTTTGAGATCAATTTACATTTTTCTTTGAGGCTTTAGATGTAGCAATCTGGACTTTGTTGAGTTTTGTTTTGATCTTCCCTGTTACCATGGTAATTTCCTTGGTCAGGATAATTGATTTTGCTTGTTTGCTCAATTTTCAAGCCTATTTCTTGACTTTAAACTTTATGTTCAAAGCTGGACTCTGCTCCATAGTTTGATGAGGTAATCTCTCAAGTTTCTGTCTTTTGGGGTTTTTTTGCTTGTATAACTGTTTTCAAAGGTAGTTCACTGAGTCTGTATTTTTCAGTTCTTCTAAGGTGGTATGATCTATAGAGATGTGTGTTTACTACTCTCCTGGCCTGTTCTCTGGTCTATGAGTGACCACAAGCTCCCCTTTATAGAATCATGACCGTGCATTTCTTCACTGCCTCTACAAGCTCTGATGTGATAGTGCTCCTCCTCACCCTGGGACTATGATCAAGGACTATGACCTGTATTCTCATATGGGTAATGAAATAGAGTCTTGCTCCCAATGCCACTGAAGGGACTCCTGTAATCTTCTGACCAATTGTCCAATCTCCTTGCCATCTGTGTAAGCTCTGGAAACTGCTCTGCCATTTGCCCCCAGAGCCTGCTGATGTTTTTCTATATTCTTGTCTGTGCTGGCATAAGGTGAACTGCACTTCAGGCTGCACTGGTACCTTCATTGCACTGTGATTGAACTTTACTACTGACCTTCTAAGTTGTCTTGGGCTGGAAAATTGTTTCACCATGTCCTTTTGTGGGTTTTGCTGCTCCAGAATTTGTTTTGAAGCATTATTTAAAGTTGCTTAGAGGAGAATTTGGGAGACCTCAGGTGAGTCTTTGCCTTTTCTTTGTCATCTTTTCTCCACTACCTTCCTCAAAATCTTTTTAATGTTCCTTGTTGGCCAAGAATAAAATTTGAATGCCTCAATGTACTCCTCAAAACCATCCAACTGCCTCCCTACCACTCACTGACATGTTTACTATGTCTTTGTTCAGATTATTCCTCTCTATCTCTTTTTACTGTGAATAAGGAATATCTTGGATACAGAAGAAGATACCTTTCAATATAATTACTTTAGGGTTCAGATCAAGGCTCAACTCCTTGATGACATTTTGTACTCTGCCCTGCCCGCAGTAATTACTCTCTCCTCTGTGCCCTGGTAGTGTTAACTCTCTGTATGCCTTACTGGACATTAAGGAAATAGTATCTGGTATTAGTCACTATCTTCTTATGTCCATGTCCTATCTCCTTAACACAACTTTTGTCCCATCACTGAGTTATGTAGCAAAAAGAGAGCTAGATTTGGAATCAAGGGAACTGAGTTCAATCCAAGCTTCCACATAGATGACTTCTACTGAGTGACCACAGGCAAACTGCTTTGCTTCTTTTGGCTTCTTTTCTCATCTGTAAAAATCTCCATTTCATGGAGAGGTGATGAAAGTGATGATAGCATCCTATATTGTCGATGTGATTTATCATCTCAGGATCTAAATCAAGAAGAGATTTTGAGTCTTTTTATTCAAATCTCTCATTTGGTTGAAAAGGAAAAACTGAAGTTGAGATTAAATGACTTGCTTAAGACCGCATGCATAGTAAGAAAAAATGTATATAATTTAGGACAAGGAATGCTTTGTACTTTTTTGATTTTTTTTAGCGTATATAGCAATAAATCCTTGTTGTTGAGAATAATAATTCAAAATAATACAATATATTCATACATATATTGTATAATAATAGCGATAGTTAATATTTATAGGACTATGAGATTTGAAAAATTAATTTTCATATATTATCTCAAATAAGCTCCACAACAACCCTGTGAGATGGGTGGTGTCATTATTATCTCTAATTTTCAGATGAGGAAACTGGGACCCAAAAGTTTAAGTAGTTTGCTCAGATTCATAACGCTAGTCATTTTCTGAGTCAGGATTTGAACTCAGACCTTCTTGATTCCAGGACCAGCACTTTATCTCCTATACCACATTGGGAATGAAAGTAAATAATAAATAATAGTTTCCTCTATCTACCTGCCCTGAAAGAGTCTATTATAATTTCTAGAAATCTGTGCTCACTCAATGATGGCAAATGCTTGTAGCCATTTTTTATAGCCTTTGTAGGTTAAAATTCCTTCAGCTTTGGTCTCATATGAGAGAGAGTGTGGGAAAATTTAATAGGCAGCAGAAAAACCACTTGGACAGACCCAAAGAAGAACAAAAATTTCAGTCTGTATCTAAGTCCTCATTGATCAAGAAGACACTCTATTCCACCATAAGGGTGAGGCTAGAGCTATTACTTGCCATCTGTTTTGATGAAGAAAATGGCTGAAACCACTCTAGCTTTGCCCTCTTTTGGAATAGTCACATTTGTGATGAGTCTAGGAGAAAATATCAATTGCCCATTCAGGTTTATCTCAAGTCAATATTGTGGCCTGTGTATATCCCAACAAATACATGGAGATCACCATTTTAAAGATTTTGAAACACCCTGAGGCAGTTAAAACTTTCTTCTGAAATATCCGTTCTCAGAGCCTTAGTACAGTGTGAGCTCCTCACTGGCCACCTTTACTGTTCTGGCAGACATGGGGGAATAGAAAGGTGGAAGAGAAGTTTTAAATGACATCCTCAATGTAGATTTGAACAGACAAAAGACAAACTTGGGTCTAATGATAATAAAATCATCACCATCATTCTTGCTAGGGCAGCTAGGTGGCACAGTGACAAGAGTGGCAGGACTGGAGTGAGAAAGATCCGTCGCCTGAGTTAAAAATCTGGCCTTAGGTACCTACTAATGGTGTGATTTAGGGCAAGTCACTGAACTCTATTTGCCTCAGTTCCCTCATCTGTAAAATGAGCTGGAGAAGGAAATGGAAAAACACTCCAGCATTTTTGCCAAGAAAACCCTAAATGGAGTCATAAAGAGTCAGACACAACCGAAAAGAATGATTGAACAGCAAAAATGATAGCTAACATGTATATAGAACTTAGTGTGCCCAAAGCACTGCACTAAATACTTTACAAATATCTCATTTGATCCTCACAATAGAGCTGGGAAGTAAATGCTATTATTATCATCCCCATTTTCATAGATGAGGTCTGAATGGTGAAGAGCTTTGGAAAAACTTTTCATTTCTTTACTGAGAAAGAGACATATGGGGCTATATTATTTTGTACCCTCAGACCTGCTCCCTAAAAAAGTAATAATGGGGTGACTATGGTACAGTGGAAAGAGCATTGGATCCAGAAGGGATCTAAGTTCAAATCTCCCTTCTGATGATTACTAGCAGTGTGACCTTGGGCAAATATCTAATCACTCTGGGCCACAGTTTCCTTAGTTTAAAAATTAAGAAGTTAGATCAGATTCCTTCTAATTCTAAATCTATAATCCTTCAAAACTTTGTAATTATTAAAGTTGCAGCATGGTCTAGTGAAAAGAGCTCTGGATTTTGACGTGGAGGATATGAGTTTCAATCTTGGCTCTGACACTTCTCTGGACCTGAGTTTTAATGTCCATGAAATGGTTGGACTAGATTTCTAAGGTTCTTTCCAGATTTGAATACTAAGATCCTGTAACTTCTTAGCTCATTGGAAAGGTCAGTACCAACAAAGTCTTATCTATTATCCCTCCTTGTTTTCCATGACTGACACAGAGGAAACATTCTCTTTTAAAAATTTTATTTTTAAAAACACTATTTCCCAGTTACATGCAAAAAATTTTAACATTCATTTTTAAAAATTCAATTGCACATTCTCTCCTTCCCTGCTACCTCTTCCACTGAGAAGGCAAGCAACATGATATTTATTATACGTGTGAAATCATGCAAAGACTATTTCCATATTAATCATGCTGAAGAAGAACACACACACATATACACACATACACACGCACACACACCAAGAAAAAGAAAGTTTAAAAAGTATACTTCCATCTGTACTCAGAGTCTGCCTGTTCTCCAGAGAGAACATACTTAGGAAGGTTTAAAAAAAAAAATCTAAAAATGACCCATCAAGCATTCTGTTTGAACTGTTCGGACACCTCTCTAAGAAATTTATTGTTTCCTTCACAATGACATTTCACAGAGAATTAACTGATTCTTCATTAACTTTTTATTTTTTAATTTAAATTGGAATCGTCTTAGCTTCTTGTCATTCTCTTTAAGACACAGTGGAGGGAAGAGGAGGGTAAATATATGTTATGGTTGCTATACCCTGCGCAACTCATAGTCAGAATTAATCTGCCCAGAGGTACTCACCTGTGCCTGTTGGCCCATCAATTTCCCCTTTGTAGAATAAACTCTGTTCACCTCCAGTTGATCCTCCATTGCCTGACGGTTGAGTCCTGTCTTGTTGCCCATATTGCCCTATATGCATGACTGATGACTTTGTTTATTTCACTTCAATGTGACTTCAGTTGGTTCTGTATCTGTTTCTTACTACTCAGTGTATTTTATTTTGTTGATTTTATCTTGTTTCCATGTCTCCTCCCTCAGCCCACTGCGCTTTACTATATACTCCCTTTATCAGTATCCACATTCACTGACAGCAGTTCTAGTTCCAGGCTGTTAAGACCGGTCATTAATTCCCTACCCCCTGACACTAAGTGTTGGCATGTGACCCTTGGCAGAGTGCAATTCACTCTTCACCCTGGAGGTTGTGCTAGTTGTATGTCTGTGGCAAGGATGGGTAGAGGGAGGTATCATTATTGTAGGATATTATAAGCTGGTAACTAATGAATCAATTATTGTGACCATATGTTAGAGTAAATCTACTGGTAACTTAAAATTTATAGCGATGGATTGATTCAGGAATCATCACTGAAAGCTAAACTGTGATTTTATGTTATTGAACAAAGCAGGGATATAGAATTATGGTAAAGGGTCTATGAGAAGGTATACGGTATCTTAAGTTGCAACAAGTAGCTGGGGAAAAGGAGAACCACGAAGAATATCTCTGCTGAAGGCGATGAGAAATACACCTGGAGTCAACACGTTAATCAGCCAATAAACATTTAATAAGGACTTACTATGTTCCAGGCATTGTGGTAAGCTCTGCAAAAACAAAGAAAAGGAGGAAAGCGTTCCCTTCCTCAGAGAAGTCATAGCCAGAGAAGGAAGTTTTTGGTTTTCAGAGTTACAGGGATGGCGAGTTACAGAAACATAGATAGTATCAGTTTGATTACTATGCCAAGAGGAGAGAAGTGGATGGAGATCAGAGTTGGTGGGGTGGGGAGAGAGAGTAAGTTGATAGGAAAGGGAGATAGTTATTGGGTACAAGGCAAATGGTGACATGGCCTGGGTTTTCTACTGCATGAAAAGTGAAATATGGTCTTACCTGAGGCTATATAAGTCTCTATTCAATCCCCAATCAAGATGACCCAGACCCATGCAGGGTAGGGTTCCAAAATTTTATAGAATGACTTCTTTGGGAACTGAAGTTTTGTCACTTGATAAATACTTGTTGAATGACTAAAAGAATCACTAGAAAAGATGTCAATGTGATTTTGTGGAAAGATTGTTTGGGGACGACAGGGAGTAGAGAGCTGAGCATTGCAGATAAAATTGCCTTTGGCAAAATTTAACTGCAGGTTGACCCCAGATGTGGAAATACCAACAGGTTGTATCATAAGCATAACTTTCTGTCCCTGGGAAGGCTACTTTCATACAGTTCTTGAAAACAGAGCTTTCTTACTCAGTATCATATGGCAATGGGTGGTTTCCCCCAGTTTTAGAGCTGGTTAAATTATTTCTCCTGGTTGGTTTTGAAAGATCTTTGGAAATAAGCTCTCATAACACTCACAGTTGGAGATAACTGCCCAGCTTCATCACCAACAAGAATGTTTTAACTGAGGGAGCTTCCCCTACCTCACCTGCTCTGGAAATCACCTTGTTAGATCGTTGGCCAAAGCGATGAAAGGATTGGAACAACGGTTTTGAAAATTCATCAGGGCTAGAAAAAAGCTCAGCATCAGGCTAAGGTTTCTCCAATAACACAGATGGAGGAGGATGGAGGCTGCCCAATGTGTAACTTAATAACAATGCCCAACCGCTCTGCCACATTAAGGATCAGATCAAAGACGCCTTAGATCTCGGAGCTGTCAGCAGATTTCCAGACTTTTTTTTCTCCTATGATGTCTTATTTAATTCAATTCAGTGGCATATTGAGCTGGAAGGCAAGGCTGAGGTAACCCTCACGTTCAGAGAGAGTCTAGATGTGGTTGAGCCTTTAGGCATCTAACGCAGGTCACTCAAGTGTCCAGATGGTTGCATGGGGGCAAAGCAAAGGTTCTTTTGGGGAAGACTTTGAATAACTCAACAGACTCATATAATTAGAGACTAGCTTAAATGCAATGTCCACTAATGTTAGGTTTTGTCTCTCTCAGGAGAGGTAATGTAGTATAATGAAAAGCACATTGGACTTGGAGATGAAACACTTGGGTTCTATTTCTGACTCTTGATGTTTTCTAGCTGTGTGACCTTAGGCAAATCATTGAGTATACCTGAGCCTTAGTTTCCCCATCCACAAAATGGAATAATAAAAATCACATTACAGCATTTGGAGAAAACTGCTTTGTGAAACTTGAATTGCTATAGAAAAATAAGATCTTATCATTACCAAGAGAAGAAACAAATAGCAAAGCTTTTTGGACAAAGAGAATAGTTGGAAAATTATTTTATGCTTGTGTTTACTTTACTCCAATACAAGTATTGGACTACATTCTTTATTCCAGAAATTTAACTGAATTAATTTGATGATCTGTTACCAGATTGCATTGAAATAAAATATTAGATAGTAGATGACTAATAGTTTAGATGAGAAGCTGGAAGATGGTGGAGATGTCATCTGCCAGCAAATACTGCATGTAATCCAGCCCTCTTAATCTTAAATAGTGTAGGGTGGCTCAAAGCCCAGTCAGCTTTTTGCTTGCCACATAGTGAATACAGAATTGGAAGAAAGAAAACAAGAAGAACAAGAAGAATTATGGTAGATAGTAAGGCTTTAATGCAGCTAAACCTAGGCCAGGTGTTCTTAATAATTTTAGTATCATGGCATTTGCAGTTTAGTGAAGCTTATGGACCTCTTTTCAGAATAATATAAGTGCATGAAAGAAAACACATAGGATTACAAAGGAAACCAACTGAAATATGTTATCAAATATATTTTGAAATATGGTTATCAAAATATATTTTTAAAGTTTGTAGATTTCAAGTTGCCTTGAAGGGATTTATTTCATACCTTCCCCCTCCATTTCATTTCTATCTGTCACTAGAAGATTTGGGGACTTGATAATTTTGGTAAGTTTTCTTTGGTATAAATCTCTTCTATCTCCACACCTATGCTGCTCCCCTAAAAATGAGTTTGAAGTCATAAGATCCCCATAAGAGAATAAATATCCCAGCAAGTACAGAAGACCCCAGCCAAAGGGGACATTGAAGAAAGTCCTTACCTACGTCTTCACTGCTCAAGCCTGCCCACTTTTTCAGAGCCCAGTAAGCATCAAAGAACCCAGGGAAGTGAATGGACCCTCAAACCCCTCCTAACAATTCTTCTGTCAGCAAGCTCCCTCTTCTCATTTTCCCTTCTCATATTAATTCTACTGCAAATTTATTTATTATTATTAATTTATTTATTTTAGTAATTTCCACATTCATTCCACATCCAACATTCATTTCCACAAGATCTGAGTTCCAAATTTTCTCCCCATTTCTTCGCTCCTCCCACTCCAAGACAGCTTGCATCCTGATTACCCCTTCCCCCAGTCTTCCCTCCCCTTTATTACCTTGCATCCCATCCCTCTTTCCCTCACTTTCGTGTAGGGCAAGATAGGCTTCTATACCCATTGCATGTACATCTTATTTCCCAGTTGTAGGTAAGAACAATTTTCATGTTTGTATTTAAATTTTGGTTTTAAATTTTCTCCCTTCTTTCCTCCCCAAACCACCCTAATTGAGAAGGCAAACAAGTCAATATAGGTTGTACATGTGTAGCTGTGCAAAACCCTTCCATAATAAAAGGCTAAATATATTTTCCTCCATCCTATCCCACCCCCCCATTTATTTTATTCTCTCCTTTGACCTTATTCGTTTAGTTCCAACTAACTCCTCCCCCAAGCTATCCTCCCTTCTATCATTCCTCCTTTTATCCCCTTCATCCTATTTTCCTGTATGGTAAGATACCCAATTGAGTTTGTATGTTATTCCCTCCTTAAGCTAAATCTGATGCGAGCAAGGTTCACTCATTCCCTCTCACCTCCCCCTTCTTCCCCTCTATTGTAAAAGCTTTTTCTTGACTCTTTCACGTGAGGTATTTCACCCCATTTTATCTTTTCCCTTTTCTTCTCCTAATATATTTCTCTCTCACTCCTTAATTTTATTTTTTAGATATTATCTCTTCATATTCAATTCACCTTGTGCCCTCTGTATATATTCCCTCACACTATACGAATACTGAGAAAGGTCTAATGAGTTACAAATATCTTTCTACGTAGGAATGTAATTCCTTTGTGATTTCTCTTTCCTGTTTACCTTTTCATGTTTCTCTTGATTCTTGTATTTGAAAGTCAGTATTTCTATTCAGCTCTGATCTTTTCATCAAGAATACTTTAAAGTCCTCTATTTCATTGAATGACAATTTTTTCCCCTGAAGGATTATATGCAGTTTTGCTGAGTATGTGATTGTTGGTTTTAATCCTATCTCCTTTGATCTCGGGAATATCATATTCCAAATCCCTTAATGTAGAAGCTGCTAGATTTTGTGTTATCTTGATTGTATTTTCACAATACTTGAATTGTTTTTTCCTGGCTGCTTGCAATATTTTCTCCTTGACCTAAGAACTCTGGAATTTGGCTATAATATTCCTAGGACTTTTCCTTTTGGGATCTCTTTCAAGAGGTGATTGGTGAATTCTTTCAATTTCTATTTTGCCCTCTAGTTCTAGAATATCAAACCACTTTTCTTTGGTAATTTCTTGAAAGATGATGTTTAGGCTCTTTTTATTTATTTATTATAATTTTTATTTTTATTTATTTAACTTTTTACATTCATTTCCACAAAATTTTGGGTTCCAATTTTTTCTCCCCTTTTCATTCCCTCCCCCCACCCCAATACACCTAGCAATCTAATTTTCCCTGTCTCCAATCTGCCCTGTCTTCTGTCACCCCTCCCTTCTCTTGTCCCCATATTCTCTTTTGTCCTGTAGGGTCAGATGACTTTCTATTCCCCATTAACTGTATTTCTTATTTCCTAGTAGCAACAACAATACTAAACAGTTGTTCCTAAAACTTGAGTTCCAAATTTTCCCCATCCCTCCCTCCCCACCCATTCCCTTTGGGAAGGCAGGCAATTCAATATAGGCGATATCTGTGTAGTTTTGCAAATGACTTCCATAATAGTGGTGTTGTGTAAGACTTACTGAATTACCCTCCATCCTATCCTGCCCCTCATTGTTTCTATTCTGTCTTTTGATCCTGTCCCTCCCTAAATGTTGACTTCAAATTGCTCCCTTCTCCCATTGCCCTCCCTTCCATCATCCCCCCCCTTGCTTATCTCCTTCTCCCCCACTTTCCTGTAATGTAAGATAGGTTTTCATACCAAAATGAGTGTGCATTTTATTCCTCCCTTTAGTCAAATGTGATGAGGGTAATCTTCTTGTTTTCTTTTTCTCAGCTCTCCTCTTTTTCCCTCACTAAAAGGTCTCCTGCTTGCCTCTTAAATGACATATAATTTACCCCATTCCATTTCACCCTCTTTCCTCCCCCTACCTTTCTCTCTCATCATTTACCTTAATTTCTTTTAAGATATGGTCCCATCCTATTCAATTCAATCTGTGCTCTCTGTCTCTGTATGTGCGTGCATGTGTGTATGTGTGTGTGCATGCATACGTGTACATGTGTGTATGTGATCCCACCAACTACCCAGACACTGAAAAGTTTTAAGAGTTACAAATATTGTCTTTCCATGTAGGAATGTAAACAGTTCCCTTTTGATAAGACCCTTATGACTTCTCTTTGCTGTTTACTTTTACATGCTTCTTCTCATTCTTGTGTTTGAAAGTCAAATTTTCTTTTCAGCTCTGGTCTTTTTATCAAGAATGCTTGAAAGTCCTCTGTTTCATTGAAAAACCATATTTTCCCCTGAAGTATTATACTCAGTTTTGCTGGGTAGGTGATTCTTGGTTTGAGTCCTAGTTCCTTTGACTTCTGGAATATCCTATTCCACGCCCTTCGATCCCTAAATGTAGAAACTCCTAGATCTTGAGTTATCCTGATTGTATTTCCACAGTACTGGAATTGTTTCTTTCTAGCTGCTTGCAAGATTGTCTCCTTGAGCTGGGAATTCTGGAATTTGGCCAGAATGTTCCTAGGAGTTTCTCTTTTTGGATCTCTTTCAGGTGGTGATCAATGGATTCTTTCAATACTTATTTTGCCCACTGGTTGTAGAATGTCAGGGCAGTTTTCCTTGATAATTTCATGGAAGATGATGTCTAGGCTCTTTTTTTGATCATGACTTTCAGGTAGTCCCATAATTTTTAAATTGTCTCTCCTGGATCTATTTTCCAGGTCAGTTGTTTTTCCAATGAGATATTTCACATTCTCTTCCATTTTTTCATTCTTTTGGTTTTGTTTTATGATTTCTTGGTTTCTCATACAGTCATTAGACTCCATGTGTTCCATTCTAATTTTGAGAGAAGTATTATCTTCAGTGAGCTTTTGAACCTCTTTTTCCATTTGGCTAATTCTGCTTTTGAAAGCATTCTTCTCCTCATTAGCTTTTTGAACCTCTTTTGCCAATTGAGTGAGCCTATTTTTCAAGGTGTTATTTTCTTCAGCATTTTTTTGGGTCTCCTTTACCAAGGTATTGACCCGTTTTTCATACTTTTCTTGCAACTCTCTCATTTCTCTTCCCAGTTTTTCCTCCACCTGTCTAACTTGCTTTTCAAAATCTTTTTTGAGCTCTTCCAAGGCCTGAGCCCACCTGACATCCCCCTGGTATGTCTGGGGTACCGAGGCCCCGCCCTCCACGTCTTTCCCTGATGGCAAGAATATGTCCTCGTCATCAGATCCGAAAGTCGGGATCATTTGCATCTGTTCAAAAAAACTCTCTATAGTCTTATTTTTCTTCCCTTTTCTAGGCATTTTCCCAGCCAGTTACTTGACTTCTGAGATTCCTGTCCACCACAGCCTAGATCTGCCCAGCTAGTGCTTGGGGTCTGAGATTCAAATGGGCTTTCCGCGCCATGCGGCTGCTAATCAATGTGAGCTTTAGTTCTGGTGCTGGGGTGGGGGCAGGCCGCCTCCCAGGCTCAGCTCCTTCAGATGGTTTATGCAGAGACTTTCAGTAATGAAGATCCTGCCTGCTCGGGGAGTCCCAGGCCACCGCTGCTGCCTCTGCCTCCGCCGCTTCCTGCCCCTGCCTCTGCCTCTGCCGCTTCCTCCTGCGGGGGCCCGAGCCACGGAGACACCCTGCTCCCCTCTCGGCCAGCCCAGACGTGTCTCTCACTGACCTTTAGAGTCTGTGGGCGGAGGGACCTTCCAGGCCGCCGGAGCTTCCGTCCCTGAAGCCTGCTCGGATCAGCTTCTCTGGGGCCTCGGCCAGGGCAGCGCTGGGGTGGGGTCCACTTTCCGGGGCGCGACGGACCCTGGGGACGGCTCTCCAGGGCTCTCTGGAACGGAAATCTCTTCCACTGTTTCTGCACCCCCTGCAGTGATCCAGAATTTGTGGGGAGCTCTCCTTACATTAAATGCATGAGCTGTGGGTTCGGAGCTAGCATACAGTGAGTCTTTCTACTCCGCCATCTTGACTCCGCCCCCTCTATTTTTTTTTTTTTGATCATGGCTATCAGGCAGTCCGATAATTTTTTAAATTGTCTCACTTGGATCTATCTTTCAGGTCAGTGGTTTTTCCAGTGAGATATTTCCCATTGTCTTCTACTTTTTTCATTCTTTTGATTCTCTTTTATACTTTCTTGATTTCTCATAAAATTATTGACTTCCATTTGCTCCATTCTAATTTTTTAAGGAATTATTTTCTTCAATGGGCTTTTGGATATCCTTTTTCATCTGACCAATTCTGCTTTTTAAGTCACTCTTCTCTTCATTGGGTTTTGGATCTCTTTTGCCATTTGGGTTAGTCTGTTTTTTCTTCAATATTTTCTGGGGCAGTCTCCTTTAGTAAGCTGTTGATTCATTTTTCATGATTTTCTTGCATCACTCTCATTTCTTTTCCCAATTTTTTCCTCTACTTCTCTTACTTGACTTTCAAGATCGTTTTGGAGCTCTTCCATGGCCTGAAACCAACTCATATGTTTCTTAGAGGCTTTAGATGTAGGAGCTCTGACTTTGTTGTCTTCTTTTTGTTGTATGTTTTGATCTTCTTTGTCACAAAAGTAAGATTCTATAGTCTGAGATTTTTATTCTGTCTGCTCATTTTTCCAGCCAAATACTTGACTTTCTAACTTTTGTCAAGGAAAGACTCTGCTTCCAGTTGTGGAGGGGTAGTCTACTGTCCCAAACTTCAGGGTTTTGTGTAGCTATTTTCTGGACTACTTCTAGGGACCTGTAAATTTTCTTTTCTTCTAAGGTGGTATGACCAAAAAGGAGGTATTTACTCCTTTCATGGTCTGTTCTATGTTCTGTGAGTGACCACAAGCACTCTTTTCTGCCTTGGAATGTAGAGTAGGATTCCCTCTCCACTGCACCACAAATACCACCACACCAACATTCCTCCTTGCCCCAGTACCTCCACCCAGAATTGTGACCCAGATCCAAACAGAGTAAAACTAGATAATCTTGCTTCAGTGCCAGAAAAGAGATCCCTGCAATTGCCCTCTGATTAGCTGCTTGAACCCCACACCATCTGTGGGGTGGGAGCTCCTGAAACAGCTACTGCTGCTGCTACCACCACTATTTTCATTGCCCCAGGTGCTGAGGCAGGACAGCACCCCTCCCTTAATCAGGACTGACAGAGTTTTCCCACTGACCTTCTATGCATTGGACCTTCTTTGGCATTTGTGAACCAAAAAGTCTGGAAACCTCCATAGCTTCAGTCTCCTGAAGCCTGCTCTGGCCCTATCTGCACTGTCACGGTCCTTGCCAGACTGCACTCTACAACCAGCCTGATGTGATATAGCCCTTCCTGTCAACAACCTTCCAGGTTTTTCTGGTCTGGATACTTGTCTCACTCCATCATGTTGTGAGTTCTGCAGCTCCAGAATTTGTTTAGAGTCATTTTTTACAAGTATTTGGAGTAGTTTGGGAAAAAAAAACCTCAAGCAAGTTGCTGCTTTTGCTCCACCATCTTGGCTCTTCTCCCTGCAGATAATTTCTTATGGGTGGTATAATTAGGTGGTACAGTGAATAGAATGCTGGACCTGGAGTCCAAAAGATCTGACCTCAAATCCAACCTCAGATACTTATTAATTGTGTGAATTAATGCAAGTCACTTAACCTCATGTTTGCTCCAGTTTCTTTATCTATAAAATGGGGAAAACAATAGCATCTATTTCACAGGGTTATTGTAAGGATCAAAGGAAATAATTGTAAAGTCCTTAGAACAGTGCCTGGCATATACCAATTGCTGCATATTAAAGGGAGGGAAATCAATTCAAGAAAACCCAACATATCAAACAAATCCAAACGTATTTACTATGTCCCATCTCCGGAATCTCTAAAAACGCAAAAAAGGGATGGAGGCACATTCTCTTATCTCTTCTTCAGAGCCAGCATGGGACATTATAATACATTGTGTAGCTTTGATTTTTGCTGTTTCTGTTTTCTTTCCATTTACACTATTGTAGTCATTGAATACATTCTGCCCCTTGTTCAGCTTTGCATCAGTTCATATAGATCTTCCCATGAATACTCATTTCCTATAGTGCCGTAATATTTCCTGACATTCATGTTTAACTACTTCCTGATAGTGTCATCTATTAAAAAAACAAAAAAGGAATCTTAAAATCATTTTCATTTCTGAAGTTAACATGGTTCAATGGAAATTATATCATATTTGGAAACTGAAGACTTGTGCTTGAATATTATCTGCATCACTTATTACCTATTTCATTTTAGTCCATTCAAATAAAAATGAGGACATTGTACTGGATGACTTGAATATTTCCTCTTAGCTCCACAGCTTTGATTCTGTGATCCTTTATTGAGTCTATACTGTGTCTTCCTAGAGCATGATAGCCATTTCCTTAGGAAGGCTACCCAGAGTTCAGTTCAATTCAGCAAATATTAAGCACCTGCCAAATTTAAGACTCTTTCTTATATTCTAGAGGTACAAAGGCAGAAGAGAAACCATCCTTTCCTATAAGTGATTTGCATTCTACTCAGATTGCACAACATGAACAAATAAGTAAATACAGGTTAATTTTTAGAGGCAAAAAACATAAAAAAATAGGAATGATCAGGAAAGACTTTGTGAAGGAGGTGGCACCTTGAGGATGGACAAACACTCTGAAAAATGGAGATCAGTGAATTAACAAGCATTTATTAAGCACCTGTTAGGAGCCAGGCACAGTAATATCACCTGGCATGGCTTAGAATAAGGAAGGGAGCGAAATGAACTTCAACGAAAGAACTTCTATATCTCAAAAAAACCTATTGAATATCATTAGAATCCAAAGATATATTTGTAATAAATACCAACTTCTCCTTCCACCACCACCCCCATCAAATATTATAAAGTCTATGGTATGTAGAATGCATACATATATATTGGCATTCAGTCATATCTGATTCTTTGGGACCCCATGGAGCACACTGTCCATAGGATTTTTTTTGGCAAGTATGTTGGAGTAGTTTGCCATTTCTTTTTTCAGTGGACTAAGGAAAATAGAGGTTAAGTGACTTGCCTGGGGTCATACAGCTAGTAAGTGCCTGAGACCAGATTTGAACTCAGGTCTTCCTGACTCCATGCCCAGACCTGTAACCACTTAACTGCCTCAAATAGTGTAGAATACTCAATGCTATTGTAACAGACAAAGAAGACAGAATACTATTTCGTTCAACTTTGTATACAATTGGAAAGAAAGAAATCACCAACAAATATAAGTAAATATTATAGAAACTTTTGAACATATGTAAAATGGGGGGCAATAAACAATTATTTTACCCCATTTAAAGTAAATTATTAGACAACCTTTATTATTTGCCTTACATTTATCAAGTGAAAACACATCTTCACAACTTACCCCAAATATACTAGGTGTGAAGGCGTGCTAGATGGCTGCTTAGTTGCAACAAAAAGTCTGTTCTTGTTGGTTGAGGGACTTTGTCACATGCTCGGGGGTCCATATAAAAACCATTGCACTATTTGGGATCAGAGATTTTAAGTGCATGCCTTGAACAGTAAAACAAAAGAAAAAAAAAAGAAAAAGAACTTTCTAGTCAAATATTTGAAAAGGAATCCCTTAGAGGAGGAAGACATCAGAGAAGAGCAGTCTTGGGCCTTGGCCTTAGTCTCAGTCTTGGTCTCCTCTTCCCCACCTCGCTTGTAGGAACCTCAAGAACTTCTCAGGCTCAAGAAGATTTGGACCTTTTCCTCAAAATCCTAGCAGTATCCCCAGGACAAGCAGAGGCTGACAAGAGAATCTTCATTGACAGGTGGGGACAGAGGTTGAAGAAAGCAGATTCAAGGTTCTACAGAGTGCAGAAGAAAAACAGCCTTCTTAAGGAACATATCTTGAGGACTTTAGCAAAAAGAACTTGCAGGAGCTGTGAGTTATCGCTTTTCTATATGTCCTTTAAGCTTGAACTTACTTTTCCCTGCACCTGTATGTTTTTGTGAGGGAGTGGGTCACAGAATTTTAAGAAGAGCATTTGGTACTAAGTACACTGCCGTGGCAAATGATTCTCTCTAAAAGTCAATCAGGTCTGGCTCGTTAGTTGAATATAAACCATTAATCATGGTAGGAGGCATCCAAGAGTGGGCTTATAAGTTTTAATTTTAGAAATATACTTTTAACCTTCAGGACTTCCTCTAGAACCCTGA
Source organism: Bettongia penicillata ogilbyi (assembly GCA_023548195.1). Lineage (NCBI taxonomy): Eukaryota > Metazoa > Chordata > Mammalia > Diprotodontia > Potoroidae > Bettongia > Bettongia penicillata. Next base: position 4,298,976 of record JAJHZJ010000226.1, read on the forward strand.
AATGAGATATAGTCAGTTTTTCTCTGTGGACCTGTTATACAGGGGAGTAAGGATGAAAAACAGCGGAGACATAGATGGATAACAGTTATCGAAATTTAATTGCTACTCATAAGAAGAGGAGGAGAAAGGCTGCAACAGGAAACAGCCTCTGTGTATAGTTCTCATTGCCCCTAATTCCCTTTGAAGGGCAGTACACAGTGGGTTTGGTTTTGGTGCAATGTTTTTACATCCATTTGAAAGTCAAGAAGGCTTCACTTACACTGAGTTTTAGATAAAGAGCTAGTTGGTATTAATAAGAGACTTCCCTGTTATTCTCAGGAGAAGATAATGGTATAGCCATCAGTATGCCAATCCTACAACAGGCTACTGCTGGTTGGTAGTTGTAGTTGGGGGCAAAGGGATGAGTTATAATGTCCAATCTCTCAATAGATTAGCCTTGGCATATGTGCACCTTGGAGGGGGTCAATAACCAGTCAAACATACTTTTATTGGTTCACAGGTTGTGACTTGTCAGTGTGAGTAGCTCCAGAGCTTGAATGTGAAGCAATCCATAAAATCAGCTGTAGATGGATCCCTAGGAGCTGAGTCATTGCATTTAAAGTTTTACAGTAGATAAAACAATTTCCTCACAACAGTCCAGTGAGGTAGGTAGGTTGAGTAACATTATCTCTCCTTTATAGGTGGTAAAACTGAGGCTCAGAGAGGTTAATTGCCTTTCCAAAATCACACAGCTGGTAAAAGACAAAGTCAGTACATGAACTCAGGTTTTCAACTCCAGATCTAGTGTTCTTTTCACTAAGTGCACCAAGTTACCTTTCAGTTGGGCAGGGAAGGGAAGGAATTGTGGAACAAAGGGATATTAGGGGCCAGTCAATTTATCAGGGCTTCAGTTTTTTTTACATACAACAAGGGTCAGAACCTTCAGAATAGCTCTGCAGGACTGTTAGAAGATGGCTGTGTCAGCCCTGCACTGTCATTCTCAAATTGTCTACACCAAGTCCCACCTTGAATTCTCAACTCTGGAGCCCTGTGTTTAATTTTGTCCTGCTCCTTAGCAGATTTCTTCCTCTTGCATGGTGCTTCAGGTCTCCACTCCCCTCCTCATGACTTGAATTTCCCTGCTATTGAGATCTAGTCATCGTCTTCCAATCAAACTGTGTTCACTTCCATCCTGACAACTTTGTCCCTGATTTCTTCAACTGTTGGAAAGCTCTTTCTGCTTTTCTTTATCTGCTCAGTCCCTACCTGGAAACTCAGCTTAAGTTCAAGCCTCCTGTCCTCTTCCCTTGGTAAGTGCTTTTTCTTTCTTCTGTCTCCTGCAGTATTTATTATCTGTGTCATTCATTTCAGAATCCTATCTGCATTTTCACTGTTATTTAATAATTTGATAGCTGAGGTCCCTGACTAGATTGTAGGCTCCCTGAGGACAAAATTATAGCTAACACTTCTTTGTATGCCACACAGCACCTCAAATGGTCCTCTTTGGTTTTTTGTGCCAATTCTATAACTATGCATGTTTCCATCTTTGACTAAACCTTCCTGTTTTCATATCTATCTACAAACCTATAACTAGATAAATTGGGTTAATAAAATGTGGTTCTTAAGCTTTTAAGAAACTTAATGCCCAAAAAGGGAGAAAGAGCATGTTCTAAAATAATCCACAGCCAAACTCAGATTTGATGCTGCAAAGGAGAGGTCCAAACAAAATGCTATGATTGATTTGAGGAGAGACCAGTTTCAGCAGGGAGAGTCCTTCCCATCTCCGTTATTTGACAGGTATGACTTCCCTCAGTCAGTGTAACTAAACATTTAGAATTCCTTCCTTTCATGGCAAAATTTCATGCTCCTCCTGCTGTCTTATCTTCTCCCCTTGTCAATATCCATGTAAATAAATTTCCACAAAAATCTTAAAACCTGCACTGAGTGGCATCATTGGTCTCTAGTTTTTTAAAGTATTCCTTCTCCCTTCTTTTCTAAATATCACACAACTCAGAATCTTCATGCTGTTTCTTCATGGTTACCAGTGGTTTGCCTGAGCAAACCTCAAAAACCTTGTTAAAAAACTCAGCAGTAAAACCATCAGACTCTGGAACAGCCCTTCTTTTCAAATGCTTGATCATGTTTACCACTCATGGGACAGTGATTACTGCTTTCAACATCATTTCTTTATCCCTTGACGGAAAATTTGGCACTTTGAGAATATCCCATCATTCTGCCTCTCCAGTCATTCTGAACCTTTTTCAACCTTGAAAAAACTCCAGGGGGAAAAAGTTTCTCCATTATGTACATGTTCTCTTTAGATTCAGTTGCAAGCTGTCCATTTTAATCTTGCAAACATGCCACCATCACTTCTCTTCTTTCAACATTTCAAGATGTCTTTGGGCATCGTCCCTAGTCCTGCCTGCCCATCTACCAGATGGGGAAAATGGACGAAGAGATCCTGACATACATCACAAAGTTTACATGGAAGTGGGATTGTGTTCTTATTAGAGTGGGTAGCTGAGGGACCAGGCTGAGGCAATGTTAGATTCTGGATAGCATCAAGTTACTGCATAATCAAGATGCAAGGCAATTGCTCCATGGAGAAAGGAGGAAGGACTTTATAGCCCCCAAAAGAGTACCAGATATTCTTCTACTCTAAGGTTGTTTATGTAGGTATGGACTAAGCATCTCAGTGAATAGTTAAGATAACCATTGCACAAATGAGCAGCATGGTTTTTTTTTTTTCATTTTATTTTTATCCAATTACATGTAAAAAGAATCTTGAACATTAGGTTTTTTTTTAAATTTTGAGTTCAAAATTTTCTCTTTTCTTCCATTCCCTCTCCCTGAGAGAGCCATTTGATATAGGTTATACATGTGCAGTCATGCAAAATTTATTTCCATATTAGTCATATTATGAAAGAAAACAGACCAAGAGAACCATGAAAAAATAAAGTAAAAATAGTATACTTCAATCTGCATTCAGACTCTATTAATTTTTTTCTGGAGGTGAATAGCATTTTTCGTCATAAGTCCTTTGGAATTGTCATGGATCATTGTATAACTGAGAATAATTAAATCATTCACAGTTGATCATTGTACAACACTGTGTGTAAGCTTCTTTTGGTTGGTTTATTTTATCTTGTGTCAGTTCATGCAAGTCTTTCCAGGATTTTCTGATAGCATCGTGCTCATCATTTCTTATAGTAAAATATTATTATGTTAAAATCATAAACCAAAATTGTTTAGCCATTCCCCAATTGATGGGCGTTCCCTCAATTTCCAATACTTGACCACCACCAAAAGAGCTACTGTGAATATTTTTGTAAAAGTAGGTCTTTTTCTTTTTTTATCTCTTTGGGATACAGACCTAGTAGTGTATTGCTAGTTCAAAGGGTATACATAGTTTTTATAGCCCTGTAAGTATAGTTCCAAATTGTTCTCCATAACGATTGGTTCAGTTCACAACTCCACCCACAATGCATTAGTCTCCCAATTTTTTCACTTCCCCTCCAATATTTATCATTTTCTTTTTCTTTCAAATCAGCCAATCTGATACGTGTGAAGTTGTACCTCAGAGTTTCAGTTTGCATCTCTCTAATCAATAGTGGTTTAGAGCATTTAAATATATGACTATAGATTGATTTGATTTCTTCATCTGAAAACTGCTTTTCATATATATATCCTTTGATCATTTATCAATTGGGGAATGATTCATTCTTATAAATTTGGCTCAATTTTCTTTATATTTGAACCAGCATGTTTTGGTTAATAAAAATTTCATTTTTAAGATTTCTCAAATATCTTGTAGTTAATTACATGCTTACAACTTTGATTTTTGTTTTAGGGAGAAAATTGGGTTAACTAAAAGCAATGGGGCATTTCTCAAATGCAATCCAGTCTGCTTTTTCTCCTACTAATTTCTAAGCCCAATTTATTATCTACTTTTAGAATATATCCAAACCCAACTGCTAATACTGATAGACTGTCTCTATGGATTTTATAATTGTATATGATAACCTGGACAATAACTGTTCTTCAACCACTTGTTTTTTCTTGAGTGAATAATTATATTGAAATCTTTTGAGGAATTACATATCTCAGACTTCCTTTGGGTAACTGGCTTCAATCTAGCTTTTCTTCACACCTTTGCTTACTTTAATGTCCTTTCTATTTCCTTTTCATGTGGCACTGTGATGTGGTGATTGCGCTATAATCAAAGGAGAAAAGATTTTTTGATAGATACAGTGATGGATTTTTCCCCCTGATTTTTTCCTATTTATTGTCCTCTCACTTGCATTTTGAAATATCATAATGATTGACTCAACTGTCACTCAGTTTTTGGTAAAATTCTTACTTCCCTTCACTGCTTTTTTATTTGATGAGGCTATATTACATTAATCTCACTCTTCCACTATCCTTTCCACCATATTTGCAAATGACTTTATATTTTAAACTGGTCTTCCCCTTGTCTGACATATCTCTTCATTTTCAAAGGGATAAAAGTTTGCTGGTTGAGTCAGTGTCTAGCCTCTTTTTATCACCTCATTATGAAGATTAATTTGCATAGGATACACTTTTTAAAATAGGAAATTGTCTTTATTTGTATTATTTTTTATAATGTCTATTATATCTGATATCTTTTGTTCATTAGATTATGAAGTCCTAGAAGGTAGGAACTACACTTATTTTTTGAATCTGTAGGGCTGACCTCAGTGTCTGGCACATATTATGCCCTTAAGAAATACAGGTTGATTTGACTCTTTTTTAAAAACCACCAAGAGCTTGTTTAAATAGGTCAGATTTGATTTTCTTCACACTTTTTTTACTGTTTCAAAAATAAATTTTATTAGTATATTTTCCTTTCATATTACATTTCCCAATATACCCCTCTTCCCTGTCCCTACCCCAGAATTGTTACTTACAGTGAAATAAAACAGGAGGGTGAAAAACAGTTCTAGAAAACCAATCAACACATTTGAAAAGTCTAACATTATCTGCAGTGTTAAATAGTCATAGTACCCAGCATTTGCAAAGGAGGTGACTCTTTCTGCCTCTTATTTGAAATCAATCATAGTCATAATTTGACAGCACTCAGTTTCACTTGTTTTATCATTGCCGTTCATGCCACTTACACTGTTGTAGTCACTATGTTCATTGTTTTCCTGGTTCTTCTTCCTCCCCTTTAAATCAGTTCATATAAGTAAGTCATCCTTTATTTCTCTCTATTCATCATATTTACCTTTGTTTACAGCATAGTGAAGTATACTTATATTCAGGTATCACAGCTGGTTTTTGCCATACCCCAGCCAATGGGCATCTATTTTGTTTCAATTCTTTACTCTACAAAAAATGCCATTCTAAATATGTTGTTGTATACGAGGTCTTTTCTGACTTCCTTAGAGTATTTGCCCAGCAGTCAGATCTCTAGGTTGAAGAATATGGATATTTTAGTCAATTTCTTAGAATAATTCCAAATTGCTTTTCATAATGATTGGACCAATACTTAGCTCTGCCAACAGTGAATTAGTGTTTCTGTCTTTCTTCAGTGCCTCCAAAATGGACTATTTCTAAATCTTGTAAATGTTACCAATGTGCTACATGTAAGGTGAAACTTCACCATTGTTTTGACTTGTATTTCTCCTCTTACTACTGATTTGGAACATTATTTCATGCAACTGTTAACAGTTTGCAATTGTTCTACTGAGAAACATTAGTACCTATGTGTTGGTATGTATGTATCTATATCCATCTTTCTATATTGGATATTAGGTCTTTATTAGAAATTTGATGTGTTTTCCTCTACCAAATTCATTCCTCTGGTCCTAAGTGCATTAATTTTGCTTGTGCCAAAACTTTTCTTTTTAAATTTTAATGCACAAAATTATCTCCTTCAGATTTTGTATTTTCCTCTATCTCTTATTTGGTTAAGAATAACCTTCTAGTCATGGCTGGGAAAGGTGCCTGATCTGGTACTCATCTGGCTTATTTTAGATGATAATCTTTAATATCTAGGTTACAAATGTGTTTTGATTTTATTGTGATATGTGGCATAAAACATTGGTTTAAATTTAATTTCTGTCAATCTGCTTTCCATTTTACCCATCAATTGTTGTCATGTAGGAAATCCTTTTCTGAAAATTTTGTATTTTTGTGTTTATCAAACCCTGGTTATTTAGTTCACTTATTTCTGATTCTTCCTTGACTAGTGTATTTCAAGGATCACTCAAGTCAAAGTCCACTGCAAGTCATATCATCATTTCCCTGATGTCATGGTCCTCTTTGAAATGAAGGACAAACACAACTTGTGAGGAGACCAAGCTTCCTGAATGGAGACCCAACTAGTTGGGTAACTCAGCTCTCCCTCTCCTTCTCCTCTCCAAAGGGAGGTAAATTTCCAATTAACTTGGGGTTTACTACCTATCCCTTCCTTCCTTCCTTCCTTCCTTCCTTCCTTCCTTCCTTCCTTCCTTCCTTCCTTCCTTCCTTCCTTCCTTCCTTCCTTCCTTCCTTCCTTCTTCCCTTCCTTCCTTCCTCCCTCCCTCCCTCCCTCCCTCCCTTCCTTCTTCTCTCCCTTCTTCCCTCCCTTCCTTCCTTCCTTCCTTCCTTCCTTCCTTCCTTCCTTCCTTCCTTCCTTCCTTCCTTCCTTCCTTCCTTCCTTCCTTCCTTCCTTCCTTCCTTCCCTTTCCTTCCTCTTCCCCACCCTTTACTCTGAAGCTCATGGTTGATTAGCTGGCTGTTGTCCTTCCTCTTCAAAGAGAACAAAAATGACATCACCATTGTAAAGTGAAATTTCAGTGTGTCCAATGTGGCTGATCAGACCAACATGAGCTTGGAATCCTCTACCACAGTTTGGGCACAGATCATTCATTTGAATTTAGGGTGGATATCCCAAATTTGTGCATCCTGCATTTATTTTGTGCTGTTTCAATTCTGCTTTGCTCAAAGAGCGCAGCACCTTTTCTTATGTGGGCATGCCATGCTGAGTGATCCTGTGCCAGTGTCTCCCTTGTTACACAGTCAAATCTGAAGTTCTTGAATGATTCAAACACAATGGGTCCCTGACAATTCCCACTTTTGGACCCTTCTGGCTTTATATATTTTGGACCCTTCTGGCCTTGAGTGAATTTAGAGTGAATGTCAATGGTAAATATTTCTCTTTGGAACAGCAACCCTGAGGTTCTTCCCCTCCCAAGTTGCTTTTTTCGTTTTTGTTTTCTTTTTAATTAAATTGACCAACCCTTAACTCACTTCTTAAAGAGGCAAGGCCTATTCCCTGAATGGGCATTACCTCACTTTACGTGACTACCTGAAAAAACCTTAGCCTAAAAGGTCAAGGTCTCTCATTGCATCCTGGGCCATCTCCAGTCACCCTGAAAAATATCTGGTCACTGGATCCAGATGGCTCAGGAGGAGAAATGAGGCAGGGGACCTTACACAGCCCTCCATCTCTCAAATAAAAGTCCACTGCAAGTCATGTCATCAATTCCTTGATGTCTTCTTCAAAAACAAAGGACAAACACAACAACAAGAATCAAGATGCCTTCTTTTAAACCAGTATCAAATAGTTTTGCAGATTACTGCTTATTATGTTTTAAGAGCTGAAAGTACTATTTTCCCTTCATTCAAACTTTTTTCTATATTTCCCTTGACATTCTAGATTGCCTCCCCCCAAATAATTAAAAAAAATCTACCTAGATCTATGAATCAACCCCCATCAATAGTTTCTTTTATATAGCATGAAATCTGTGAATTAATTTTGGTATTATCATTATTATTTTTTGTCACAGGTAAGCCACACATTTCTCTCTAGTTATTTAAATTTCTTTTTATTTCTTCAATAAGCATTTTATAATTGTAAAGTTATAAGTTTTATAGCTTACAAAAGGTTCTTTTTTTCATTGTCTCTCCATATGTGTGTTTGTATGTATGTATATATATCTATATAGATACGTATATCTATAACTATCTATCTATCTATCTATCTGTCTGTCTGTCTATACACACACAGTCATTCTGATTTAAGCCTCACAATTATGTAATAATCCTGTGAGGTAGTATTATTATTCATATTTTAAAGATGATTTGAAAATGATACTGGATAGGGGTTAAATGATTTACTTGGGGTCATACAGTTCTTAAAAGTCTCAGGCAAAATTCAAAAGCAGGTCTTCCTAACTCAAAGTCCAACATCTTCTGTTCCTTGTCTTATTGAATAAGATTTGATAGATTGATCCCCAGACACTTCTCAGATCCCATCCAAATCTAATATTCTCTGATTTTACCACATCTTTCTAGGGACAGGTCCTGCACACCTGTCCATCATCTGAGAACCAACCTGACTGAGTTCCTAGAAGGGCATCACCAGAAAGGTACATATCAGTTAGTGATTAAAAATACCAAACTATAAGGCAGCATGGAGACTAGTAAGATACAGAGGGATGTGATGAGCACTGGTGTGTCTCCTGAGCATCTACAATGATGAAGTCACAGGTCCTAGAAGAATTGATGTAAGTGTGGTGGTCTCTAGCCTGTTGTGAGTGAATTGATGCCTCTTCCACCTACCACCTGTGAATGCAGTAGCAATCAACCCACAGCTTTTTTTGTCTGCTTAGAATTATTTTTAGTTATATTTGGTGTTAATAAAAGAGTGCTGTGGCAGCAGCCTTGGAAACTGACATGATACAGCATGACTAGAGAGAATTTTTTTTTCTAGTGCTTCATATACAAGTGGCTATCAGTAAGAACACCACTTTTCCTACTCAACCCTTGTCTGATAGTTAACGGTATTTTCACATATATTAACACAGCATACAACAGTGTAAAGAGAGGTATCCTTGGAGCATGGCAAGTCAAGTCTCAAGTAGTCCTGATGCACATTGCTGTGTTACACTGAGCAAATCACTTAACATCTCTGGACTTTAAGCAGTGCTCTCAAATTATAATTATAGAGAAGTTAATAGCTTTCATTGGTAGAGTGAGTTTCCTTATCTGGGTGTTCCCCACACCAATAAAATGATAGCTCCAGTTTCCACTCCTATCTCTATCTCTATTCCTATGCTGACAAATATTGATGCTCTTATGGATTTCCTAGTTGCTCACTATTTGCATGTCCTTTTAACAACCAAACTTGTATTGCTTCTTTTTCTTGCCTAGACCTTTTTACTGACTACTCTGTTGGACACTGGAATCCATCACCATTCTGCTTTCTCTCTGTTTCCCTCTGATTCTATGTTTGCTTTTCTGGTTTCTGACACCACTGCTGCCCTGTCCCCTGATTCTTTTACTCAGATATACATGTCAGTATTTTAGTTATTAAACACATAAAGCATAGGCATAGAAAATAGATACTGAAAACATATCATGAAAATCTTCCAAATTTTAGGTCTTCTCACCATTTCTATAGCCTTGGAATTTCATACTGGCTCTAATACCAACTGGTACTGGTTTATTTGTCACCAATCTATCCTGTTCACTCCTGCCAGATTAATCTTTCTAAAAATTTAATCTTTTGCCGCATCATTCAAGAGTCATAGCTTTCTATTAGCTATGACCAATAGAATTAGTTAATTAATTAGATAATAGAATTAATTAATTGGCTAATCCAATGCCAGTCACCACTATTTGGCCCCATCTTGTATATAACCATTACTTAGTTGTCTCAAGTATGTCAATTCTCCCCAACTAAACCGCAAAACTTCTCAGCGTCAGAACCCTGTGTTCATTCTGGACTGAACTCCAATATGGATGTGTGAGCCCTCAAAAATGGTTGAAGAATATATTATTTGATTGATTCACCAACAATGACCTCTGAGGCCAAATATAGTTCCACTTCACTACTTGTAAAAGAGAGAGTCTCTTTCTCTGAAAGTCAGAAAGACCAATAATAATGACTCATTTTCAATTTTTTTCTCCAGGTCAGACGTTCTTATAGCTTTTATTTTCACTATGGCATCCACAATTCTATTCTTGGTGTAAGACTCTCACCACCACAACAGCTGCATGGATAAACAGACAAATGGAAGGCTGGGGTGGCAGCTATAGATCAATGGAAAGAGTGATAGACTGGAGTTAGAGAACCTGGTTGCAAATCGCGGCTCTGCCACTAATTACTTTCATGACACTGGGTAAATTATTGTACCTCACTGGGTTCCAGTTTACTCATCTGTAAAATGAGCAGGTTACACTAAGTGGTGGATCCTTTCTAGCTCTAAATATGTGATTCTATGATTCTAATAAATGTCTGCAACAATTAATATCACATATCATCATTATCTTTGATTGCTATCTTATCTTCATCTGGACTACAAACTCCTTGAGGGTAGGAACTAAGTCTTTTCTATACTTTATAAACCATCTCCCCATGTATAGCATTTGTTATACATATAATAGACATTTTCAGATTTGCTTCTCTTATTTATTAAAATTTATACATTAGAATATTTATCTAGGAGGTCTGAGTTCTTGCTTGTGGTTCAAACAAACTTTCTACATGACCTCTAAGAAACAATTATATTCTTTCATTACTCAGGGAACAGAATTTCCCTTTACATTAGAGAGACTGGTTGTCATATAACCACTTCTAAGTGACTTTGATTAACTAGGGATAGAAGATAATGAATGGGTATTGAGTTCCAGGAAATAAAGTTACTCTCTAAGATTCAAGAAAAATTGTTCTATATCCCATAAGATAGATGTCCTGTCATATAACTTTGAGGGATAACTCCTTGCTCTCTCTCTCTCTCTGTACACACATACACACATATATACATGTGTGTATATATATACACACATATACAATGTGTGTGTTTGTGGGTATATATACACATATATGTATATATACGCATATATATGTATACTATATATACACACATGTGTATGCATGCACACACCCACAAACATACACGTGTATATATAATATATATGCATGCATGCATGTACATATATCAATAGTAGTTCATTTTGGTTGCAATGAGTAAAGAACCAGTTCCATAGACAAGGAGGACCTTATATGAAGGATGTTAATGAATTTCTTTCCCTAAAGATACTTTTCTAAAATGGAAAAATTCACTAGAATGCTTCAAGGTATCTTAAACAATTTATATCTATTTATGTATATATGTACATATACAGACGTGTATGCAGAATAAATATTTAAATACATACAAATACACACTCTACACACATGTGTATGTGTGCATACATGCACACGTGCACACACACATGAAATAGAAATGTCAGTACAAGAAGGTCCTAATTCAGATCCCAGATTTGCTACTTACAATCTATGGAACTCTGGACAACAGAATTCTAGAATCAGAGAGAAGGGACCTCTGAAATCCCCTAGTCTAATCCATGGCTGCTTAGGAGTTGCCTCCCTCAGCATGCATGATAATCAGGAGTGATAGTCAAGGAGAACAGTGAAAAGGGCATTATGCCTGGAATTAGCGAACCTAGGATCAAAATTCTGCCTCAGATCTTCCTTTTCTGAATGACCTTGGCCATGTTACAACCTTCCTTATTCTCAGTTACTCCATCTGTAAAATGAGAGGATTGTATTAGCTGGAAAGTCTCTGGAAGGTCTTCTCTAGCTCTAACTTTTGCATTTAGTCTTTGCTTAAAGACCTCCCTGTGATGATCCATCCCACTCTCATTCTTAGGCAGCTAGATGAAGTCTAAATTTGTCTCCCTTAACTTTTGCAAAGGTCTCTGGAGTAAAGTAACACAAACTGAATCCCTTCCCCATGTGTCAGCCCTTAACATTTTGGAAAACACCTGTTACATCCAGTGTTACTGTTTCTCAGGAGAACATCACATGACATTATCTCAAGGAACTTCTTTGTTCTGGCCGCCGTTCAATTTCTCCGTGTCCTTTTGAAAATGTAGCAGACCATGGACTTCATCATTCTAGCCACCCTCCAACTTAACGCTTTGCGTATAATGTTAGTTTTTCAAAACTCAAGTGAATGACTTCAATTCTTTCTAATTAGAGGAGACTTGAATTCTAATTCTTATTGTGCTGCTAGCTACTTGTGTGGCCTTGAATGAGTAATTTCCTCTTCTTTTGATTAGTTTCTTCATATTTAAAACAAAGAGTTTCGGCTATGCCATTTCTAAGATCCTTTGTAAGAGTGACTTCCTGTTATTTTATCAAGTTCTGTGATTCCTTTGGGTGCTTTACACCAGGAAAACACTATTCTTCCTCTTCCTCTTAATGGTATATGAGGCGACAGGACTAGATAACCTCTAAGATCTCTTCCAGAGCTAACATTTCCTGATTTCCCCTGATTGTAAAAGTTTTAAATATGGGCCTTGTTATAGACTGTGTATCTGTTATCTGAGCACCAACCTAGTGAAGACAAAAGGAGTTTATCACCAGAATATGAGCCACCAGGTCAACATTTTACTAATAATAAACATCTCCAAAGACAAGGAAGGACTACAGTCTGCTTTAGTGGAAGGAGCATGCATTAAAGTAAACGAAAGACGACACTCTTCTAGAACTGAAGAAACCACATAGAAATAGTCAAGAACACATGAGCAAAATTATGGGTAATATTGCTTCTGCTGTTTTTTATAGTATATGATGAATAAATCTCTGTGAAATGAAGGAAAGGGTCTGTTATGTTCTCTGCATGTGTGTTCTGGGAAGGGCTGGAGAATTCTGGTATATTTACACATCCTTAGCAACAAAAGTTCAGCAGATAGAGAGTGAAATCTAAGAAGGTTTAAAAAGCAGCTTTCTCAGGAGCATACAGGCATACACACACATATATGCACACACATATACATACATATATACATATACTACATATACACATGCACATATACATATTATATGTGTGTGTCTATACACACACACAGACATTTTACAGCATTTCATTCGGGAAGATTTCAGATTGGTCATCATGGACACCACTGTAGTTACGTGTAATCTACATGCTATACTAATTTATATCTTCTGTAAGAACAATTTGATCCTCCCTACTAAAGGAAAAAATTTAGGTAATCATTCTCTATTTAGATGGGATGAAAGCTGCTTAAGTAAAACTGAAGAAATTACTCCTAAAAGGAAACCAGTTAACATTTTTTGAGGCAATCAGGGTTAAATGACTCACTCAGGGTCACACAGTGTCTGAGCCAAATTTGAACTCAAGTCCTTTTTATTCCAGGGCTAGTGCTCTATCCACTGTGCTACCCAGTTGCCCTTCAGTAAACACATTCCTAAGGGATTCAAGGAAATTCATATCAAGAGTTGGCATGTGGAAAGAAAATGAGAAGAAAGTATACACCATGTAAACGAGGAGACAAATACAAGGCCCTTCCTTTTAATGGAGGGGAATCCCAGATGTTCTGAAGGCTATCTTCAATAGAACACCAGGAAGACTTACAGGAACTTGCAGCAAGGATGTGACTCTTCTAAGACAGTTGTTGGAGTTGTTAACTCTTGAGGGAGAGGCAGATGTGCAGAGATGTGACATTATATTAAATTATATTTTATTCTGTTCAACAGTCACCTATGAAGCACTTACTGTGTGTGAAACACTGGTCTAGGTGCTAGGATACAAAAGAATTTATGTTCTATTGAGGAAATATAAGAGATACAGAAGTAAGATAAATACAAAACATATGTGAGGTGATACAAAGTAATTTCAATGTAGAAATACTTCCAATAACTAGGATACCAGGAAAGCATGTATAGGAAGTGCTACATGAGCTGGGCTTTGAGGAAAACTAAAAATTCCATTAGGTGGAGGTGAAGAGGGAGTGCATATCAAGAAATATTTTATCTTCCTAGAGTGTTTATTGAAGATGTGATGGAGAACATCGAAGAGTCATCAAACTTACCAACCACAACATGCTTTTTTTAGCTGATTTGAGTAGGAACAAGAGATAGAAATCAAAAGAAACAAAATAATCAAAAGATACTTTTAAGTTTTGTATAGCAAAATGAAAGATGTGAGAGTACAAGTATTGTTTTCATCTCTTCATTCTGTTGATGTCTGTGGCTTTGGAAGCAAGTAGAGTATCTGGGAAATGATCAGTTCATTATCAAGGTGGTGTTGACAAGAAAAAATTTAGTTTCCTGGACTATAATGTGTTTTCATAAGCCAGTTGGCTCCCGACAAGAGCTCACCTCAGAAAGAGCAGAAGAATCTTTTTGAAAGGAGATCACTTGCCATAGTGGAAAGATCTCCAGAGCAGCATTCAAGACCCTTCTACTCTATAACTTTAACTGGAACCTTGAGAAATTCACTTAGGTCCTATTTGCTCCAGTGATTTCATTTATAAAATGGCTAGTTGGTATCTAGGTTCTTTTTCATTCTAAAATTCTATTGCTGAAGCCTTTAAATTGAATTTTGAAACTGAAAAGTTTAGACATGTCTCAAAAACCAGACACTATGGAAGATATCTATGATATGGGAAGAAGCAATCTGAGGGAAAATTTTCGGTATGTACAAAGAGGCTGCCAAGTACACAAAGGGGAGGTAAAAATTTACCACAAAAGGCATATATAATCTTATAAATGATCAAATCTGATGATTTTGAAAAGTGAATATGGATAAAATAAATTTTTTATTCTGATGTTTAACATTTCTAAGAGTAATTTAACTGGCATAAAATAGTTACCATAAGCAGGAGGCCAAAAGAGCCTAGAAATAGTCAGACAATACTTAATCTCCTTGTGATAAAAAGAGCAAAAATCATCTTAGTGTTATGTAAACTTTAAGGCTTGAAAAGTGATATACATATATACATGTGTGTATATGTATATGCATATATATGTATATATGCATTCCTTTTATCTTTACCATAACCTCATGAGGTCAGTGCCATTATTATCTCATGATACAGATGAAGAAACAGAGACTGAGAGAGGATTAAGTGACCTGTAAGGCCACATAGCTAGTGAGTATGTCAGGATTTGAACTCATAGCTCCTTGACTTTTAAATCTGATGATATATTCACTGGAAAGATATCACAGCCAAAGTAAAACTACTTTAAAATACAAGTTGATTGATTTGTGAGGTGAAGCCAAGATGGCAGAGTGAGAGCAACAACTCACTTAAGCTTTTAAACACACTTCTTCATATACCTCTAAGGTGAAAATCTGACCAAATTTTGGAGGTGCAGAATCCCATAGGAGACAAGCTGTGGCAGATACACAGCCCAGAACGGACTGGAAGGTCGATGGAAAGGATCTATTCCACGAGGGTAAACCCACAGCTCACAGTGCAGCGTGTCCAGTGCAGCAGAATGGGAGGGCCCTGGGGAGGCCAGAGAGAAGAGTGGCAGCCCAGGCTGGGAGAGCAGTGGAGCTGAGTGACAGTTACTGAGCCCTGGATATCAGCTGCAGCAGCTCCTGAGACTTTCAGCCTGACAATTAAACGTCTGTAAGTCACCTACTAGAACTTCTGGGAGCCAGGATGGTGAAGTGATCAATAAATGCTCTCTCCTCCCCCCTTGTTGACCTCAAAAGAACCATAAAATATTTCCCCAGAAAAATCTTGGATCAGAGGGAACAGCAGAGGGGGCAAACAGTCTCATAACATCTGAGGCTAGGAAACTACTAAGGGGGATTCCTCCTGCTGTGGCAGAGGCAAACAGGAAGGAGAGGGGACCCAGGGCAGTGGAAACTTGCACTAGGACCCAGGCATTCCTCAGTGGAACCAAAAGACAATAGGGCAGATGGATCATCAACCTCTGAACTTGCCTTTGCCTCAGGTCAGCTGTGACCAGACCAGCCCTTCTCCATGCTTAACAAGCTAGCTGAAGGGCTGATGGGAAAACGCAAAACAAAAAGATGAAAAGACACCTGCCCTTTCGCACCAGTCAACTCAACACCAAGTTCTGCAGCTTCTAACTAAAAGAACTAGAGGCCACAACACACAATCACCATCATGAGCAAGAAAAAGCAAAACAGGGGAGAAAAAAACCATAGAATCTTTCTATGGGGACAAAAACCAAAACACGAATACCAAAGAAGTCACTAGTGAGACTGTACTCCTTGAAATTTAAGAAGGGACTATGAATTGCTCGCATGCACAAAAAGCTCTCCCGGAACAGCTGAAGAAGGAAATAGAAGAGAAATTGGACAATGATTTTAAAAATATGAAAAAAAGAATTCCATGAAAAGAACATTTCTTTAAAAAGGAAAATTGGACAAATGGAAAAGGAAGCACAAAACCTAACTGGAAAAATTGGACAAGTGGAAAAAGAAGTTCAAAAACTAACTGGAGAAAATAGTTCCTTAAAAGGAATAAGTGGACAGATAGAAAAGGAGATGCAAAAGTTAACTGAAGAAAACAATTTATTAAAAATTAGAATTGGTCAAGTAGAAACTAATGACTCTATGAGACAGCAAGAATCAGTCAAACAAAATCTAAAGAATTAAAAGATAGAAGAAAATTTAAAATATCTAAGTGGGAAAACAACTGACCTGGAAAATAGATCCAGGAGACAAAATTTAAGAATTATTGGCCTGCCAGAAAGCCACAATGAAAAAAAGAGTCTGGACAATATCTTCCAGGAAATCATCAAGGAAAACTGCCCAGAAGTGCTAGATCCAGAGGGCAAAATAGTCATTGAAAGAATCCACCTCCTGAAAGGATCCCAAACTAAAAACACCAAGAAATATTGTTGGCAAATTCCAAACTATCAAGTGAAGTAGAAAATACTACAGGCAGCCAGAAAGAAACCATTCAAATATCGAGGAGCTACAGACACAATCACACAGGAACTTGCAGCTTCTACATTAAAAGATCAAAAAAATTGGAATATGGTATTCTGTAAGGCAAAGGAGATGAAACTACAACCAAGGATCAATTACCCAGCAAATTTCAGCATAACTTTTCAGGCAAAGAGATGGTCATTCAACGAAGTAAGGGATTCCTTTCCTCATAAAAAGGCTAGAACTTAGTAGAAAATTCCATCTTCAAATGCAGGTCTCAAGAGAGGTGTAAAAAGGTATATGGCGAATAAAAACCAAAAACTTATTACTCAATTTGGCCAAACTGTTTACCTCCCTATAAGGAAAGATGATACCTGTTAATCTTGAGAATTGTACATCTATTAGGAAAATTAAAGGGATATACATAGAGAGAACAGGTATAAAGTAAATGATGTGATGATCAAAATATGATTTAAGCATGTGAAGGGACTGTAACAGGAGATGTGAAAAGGAGGAAGCAGAAAATGGTAAATTAAGTCACAGGAAGAAGTACAAAATTATAGTAGAGGGAAAGAGGGGAGGGAGATGAGCATTGTTTGAGAGTTACTATCATCTGATTTGGGTCAAGTAGGGAACAATAAACAGGTATATAATTCTAAATAGCTCTATAAGGAGTAGGAGGGGAAGGGGGAATAAAAGGGAGGGGAAGCTAAAAAGGGAGGGAAGAAGCAGTAAGGGTAAAGGAGAGTAAAAGGGAGGGGGACTAAAAGAAGGAAGGGAAGGCTGCAGGAGGTGGTGGTGAAAAGTAAAAACTATTGACGAGGGGAAGGGAGATGGGAGAACTAAAAGCACAAATGGAGGGAAAGAGGATGGAGGGAAATACACAGATCATAATCATAACTGTGAATGTGAATGGAATGAACTCTCCCATAAAATGGAGATGGATAGCAGAATAGATTAAAAGCCATAACCCAATAATATGTTGTTCACAAGAAATACATTTGAAACAGGGGGGATACACACAGGGGAAAGGTAAAAGGTTGGAGCAGAATATATTGTGCTTCAGCTGATGTAAGAAAAACAGGGGTAGTAATCCTAATCTCAAACAAAGCAAAAGCAGAAATAGATCTAATCAAAAGAGATAAGGAAAGAAACTATAACCTAATAAAAGGCATCATAGACAATGAAGCCATATCATTACTAAACATGTATGCCCCAAGTGGTATAGCCCAAGTTCTTAAAAGAGAGGTTGGCAGAGTTGAAGGAAGAAATAAACAGCAAAACTATACTAGTGGGAGACCTCAACCTCCTTCTCTCTGAACTTGATAAATCCAACCTCAAAATAAACAAGAAAGAGGTTAAGGAGGTAAATAAAACTCTGGATAAGGTAGATTAAGATAGATCTCTGGAGAAAATTGAATGAGAATAGAAACCAATATACCTTTTTCCCAGCAGTACATGACACATATACAAAAACTGACCATGTACTAGGACACAAAAACCTCACAATCCAGTGCAGAAAGGCAGAGATAGTCAATGAATCCTATTTGGATCATAACTCAATAAAAATTAGATGCAATAAAAGACTATGGAAAGACAAACAAAAAATTAATTGGAAACTAAATAATCTAATCCTATAGAAGGAGTGGGTTAAACAACAAATCATAGAAACAATCAACAACTTCATTCAAGACAATGACAATAATGAGACAACCTACCAAATCTTATGGGATACTGCAAAAGCAGTTCTTAGGGGAAATTGAATACCTATATAAATGAAATAGAGAAAGAGGAGATCAATGACTTGGGCATGTAGCTGAAAAAGCTAGAAAAAGAACAAATTGAAAATCCAAGGAAACAACAAATAAGAAATACTGAAAACTAAAGGAGAAGTTAATAAAACTGAAATTAAGAAAACTATTGAACTAATAAATAAAATGAATAGTTGGTTTTATGAAAAAAATAACAAAATTGACAAATCTTTGGTCAATTTTATTTAAAAAAAAGAAGAAAATCAAATTGCTAATATCAAAAATGAAAGGGGTAAACTCACCTCCAGTGAGGAGGAAATTAAAACAATAATTAGAAATTACTTTGCCCAACTTTATGCCCATAAATCTGACAATCTAAATGAGATGGATGAATATTTTAAAAAAATACAAATTGCCCAGATTGACAGAAGAGGAAGTTGAATACTTAAACAACCCTATCTCAGAAAAAGAAATTGAACAAGCCATCAATGAAAAAATCTCCAGGGCCAGATAGATTTACAAGTGAATTCCATCTAACATTTAAACAACAATCAATTCCAATACTATATAGACTATTTTTGAAAATTGGGGAAGAAGGAGTCCTCCCAAATTCTTTTTATGATACAAATGTGGTTTTGACAGCTAAACCAGTAAGGGACAGAACAGAGAAGAAAATTATAGACCAATTTCTCTAATGAATATAGATGCAAAAATTTTAAATAAGATTTTAGCAAAACGAATATAGGATCTTACACAAGAATAATACATTATGATCAGGTAGGATTCATACCAGGAATGCAGGGCTGGTTGAATATTAGGAAAACTATTAGCATTATCAATCATATCAACAACAAAACTAACAGAAACCACATGATTATCTCAATAAATGCAGAAAAAGAAAGGAGCAGAACAAGGAGAACTTTGTGCACAGCAAAGACCACAGTGTGTGAGAGTTTTTTTCTGGTAGACTTGGAACTTTGTAGCAATGCAAGGACCTAAGAAAAATTCCTCATGGTCTTCTAAGGCAAAATGCCTTCCACATCCAGAGAAAGGACTATGAAATTCCATCGCACAATGTAGCAGATCATTTGTGTGTGTGTGTGTGTGTGTATTATGTTTTGGTTTGTTACATGATTTCTCCCATTCATTTTAGTTCTTCTATGCAACATGACTATAGGAAAATGTATTTTATAGGAATGTATGTGTAGATCCTATATAGAATTGTATGCCATCTTGGGGAGGGAGGGGGAAGGTGGGGAGATAGGTAGGGGGAAAAAATCCAAGTTATATGGTAGTGATTGTAAAACACCAAAAATAAATAAAATTAATATATAAAAATAAAATAAAATACTAGTTGATTACAGCAACGTTATGAAGGAAGATAATTGAAATATCTGAGCAATGTTGCCTTGTAACATACCAAAAACACTCAAGATACTAAGCATGTGGAAAAATTGACATGAGAAGCCATTAAGTCATATTAAGAGAATTCTATGCCTGAAATATTTATGAATTGCTTTCTTTGTGAAAGGCTTTACTGTAGGTTCTGGTGATGCAAAGACAAAAGTGGTATATCTTTTAACCTCAAAGAACTTACATTCTACTGGTGGTGAAAGCATGTTCACAGATAAGCAAATATAGGTTAATTTCTAGGGGGAGAGATCATTCATAGTTGGGAGCATAAAAAACAGTTTCATGGACAAGGTCTGTCATTTAGCCAATAAAAAATTGTTAAACCCCTTGTCCTACACATTGTTCTAAGTGCTGGGGATACAAAGAAAGGCAAAAGATAGTCATTTTTCTCAAGGACTCATAGTGGGTTGGGAGAGAGAATGTGCAAACAACTATGTACAAAAAAGATATAGATATAGATGAAGATAAATATAGACATATATATGTATATAGGTATATGAGATAATTTCGAAAAAACTGACAGAGGGAAGGGACTAACATTAAAAAAGATCAAAGGATTTTCTCATACAAGGTAGGATTTTAGATGGGTCTTGAAAGGAAATAAAGATTCTAAATGAAACTGAGCAGTAATATATTCCCTACCTCAAACACACACAGAAAGGAGGGCAATTTGTGCAGAGGTGCATAGGAAGGAGATGAAACGTTGGAATCAAGAAATGGCTACTAATCATGTTTGACTAAAATAGATAGTGTGTGAACCTATGAGGTCAGTGCTATTATTATCTCTTGATTGTAATATGAAATGAGGTTGGAAAGGTAGGTTGGAACAAGGTTACAGAGAATAAAAAGTGCCAGACCTTGGAGTTTCTTTTTTTTAATCATAGAAGTAATAGTGAGGTCCTGAAGGCTTTTGAGAAGTGAAGGAATGTGTTCCAATCTGTACCTGAAGAAGATTTTATTGATAGTTATGTTGGTGAAGGAATGAGGAAGGAAGACCCTAGAATCAGTAAAACTAGTCGAGAAACTGTTACAATTGTCTGGGTGAGATGTGATGAGGGCCAGAACTATGATGGCAGCCATATGAGTGGAGAGAGGGGTAATGATGCAAGAAATGTTATGGAGGTAGAATTGACAACACGACAATTGATGGGATGTGGAGAGTGAGAAAGAGGAAAAAGTCAGGGATGGATGAAATTGGGAGAGATATTAGGGCTGAATATATGGGTTTGGGAGTCATCTGCATAGATATTATAATTGAACTCATGGTAATTTATGAGATTATCAAAGGAGAGAGTACAAAATGAGAAGAAAAGAGGATTCAATATGGAGCTTTGTCAAAGATTAAGGGATCACATATATTTAGACCTGGAAGGGACCTTAGAAACCATCTAGTCTAACCCTCTCATTTTACAGATGAGGAAACTAAAACCCAGGGGATGCCCATCATTGAGGGGTGATGAACCAGCAAAAGAGACTAAAAAGGAACATTCAGAAGGGCAGATAGAAATTAAACAGAAGATATTTGCCTATATTTTTCTAATGATCTATTTCCATCACCAATGACAGTGGAATGACCACATTTAAACTCTAAAATATTAATACCCAATGTGCTGTACAAGGAAGAGGAAATAGCAGTTAAGGTGATGTAGTCAGGAACATCAGCTGGATCTCACCAAAAACATACAGGAAAAACCCACACTAGAGATCACAATTTTAAAAGACACACATTGACTTTCAAGATATCTATAGTGATGATTTCTCAAGAAAGAAAGAGCTCATAGATGGTATTATTACCAAATTGATTGGGTTAGAATATTATAGGGCCTCATCATTGAGATCAATGACTACTCAAAAGTGGTTAGCCTAGTAAATGATAAAGAAAAAAACTAAATAGGTGATTAATAATAACTGACATTTATATAACATTGAAAATTTTTCAAGCACCTTTCATACATTAACTTATTTATATCTCACAGTAAAGCTGTGGTAAGGAACTATAAGTATTATCATCCCCATTTTATAGACCAGGAAGCTGAGGCAATGTAAAGTTAAATTACTTGTCCAGGTACTCAAAATTAATACATCTTAGAGGAAAGATTCAAACCCTGGCTTTCCTAAGTCCACGTTTAATACTCTACCAAATAGTTATCCTTTCTCTGATGTACACTGTTCAATTTATGGCATGCAGTGGTTTGAGAATGTTATTGATTTTCCCCATCACTGGAGAACATCTTGAATATCTTGAAAAGATGGAAACAGCAATAATAACAAAAACTAATAGTACTAAAATGGAAAATAATCTGATCTCATTGTTGAATAAAAGAAGGAAGATGAGTTGAATTGCATTGGGGAAATTGTACACTGTTGTCAATGGCCCTGACTAGTCTTACTATAAAAGTTGTTTTCTCTAATACCAAGATTGTCCCATAAATTAGTGCATGAGAGCTAATCATAGGAATTATGAATAATTCCTCAGGAGAATAAAAATTGCAATAAACAATGAAAGGACATGAGATGCAATTAAGTAGAGGATGGTGTAGTAGATAGAGATCATAGAGTCAGAAAGATCTGGGTTAGAACCCCTCCCGTTATCAACTATGAGTCCATGTGCAAGTCACTTACTCCATCTGAGTCAGATTTCTCTTATATAAAATGGAGACCTATAGTACCTACCTCACAAGGCTTTTGTGAAGCTCAAAGAAGATACTGTCTGTACATAACATGACATATGTGTCACTTACAGTATAAGGTAGGCTGTAGCATGTTACCGGGATGAATTTTTTGATAAGTGGCATAAAAGACATCACCGGGAATGTATATGACCCTAAAGGGATGTAGGCTAGTCATGTAGTGAGAACAAGAACTACGATATAGAGAGCCTGAAAAGGCTCCTGATAGCCCCAGAATACTGAAAGACCAGGGATGACTACTAGGAAAAAGGAAGGTGATGGTTTATTAATAATTTATGAAAAGTGCAGTGATTATTAGGAGGTAATCTGGGTTCATTAAGAACAGTCATGACAAACTAACCATATTTCCCTTTACTAATAATGTTACTAGTTTAGGAGACTGGGGAAATGTCTTGATTTCAATAGATATTGAGACAACATCTCAAATGATATGCTTGTGGATAAGACAGTGAAATCGGGACTTCACATTACTTTTAGGTTAACTAGCAATTGACTGAATAATGACAATTAAGTTGTTTAGTGGCTAATTTGAAGATATCTTTGTAGTTAAATCTCATAAGTCTCTGCCTATTAAATATGTTTTGTCAATGCCTCTTGAAACTTACGTTGGAAAATATAGTTCATAGAATTAGGAGCATAAACCTAGAGCTGGAAGAGATAACAGACCGTGTAGTTCAACTTTTCAGAGAGCAGACCTGAGAATTAAAACAACATTAAAAGACTGAGATGGTATGCTGCAATTTAACAAACCTCATCATTATGTTTTACTTAGCTTCAAAAAGTCAACTGCATGAGCAAAGTTGCCAAAGGAATGATGTGTGGTGAGGAGTTGGAAGAAAGGGAGGAAAAATCCAAAGAATTGTACTTGGCTACAGCTTAATATGAAACAAGAGCTTAATATGGATGCTAACAAAGTTAATGTAATTTTTAGATCCATTAATAGAATTGTAGTAGCCATGGCAGAGGATGTAATTTTTCTACTGTAGTCTGCTATACCACAGTGCTTATCCTACCTGTCTTAGATGCCACATTTTTTATAGGTACATTAAAACAAAACAAAACAAAATGAAGCTAGGGTGTGTCCAGCGGAGAATGTCAAAAGACAAAGAAAGGTTTGGGCACTATGTGATAACAAAAAATATTTTTGTTATTATAATTTTAGGATACCAATATATCATTTTCTTGGTATTCGGAACTTTGAAGGAGGAAACTCTCTTGGGTGATGAAGATTAGCTCCTGTACAACTTGGCTTTAGCAAGTTGCCAGAGCATTGGGAGCTATGTTGGAGAATGATCATGGTTATCCAGTCAGGATGAATAATAAGTAGAATTTGAACCCAGAGCTTCCTCACTTCAAGGAGCTATATCTGCTCACCTAACAAGGAGGAGTTAAAGGAATTAAATTTAGAAAAAAGGAAGACTACAGTGAAACATGATAACTGTCTTCAAATATCTGAAGGATTGTAATGTAGAAAAGGGGTCATTCTTTTTTCTGAATTCCTCTAGAATTCAGAACCAAAGAGAACCAATGAGTGGAATGTCCTAGATGCAAATTGACTGTGTAATATAAGAAATAACTTTCAGACTCTCCTAATAGCCTACAAAGATCTCCTTGAATCCAATTCTCCTTGTCCCCAGTTTCGATTCATCCTGAATACTATCAGCTATCAACAGGGAAGCATCTGCCTTTCTTAAACCCTTGCGTCTATGGTCCTATACAATATATCTCCATCTTCACCTGCAGATCTCAAGTTCCTCTACTAAGCTTTAAAAAGTTTCTGTTAGAGATAAACTGGCTGTGGAAAACACCTCACACTTTTTTGGCGTCTTGCTCATGAAATATTCTCCTTCCTCTTTTCATATTCTACTGGTCTTTAAGGTCAAGCTTAAAATCTCCTTTCTCCCATGGAGCCTTCTTTTACCTCTGCAGATCACTGTGATGTCATAGTAGCTATTGTTTATTGTATTCATTTAGCAATTGATTACATCAAGACTTTGTAAGTTTCTTTATATTTTTGTTCTTTTTCGTTATTTAACTCTTGTTTTAGTATTTTTTTGTGTATTTTTGCTTTGTCTTGACAAGGAAGTTGTAAGTTCCTTCAGGGTACTTTTTAACATCATCAATGACATACATTTACATCTTTTAAATCAGTAGCCTGGCACAGGATTTTGTAAATTAAATATCCTTGTATGGCGTTGTTGGCATCCAGAAACAAAGGTTTAAATCTCAGTTCTTATTTCTATCAGTTGAAACCAAGTCACTTAGTTTCTTCATCAGTCAGAAAAGAATAATAATATTGGTACAGACTTCCTAACAGTGTTGTGATGAGTACATAACTTTGTAAACTGTAAAGTGCTATATGAGTGTGAGCTTTTGTTCTTTATTGAATGATTGGTTAAATCCATTTCTCTGCCCTCAGTCAGTACCCTGCCTGAATGAAGGACCCCTAGAGGAGTTTCCACAACATTCTTCAGTTACTTATGCCAAAGTACTCACACAACATTACCCTGGTCTGAAAATGCTCTTTTGCCTTCTGGGACATATTGTTAGCTGTGACTCACCCCTACCTTGAGACCCTAAGTCTTGAGACTTTTTCCTAGTGAAGTCCTCTCATCCCAAGGACTTGTTGGAAATGAAAACCTTCTTCATGGGTTATGACTCTTGCATAATAGCATTTATGTTCTATCTAAAACGCATAGGCTCTTTTTCTAATGCATACTGAATTGTGGAAGGGCTGGTCACCAGCTCTTGTAACTAACTACATTTGAGCCCAGGAAAGAAACCAAAAGTAGAACATCAAGGCAAATTATATGTTGCTGATTTCTTCCTTCCAAGTGTTGAAATCATGGCTTTCCTTATTATTATACTCTTTTGTTTTGGGAGTCTGGTTTGAAGTTCTGATGTTAAGATGGGTACTTCCTTTTTTTTTTCCAGGCTCAGTGACTCCCCTGCTTTGAGAGAATAAGAGATAAATATGTGTGAGTGAGTGAGTGAGTGTGTGTGTGTGTGTGTGTGTGTGTGTGTGCTAACAGCAAAGTTATGGTTAACAAAATGAAACCAGTTAGCCTTCTTAGTGAGCCATTTCACACAAATAGGTGTCACACTAATCAATGAGCTGTTCTATAAGGGACATTTGTAGGCAGCTCAGAAGCATAAACTATTTTGGTAAAGATGGGGTGGAGAAGGGAGAATTTAGAGTGGGGGGTGGAGAGCGGTAGCAACAACTCATCGGCACAGACTTTCTTGGCACCAAGACGAGAGTCCCAGCATCTTTGAGACTACTAGCTTTGATTATGGTAACACCTTATCTAATGATCCCATAATGAGAGGCAGAATGACATTTCCAACGTGCAATTCTGACCCATGAATGAATGTGTTAGCAACATGAAGGAAACTCAGAAAATCAAAACAGGAAGGCTTCCGTTATCAGGCCAACACACACCATTATTGCCTAGCTGTGAACTATTTATTGGCTATTTATTTACATTCCTATTCACATACAATGCTGGTGTAATTAATCACTGGTGCATTTGCTACCCCAGGTTACAAAGATATGTCTTGAAGCCTTTTCAAGCTTCTTCCAAGCTTCTCACCTTGGCATTTTTCCAAGCTGTTTCCCTAAGAACGGCAGAGCTGGTATTTAGAGCATATGGTGAAGATCTGTTTGTATGTTCATTAAATCAAGATACCAATGAAAGAAAAGTGGAAGGCTTTCTATCCTTTAAATGAAATTGTCAACATAGACATCTCTTGCCTTTACTGAGCCCCGGCCTGAAATGACTAGCAAGCGGTGCTGGGTTATGATGACAAATTAATTCAGATCAGACTTTGATCACTGCATGAAAAGTTCTCAGGCATCAATTTCCAACAGTTTCATTTAGAAAATGAGAAGCCAGGTTAGAGCCTTCAAATCAGAACAAATGCAGGGACACCTTGTCCTAACCGGACTCTGCAACCCTAGAATGAAGGAGGGGGCAATTTCTCAGAGGTTCTTTCCTATGGAAGAGAAATAATTTTTCAGGTATGATCAGATCTACACAATTAGGGTTCCACATGAGTCTGGTTGTACTCAGAGCCCTTTTAGCCAGAGCTGATGCACAAACAATCACCCAGCACCGAACTGCTTCAATCTCTACTTTCTCCTTCCATCCTCCCTGCCATGTAATGTGTCAAAAACAAATGAAAATGGAGAGGATCTGGCTGAAAATAGAATTGAATTCTATTAGTCAGCCTAATAGTGAAAGTGCATTTGGAAATACAGTGCAGTATATCTAATGTTTACCACTTGACTACTCATGCCTCAGGCTCAAAATGCATAACAATGCAAATTAAAATCCAGCAAATGGAAGAGCTGAAATCTCAAAGATAACCATACCTAATGCAGGGTGTGACAGAACATCTGCTCTTTAATTAATCTTACGTAAAGAATGAAGCGCTGCATTAAGATGCATACTGTTTATGACAACTGTTTTTTTGTAGTTAACATGCTCCTGGCCTCCCCCATGTAATTGTTTCTGCTTTGTAACGCACAGAAGGCTCTGCTAAACAACACCCATCACCTAGAAAGGAAAATGTAAGGAAGGAAGGAAGGGAGGGAGAAAGGGAGGAACGGAGAGAGCTGGGAAGGGGAGATGATTTTAGATTATAAAGCAGAAGAATTTCTGGGTTGCATGCACCATTCAGTTACTGAATATGAAGTTGGAATGGAGACGAGGAGAGTGGGTGGGATGGGGGAGGGGGGAGGACACTTCATCAGGCATTTTATTTTTTAAACAATTGATGAGCACCCATGCCTTCTGGCACGTTCTAATCTGGGAGTGGGGTGGGGTCTTTACAAACCCAAGAGACAAAAATGAGGAGTGCAACTGTAAGAAGTTCATTTTTAATCGTATATTCGTTTGTCGAAGCCTTGAAATGAAGCACATTCAGGGCTGATGAGAAAAGCGAAGGTTATTTTACACATTATCACATCCTTTCTAATGAATGTAACCACTTTGGTCTTGGACCAGTTTTTGCATTTCAGTATTTATATTTTCTCATGGACTACTTGCTATTCCTTGGCATTCCTTGGATCCATTCTTCACCAGGACAGATGATAATAAAATGGACACCCGGAGGTATCAATATCTTAATTTTTCCTCTGACATTAAATCTATTCCTGTTTAACATACACCCAACTGATGCTTTAAGATGGATGAAGGATGAAATTAAGGCAGTGCCCAGAAGAAAAAGAGCAAAGGGAAATGAAAGGCAATGGGGAGGGCAATAGAATTTCCAGAAGACAACAGCATCTCTAAACTTAAGGGTTCCAAAAACTTGTCTTTGAGGCTTTGAGATCCATTGCCAATTGTGGCCATTACACCCTTCCCCTGCTCCGCCCCCCCAAAACCCTCTTGAGGTTTGTTTGTAGTGTTATGTTCCTCTAGAAAATAAGAATCTTAATTATGAAGAAGAAAGCTAAAAATATGAATTCATCTACTTTGTGTCATCTTTCCATGAAGGTGCATTCGAGCAGATGTCAGTTGACTATCAGTGTTGGTATTTGAACTCAGATGAAGGTTGTTTTAGATCAGAGATTCTCAAATCAGAGTACCAGAGCTAGGTGTTTTTTTAAAAAAAATATTTTGATAATTTTATTTTAGCATAATTAGGTTCCTTTATAATCTCATATATTTTATTTTATGCATTTGAAAACATTCATCTGAAAAGAGGTCCATGGATTCCACCAGCTTGTCGGAATCATGTCCATGACCCAAAAAAAGTTAAGAACTTTTAACTAGATAACTGTTTAGATTTCTCCCACATCTAGATAAAAACAAAACAAAACAATCAATTACTTAATCAGCAAGCATTTGTTAAGTGCCTACTATGTGCTAGGCATTATGACAAACCCTGAGAAAGTAAAAACAAAGATGAAAACTGTCCATCCTCAAAGCACCTTACATTCTACCACAGAAGACAACATGTACATGTATACTTATTCTCGATGACTGTTCACCCAGTGCAATGTAGTTGATCTGGATTTGGAGTCAGGAGACCCAAGTTTCAATTCTAACAGTAGTTCCTCACAGTGTGACTGCAACTCAGTCAACTAACCTTTCTGAAGCTCATTTGACTTGTCTCTATCATTTTGAAGATGCCTTCCATCTCTAAATCCTGGGAACAACTTTTTCTAGGTAGGAAAACAGACCAACTTAGGTGTACTTTGTTAAAACATGTACTGAACTAGTATAGAATCTCAAGAAACAAAAGAAGGACATCTTGAAAACTTTTCAGGCTGAAGAGATTTTTTAAAAAGAGTGAGTGAGTGAGAGAGGTTGGAGTCTTGAATAAAAATGATAGGTTATGCTTTAAGCTGAATAAAAATAAGCTATCTGCAGAAAATATGGAGCTGGCATGTGTGCTGTCTCTGGAAAGAATCATTTTTATTTGTCTATCTATGTATAAGGGAGGAAGATAGATAAATTGAAAGAAAAATGCCATCTCTGTAATGTTCACTCTGGCAAGGGGTTTGCAAACAATATAAAAATAGCTACTCTTCTGAAAGGATGGCTTCACCTAAAGTTTATCCATAAGAAAAGCAAAAATCAAAGCAAATATAGACAGTGTAGAAAATGACAGTAAAGTCTATCTCTTTTATAGATTATTAGAATTAACTGGGCCTATTTCCTCATTAGATTATATAAAGAGATGTAAAGTTAAAGGAGGAGAAAAAAATGAAGAAACCAAGAGAGATGGTCATTCTAACATATTTATTTCCTTCACTCCTTCCTCAAATTGCTTTAATTTCCTCTGAGTGGAGTTAAGTACCAGAGCATTCACATAAGCAGGGGCCCAGAGTAGACTCCAAGGTTGGCCAGCATTTGAATTACCTCCGGATGGTTTGGCGGCCTCTAAATTTATATCCTTGAAGACACAGCAACAGGGCCTACATCTCCTCTGGAATGGGCTTGAAAGAATGCCAGCAAAGGACCTCAGTCCTCCCTTATAGTCCTGGCACGTAGAATCACAGAAGGAAACAAAAGGCATTTTGTGAGAAGCCGTCCAGGAAGAAATATTAACAATATAAACCTAGGGGGGGAAAAGAAAGGGAAGAAAAAAGGCCTTTAAAATGGTTTTGTGCTTATTTTAATAGAACTTGCATAGTTCCTGAAGGTCCTCTAATCTAAACCAAATGCTTGTTGCTCTGACAGGGCTGTCTCTTTGTTCACCAGGCAATGCCTACTCGGCCTCTGTGGCCGGGAAAATGCCCGGACTGGCTGGCTTATCTTTCCAACAGGAACAAACATTGTTGTCCTCAAGGTTATGGCATGTGGCTGACTCAGGGAACTTAGGAAAAACACCCATTGGCAGCTGGACCTTATTCTTAAGTCACCCGCATGCCTAATCAAAAGCTGGAAGAGTTTTTGATTCTGTTTGATCCTGAAATGTGTCAAGGAACATGAATAGACAAGGGATATACTGCCCTTTTTTCTTTCTTTCCCTTCTCTCTCTCTCTCTCTCTCTCTCTCTCTCTCTCTCTCTCTCTCTCTCTCTCTCTTTCATTCATTCTCTCTCTCATTCATTCATTCTCTCTCTCTCCCCCCCCCCCCCCCCCCCACTCTTTTGGTTCAAAAAAATTGCTCAGCTTTAACCTTGATTTGCTAATATTGTCTGACCTTGACTTTATGCGGGTTGGAAGGATTTCAGACTTGGTTTTATCAGGATTAGCTTTTTATCTGCACAGAAGTACCCAAGCAAGGAACTCATCTCATCTTCGTTCACCTTAGACTTTCTGCTTTCTCCTCTAATTTATAAAACAACGTGGAGAAAATAAACTAAATTATTGTGATGGGTGCGGCGATATGACTTTTACTGCGGGGCAGAAGTGAGGGAGCCATAATCCAATGCTGGGCTCAGGATCAATGCCTTTGGGTGACACTCAGCAGCATTATTAAAGAATTCAGCCCGCTCTGTTTCCAATGCTGTACGTTTCTTTTCAAATGCTTATATATCTAACACAACCTGCACACAGAGAAGAGGAAAGAAGAGGAGGACCATAGAAACCCAAATATACCAGATTTTCACCTTTTCAGGTCTTTCCCAGTTCTTGCAGCACAAATTGACTTTGTAAGATTGGCTCAGAAAATGAATACCCAGGACATCACTCTGTGTTACTTTCCTGTGAAATTACTTTTCTGAATGAAAATATTGAATTCCTTTGAAAGCAAGTAGTATAATATCTCTGGAAATGAAAATCCTGTGGAAATCACAAAGGAAAGAAGACAGAAGGATATGAAAGCTTTATATCTCTAAATGTTAGTCAGGCTAAGGTTTTTTTTTCCTTGACAACAATCATAACTGCTCTTTCTGATGTTGATACAGTGAGCACTGGAATCTCCTAGATGCTTATATTACAGATTTATGTTTTATCTACAATAAACAGCCAATATCATTATCTTAATTTACTGAAACATTTGTATGCACTTGAAGCTTATGGAGTCAGGAGTTGAGTTGCTTAGCAAGTTTGACCTGCTGAATTTCCCTTGTCTCAAGGGGAATGTGTTGACTTTCAGCCAGACTCCCTGTCATCACTGTGCCTGGGCTGAGCTGACAGATAAACAAGGAGGCCACTTCCTAGGAGATGTTGGGTGTGGAATCAAGTCTTCTTCCTGGTTTTCTTGTGCAGTTAATTTTGCTGTTTACAGGGAAAGCAATAACTCAGGAAGACTGGGAGGGACCACCTTTCCTGATGCATCAGATGAATTCACCAACTGCACAGTAAACTGGTTGAAAATAAAAGTTCTTTTTTTAAAAAGTGTAACTGAGAATGTTGCCTCAACTTCCACTCCCTCACACTTCTTGGTCCAGTTAAGCATCACTCCTGGCTGTTGTTTGAGGAAGCTTCTGAAAGCACCCAACTTTTGACACTATTCTATCCCATGTCTCAGTGTACCTGAGACATGAAATGGAAACAGCAGTGAATTTGGAATCAGAAGACTGGAGCGTGTCAGCCCTGTCACTTGATGGCAAAAGTCACTTTCTAGACAAGTTGATTTCACCACTTTGAGGAGGCAGTGGGGTACAATGGATAAAGCAATGGCTCACCAGAGACAGATCTTGGATCCAGTCCCACCCCTTCCGCATTATCTGTGTTACCTTTGTCAAGTCACTTCCCTGGATCTCTCTCTCTCTTCTGTAAAAGAAGAGATCAAACTAATGACCTCTGAGGCACCTTCAGCTTAGAATCTTTTATCCTAAATCACTTTTATTTTAAACCCTAAATCTACGGGTCTCAGCTGCTTCATATATAAAATAATGGGGTGGATATGGTGATTTTGAAGCTCCCTACCAGCTTTCAATCCATGCCTATGGCAAATGAGAAAGATAGATGTAGATAAATAAAGATATATTGACATTTACACACACACACACGCACACACACACACACATATATATATTCCAAGGAAACTGGATTTTTACATATTTTATACTAAATTTAGTAATTACAATACTTAATTATATAAGATCATACCAATGAATTGCCTAAAAGTCTTTGGCAAAATGTAGGGCTTAATTATATTAGACATCTATCTCAATAAATAGCATAAGCATGGAATAATAAAAATTAACCAAATGTCAGGAATTTATCATCAGACATATATAATCAAAATTATAACAAATTATAAGCAAAATTATGACACTAAGATGTAACATTGTTTGCAATGGAGAAAGACTAGAAGTTTTTCTAATAAGTTCATGGGTAAAACCAAGATGTCTACCTTTCCCACTACTGTTGATATCTTCCTAGAAATAATACTTATATTAACAAAAGAAATTATAGAATACGCATTGGAAGAGGATAAACAGTTTTCTCGATTTTCAGGTCATATGATGGTTTTCTTAGAAAAATCAGAGGAGAATAAGCACAAAAGAATTAATTATGATAACCATTTTAGACAAATAGAAAAATGCAAAATAAATCCATAAAATCACCAATTTGTCTGCCTGATACTAAGAAGAAGAAGGAGAATGTTATAGAAATAAAAATTTTCACTTCTAAAGACCAAAAAATTAATAAAATATCTGAGAGTTAACAGAACAAGATCTACTCAGGTCTTATAAAAATGCAATTGCAAAACATTCTTAACATAAATAAATACAATTCTCTCTCTCTCTCTCTCTCTCTCTCTCTCTCACACACACACACACACACACACACACACACACACACACACACACATATAATCTGCCAGTCAAGATATTACATATCTGGACCATAGAGGAAGCCAAAATACTAACAAAATTTATTTGGAAGAATAATTGTCCAAACATTTTAAGGGGTGCAATTGCAAAATAGTCATTAAGGGTGTCCCAGCATTACTAGATCTCAAGGTATACTATAAAGCAGTAATCACCAAACTTCTTCTCTAAAAAAAAATAGAATAGATTGGTGGAACAGGATAAGTAAGACTTAGAAGTATATGAACACAGTGGGTCAGTGTATTCAACTCAAAGGATAATCTTCCTTATACCAGAAGTGGTTGAGTCAGCATTGAACTCAGGTACTTCGATTCCAAATCTGGTATTCTTTTCATACTTTAGAGATTAATATTCATAGCAATTTGTTGAACAGAAAAAGGAATTACTAGAGCTAAATTTGAGAGGTAGGGTCACCCTTACCTTACTTATGGATGCTGAGAGGAGACTTGAAGAAAGATGAAGTTAGAAGAGGAAATTCTTCCAGCAGAATTAAGGAGACCCCTGGGTTACCTAAATCTATGTTTATATTTTGCTGTTATAGAAATGGGCTCTATTGCTTTCATATACTTCTCAGAATATCATGGAGATATCTAGGTCACTGGAAATGAATTTATGTCAAAGAAATTTCTCCTGAAGAAGTCACCTATAACTATTAAGAAACAAAGGGGTGTCATAAAGAACTAGAAGTTTGAGGTTAGATTTTTTTTTTTTGAATGCTACTGAATCCTTGAGGAGGAATCCAAAGATTTGTTCACACTTAGATAGTACTTTTTCTCACAATAGCCCTTTAAAGTAGGTATGAAGTATCCAGTGATTTGCATTCTATAAAAATGGGTAAATGAAGGCTTGAACAGATGAGACAACTTGCTTAGGTTTGCATGTGTCATGAATTTCAGAGAGGGAATTTGAATGCAACTCTTTGGGATACTTTTGACACTAAATATCATTTTTTTTCCGGCAATGCCACATTAATTCTCAGTGCAGTAGGAAGAAAAAAAAAAGAAATTTAAGAAAGATTTGAATTGAAGATTGTCCATTGTAAGAGCTCATCACTCCAATGAGTTACTGAGATATATTGTGGAATTTTTCCCCTGAAAAATAATTGAGTACGAACTAAAAAGAAAAAGTCACAGTTTTCTAAGAAAAGTTACAGGACCACTAAAGTTAGAATAAGCTAAAGTTGATAATAAATGTTTAGAACAACAAAAATGACTTTTCTAAAGCTATTTATTCAAAGAAGAGCATCAAGAAAGGATAAGCTTACTCCTTATTGAGATGGGGTAATATAAAGGATGGTTGAGAGAAGACAGACATTAATTTTTACTATGCTCCTATTTTGATTTTTTTTTAGAGAATGATCTTAGGGCTGGAATGTTAACAAAACTGACTACCATGGAATAAAGAATATAAATGATAAGATAATAAGGGAGCAACTCATTGTCTTTGGTAAATGAAGTAACCAGGCTTGGAAAAATTATGTCCTAGTGTACATAAGAGAAACAAACAAAGAAATAAACTGGTGCTAAGATTGTTCAAGTCTTGTCAGTGGTATTTAAATGATTATAGAGAATGGAATAGGTTTTTCAGAACTGGAGAAGAGCACATATTGTACATTTTTTAAAAGAGTAGAAGTTAGAGTTTGCAAACTATAGACTGGCAAAATTGTAGGGGTAGTTTGTGATCATTCAGAAAGAGAAATCGTAATTCCTCTGAGCTTACATGGATGCAACCAATAAGATTAAAAAAAACTAATTACATTCTTCTTTTTATATCAAAGTAGCAAGGTAGATCAAGGAAATGTTGTGGTTGGTTTTCCTACTGTAGAATTCAATAAAGCTTTGCATAGACTCTCCTGTGTTATCCTGATGAGCAACATGAAGATATATCAGCTAGTTGATATTATAGGAGGATTTTTAAAGAGATTGAATAAAAAGAACCAAAGTGAAATAATTGGTAGACTCATGTAAGGTTTAGGGAGGTGAACAGTGTACAGTGAAAAGTCCCAAGGATTTATCCTTCATTTTATGCTGCTTAACATTTCTGTTATTGATTTGGATAAAAGCATAGATGATGCAAAAGTGAAATGGACAGATCAAGGCTCAACATGAATTTTTCTGGGAATAGGGTTTCCAAATGTTGGAAATGGAAAAGATTAGAGATTATCCAGTCTAGATAATTCTAGAGATTATAGATATAGATATTTGTATATTTAGTATGGATTAAATGTAAAGTCTTACACAGGTTCAAAAAATCAACCTCATATGGTAAAGTTGTAACTAAGCAACTCTTCATATAATACTGTTAACGTTAATCTGTTCTAATAAAGCTGTTTATATAAAATCTAATAATTTCATAGATTATGAGTTTGAAGTAATTTAATTGCATGAAATCATTGCTATAAAAGTTAATGCATATTTAGGCTTCAATAAAAGAATGCCATTAATAAAGAGGAGATATTCCATCAGAATTTTGCCCTGGTCTGATCACATACAGACTAATTCTGTTAATGACAGAAGCATATTTAAAAATTAAAGACTAGCAAGAAGAAGGTAAACAGCATAGAATACCTCTAGAGCATAAGGACAAGTTTAAAGGACTTGGTGTGGAGAAGTGAAGGTTTATAGGGGACATGATACCTATTTTTAGGATTTCTGAGAGACTATTGGCTTGGCCTCAGGGGGCAGAGCTAGTGGAATGGATGAAAGTTTCAAAGACATAACTTTAGACTGGATATAAGGAAAACTCCCCAAGAATGAGAGTTGTCCAAAGTGCAATGTGCTCTGTCAGATGCAATAGGTTCTCACTCTCTGAATTTTGCAGATTTGCAGAGGATGTCTATTTAAAGGTTGGACTTGATGACCTCTCTGGACATTGAGAAAATATGGATAAAAATGTTCACAATTTCAGATTCTGTAAAGAAGCAAAATAAGTTGATTTAGAAATTAACTGTAGGAAATGAAGAGGAGGGAAGAATTCAACAAGGCTCCCAAGTTTTGAGCCTGAGTGACTTTTATATAGAGAATTGAGAAT
The DNA here is from genome assembly GCA_023548195.1 of Bettongia penicillata ogilbyi. Lineage (NCBI taxonomy): Eukaryota > Metazoa > Chordata > Mammalia > Diprotodontia > Potoroidae > Bettongia > Bettongia penicillata. The sequence continues at coordinate 4,334,757 of JAJHZJ010000226.1, forward strand.
CTGGGTTGACTTTAGAAGGAAGATGAACTCAGTTTGGAACTGTTGAGTTTGAGATGATATCAGAACATCCAAATTAGTCTTGAATCTATATTTGTAATTGATTTAAAGTCAATGTGACGTGGAGAAAATACCAAGAGGGGGGACTGTTATTTCATTACTATCAGGCCAGCTTTATCTAACAGAGTGAGCATACATGAATGCGAAGAAAATTTTTGTGGAAATTCCACCCCCCCAAAAATTGAGGGCTAATGTTGATTTTGAAGTTTAGAATTCTAAGCAGAGCCTCAAACTATTTTGCTGCTTCTCTTGTAAACATTAAGAATTGTGACTTCTGGTTACAGTAGGGCTGTAAGGCCACAGTAAGGTCATAAGTAAGGCTATCCCTTCAAGGATATCAAAGAATTTGAACATATATAGGTAGTTTGTTTAGGATAATCCTAACCTGGAGTATTTTCCTCTAAAATGAATTTCAAAGCTTATGGGTAAAGTTTGCAAATAAGGTATTTTTGTCATTTTATTAAGCCCCAAATACTTGGAAAATAATTAGAAATATTCATGGTACTCAAAATATGACCCATTGCACCCACTTCTTTCAAACTCAAGCCTATTGGCTGTTTTATTTGGTATATGACCTTCAGATGAATTGTGAATTTTCTCATTGCTGTGCCAGGATTGAGAAGATGCAGGGAATACAGTAGATGTAATCTCTCCAGGCTACTGGAGGGCATTTGACACAGTGCCTTGGGAAATTCTGCTTAAAAAATGAATTCAACTCATTTGGGGTGTGAACATGTGAGCAGATGAAGGATTATGAACTTGGAGGAAGGAGAAATAGCAGCATATCGACCCAGGAAGAAGACCTGCCAGGATTGATGTTGGCCCGTTTCCTTTCGCAACTCGATTAATGACCTAGAAGGGGGATGGGGAGATGGAGAGAGAACAGACATTCATTACATTCACAGGTGAGCATATTGTAAAATGCTTGAGGGCTAGACCCATGCAAAGTGATCTGGAAATCAGATAGGAAAAAAAAATCAGCCTCAGTAAAGACTGAGGAACCAGAAAACATCAGTTGACATACAGATATTTAATAAAAAGAAAATATGATAGAAAGTTGATGTAACATTGCACTTTTCTGGATGGATTCTGACCTATACTCTAAATTGCTCTTGTCCCCTAAACATCACTATGTGCAGTAAAAGCTTCTTATAACATAGCTAGCCTCTATGACAGTACCAGTCATGTCCTAGACTCAGTGTTTTAAAGGGAAAATTACACTGGAGTTGCAATTTCTGTGAATGATGTTACTTATTCATCCTGTCTGTCTGATTTTCTACTATCCAGTAAGTCTATAGAGAGCCATAAGGGAGGAAATGGCCTTGGGGTGATAGAGTCCAGCAAATTGGATTGGAACCCTGAATGCAACAGAAAAGAAAGTGTTGGTGTGACCTTTGGGCTACATACCTAGAGGCATCACCTCACAAAGCTGGGCTATGATTGCTCCTCTCTAATAAAATAAAATGATGAAAAAAGCTCTGAAGCCTGGAGAGAAGGAATGTTTGTCTAGTGTGGCAAGATTCCTCACTGGAATGCTCTAAGTGCTCTGGGCATATTGGACCACCAGATAAGGAGGAGAGAGCAGCAGTAACCCAAGCATGGAGTATGAGGAAATGTATCCTGCGTGCACACAACAAGAATGCTTTGTCTTGGAAGTTTTCTTCATATGGCTGATTTGAAAATTAGTGTTCATAACAGTACATAAGTTCAGTAATAGCTTGCATTTGAAAAGACATCCTCAACATAGAACATTTATAGAAATTGTAATATCTTCCTGTCAAGCAACGGGATGATCTTAAAGATCCGTTTTTATTCTTCTTTTCAAACCAGAACCTGCTCTTGTGGCAGGTAATGGCGATGTGAATCTGACCCCTATATAAGTTAATCACTCCTCACTTAAATCCCTCCACAATCTAGGTCCACTTACCTTTCTGGTTTTATTTCATATCAGAAACTCTCCATCTTGGTGAAACTAACTTTGCTATTTTCTTTATGGGAATGACCATCTCTTGACTCCATGACTTTGAATAGTGGTTCCACAAGCCTAGAATATACTCCCTCCTCATTGATCTTTTGGAAAATTCCTAATTTCTTTCAAAACACAGTTTAGATACTGCTTCTTATTCAAAATCTTACCCAACACCCCCTCCTTCATTGGAACCTCATTCAAATTGTTTTGAACTTGTTTACTTGCATACAAGTTATATGCCCTCTTGTAGTATGGAAGTTCCTTAAAGATATGCACTATTTAATTTTTATTATGGAATCTCTAGTGCCTTGTACATAGTAGGCACTCAATAAATACTTATGGAGTAGAATTGAATTTAAAAGCAGTGAGAAGAGAGACCTCAGTTCTAAGGCATAATTTCTGTGCTTTCTCTCTCTAAGGACAGAAGGATTACAAGTCATTTTGGCCAGAGAGCCCTCTACTTGGATTTATTCATGAAAAACAAAACTCCATGTCATCTTGCCACACAAAAGGCTTTGTAGGTATACTTAGGGATTTTCCTCACTCTTGATATTACAAGCACTAGAAACATTCAACCATTGAGAATATCTCAGTCAACAGTAGTGGCATTTCCTTCACCTCTCTCCAGGAAAGAAGTTATGGCCAAACCAAGTTCCACTAGTGTTTTCAAATAAACTTTTATCATTCCATTAATACAAAGTTTGGGGATACTATTTACTATGGAGCTTTAAAAAAAAAACACTCAAACTTCCTATTAAATCAAGGAAACTCCTAGTAGAATATGCAGCACCTTGAACATCCTTAATCAGAGTTGATTCAGAAAAAGAGGCAGTCACCTGAGGTAGCTAGAGGCTCTACGTGTGGTTCCTATTCTATTTCCTCCCATATGCTTTGGAAACAGGGCAAAAAAAGATTCTGAATGATGGGATGATGATAACTTGTAGAATCCTTCAAGCAAAGAATTCCTTGGTCTATGCTGAAAGAAGCCCATTGGCTCCCAGAGACATGGCCAGGCAACAAGGACTGACCATCAGTGAAACAACTTTCAGTTGCTTGAGTGTTGCCTAGGATAAAGGAATAACAAAGTTCTACTGGATGGGCATCTAATGAAGTGAAAAGAAGCCTGCTGCTATTTCTTTAGCAGCTTGTCTGGGGCTGTCATGAGATGGTTTGAGATCATCTTTCTTCCCAGTCCTGAAAAAGTAGTGTCATATGTTTCCAATTTTTATTGATTGTCATAATGGCTAAGACATTCTGTTTTAAGACGTCGCAAACAAATGTAATAGAAAGGTACATTGGACAATGTGTGAGGAAGACAATACATTTTCTTCTCATCTTGCCTTGAAGTGGGGAGAAGGAGAGAGGCAGATACTGTACATACTTTCATATTTAAAAAACCATGACTTTTTTTTTACTTCCTTCCATTGATGAAAATTTCAACTTTTCTTTGACTTAGCAATCATGGATAGTTACTGTTGCTCAAAAATGAATCCCATTCTGGACAAATTTGCTGTAAACATCTCTAAACGCAGCTAGACTGTTCCTTGGTATATAGACAGTTTCCGGGAGGTGTTCTGACATGAATTGGTCTCATTCCTCTAAACAGAATATAGGCACTTGATAAATGAAGGCTGACTAATCGAATAGTTGACTCTTGTTGAGAGATGTGATGAATGTTGATGCACCTTCTAGAGGTAGAAGGAAAAGCATCCTGGATAACTTTCATGGTAATTTTCTGAGGTCACTCATGTATAGAGAGCTGTCATGAATGGATCTAATAGGACACTGTGCTTATTGTATATTGAAGTCAACAAGAATATTGAATTGCCTTTCAATTATGTTCATAATCTGCTAAAATGCTCAATTCCTCATAAAAATAAGGTATTTGGACTAGATTATCAATAATATATCACCCAGTTCCTAATCTTAAGATGCTACATATTTAAAGAAGAAAGGAAGATATAAGATAAGCAGCATCCCTGGAATTGACTAAGCTATTTTATAGAAAAAGAAAAATATAGTAAAAAGTAAAATATAGTAAAAAGAAGATGGGTATTCTTTTTAGAAGAATTTGAGTGTTATATGGGGGTATGAGAGGAGTGGGGAGCGGCAAAGATCTCTCCCCAGGGATACTCATTGTAAATGCTTTAATAGTTTCCATGGCAACTCAAATAACTTTTAAATCAACTTCTTTAATGGGACACATGGTATTATGTACTAAGGGTAGGTTGGGTAACTAAGCTTGAAGTAGTGTTGTTATATGGTGGCGAAAGTACTACATTGAAAGGCAATAGTCTAGGGCTCTGATCCCTACGTCATTAGCTGACTATTTTTCCTTTACATTTTTTTGCAAGTGAATTTTCCTTATGCATGGTTTCCTTGTGGGTTAGATAATCTCAGCGATATCTTATAGTTTGAAAACACTGTAATCAATAAAATTATGGGAATTCCACTAGATATTCTCTAAAATCTGTTTCAGTTTCATATAATTCTATCTGAATTATATCATAGTTGTTGAAACTGGTAAGTTTGTTACATGTCAGGTTCAATTAAAAAAAGTTATTTCCTTTGTTTTGATAGTGTCAAAGTTGATTTTATTTGCTTTTTAGTTTTCAACATTCACTTCTATAAGATTTTGGGTTTTAAATTTTCTCCCCCTTCCTTTGTTTCTCCCTCCCAAAGATGGAGTACAATCTGAAATAGGTCATACATGTATAGTCATATTAAACATATTTTCACATTAGTAATGCTGTAAAGAAGAATTTGAATCAAAGGGAAAAACCATGAGAAAGGAGAAACAAAAAAGAAGAGAAATAGTATACTTTGATCTGCATTCAGACTCCATAGTTCTTTCTCTGGATGTGGATAGCATTTTCTATCATGACTCTTTTGGAATTATCTTAGATTTTTTATTCCTGAGAAGAGTCAAATCTATCAAAGCTGGTCATCATACAATGTATTATGTACAATGTTCTCCTGGTTCTGCTCAATTCACCCAGCATCAGTACATACAAGTCTAGGTTTTTTCTTAAGTCTTCCTGCTCATCATTTCTTATGAATGATAGTATTCTTTTATATCCATAGACCACAGTTTGTTCATCCATTCCCCAACTGATGGGATTCTCCTCAATTTCTTCTTGGCAACCACAAAAAGAGCTGCTTTAAATATTTTTGTACATGTGGGTCTTTCCCCCATTTTTATGACTTCTTTGGGATACAGAGCAAGAAGTAAGTATACCAACATTCTTAACAGGGAGAAATATATTATTTGTTCAATTTAAGAAGAATTTATTGGATATCAACTATAACTGATTTATCCATAACTGCTAATGATAATACACTCAAGCTACAATTATGCTTGGTGATTGGAAAAGGAAATGGCAAACCATTTGCGTATCTTTGCCAAGAAAACCCCAAAAAGAGTCACAAAGAGTTGTACACTGCTGAAAATGACTAAATAACAACGATGAAAACTTTAGTGAATTCAAAGATGAATAAAAAAATTTACTCCCTTCCTTAAGCAAGCTTGCAACCAAGGAGGAGAGACGTCTTGAATGAGAAGAATTATAAGACTGTATATACATATATAAATATAATACACACACACATATATATCCACCCACACATACGCATATATATATATACACACACACAACACACACACATATACATAGTAATTGTGTAATGTAGAAAACTGAAACAACAGTTGATTGGTTTTTTTCAGTGATCAACAAAATTTCATGGAGAAGTTGGATTTTGAGTTTTACCTTGAAAGGGTGATAGGGTTTAGCTTGTAGGGGTGGAGAGTCTGTAGCCTTGAGGTCACATGTGGCTTTCTAGGTCCTCAAGTGTGGTCCTTTGAGTAAATCAAACTTCACAGAACAAATGCCCTTAATAAAATGATTTATTCTGTAAAACTTGGATGCAGTCAAAAGACTGAACCGAAGGATTAGAAGGTCACATGTTGACTTGAGGCTGTAGCTTCCCTAGCACCTGTTAGAACACCTATTTGAGAGGGAAGCTTTCTAGATGTGTGTATTGTAGCAGAGTATAACATAGGGAAGGCCATGGAAGAATTCCTTTGTCTTTATTCTGTAGGCAATATGGAGCTCTTAAAGATTTATGTCTGCTTGACATAGTGTTTTTGAGTTATAGGCTCAAAATGATGTTTTAGAAAGATTAATCTGGCAATGGCATACGGGATGAATTGGAGGGGAAAGACAATAGAATCAAAGAGGAAAACTTTTGCAATAGTTCAAGCATAAAGTTACTTGGTAGTTAAAAATCTCTTGTAATGTATGTCACTCAGCAAATGTGTCACACTATTGCTAGCAGAGTTGAAGATTTGGTCCATGGCTACAAAGAAGGTAAATTTGTAAATAAATACAACTATGGCTTTGAGGGTTAAGAGAGCAAAGAGAAAAGCTTTTTGTATACTTCTCTGTGATAATTGTTACTATCAATGGGCCATTATGCCTCTTGGAAACACAAGAATACTCCTACTATAGTGGAGTCTGCCTTTTATACTCCAAGGGAAAATCTGATTAAGTATAAATTAGATCATTTTTTTCTCTTGGTGACAATACCAAGACAAAGGCGTTTCAGGTTTGGTCTGGCTCAGATATCATCCCTGAGACCCTAGTAGTATCATGGAAGTTCATCCTGAACTAAAAAAAACATGCTCAAAGTCTATAAAACCATTATTGACTGTGACTAGAATTCATTTCAATTAGAAAAGGAGTGCGTCATGTCCAAAGCAGGGTTCATGACTACCCCAGTCCTCAGTTTGACCCTTCTCCAAATTTCCCTATTTCTGTGTGAATTTGTTTTGCTTTATTATGACATTTGTAATGTGTTTCTTCCTACTAATATAAGTTTTAAATTGGGAAGTGGGAATGATAGCAAAAATAAAATTCCAATATTTATTGATAACAACTCTATCCTTCCATTCAACTCAACTCAAAATATGGGAGTTTTCTTTGACTTTTCTTCTTACTGTGTTCATTCAACCAGTTGCCAAGTCCCTTCAAATATACCTGGGACCCTCTGCCATGACTACATGTGGATGGGATTTTTTATAGTCTGTCAGTGTCAAATTCAAATAAAAATGGTTCCCTGTGAGTAGTATAGTGTTAGAAAACCACAAATTAACATTTTCTGTGTTGGGTCGTATTTTTATTTTGTTAAACACTTGATTACATTTTTATCTGGTTCAGATAATATCCAGGAGTTTTGTGAGTAGCTTATAGCTACTTGTAGGAGTTTAACACCTTCTCAGGTGACCTGATTCTCAGGTGACCTGACTAGAAGCTGTATCAAGGAAATCAGGTACTAATCTGGTCCTGGAATAGCTTTGTTGTCTTTTAGGGAAAATCAATCCTTCTCATGAGTGAGGCCTATCACAGAGGAATATTGAGAAAAGGTAATTAGATTAAGAAATTTTGTGAGATTATTTGTAACTGAAAAGAGCAGTTTCAGCTGAGCAATGAGATTGGAGACCGGATTGCAAAAGTGTGAGAAATGAGAAAAGAGGAATTTGAGAAAATGATAATATATTGCTTTTGCTAGGAATTTGACTGAGAAATGGAGTAGAGATATAGGAAGGTAATTTGAAAGACTGATAGGGGCAAGTGAAGTTTTTATTAAGGATGGTAGGAATATTGGGGAATGGAACCTGGATAGATTTTAAAGAAGCAAGAAAAGAACCTGTGGTAAGGTAAAGATTATATATTAGAGGGAGAGAGTGATTAGTAGGGTGGGTTGTAAGGGGTATGTGTAGAGGGTTGGCCTTGGCCAGAAGATTTATCTCTTCCTCATAGATTAGAGTAAAGGAGCAGAGATTATAAGATGATGTTAAGGGATTCTGAGACAAAGATAAAGGGAAGAAAGATTATCATTGTATATGGCCTTTATTTTCTCAGTAAAGTATAAGATAAGATCTTTTGTTAAAAGGGAGGCAGAAAAGGTAATGTTGGAGGCTTGAAGAAAAGAAAATGTCTCAAATAAGTGGCTACGGGGTGTGTGGCAGAGAATTAATCAGAGAAGGACTAAAGGATTGTTTTACTGAAGTGATGGCCAATGTTAGGTTAGCTAATACAATTTTTAATGGACCCAGTCAACATGGATGTACAATCGGACTTCCTGTAATACCATTCATCATCTTGTGAGAGAAAGTAAAGGAGGTAGATGATGCTCATAATCTCAGTCTGGGGTTTTATAAAGCATGAGCAGCAAATTGGATGAGGGTGGCAAAAGATTCAATAGTAGAGAACAAGGTAATGTTGAATTGATTAATTACACTACAGAAAGTGGGAAGGAAAGAAAGGAAAGTTAGAGTGTAGAGTATTCTCATTTGAGAATAATGAGAGATAGAAGAAGTTAGAGGTCATGTTGAAAATGAAGATTAGGTTTATGAAGAATGAGGCCAAAGGAGAGATTGAATTGACGAGAGATTTGTTTGTATGAAAGATTTCAGAATTCTTTGTCGTGGAATTAGATTTCTTAACCTTTGTATTTGATGAATATTCTGTTGTTTCTTCATGTTGGCTTTATTTACATAGATGTGCTTACTGTGAGTCTTATTCTTTTGGTTCTGCTTTCTTCATTCTATATTATTTCAAATACATTTTCTCCTATTTCATTGAATTTTTTATATTCTTAATTCCTTAAAGTCCAGTAATGTTCTATTTAATTTTGAAATTTCTTTAGCCATTTCCCAGATATTGGGTCTATGTTGATTTTAGTTTTTACTTATTGCTGTTAGCACAAATGACATATATAAAATATATGCCATAAACATATATGTATATACATATATGTATAAGTTAATACACACATTCATATATATGTTCACATGCTTATATATGTAAGTATACACAGACATTCATAACAACCTTGCTTGTGCTAGACACATATAGCATGTGTGTATGCATATATATGTATATATGCATGTATTATTATTTTCTTGTTTTCATGAGCTTTCTTGAGACATAAATCCAGTAGTAACATCTCTGATTCAAAAAATATGAAAGATTTAGTAATTTTTCTTCCATAATTCCAAATTGTTTTTCATCTGGACTCAGCTACATTCTTGTTCCATAGGCAATGACTTAGTACGTCTATTTTCTGATAACTTTCCAGAAAGGGTTTTCACCATCTTTTACCTATACAATAACCTAGGTTGATGAACATGAGGTGATACCATAATTATATTAGACTCTGTTTCTCTAGCTATTAGTGATTCTAAATGGTTTTTTTTTCACATGAGTTGGCATAGGATCATAGATTTTGAGCTGTAAATGATCTTTGATTTCATCTACTACAATCTCTTTATTTTAAGGGGAAAACTGATAAGGAAACTGAAGACCAAGGCAGTTAAATGATTTACTGGAGTTCATTAATGGTTGTGCTGAGATTTGATTCCAGTTCTGGTACTCTTTCTTTTGCTATCCTTCAACCTCTTGCCTATTGGGAAATGGCTATCCTTCAACCTCTTGCCTTATTACAATTTTATATATGTGTCATTAACTGTCAGACTTTTAACAGCAAAATTTAATGTAAATACTATCATTTCAACCAGTAGCTTTTCTTTTGATTCAGGCTGCATTGATTTTATTTGTAAAAAAAAATACTTTTAAGTTTATATAATTGAAATTATTTTTATGTTCTCTTCTATGCCTAAACCATTTATAAATCTGTATCTTATTCATAACTTTAAAATGTAACTTTTCCTTTGCTTCTAATTTTATGTTGTGTTTTTATTTTGCAAATGTATTTTATAGTCTGTTACTTTACTGAAGCTACTGTTCCAAACTATTTGCTCAATGATTTTCTGAACAAAACATTATAAAATTTAAAAATAGACTAGCATAATACTAGAATGGCAATCAGCAGTAATACAAAAAAGAAACAGTGGGCACCCTTGCTTTATTCCTATTCTTATTGAGAATGGTTCCAATGTTTATTCATTTTCAATATTAGCCTTTAGATTAATTTAGATTTAGATCACATTAAAGAAATTTCTTTTTATTCCTGTTTCTTAGTGATATAACTTATGCAAGTAACCTAGTTTATGAAAGAATATTTGTGGATTTACTGATATAATCAAGCTTTTTTAATATAAATAATTTAGTATGCTTCTATTTTCCCAATAAGATCATACTTTAAAGCTGTAAGATCACCTAGTCTAAGCCCCTCATCTTACAGATGAATAAATTGATTCCTAGAGAAGTAAAATGACTTGCCCAAGGTCACACAAATATGAAGTAACAGAACTTGATTTTGAATCATGGTTTTAAGATTCCAAATTTACCCTTCTTACAACTGTCCAGGCTGCCTTTTATAATACTGAGCCATCTTTGAATTCCTTATTTAAATCCAATTTGGTCACTGTGAATCTTTTTGTAAATAGTGTCCTTCATTATATCTTGACTGTCATAACAGGCTCCTAACTCGATTGTTTGCCTTGGATCTATCCCCTCTCTAATCCATACAGCAAACATCAACCAAAATAATTCCCTTAAAATACCTTTATTCGAAGACCATCAAACATTGCTCATCGCCTTTTGGACAAAACAGAATCTTCATCCTGGTATGTAAATCCATCCACTGTTTGATTATAGTTTACCTTTCCAGGCTTAAGTAACATCATTGCCCTTCATACATTTTATACACTCCACATTTGGAATAATCTGTACAGTTGCTCCCCAATCTTTCCTGCCCTCCCCCTTTTTTACCTCTGTGCATTCATATAAGCCATCTCCTATACAAGGAATGCATTCTCTCTTCATCTTTTCCTATAAGCATCAGACCTGTTGTAGCTGGACCATTGCCAGTCGCTTGACTTTGGTCTTGCCACTGGACACCGACAACTCTGGAGGAGAGAGTGAGGCTGATGACTTTACATAGCCCTGACTCACTTAAATCCAGTCCATGTGTAAGTCAAAAAATCACCCTCAAAATGTCATTGGTCGTCATCAAGAATGAAGGATGGACAACACATTGTTACTACCTCTTCATTGTTATTTTCCCCTCTAAACTTGCCTAGAATTGTTTTGACTTTCTCTTTATTTCCAAATATATTTTTTCATGAATTATGCTTAGTTGTGTATAAATTGAATTTAATAGGAATTTATAATATTAAGTTGAATTTTAAGGAATTTTTCCCTGTGGTAGATATGTTGACATTGATATTTAGTCTTTTTTCCCAAGAAAGAGGTTACTTAAAATTTGTTTCTTTCTTTTGTTTCCATCAGAGCTTTAAAATTGGAATCCTGATAAAATATTTTCATTTTTTTAAGGGAAGAGAAGGGAATCTGTCTTAGGCCAGTGAGCTTGATTTTTATTCTTTGCAAAATTATAGAACTAAATATGAAAGGAAAAATGGCTAATATTTAGAAAAAGTGATTACTGTAAGAGCTATAATGTTTTCATTAACAACAGTTCATGCCAGATTAAATTAATTCTCCTCCCACAATATTTTTCCCCATAAGATACTGAAGAGATACTAGATTAACAGATCGTAGAAAAGTAATAGATAGAATTGATTATATATTTGTTTTAAATTTTATTTTCATACATAAATTATTTCTAAATCAACACCTTATGCAGATTTCTCTTTTAAAAAAGTTAATCACATCCATCTAATATGAAGATCATTACTAACAAAGCATGTGATTTTCCTTTCCTAACTTTTGGCAAAGTTTTCACAATGTGTCTCCTACTGTGTTTGGGGAAAGATGGAGAGACATATTAGGTGATAGAGCAGTAAGGTGAATTTAGTCATTGAATTGCCATATCTGAAGGGTAATCATGAATATTTTGATGCAAACTTTGAAGGAAGCCTGGTGGATTTCTCTAAGTGTCCTTTTATTGACCCAGTATTCTTTAACATGTTTATCAATGGCTCAGATAAAAGAAAAGATGACTTACTTATAAAAATTTTAGATGACACAAAGCTAGAAAGGGGGTAAGGGAACAAACATTTATTAAGTACTTACTGTGTTCCGGGAAGGGTATCTAGGTGTCATAGTGGATAGAGTTCTGAGTCTGAAGTCAGGAAGACTCGAGTTCAATTCTGACCTCAGCTGTGTGACACTCGGCAGGTCACTTCACTCTATTTGCCTTAGTTTCCTCATTTATAAAATGAGCTGGAAAAGGAAATGGCAAACCACTCTAGTACCTTTGCCAAGAAAACCCCAAATGGGGTAATGAGGAGTCAGACACTACTGAACAATAAAAAGCGTATACCAGGCACAGTGCTAAGTGCTTTACAAATTACATTTCATTTTATTCTCCCAACTACCTTGTGAGGTAGGTGCTATTATGAGCATACCTATTTTACACTTGAGGAAATTGAAAAAGTCAATGTGGTTAAGTGACTTGTCCAGGGTGGCTTATGAACTATGGTCTTCCAGACTCCAGGTCAAGTGCTCTAACCAGTGACCCATGTAGTTGACTAGGAAAGCTAACATAGTGTATTTGACTGGTTAAAATACTGAACTATATCTAATGATATAAATTTAATGAGGTTAAATATAAAGTGTTATAAATGTATATTCAAAAGAACAATTTTACAAATACAAGATGGGGAGGACATGACTAGAAATGATTCATTTGGAAAAAAAGATTTGATTATTTTAATGAACCAGGAACATGAAATGATTCAAAAATCTGATATGAAAGCCAAGAAGTCTTTGAAAGTCTTAAGTGACACGTAAAGTCCAGTACTAGGGATGTGATAGAGGGTTCTACTCTCATTCTGCCCCTGATCATAGAACACATCCAGAGTATCAAGTTTATTTTTGAGTGCCATTTTTTATGAATGACAGTGGTAAGTCCAGAGGAGAGTAACCAAGAAGATGGAGGACCTCAAAATCAGGTCATATTAAGATCTGTTGATGGAACCATGAATATTTGCCCTTGTGACGAGAAAACATGTGGAAGAAGAAACTCTTTTTGTCTTAAAATGTTAAAAGGCTATCAAACTGAAAATTCATTAGAGGTTGGAACTAGAAGTAATGGTTAGAAAATACAAAAAAAAGCAAATTTAGAACTGGTATCAGGGGCAAGGCAACTAGATAGAGTGTTAGGTCTGGAGTCAGGAAGACTCATCTTTGTGGGTTCAAATCTGGCTGGAGACACATACTACCTGTGTGACCCTAGGTGAGCCACTTACCCTCTCTTTATCTCAGTTTCCTCATCTGTAAAATGAAAAGGAAATGACAAGGCATACCAGTAGTGTTGCCAAGAAAACCCAAAACGTGGTCATGGAGAATCAGACATGCCTGAAAAACAATGGAATAACAGGAATCTGGAGAAAACTTCCTAAAAATTAGAACTAGTATAAAAGGGGAAGGAGGAGGGGAAGGGGAAAAAGCATTGTGCTGAAAATACTTTGCAAATATCTAATTGGATCCTTACAATCCCACCTATGGGGTAGATATTATTGTTACTTTATAATTCAGGAAACTGAGGCAAATAGAAGGTAAATGATTTGACCCAGGATTACATACCTAGTAAGAATCTGAAGCCAGATTTGAACTTCCTGATTCCAGGCACAATGCTCTATCTGCTAAGTCACCTTCCAAAAGTGTCATTTCTAAAAACACTCGAACTTGTTTCTTAGTGGCTGGAACAGGGCTAGACAGGATTGTCCTTTTTCTCTCAGAGGTTAAGGAGAGAAAGGTGGGTGTGAGTTCATGGCTCAGATACCTTACGGACTGGCATGCTATCTGGACTTTGTTCCAAGAGACCCAATAGCCTCGAATGCCCAAGAAATTAAGGGCTTCTGTGGCAGTAGCCAAAGAAGCCTCCTGGGTGGGCTACAAATAAGAACAACATGCACATACTGAATTAAGCTACTGCCTGCTAGTTTCAGGACATTGCCATAAATGGTAGTAGGTTCTCCTTCATTGTGTTTCAGTTTACTGGAGATTTTCAAGTAAAGGCTAGATACCCACTTAGCTATATCGTAGAGGGAATTCTTGTTTAGAAACACATTGGACCAAGTAACCGAATAGGTTGCCTCAAACTTTGAGTTTCTGTGATTTTGTAACAAGCTTATTATTAGTTTAGTCAGAGAAATTATAAGAAAGGTGTGACTGTACTAGAAAAACAAATCACTGGTTTGTGTGAAATTTCAGACTATTGTATGTCAGACAAAGAGTACAGACAGCATTTAGCAAGGAGCGTCCCAGGACATCCTCGGTCTAAAATATGTGAACATCCAGAAATCTCTGTCAATAACCATTAATTTGTTTGTTTATTAAAGCTAGTGTCAGCTATTGTGCTAAATGACAGAAATAAAACTACAAGATGAGAGACAAGTCTGCCCTCAAGGAGCTTATATTTTAATGAGGAAGACCTGAAGGAAGTAGAAAAGGGAGTCAACTGTGGTGTGGGGGTGGAGGTTGGCTTGTAGAGAAAGTCCAGAGAGTCAGGAGTGCAGGCTGGAGAGGAATGAAGACATAGCTGGTCCAGGCAGCCTTCTTAAGTAGGAAACTTTGAGGAACTAGCCAATCTGAGGGAGAGGTGACAGGGGTGGGTGAGTACTTCCAATGTGAGCAGCGAATGGGGTGAGATGAGCTTCCCATGAGAAGTTTCTACGTTATGGTAGAAAAATTCTGGAGAGCCAACTTCCAGTTATATTAAATAAAGAATTTTGCTATATCTGGGCTTGGAAGAAGCGTTTTGTTTTCAAATGTATTTCCTTGTATTGTTTACTAATCTACAATCCTCTAGGACTGAAATCCTAACCCATTTAGAAATTGAAATTTCAAAACAGTTGAAGCCAGGACTCTTCACTAGGAGTGCTATTAAATATAGCTAAGTGTTGGGATGTCACAGGAAAAAAATGGCTTTCCTTACGTTGGTGTACAATTAAACTTAAGTAATTTGATCTGCACAGGATGGAATGAATAATTTGTTTTTCCAGGGAAGGGGGACGTAAGGATGGCAATGGTGTGAATGAGGCTAAGGGAATATTATCTGGACATTTTGTTTCAAGTGGTTTCGTGGTTGGAGTCTATCATTTACACTGTCTATGCCCAGAAGGCTCATTGATCAAGGGAAAGTCTTGGATGGAGGGAAGAAAGGGGGGGAAGTTGAGCTTTGTTTACAGCCAAGGAAGTAATAAAATCAAAATAGCTCTATGTCACTGTCAGTCTGTTCCCAGTTTTAAAATTATATCCATTTGCTTTCTGAACAAACCTCAAGGTCACAACGTCCTTAGACTGAAAGAGTAAATATAGCTACACTCCTTGGGCATTGATTGGCTACTGTCCATCACAAGACAATATGGCCATTATTGCAGTGTGGAGTAATTAGAAATTGACATTATTTTTGTCAATAAGCACTTATTAGGCTCCAACTATGTGCCAGACACTATGCTAAGAACTGGGGATGCAAAGAAAGGTAGAACTTAGCCCCTGTTCTCAAGGAGCTTACATTCTAATGGGGAAAACAACCTGTAAACAACTACTTACGTACAAACAAGGTAGACACTAATAAATTGGAGCTAACCAATAGAGGCAAGGCTCTGGTATGAAGGGGGATCAGCAAAGGGTTTGGTTTTGCGGTGGCTGTTTTTTTGTTTCTGGTAAAAAGTGGAATTTTAGCTGTGACATGAAGGAAGCCAGGAAGAAGGCTATGATATGGTCTATGACAGGAGAACATTTAGGAGTATAGAATCCTCCCTTTAGTATTACTATAAAGTACCTTCCTTGTGCAAGAAACTCGTGGAGAATAGTGATTCTTCTTTTGACCTAAAGGCATAATAAGATTAATAAAATGCAATAACTACTCTCCCAAGTTGGTCTGCTTTCAAAATAATCACATCATGGCCCCTTTGTATCAGATTGATGAAATACAGATAGGCACATATTTGAATACCAAAGATGATCTTCCCAAGGATGGAGAAGTGTTTCCCCTTCCCAATAACCATGACACTCACTACCTGTGTGACCTTGGGCAAGTCAATTAACCCCAATTGCCTCATCTTGCATCATCTCCAGTTATCCTGATGAATATCAGGTCACTGGATTCAGATGACTCTGGAGGAGAAGGGAGGCTGGTGACCTGCACAGCTCTCCCTCACTCAAAACAAAGTCATGTGCAAGTCATGTCATTATTTCTCTGAGGGTGTGGTCTTCTTCAGCAATGAATGACGAACACACACACACACACACACACAAAACTATGACATTAATGTTGTCATGTGCTGCCTGTAGGCTGTAGAAGGAAAGTAGTACTCCTCAGTTGAGTCCTTAGACAGGATGGGTCATGCCTAAGTGAGTTTATGAGGTGACCCAGATATGAGGAGAGGCAATTGGAGGACCAGAAACTTGAGATACGGTTGAAACCAGGTACTGAGGAATGCAGAAGGAACCAAGGTGAATGCTGTGGGTAAACTGGGTTGTAGGGACTAGAAAAACAGCCAAAAATACAGGCAAGATGAGGAAAATGGGATAAGCCAAAATCATAAACTGGAAAAGTCCACCAGTTCTGCCAGGAAACTTGAGGTCATCTGGGGGAAGGGAGAATCATTATCTGGAATCAAGAACTGAACATAAAAACTTTGAAAGAGAGCTGGTAGGAATGCAAATGTCATGCTTCTTCTAGTTAATAGCTACCATTTATATAGTCTTTTCAGGTTGCTAGAGGGTATAGCAGATAGAGACATTTGGAGCCAGGAACTCCACGCTGCAATCTGGCTTCAGATACTTATTAGCTATGTGGCCCTGGACAAATCACTAAACTTCTATCTGCCTTAGTTTTCTCATATGTAAAGTGGGGTTAGTGATGGCATCTGCCTCCTAGAGTTGTGAGGATAAAATAATATATGCAAAGTGTTTTGTGGACCTTAAAATGCTACCTAAATATTAGCCATGATAAATGCTAGTTTTATATACATTTTCATGGATTTGATCCTGACAATAACCTTGGGAGATAGTGTTAATATTATCCCCATTTTAAAGTTGAGTAAACTAAGCCAGATAGAGGTTAAATATCCCAGGGTCACACTTAGGAATTTACATCTTCCCACCCTGAAGACCAACACTGTCCACAAATTTTATTCAAATGAAACTTGATCCCTTTGCATCTCAAAGTTTTCTCAGCAAAATCTTTAAATACCCACAATTCAGTAGTATAGTCAGCTTAGTTTATCATATTTGCATTTCAATTGCCCTAAATGATTTTTTTAAACCTGAGAAGACTTCTTTTGAACTAATATGATTACACCTATCTGCCGATGGATAGTTTTCCTAGCATAATCTGTGATAGCTATATTCTCTTCCCAGTGAGGTATCTGTAGGTAGTTCAATAAGTGATTAAGGACATTGTGAATTGTTACAGATATTGGTGAAAAAAAAGAGTAAAGAAAGCATTTGTGTTCTCAAGAATGAATACTAGGAATCATGTAAGTTTGATCAAGCAATTCAATTAATAGATTCAGATTCTGATGAATCCATGTAAGTTTCTGTGCTACATATCATAGGGATGCCATTCCTGATATGCCAGAAATACCTGGAACTTGGTAAAGCCTTCAGTGAGATTAGAGCAAAGAGAGAGGTAATAACCAAGAGAGTTTAACACAAGAGGAAAGGGACCTCTTAGATAAGGACAACATTGGGGCACTCCAGTAAGCAGGTGAATTTCTTTCCTATCAGTGGGCACTAATTTAAATTAGCCATCTGAACTCTAAGTGAATCTTGAGGTTCTTCATCCCTGGAAGAAAGTGAGGAAGAACAGTATAGTGTCATTTAATAACAAAGTAGGATTACAGCAGGACATCAGTGACATATTGTCTGTTACCCTACAACAATCTGTACCATGTCAGCGTAATTGGTATTAAAAATCTATGCTCTTTTTCTGGGGATCTTATTGCTCCACTAAACCTACCCCCACCCCTGCCCATAACTCCCATCACCCCTTTCTTAAAGCTCAGATCATTTCTTTATTAGATCTTGGCCCCGAGTAGGCCATGAATTTTTATGGCTTCTCCAAATCTCATAAGGCGATGGGAGGAGGCTCCCAGTTAGTCTGTGTCAATGTGTCATACTACAGGGTTATAGTCTGACATACGATTTAGCTTGTTTAATAGAAACCCACTGCTTTGAACGCTTCAGTGCCTACTCCCTAGAAAGTGAAATCAGTGTTTCCATTAAATGTCCCCCTAGTAGCAGTCTCTGGCAAATAAACAAGTTTAGTGCCATCAGACGTAAAAAAAAAAAAAATTCTTAATGGCTCACCCTGGTCCCTCAGTCACTTCTCCCAAAGAAAAAAGAAATAACTTTTCCTTTTGTTGCTCTCCAACTCTGCTAGGATATTCTTATATCTTACATCCTATTTGAGGTCTTCTATTATTGGGGTCATCTGAAAGCCAAGAGTACATCTAACTCTAGAGACAGTGGAGTGTGGGCTAGAGTGCTGAACTTATTTCATGTGCTCACTGGCTGGATCACCCTGGACAAGTCCAGTTATGCCTCTGGATAGGCTTCTGTAAGAAGCTTGAGCTTAATTTTCTCTTAGAGAGGCATCAGTTTTTTCTTTTGTAAAAGAAAGATTTGGATTTGATTTCCTTTAATGCCTCTTTTACCTCCAGATCTATGATCTTCTGAGCTCTGATAGCTTGGAACTCTGGATGGATACCATCATTTTCCATTTTAATTCTATGGACTCCCATTACACAGGGGAAGATATGTAGAATTATGAAATATTAGCCCTAGAAGGGTCCTTAGATAACAGCTACACTAAACCCTTCATTTTTCAAGATGAGGAAATTAAAGCACAAAAAAGGGATGTGACTTGTCCAAGGTCATTATAACAACACTGCAACTGAGGCAGGACTCTCACACTCAGGTTTGTGAGAGAATAAGAGGAGCACCACCAAAATGAGGTGTTTCTGAGCTCACATAGATAAAGAGTTTCTAACACCATGACTTTTTGCTATTGCCCTTCATTTTAAAGTTCTGTGTCTCCATTCCAGACTATATGGCCTGGTATCACTTTGTCTTAATGTACTTTGGGTGACATTTGGGATTCTATGGTACAGTACTAGAAAGAATGGTACAACACAAGACAGAACATAGCACAGCATGGGAGTGAGAAGATAAAATAAAGCAAGCCCTATTTGTTTAGGGGAGATACTTAGGAAAAAAAAAAGAAGAGATAGTCAAGAATCCTAGAAAAGGGTCAGGTCCTTCTAGAGTCCTAAATGCACTAGGATGTCCCAAACTGGTAAATTTTGATGGGTTTGTAGGGGATTTTTTTCTGAGTCAAATAGGATAAGGCTTATTTTTCAGTCATTCAATCAATCATGTCTGATTCTTTATGACTTCATGGATCATAGCTTGCTAGGGCCTGGTATCTTCCACTATCTCCTAAAGTCTTTCCAAGTCCATCTTTGTTGCTTCTCACTATTTATCCACCTTATCCTGTGCTGTTTTGCCTTTAATCTTTCCCTACTTTTCCAATGATTAGTCTTCTCATTATATGGTTAAAGTATTTCAGCTTCAGCTTTAGCTTCAGCATTTATCCTTCCAATGAATAGTCTGAATTAATTTCTTTAAGTATTGACTGATTTGATCTCCTTGATGTCCAAGAGACTCCCAAACGTCTTCTCACATGCTGCAATTCATAAGCATTGATTCTGCGGCATTCAGCTTTCCTTATAGTCCAATTCTCACAGCCATACATTGCTACTGCAAAAACCATAGATTTGACTACATGAATTTTTGTCAGCAAGATGATGTCTCTGCTTTTTAGTATGCTGTCCAGATTTGACATAATTTTCCTTCCAAGGAGCAAGCGTCTGTTAATTTCATGGCTGCAGTTACCATCTGTAGTGATCTTTAAGCCCAAGAAAACAAAATCTGATACTGTTTCCATATTTCTTCTCCCTCTATTTGCCAGGAAGTAAGTAATAGGACAAGTTTCCATGATCTTCATTTTTTAATGTTAAGCTTCAAGCCAACTTTCACACTCTTCTTTTTCAAGAGGCTCCTTAATTCTTCATTTTTGCTATTGGAGTGGTATTGTCTGCATATCTGAGATTGTTATATCTTCTGGCAACCTTAATTCTGACTTTTGATTTGTCCAACCTGACATTTGCATCATGTATTCTGTATAGAAATTAAATAAATATGGTGAAAATATACAACCCAGTATACTTTTCCCACTCTTAAACCAATCAGTTGTTTAGTGTTTGAGTCTAACTGTTCCTTGTTGTCCTGCATACAGATTTCTAGAGAGACAAGTAAGATGATCTGGTATTCCCATCTCTTTGAGGACTTGCCACATTTTGTTGTGATCCACACCATCAAAGGCTTGAGTGTGGTCAGTGAAGCAGAAATAGAGGTTTTTGTCCCCCTGGAAATCCTTTGCTTTCTCCATAATCCGGCAAATGTTGGCAATTTGGTCTCTAGTTCCTCTGCCTCTTCAAAACCCAGCCAGCACTTCTGGTAGATTTCAGTTAACATTTTACTGATACCTAGTTTGCTGGTATGTGAAATGAGCATAATCACTTGGTAAGTTGAACATTGTTTGCCCTTTCCTTTCCTTAGGATTGAGATGTAAACTGATCTTTTCCAATCCAATGGCCACTGCTGAGTTTTCCAAATTTGCTGGCATATTGGATACAATATAGGATCATCTTTTAGGATTTTAAATAGCTCAGCTGGAATCCCATCACCTTCACTAGCCTCACTGTTAGCAATGCTTCTTAAAAGGTCATTTCACTTCATTCTTCTGGATGTTGACTCTAGGTCAGTAAAGACACCAGTATGGTTATCACTGGTGTTAAGATCTTTCTTGTAGAGTTCTCCTTGCCTCCTCTTCTTAATTTTATCTACTTTTATGTAGATAAGTTAAGTTCCTTCAATTTTTCTCTTTTATCATGTCCATTTTTTTGCATGAAATATTTCCTTGATATAGCTAGTTTTCTTGAATAAATCTCTTGTTTTTCCCATTCTATGGTTTTCTCCTGTTTCTTTGCATTGCTCACTTAAGAAAACTTTATCTTTCCTTGCTATTTTCTGGAATTCTATATTCAGTTGGGTATATCTTCCTCTTTCTCCTTTTCTTTTAGTTTTTCTTCTTTTCTCATCTATTTGTAAAACTTCATCCAATAGCCATTTCTGACCCTGATTCATAGTTGTTGGGACAGACCCCTGGATATTCAAACTCATACCCTACCCATAATTTGATGGAACTCAATAGCCCTGAGCCTCCCCAATGTTTTCTTTATTTAGAGAGAAGAAACTAATGATATCCTTACATTCATTACCTTGGGGATCTTATTTTTTTCATATTTTCAGATATTCCTTTTCCTCCTTACAATGTTGAATTCTACCGTTCATGAAATAGATACTTTGTCTTTGATTAATGTGGAGAAGTATATTGGAAGATATTATAGAAGGAGTTCACCCTCATGGAGGAATTGAACTAGATGACCTCTGAAGTGTCTGACACATCTAAGAGTCTATGATCCACAGCTCCTCCAGGACTTTCAAAAGTACTATCATGCTTGCTATAAAAGTTTACATCAAACAGTATAGTCTCTAAAGTCCTTTCCAGCTCCAAATCTATAACCCATTGATGATTCTGTATAGCAAAGTAAAAGTAATTCTTCCCATTCTCACCTAAAGCCTTATAATAAGGTAATATCTAGGATCAAGAGTAAGTCTTAGTGATGCAGTAAAGCAATGGAAGAGAAAAAGAAAGCAGTAATCTGGAAATCAAATAGCTAATGTTCTTTTCTCTCCACCCTTTCCCTTTTTCCTTTCCCTTTCTTCCTTTCTTTCTTCTTTTCTTTTTTCTTTTCCTTCCTTCTTTCCTCCCTTCATCCCTTCCCCTCTTCCCTCCCTTCCTTCCATCATTTTTCCTTTATTTTACCTCTCCTCCACAACTGGAATGTAAGTTCTTAAAGGCAAAGATTGACATAGCAACAATACAAGTCAACTAGGAATTATTGAGATCTTACTGTGTGCAAAGCTCTGTGTTGGAAGCAGGGAATAAAAATTAACAAAAAATAGTCCCTACTCTCAAAGTTCTTACATCCTGATGTAAGTATCAGGGGGAATACAGCACATAAGCAGAAAACAAAAACTAGATCAATTATTTCATTATTATAGAGAACACGTCTCTAGGATTAGATAGATAAATCGATAGCTAAACACAGACAGATAGAGTATTTGTTATGTATTTGCTAATTGCCAAGTCCTATGCTAAGAGCTAGGGACATAAATATAAGTAAGCTAGACAGTAATTGCTCAAGAAGCGTATGTTTCAAAGAGAGAAAAACAAGACATGAAGGGGAACTGGAAAGTGGGATGAGGAGACTATGGTTTGGGATGGCTCAGTGTGGAATAATCTGCAGGTCACGCAGAGTTCTGGTTTCAGTCAAGAAAAGGTGAATATGCAACCAATGAGCAGGGTAGCTTGAGAGCAGAATCCAAGGTTACTATGGGAAGGAATGATGGTCAAAGTGGAGACAGGACGGTATGGAGATGACCAGAAAAAAATAAAGAAAGCTAGATGAAGAACCTCATCTTACTAATACAGGCCAGAAGCTTCTCTGCAAAGAACTCTCTGTGAAGCACTGAGAGATCACTGTGTCCAAAGCAGAACTTAAACCCAAGTCTTCCTGTCTGAAATTTTACTACTCTATCCACTATACCATATTGCCTCTCTACATAGCATATATAAAAATAGATAAATATAATTAGAGCAGAGAAAGAGTATCAAAAATCAGGGGATCAGAAAAGGCTTCCTATGGGGGGCAGCTCTGGAGTTAGGCCTTAAAAGTAGCTAAAGATACAAAGAGGTGGAGGTAAGGGGGGGGGGGTGGAGGTAAGGGGGGGGGGGCGTAACTTCCAGGCATGGAGAACAGACAGCATGTGCAAAATCATGGATCTTGGAGATGGAGTGCCAAATTCAAGGAACAGCAAAGTAGGCCAGCTTGGCTGGAACAAAGAGGAAGGCAGAGTAATATGATATGCCTTGAAAGGTAGGCCAGAGGCAGACTGTGAAAGGCTTTAAATGCCAAACTGTGGAATGTGTGTTTCTACAGGCAGTAGATAAGGAATGAAGATTTTTAAGGAAGTCAGTGACGTGGTTAGACCTGAGCTCTAAGAATATGATTTTAGCTACAATCTGAAAGGTGATTTTGAGTAGGGAGAGATTAGATGCGTGATGTCCAATTAGGGGGGCAATTGCAGTAGTATAGGTGAGAAATTATGAGGATCTGGCTAATATTAGTAGTATAATAATAGTGATAAATATTCAAATACACAAAGTATTTTATTGGATGTTCACAGCAATCTTGTTGTTAGGTAGGTGAGGGAAGTTTTATTTTTTCAGTTTTTTTCTAATGAGGAAACTAAGGCTCAGAGGCTCTCTAGGTTCATAGATTTAAAGCTGGAAGTGACTTTAGAGGCCATTGAGTTCTACCTCTTCATTTTATAGATGAATAAATTGAAATTCAGAAAGGTTAAGTAATTTTCCCAGTGTCATAGAGTCGTTAGTAAGTGTATGAGGTGTGATTTGAACCTGGGGTCTTCCAGACTGCAGGTCCAGCTCTCTATAAACCACAACATGTTGCCTCTACTTGCCTGAGGTCATTCAGCTTGTGAGTAAGAGAGGCAGGAGCTGAACCGAGATCTTTGGATTACATATATCCTTGCTGGCTCTATGTCTTACATTTCCCTATAACCTCACTGAGTAGTAAAATGCTGGGCACTCAGTGAATTTTCAACAAATGTTTATTAGCTATTTTTCTCTACAGCAGAAACTATTTAGTTATATTTGCTTATGTTTAAAAATGTTAATTTGTTTTTATTTAATATAAAAACTAATTTATTCAATATAATTTACTTAATATATCAATTTATTAAATATAATATACCAATCTAATATAAATCAATTATAATAATTATTTAAATTACTGTTAATTAAATGTGGTCAAATCTTATTAGGAGATGCCTTGTTCCATAACCTATCTTTAGCAACTACTTCAGGACTAAGAGATAAGTAGTATGGAAGAACATAGGTCCCTTAAGTACAGGTTATATTTAATTAAAAAAAATTCTAGCACTTAATACACTCCTTGGCACATAGTAGGTGCTTAATAAATACTTATTGGATTCAGATGGCTGAAGGAGAAGTGAGGCTGGTGACCTGCACAGCCTTCCCTCACTCAAAACAAAGTCAAGTGCAAGTCATGTCATCATTTCTCTGATGGCATGGTCTTCTTCGGCAACAAAGGATGAACACAAACAAACTGAATTGAATGAAATTGGCATAGGATTGGGGATCAGAGGACCTATAGTTAAGTAGTCATGTTTCTTACAAATTCTTACAAACTTGACCTAGGCCAAGTTATTTACCCCCTCTTATTGGGTGTTGGATGCCTTATCTCCAAAGTAATGAGGTTGAACTAGATGCCCTCTAAAGTCCTTAAAAATCAAAATCCTCTGAAATCCTGCCTCTTCCACACACTGAGATGTATAGAATAAGCTTCTTGCCCATCAGTTTGCTATGTCCTAAAGCCCATCATGTGGCTGTTCTCCTTTTTCCTCCTCATGAGTTTTGGATATTGTTTGGGATAGCTATTTGTCACTGTCCCACCACTGCACCCATTAGCTCATCATAGTCATAAATGAGTTTCCTTCTCTGCAAAGACATTTTGATACCTGCAAACTTCAACATTTTTTTACTAATCTCACATTCCGTCTGATGGACCCTGGTGAACATGATGGTTGGAAATAATGAGTTTAACTGGTCAGCTTCCCACAGGAGTGGAGAAGAAAGTGTCTGCCAAAGTGGCTAATGAAGACTACAAAGTATGCAAGAATGCTGAAATATAAGCAACAGATCCACTAGGAAAAAAAAAAAGAGAAAGAGTCATTTTACAGTTTCATGATGACCATTTTATGGGCTTACTCTGTATTGGTTCTTTAGGCTCTTCCACATTCTTGGAGGACTTCCACATTCCAGTGAAAGTGACTCCTCACACACCACCATCAACAGCTGGATCAGGTCCTCCTGGTCAAATTCAGTGAGTCAAAAAATTCACTTCTTGGTGTAAGTCCATATTGTCATCAGCTAGACCAGTGGTAGGTGCCTAATGGAAACTTAGTGTCTCCAAATAATCTTTTGTGTATAGATCTGGTCTTATCCTTCCTTTGTTCAAAAATCCTCTGTGACTCACACCTTCCAACTGAAATTTAACTCTTTCTCTTCAAATTCAAAGCTCTTCAAAGTGTAACACCACCCTACTTTTCCACTGATATTTTTCCCTTCCATGAACTCTATGCTCTAGCCAAACTGGACATTTTGGTGTCCTCCAAAGGTATTATGTACCTTCCTTTCTCTGTGTCTTTGCTCACACTATAATGTCCTACCTGTCATTTCAGTTATCAAATTCCTAACTATCTTTTAATGCCCTCTTTAAATATCCCCCTCATTTAGGAAGCCTTTCCTGATCCTTCCCACTCCCCTTTCCCCCCACCAGTCCCTGCCCTGATCAGTAACCAACATATATTAACAGATCTCACATAGCAGTTGGTTTTATATTTTTTAGTTCCCCTTTCATTTAACATTTGACCTTGTAGTTATCTACATTTATGTCTTAGCCCTCTGAGGATAGGGATTATGTCCTATCTGAATTTTGTATGGCCTTTACTTTGTGTGTAAGCTTGAACAAATCACTCAACCTTTCTGGGCCTCAATTTCCTCATCTGTAAAATGATGAGATTAGACTACATGACCTCTTACTTCCTTTCCATTTCTAAATCTATTTTTCTTTTTGCTCACCCCAAGACTTAGCACAATGATTTGCTTAATTCATTTTTGTTATTAAATGAATGTCTATACATTTCTCATGTGGTACGACACTATGGGTGCCACATAATTCCCACTAAATCCATTACCCCATTCTCCCCAACAAATCTAGGTCTTGGCACAGTGGTGTTCCTTTCAGGTTTCGAGCTACCACCACTTCTTCTGGCTTAACTGAGTTCCTAAACCTCAGGTCCCTAACTGGGGAGAAGAACACAATTTATCCTTCATCCAATCTGTTTCCCTTTCCCTCTGATAAAAGCATGCTAACCACTGAGGTATTTAAAGATTATTGACTATGAAACTATAAGTCAGCATCAGATAAGAAGGTTAATATTTCAATTTATAAAATTTCTTATAATTGAATAATAATAGTCTACAGAGTATAGGATAACTACCTACTCTCCTTACCTGTCTCCTGCTTAAATTTCTTTTTCTTAGATAACCCAGTCCTTTGGGTATAGAACTGGCTGGCAAGATCTGGTTTGAAGCCCTCTGGACTATGATTCCCTGAATTTCCATGTGGCGCATGAAAGTCTAGGTATGTCTAGATAAGGACTTTCTTCCAACATTCTCCTCACCTCTATCATCTCAAGATTTTATTTTTTGACTCACTGGTCTGATAAATCTTATTCTTGTCCTGTCCTATACCTACTTTTTAGTTAAATACAATACATTGCTATTCTGGCTTGGAAATATACCTTTCTCTAGATGTGAGGCCTTGGTTCCTCCCTTTTCTGATCACATCAGAAGTGATAAAATTGGAGGCAGGAATGTGCTAGCTATTGGATTATAGGCAAGTCACAACCTCTTAAGACTGTTTACTTATATGTGACATGGGGATAATAGTATCTGCAGAACTTGTCCTTACAGATTATTCATAGGTTTCAGTGAGATGGTATAGAGCAGAGGCAGCTTAGGTAGAGAGTGAGGAGTCCTAGACTTTGAGTCAGAAAGATTTGAATTTAAATCTGGCTTCCTGCCTCAGGAACTTAAAAGATGTGCAATCCTGGAAAAATTATTTAACCACGCAGACTCACTTTCCTTATTTGTTAAATGTTAATAGCAATTACTTCAAAGGGTTGTTTTGAGGGTTAAATGATATATTCATAAAGGGCTTTGCAAACCTTAAGGCACTACATAAATGCTAGATATTATCACATGAAGTGCTTTGCAAAAATCAATGTGCTTTATAAATGTCACACAATAGTGTTATTTTTATCATCATTTCTGTTCCAATTCTTGTGCTGAACTATATTATACAAACCTGTTTTTTAGTTAGATTAGCCCTTGATTAAAAAAAATCCACCTATGCTATATTGGTTCTAGGTGTCCTTATCCAGTTTAAATGCTAAGGCCTATCCTTCCACATGGTCACTCCACAGTTGATCACCCCAGAATATCAAGCTTTCTAGCTCCAAACTTGTGATTTCATGTGGGCACACACCTCTCTTCTGAAAACTTGCTCAGCTATGCTGACAGGCATACCTGTGGACAAGTGGAGATTGGGTACCTTTTTCTTGTCCTTGTCTTGTGATCAAATAGCATTTTTTATCTTAGGACCATGAGTCACCAGTCCTGATTTGGCCTTATTGCTTTATGTTACATCCATAATCAGTGTAAGAAATCTGTAACAAAAATTACATGAACATATGTCATTATCAATAGCTTCTCTTTCCCACCTTCTACACTAATTGAGCTGAGAAGTAGAAAGTTTCTCAAAATATAATATAAATCAGATATGGGACAGATATTTGTTTCCTACACACAAAAGAAATAGTAAAAATTCAGAATTTCAGAAGTATATATTTGACAGCAAGACTTAGACTAACCAAAAAATATTGCAAGCTCTTGTTTTACTTGGCCAAATAGCTTAATACTTAAAACACATCTATTAAGGCAACTTTGAGACACCCTGATAAAGAGTTTTGTATTTCACCTTAGCCCTTTAGTTCAAACAACTCCCAGCACATGCTTTCTGGTAAAACAGGACATGTTTCTTGATTTTCTTAATGTCTTCTTCTCCAACAGTGCGGTAGAAGTGGGCAAGGAATCCTCTCCTTACTTCTATTTAACTCCAACCGAAAGAACCCAGCACCCCAAGAATTATTGAATTTACAGTGTCACCAAGCAGAGGTGTACTGGTAAAAAAGCCTATTCAACAATAGGCTTTCCCCCTGAAAAAAATTAACGTACTTTAAACTTTAATCTGCATCTTTAACATTTTTCCCATCACTTACATAAATATGTACAATAAGCTAAGCAATGTCAAGTCCCAATTTATAGCATTTGCAATTTCTGAGGTATAAATGCTTACACTGAAAATGTAACACAACTCTCATAAGCAGATTTGAACTAATTCCGGAATACCCCTACCTCCAACCCTGGACATTTGTATTTTACTTACTAATTTAAGCAAAGGTAATCCAAAAATATAAGAGCCATCCAGTGGCAAGATAACCTAGTTGAGTCCCCTTTTCTAGTTGCCATGCTGGCTTAACTGCCTTGAAACTGGAAAAGCTGGCTTTTCTCTACCTCTTAGAGTTCCATAATGCCAGTTGGAGGGTCAAAAGGAAATCAGGTGGAAATTGTCTTTCATTTTAACTGGCACAATACACTACTGTTGTCATAGAGAAGGAGGAAGAAGACCAACGGACTCCTCAGAGACTATCACTTCATACAAAAATTCCAAGTCCCTATAGTGTTGGGTCACCACCTGGCCAGAAGCATTCTGGGAGTTGCTCACCTCCAATGAGCACAGATACTAAGTCACTTAATACCAGAGTCCCCCAAAGTTTCCAAGGGAGTTCTCTGAGAGAGCCATAACAGGCTAATTCAACTTCTGCTACACTAGAAAAGACAATCACTGACAGTCTTGCAGCAATAATGCCACTAGCCCAACAGGATGATACCTGATGGAGAGACAAAGGAATGGGTCCTCTAAAAATACAAATGTTGTGCCCTGAGAAGGCAAACAATAGATGACAAGTAAATGTAGAATCATCAGATTTTCAAGGTAGAAAGCACTGGGGATGGAAAAACAGAGATCTGAAGAATACTAGTGACTTTTCAGTTAGTGTTAGAGCTCTGAAGTATCAAGTCTCCTGATTCTCAATCCAGGGCTCTTTCTCCTACAGCTGTTACCTCACTGTGAACTGGGATTGATGCCCACCCGTGGTCTCCTGCAGCCACACTTACATGTGGAAAGAGTATTATCAGAGCACAAAAGAACAAAATATGGACTGAGGCAAGTTAAATATCAACCATTTGTGTTTCTTTCAACACATCATTGCTTATGCTACCATTATTAAGGCAGAAACTTCCCAGGAGAGAGACCAGGATGAAAGAGGGAAGGATTCAAAGAAAATTCTATTTTGGACTCCCTCCCCCATTTTCCAATTTCGGGTTAATGTGAATCTGCTTACTTAGCCTGCATCCTCCGTGAAGACTGAATGTTCCTGATTTATATCACTTCCCCCAACTGGCATTCTAATGGGCACACAAGAGGAAAATAAAATATTTAATAAAATCAAAAGTGACAAATGAACTGTTTGCCTGTAAGAACCAGTATTCCTGGGACCTGCAGAGGCAGCAGGGATGAGGGAGGTTCTGGGAGCTGGGAAGAGACCCAGATGAACCACAGCAAAAAAAAAAAAAAAAAAAAGTCAAAGCTTTTGAAAAAATAATTCTTAAAAAAATCAAAGGCATTTGATGATATATGTAGTTTTTTTCCCCCACTTTCACTCCTCATTCTTTTGTGGCTTCTCATTTGCTGCAGTCCGAGCAGGGATCCCTATTATGTAAATAAGGTAGTGAGGCAGATGGTGTCACAAAGCAATGAATTCATTTGGGGGGGAGGGGCTTAATTATGGATGGGTGAACCCGGCTGTGTTTTGGGTTCAGCAAACGTCTCAAATGTTAAGGGATTGGCAAAGCCCCAGACGCAGGTTTCCAAGCACATTTTGAAATCCAATCATATTTGCAGGGGAATTGGAGTTGGGATTTCTTTTTTTGGTTTTTTTTTATTAAATTCCTCAAGTACAGGGCCCAGATTTTCAGCCTGTGAAGCCATGGAGGAATTCTGGCACGCTTTCAAAATCCACGAAGCTGGTTTACTATATTTCAGGGCTACTACTATATTTCAGAACCACCAAATTAGTTTTTTAAAGATGATTCTTTAAAAAAAGAGGGGGTGGGGAGAGAGGAATAACCCAGAGTTAGTAAAACTGAACTTTAGAATATATCATCTGTATGGTCAACCTTTGTTGAATGTGCTCTGAAAGAATTAAGAACAAAATCTGAGAGACTTGGAGGGGTATTTTAGGTTCATGTGGAACCCGACATTGAATTCGCCTTCAGGAATTCCCTTTACACATCCCTGACAGGTACTCATAAAGCCCAGTGTTCAAACACCTCAAAGTCCTTGGGCTGACACCTTTGAACAGATGATAATATTTACAAGGCCCCTTTAGGTGCTATTAATAATCTGCAAAATGGGCAAACGGAAACAATCCGTTATTAAGATCCCATGGGAAATTCATCGCCAAAGATGGGAGTCAGGGGCTCTCACAAAGAAAAGTCAGACCTCCTGCACTTTTGTGGGGGTGGGTACTCATGCTTTATATATTCTTCTATCCAGGCAGCTCAAGCAGAATTTCTTCAGGTGACAAAATAAATAAATACATCTGCTGTAACAGGTATGTTCCAGTGAATCAATTTCAACTCTGAGTAATTCTGCACTCCAAGGAAATCCTGAGGAATTAGGTCAAGGTTGGACTGATGACCAAACCATGTGCAATGTGATTGCCGTGGGCCAGGGCTCTAGTCTGGCAGTGCAAGGAGAACAATTCTGTTTGGATACTGAGTGTTCCTTTGACTTGTGATATGATCATAGGTGAAATGTAGGTATGACTTCTATGACCTTCTCCCACTCTCAATAAACTCTAAGTTCTCGGGGATTAAGGGTTATTTCATTTTCAATTTTTCTTTCTTCCGATTCTGGCCCAAGGCCTTACATAGGAGTGTTTAGTAGATGACTGTTGAATGAATGAATGAATGCTGAAAAATGATGCCATATGTCTGTGGTTATCTATAGATAAGTGAGTAGAAATAAACACATTGAAACCTCATATAATGCTATTTGGCCACAGAGTGGAATGGGAAAGGTGGCAAAAGGGGAAAGAGAAAAGTGTCTGCCTTAAACCTTAGCCAAGAAGGCTTAGTTATTTAAGACCCAAAATACTTTGCTCTGAGGCTATCCTAGGAAATATTAGCTAGACATTTTGGGAAGGTGTATTGCTCCAGGGTGAGGTGATGGGGGTAGGAAATAACTTGAGATTGTCATATTCTTTCTCATGAGTTTCCCCCCACCAGCTCCCCAGTGCCATAATGTAAGGCTGAGATTCAAAAGGAAAGAAGGAGAGAGAGAAGGAAAGGAAATCCACAGAATGTGGAAGGCAGAGAGAGTTGTGAGGAACACTTTGAAATAATCTTTACTTATTCAGAAGACATGGGAAAGAAATGAAAAGCCTTTAGAATAGGACTATCATTAGCCTCCCCTACCCCTTTCCACTTGGTCTTGGGAGAGTCTTTTTCTACATTTCTTTTCAAGTGTGTGGGCAGCTGAATAGAAAGCATGTGAATGCCCTATTATGACTTAGTCAAAAACGGACATTCCTCAACCCCTCTGCCACATACACATACCAGAAAGAGACAATCACATCTTCCTTATTGTGGGAATGAAATAGTAGAAGTGGTTTTCACTAATTATGAAATGCTACAAGAGCTATCTCCCTGGCTCAGAGTTCCCTTGTTCTCCACTGGTTCTCATGTAGATCAGATCTATTAGTTATTCCTAAACAATTGGATTTTAGAGGGTCTAGCCAAAGTGGGTACTACATATATATACAATGAAATATGGTCTCTGGCAGTTTTCTATAAATCATATATTTAGAGCTAGAAAGCCTCTGAGAGACCATATCTGACTCTCTTGGATTATAAATGAGGAACTGAGCTTTAGAGAGGTTGTGACTTGTCTAGTATCTGGGGAAACATTCAAATCTCAGTCTTCCTGACTCCAGGTCCAACACCCTATTCACTGTGCCATGCTACTTCTCGTAGAACATTAAGAGTCCTAAACAACCTTAGAGAAAATCTCATACAATCTTATATTACAAATTAAGAAACTGAGGCAGTGAGAGGAAGAATGTCTTTCCCCAGGTCAAACAATATGTATCATCTGTGCCACCCCCAATTCTTTTTTTTTTTAATATTTCCTTGTTGAATGAACAGAGCCCATGACCTCATTGGAAACTTCAGGATTGTGACTTCTGGTCTGGTCTCTTAAAGCCCCTTTAGCCTTTGAATCCTCAAACCTGACAAAGGCTTCCTAGATGGGAGCTACACCTAAATCCTTAGCATCATCAGGTCTAGGCTACCCAGCCTAAGACTCTGAGTTGGCTTGTTCTCCCCTGCTGTCCCAGCTTGCAGTTCTCTGATATCCTGAGCTCACCTGAGCCCTGCCACTCTGTTATTTTTCATTTTTTTTCTTTTTTTTCCCCTTTTCCAGACTTTGGCCGGTATATTCCAACTGATTCTAGAGTCAGCCAAAATGAGGAGTCCTACATCCAGATACAGGAGGAGATGAATTGTAATTAAGTGAACTTCCATTCACCTAATGTCTTTCTTTTATTCCTTTCATTCAAAGACAGATGTTGCTAATAAGACTTGAGTATAATGAAGACAGTGAAATAAAATCCAGGGGAAAGGGAATAAACCAGTGGTTCAAAAGAAAGGTAACATGTGCAAACCAGGACTTTTCTGTCCCCATTGGCAGAAGGTAGCTCTAACCAGGAGTCTTATCTTGCCCAATCTATATTCCCTCCCTTTTATCAGTTCTCAAAAGGCCACATTATGATCTCTGCCCCAGGTCCAATTCTCTACTTGTGTTGTCTCTTTGCCTTCTTACTATAAACCTCTCACCTTTGAAGCCATTTGGATCCAACCTGTCACTGGAAAATAGTGTTATTCCTCTTTTCAAGTCCCCAACAGCCAATCTAGCTACATTCAAATGGAAGCTTCTTAAGAATAGAAAGTTTCATTCTTTGAATTATATCTCTAGTGTCTAGCACTGGACATGGCACATAGAAGCACTTTATAAATGTTTGGTGATTGAATGATTGATTCACTTGATCAGGAAAGAGTAGGTGGTATCGAACAGAACTCTAACTTCCCTTTGGACAGTATTACTTTATTAAACAAAAGGTCCCTCCCACCCATGTGAATGGGTTTCCTTCCTAATGAGATGGATCCTTCTTACAATAATCACCAGGAAATTCAATGATAAATAAGCACACCACCAGAAAGACATCCTCAGAAAAAGAATGAGCTCTCCTTTCTGTGATGTTTACAGATGGGTCCACTTAGCCTTACATTTTACTTTCTCAACTTGCAGTTTGGATTCCCAATGACTCATGCTGATTACAGAATGACCTTAGTTAACTTTTGACTTTTTCCACCCTCTGCTTATAACATTCAGAAAACTTAGAGCCTTGGAAAAGGATTTTAAAAACAAAGAAATTTCGCTATGGACATTTTCTCAGTCTATTTTTTCATACATTCTGGAAATAAGAGAAACACCAAGCAAATGGCATGGAGACCAATTAATTATTTCTATCACTTATTTGAGGCAAACTTCAGGTGAGAACAAAAGATTTAACCAGAAGCTACTTGGGTCCACAAATTTAAAAATTTTCTGGAAAAAGACATCCCTTTGCCAGTCTGCTTAGGTAAAATATGGTAAATTCTTGAAGTCAGTCATCCAGTCAATGAACCCTAAATAATTACATCATGCTTTATTTCAATCTGCTTCTCAATATGGCTTGTCTTCTCTGTACCTAGGGTAAGTAACAGCTTATGTGGTATGATGTCAGGCTCTGGAAAAGTATTTTCTCCACTCAACTTGGCTGCTGCCTGAAATACCTTGGATCCTCATTCTTTGGAGTTAGGCTTTGTACCTAGTAAAAATGCCAGTGTTCCCAGAAGAGGGAAAAGATTCAACCTAAACAGAAGGATGAAGCTTGGGACCAGGATTCTTATAGACAAGATTACCTCTGACAATATAGCTGTAGAGGCCCCTCCCAATTCAAAATCTCTGAATCTCTGGATACTAGGCCAAGGAGAAGCTCAGACAACAGAAACAAATTTCTTCTTCATAAGTTAATCATGCCCTAACCCAGCTGACGAGGTATGCATAAGAATGTTGAGTTTTTTGAGTTGATTTTAAATTTTTTTGATAGAATTTAGCCTCAGGGTTTCTTTATTTAAGGAATGTATGGCTTGGTCCTTTCGTGGATTGAAATGTCATTTTAATTTTTTTTAAAAAGATTTATTTATTTATATTTTGCCAAGTCTGTGATTTCATTGACATAGGTAATTCTCAATGTGGGAATTTCCTTTACCATGCGGATCAATACTTTCCGCACAAATTATAGTCTTAGAAAGTTGACAGTGACAACGAAAGGTTAAGAGACTCACCCAGAGTCATGTAGCCAGTGTTTCTCAGAGGTTGAATTTAAAACCAGGTCTTCAGCTCCTAAGGCCTACTCTCTATCTGATATCCTAGTTTGCCTCCTTTTTTCTTTCTTTTTTTTTTTTTTAACTATTACCAAGAGAAAACAGGAAAGAAGGGAACAATTTATTAAATGCTTACTATATGCCAGGAACTATGTTTCTAATCCAATTCAGTAATAAGTGCCCACTATATGCCCAGCACTATAACCCAGATAGGGTCACAAAAAGAGTCAAATGACAGTTCCTGCCCTCACAGAGTTTATAAACTAATATGAAACACAATATGCAAATATATACAAACAGGATATAGGGAAATAAACGAAGGAAAGTACTGGAATTAAGAGAGGTTGGGGAAGGCTTCTTTTAGAAGGTGGAATTTCGGTTAGGACTTAAAGAAAACCAGGAAAGTCTGTGGTCAAAGTGGAGGAGGGAGAGCATTCCAGGCATGGGGATTGAGGGGATTGAGAGGCCCAGATGCCTGGAGCTGGAATTGACTATTCATGCAACAGCCAGGAGGTCAGTGTTACTGAATTGAAAAGTACAGTGGTAGGAGAGTATGGTATAAGTAGACTGGCAAGGTGGGAGGAGTCTAGGTTACAAAAGACTTTGAATGCCAAACTGAGCATTATGAATTTGCTTCCAGAAGCAATAGGGAACCACTGGAGTTTATTGAGTAAGGGAAGGGTGTGTGTGTAATATGATCAGATCTGGATCTTAAGAAAAACATGTTAGGGGCTAAATGGAGAATGTATTGGAGTAGGGAGAGACTTGAGGCAGACAGACCCACTGGCAGGTCATAGGTTTGTAAGGAGATGAGAGACTGCACTAGAGTAGAAGCAGTGACAGAGGGGAAAAAACCCTTTTGAGGAGTATAGTTACAAAGGACAGAAGAGAAATAGAATTCTAGTTAGGAGGGATGAAAGGATCAAGTGAGGGTTTTTTCAGGATACAAGTAACATGGGCATGTTTGTAGGTAGTAGGAAAGGAACTGAGAGAAACAGAGACAGACAGAAAGAGAAAGAGACAGAGACAGAGAGAGAAAGAGACACTGACACAGAGGGACAGAGACAGAGAGAGATTAAAAAGAATTGAAAAAGTGATGTCTGAGGGTATAATCTGTTGGAGGAGATGAGTTGGAATAAGATCACTTGAACAAGTCAAGGGATTAACCTTGGTAAGGAGTGAGACCTTTTCATCATGTGAGACAAGTGAGGGAAGAGAGAGTGAGAGAAAGCACCTGAGTAACAAGAGACGAGGAAAAGGGAGTTCATCATGAATGGCCTCAATTTTTTCAGTAAAATATCAGGTGAGGTTCTCACTTGAGAGCTGGGGGAAGAAGAGCTATGAGAAATTTGAGGAGGGATGAAAAAGTCAGTTGGGAACCTGCCAGAGGCTGTGATGGTGAGTTTTAACAGGATTGCCTAACAACGGTGAAGGACCAGTTAAGGTTATGTCATTTTTCCTTCATTTTCAAAGAGGATCATTGACATCACAGGTGTCTTGACTTGCATGTGAATTAGATTTAAGTGAAAAAGAGTGGACAAAGTCATTAGGCATGCTCTCTCTTCCAGAGTCATCAAAGTCTAGTGGCAAGACAGAAGATGACTAACTGGTAATGGTCTGGAGTGCAGTGGATAACCTTGGTGTCTTTGATGTCTGACCAAGCTCTAAGCCTTCCACAGAACTTACTTCAGCTGCTTTTATGGTTGTTGTAACAAATTGTTCTCAACCACTCATTCTGCCAGGGAAAGTCTTCACATGCTTGGGGTAGATATCCCCCTAACTCAGTTTTAGGTCTATTGGCTACTCTCAGCCTTGGTTAGCCCATATGCCTAGAGGTTTTACTTGAGTATCATACACATGTTATAGCTTCTTGGAGCCAAAGGTGACAGGTGAAAGGTGGACATCAAAGATAGATGAAGTTATGAAATGTAGATTTGTAAGGGCAGCTAGATGGCACATTGGAGTGCCAGGACTGAATTCAAGAAGATTCATCTTGTGAATGTGAACCTGGGCAAGTCACAGTCCTGTTTGTCTCTCCTCATCCTTAAAATGAACTGGAGAAGAAAACCATTCCACTATTTTTGCCAGCAAAGCCCCAAATGGGGTCATGAAGCATCAAACATGACTGAAAATGACTGAACTGTTGTGTAATTTTCTCTACTTTCATTCCAGCAGCATGATAGAAACAAATGGTGGGAATGATCGACTAGGGTTTGTCTGGGCATAATTGGTAGTAGGGGTCTAGGGATCCAAGAGAGGACAGAATGTAATTGAATTGGTTAACCAAGGAATGAAGATGGAAAGAAGAGGAGAGAGTCACTAGTGCAAGGGAGATGGCCTGACAGACAATTGGAGGTCATAGTGAGGGTGAAGGAGGAGAGTTATGTTATGGAAGGCAGAGGGAAAGGTGAAAAACCAGTACATGATGGTCAGATAAGGAACTTCAGAATTCTTGAACATGGAAGTGTAGTACATTTGTGGGTGATGGCAAGGCCAAAAACATTACCATCTTTGTGTGTAACTAAGGTGTAGTGGAGGAGAAGTTCACAGGAGGCAAGTAGGTAGAGGAACTGAGTGGTTAGGGTTTTTGAAGGAGAATCAATATGTATGGTGAAATCCTCCAGTATGAGGGGAGGATTGGAGGAGGAAAGAAAAATTGGAAGCCAGGTTAACTCTGGTTCTTTCACTAAGTGGGTGGGTAAATCATTTCTCCTCTCTTGCCCTCAGTTTCTACCTCTATAAAATAGGGTTGAATTTGATAGATTAGAAAATCCTCCAATCTATATTCTACAGTTCTATCATTGCTGATGACACTAATCAGAGTTGTGCTGCATCTGTATGCTTTGTTTCATCACTAAGAATTATTTCCCTTGTAGGAAAAAAAATGTCCTAGAACTCAATGATCAGGAATCTTATGCCACTATATAGTCTCCAGGGACAGAAGGGGACTGAATCCAATCTGACCTCACCAGAACCAGGAATGAGAAACACTAGTATCTAGACCTTTTCTTGTAATAAATGAAATTAACTTCTCAAGTATCCAAAAAAATGAAAATTGAGCATAAGCATAAGAATTGAATAGGCAGCTACTCTGTGTGCAGAGTATTGTTCTATGGACTGTCGGGGAGATTTAAAATTTGATCAAGATATTGACCCTGTCCTCAAAGAGCTTACGGTATGGAAATCATCCAGTGCGTTTATTGTCTGACATGTTTTTCATAATAATTGCTAGCTTTAGGCTTTGCCAAGCATTTTATAATTATTATTTCTCACAACAACCTTGGGAGTTAGATGCTATTGTTATTTGCATTTTACAGTTGAGGGAACTGAGGCAGATAGAGGTTAAATAACTTGCCTAGGGTCACAGCTGTATTGATTTCAATTAGCACACAGCTAAGTAGCTTCCTGTCATCATTCAGGAACCAGCTGACTAACCATAACAGCAACTTAAAGTAATCATAAGACACAGTGACATAGTGGATAGAAAGTTGGTCATGAAGGCTTGAGATCAAATCCCACTTTTGATGCATGCTAACTCCATGATCCTGGGTAAGTCAATTAATTGACTTAATTAATTGACTTGTAGTCTCAGAGCTGCCTAGAACACTTAGAGATTAAGAGAAAGTGGTCTAGGGAGCTCTCTGAGACTATAAGTGGCCGAAAAGGTACATTTAACCTGCATTGCTGAAGAAATTTTCCTCACCTGGGAGTCACTTATTCCAGAAATCACAGACCTAGTTCCTATGCCTAATTAATTTGATAAACCTTCTGGAAAATTAATGAAATTCATTCCAAATCCCAATATAAATATGTTTTTGGATGTTTGGGTGTTTAAGTGTATACATACACACTCAATTTCATGGATTTATAGAAATATGCATATTATATATACATAATTATAATATATACATACCTCT
The DNA here is from genome assembly GCA_023548195.1 of Bettongia penicillata ogilbyi. Classification (NCBI taxonomy): domain Eukaryota; kingdom Metazoa; phylum Chordata; class Mammalia; order Diprotodontia; family Potoroidae; genus Bettongia; species Bettongia penicillata. The sequence goes on from JAJHZJ010000226.1 coordinate 4,373,112, forward strand.
AGATACATATACATTTACGTGTATGTGTATTTACTACTCACCATTCTAGTGACAACTGAATCTAGAGTTTCTAGGTTATAAATATTGTTTTTAAAAAAGATGGCTATGGCTGTGTTGCAGTGGGTAAAAGACCGAACTAGGCCACAGCTGGCAAGAAAAACCTATTCTGGGTTTGTTTCTTTGGATATTAGCTCACTTTTCCATGTTTTAATCCTGGACAATGGATTAATATTGTGAGGGTGGGGGAGAGGATAGGAAGGAAGAAGTTAAAGTTATTGTTTTCCCCAAGTGGCAATAATTTTGCCACAGGACACAAAAAAACAATTCTAGAGGGAATATTGCCTTCATGTAAAAATGCTCAATTTCCTTTTAAAGTTTGGTTCAGCTTTTCCATGGAGAGAGTCTCTGGGACTTACCACAGCCATTCGCCTATCGGAGGGGTTCCACTCCACTCCAGGGTGAATACTAATTCATCTTGCAGCCATGAGCTCAGGCAATCCATCAGTGAGGTCCAAAAGCTCTCAGACAAATCAGCACTTTGGTAACCTTACAAATGTTCACACAATTGGATGCAGCACAGGGTTTGACTCTGGTTTGATGGGCCAGGGCTGGGATTAGCAGCCACCAATTTTCAACATTTGGAAAAGTCCATTGCCTAAGAAGAAAAGATGGGTTTTTAATGTCTTTTTTCTCAGCTATGGAGGACCGAGGAAAGAGGCGACATTGTTCAGATGTCTAGCTGGGGAGGAGAGTAGCTGAGCAGCTATCTCCTATGAAAATGACTTTATCTTACATCTTTTTCTAAGGGTTCATGAAATTGAACCATTATTTTTAGATACAGTGAAATCAATACTACTGAATTTTTTTCTGAAACATTTATTATATTTAGATAGTACTTATATAAGAGGTAGTGAAAATATTTTACAAACATTATCTGGTTTTTCAAGAGCCAATTGGGAACACAAGTCAGTAGGGTTTTGATCTAAATGGTCCTTGGCCATTAGTCACTGCCCAGTGCCTACAAGAATAGGGCTTAGTGCCATATTTAGTGATCAAAAGAGGGAAATTGATTTAGCTAACATAACATAAGTCAGCAGCATTTGGTAGTGGACATAGGGCTGCCCTTGTCATTAGGATAATTGGGATTCAAGTCATGCCTCTGATACATACTAACTGGGGCCATGGGCAAATCATTTAACCTCTTAGTGTGCCAACAACTATTTCAAACTACAAGTTATAGACAAAGTGCAAAGACAGATCAGTGGAGGGAGTTTCCACGCCTGTAGAATCCTACATTGATGAACTCATAAGTCCAAGTCAAAACAAAATGAAATAAAATATTTTAGAGAAGCAACATGGTTAGGGTGCTGGACTTGGTGTCAGGGAAATACATGGGCTGAAATTCTACCTCATTTCTTTGTTAACTTTGTGACCCTGAGTAAGTCAACTAACGTCTCAGCCACACTTTTCATATTTGTAAGATGCATACTCTTATCTCATAAGGTTGTTGTCAGAAGTGTGCTAGAGCCAGCTTATACAGGTTCCTAAGAGCTTAATTGTTGCATTTTCAGTGTGAGCATTTATATTTCATGCTCCTGCCAGTGCTACAAATTGGAAGTTGACCTATTGTTTCATTGATTGTCTAGACTTACAAAAAGTGATGGAGAAATGTTAGTATTGCAGATTAAACCTAAACGCGTCTGTTGTGAATTTTCAGAGAGCTGATTGTTAAATATTGGCCAACATGCCCTTTCTTGTTGTGAAAATCAAATGAGATCTGTGGAAAATGCCTTGTAAATCTTTAAGTTTTACATGTATCCATTATTATGACCTTATAACAATTCTTATGAAATGCTTTTTAGATGAAATTTAGTTGTAAGGAGACTGGAGGGAAGCTATAGTAAAGAAGATATGTGTGTGTGTGTATCCTCACTCATATAAAAATATTTATATGCATGTTATTTAAGCTTATACATGTACATGTATCCCTCACAATACCTCCTTCCAGAAGGTTTATCAAATTAATCAGAGATAGGGATCACGTATATGATTTCATTGTTATAAGGAACTTTGAGATGAGGAAACTCTACCTTAATGTAGGTTGGCACATTTTCTACAACTGATAGTTTTAGAGATCTTCCTAATGCACTTACAGGATACATGCATATGCATATATATGTATATACATGCATGCATGTATAATATATGTGTATAAATGCATATATGTGTAGGTACATGTGTATATAGAGCAAAATATGATATTACTATAGTAGTGAAGGAACTATAGTAAAGGACACAGGCATGTATATATACACATGTACATATATGTGTATATAAACACATATGTTTGCATACATATTTACCTATTTGCACATGGAGCTATCATAAAGGCTACATATATGCATATATATGCATGTAGCTACATAAATACATATACTATAGTAAAGGATACATACATATGTGTATTCATATAAGTACATATGTGTATCCTTTACTATATGTCTACATGCATGACTCCATACATGCATCTTTTACTGTAGTTTCCCCCTCAGATAGGTAAAAATGGATGTAAATATAGAAATTATATATACATGGCATCTTAAAAGTCTTAGAACACTAAGACTTGTGGAACACTATATACACATACATATACACACATGTATTTGTGTGTGTATATGTATATATTTGTATGCATGTGTATATATATGGACATATAACTGCAATTCAAGCTCATCCAACCAATGAGTAAACATGTCAAAGACAGTTGGTTGCAACTGGCTTTGTAAACAGCAAGAATCCCTACTAGCTTCCTTCCCCTACCAAGCTGACCAAGCTCTTTTCATCTCCTTTGCTGTGAGCAATAGATCAGTGGCGTGAAAAGAACAGTGGATCAAGAGACCTGGGTTCATCTCTCAGCTCTGACTCCTTGTTTTAACCACCATAAGAATGTTAACTTCTTATGGAAGGGCTGTTTTGCCCATCTTTGTCCTTCTAATCCCAAAATGGCCCCTTACACCTAGTAAGTGACTAATAAATGTTTGAGTGGCATTGAAAAGGCTGATATAGTATAAATAGCTTGTAGAGCAGATGTCAATTCTGTTTTCTAACACTGACATTGTAAAATGTAAAATACCATATAGGACTATGATTAAATTTTTCATTTGAAGATTTTAGAATTTTGACAAGCATTAATTAAAGGATCTTCAGAACTCGTTGGTAAGATGTGGTTAAGAGTTTGTGTAAGTACATACACAATATTTCATTAAGCAGACATACATTTATGTAGAGTTTCTAAGTCACTTTGCATTCAATTTAATTCTTCTTGACTTTAGTATAAGTGGTGCTTAGAATTAATTTTGTTCTTACCATAAACACTCATGTATTTTATAGAAACATAGGGCCATGGAGACAGTACTGGGTTTGAAGTCAGTGGATCTGGGTTTGAATCCCCAGTACTGCCAATTATGAGCTATATGACTTTGGGCTAGTCACTAAACTTATTTAGGTTTTGATTTCCTCATTTGTAAAATAAGAGGATGAAGGGTTGGATTAGATGATTTCTATAGATCCAACTTTAAATCTATGATTATATCATAATAGTCTATAGTTACTAATAACTATGACTTTTTAGTGAAATAAGATTATCAAATATTAACTTTATAGATCTATAGTCTATATGTAGTATATCTATACTCTATAATCCAAACTCTCTATTTCATAATTATGAAAAATATAACCAAATATGTCTGTGACCTGCTCAAGGTTACACAGTGGCTGAGTTTGGACAAGAGCCAAGGCCTCCCGTCCCTTCAATGGCTGTTGGTTGCTTGTTGTCTTTTGTTCTTGAAGGGCACCAAAATGAAATCACTATGTCTGACTGTGGCTCATCAGATGGTTGGGCACAAATAGTCGATGTGGACATTTGGGGTGGATTCTCTAAATTTGCACATCTTGCATTTCTTTTGAGCTTTTTCAATTCTGCTTTGCTCACAGAGCATAGCAGCTTCTCTGATGAGGGCATGCCATATTGGGCAGTCCTGTGACAGTGTCTCCCACGTCATGCAATCAATTCCAAAGTTATGAAGAGAGATCTTGACAGTGACCTTTTATCACTTCTGATCATCATGTGAATGCTTGCCCCATGTGAGTTTTCCATAAAATAGTCTTTTAAGGAACTGTACATTTGACAGTTAGACGGCATGGCCAGCCTATCATAGAGTTTGAATAGCTGGCAGTTTTGTTGGAGAAAGGAACTCAGTGTCTGGTATCTTATCCTGATAAGTGATCTTCAGAATCTTCTTAAGGCAATTCAAGTGGAAGCAATTCAGTTTCCTGGCATGGGGCTGGTACAGTGTCCAGGTTTCACAGGCATACAACAATGAAATCAGTACTATGGCTCTGTAGATTTTCAGCTTTGTAGTCAGTCTAATACCTCTTCTCTTTCACTCTTTCCTTCAGAGCCTCCCAAACACTGAGCTAGTTCTGGCAGTGCATGTGTCAACATCGTCATTAATGTGCACATCCTTAGAAAGTATATTGCCAAGGTAAGTGATTTATCCACAGCATTAAAAACTTCTCCATTTTCTGTAACCAATGGTTCCACGTATGGATAGTGTGGTGCTGGCTGATGGAGTACCAGTGTTTTCTTGGCCTTAATTGCTATGTCAAAATATCACTTATTCTATGTTATACTACATTACCTCCTCCATTTTGGCAAGAGTGGAACTGAGATTAACCAATGCCTACTAATCTTTTCCTTGATAATCTATGAAGACATCGCTACAACTAAGAAACAAAACAGGAAACACATTTCCCCAAATCCTATACCCACCAAGTTATGGGAATACACAAAGGAATTGTCAGTGTGGGTAATTTGCTCTACCAATGCATGTTAAAGTCCATCTATGACACAGCAGATGAGTCCTAAGAAATACCTTGGAACACATAGAGGTTAGGTAACTTGACCAGGCTCACATGGGTAGTAGGTGATAAAGGTGGACTTAAACCCAGGTCTCCATGGTTCTAAACCTAGCACTCTATACTACAAATCATGCTGAATCTATACATCTCCCAGACAGACTTCAGAAAATGTTTTCATAAGGCAAGGCAATATGTTTAACTTTCATAAGTTCAACAGGGCTGCACTGGCTACTTGACTTTGGCAATTTCTTGTTCTGTTTTGGCTCAGTGCTGAGAACCTATAGAGAAAACTTCCTGGTGGTTACAGGAAATGTAAAACCACTTGTCCCCTATACAGCAGTTGGAGGTTGGAGAATGAAAGGGCTGCCAACCCTCTCCTTAATGATCATGTTTTAGGTGGCTATTTTGGGTGACTTCTCCCTGAGTATGTATTTGAAGGTCATAACATATTTTCCTGAGAGTGAGGAAGAATGGTGTTGGTTTCAATAGAATTATAATTTGATCATGGAAATCCTAAAGCAGAGATTGAAGACTGTTTTTTAGTTGTCAGTGTTTCTACTGTGCTTAAGGAATATCTTTTCATGTGTACCTACAGTGCTGTGAGAACGAATACCATCTCACAGTAATATAGGTTTGCACATAAATTTGGGCTTGATCATTGTCAGTAGGAAAGTCGAAATGCTATCTGACTGTTCACTTTCTTCTTTTTTTTTTAGGTTTTTGCTCTTAGTTCTCTTTATCTAAGGTAAATTTCTTTTGTAAGTTTCCAGTTGTAAGAACATTAGGATTTTTTAAAATCCAAAATTTTTTAGCCTAGATTTAGCCTTGGTGCTTTATTTGAATCTTGTTGGGATAGATTATGCCATTTTATCTTTCCTACTCAAGCCAATCAATATATGTTTTTCTAGCAAAAATATCAGAATTTTAAAAATCTTTTGAGATTAGGGATAGTTGGACCAGTTACCAGCTTTGTCTCAGACTAGTCTAATAATTAGAGTTACCTAAAAGCAGAATGCACTGCGTTGAAGGTGTTTTGCCCAACAAACACACACACGCACACACACAAACGAGTAAATGTCAGTCAGCCCTTTGTTGGGAAGTTATAGAAGAGATTCTTGACTGGATAGAAACTGTGCAAGAGAATTTACAAATTAGAGATTCTTTAATTCCCAAAAGTTAGAATTGTGGATGTTGTGACATAATCATTCAATCACTATTATCTATCTACCGCAGAGCATACCAAAATAAATTACAATCGAGGTATGTTGGTGTTTTTTTTTCTTTTTTTCTGTACTATGAGAAGGCTCTGGGGGCATTTTCTCTATAAGTTAAGAACTTGGTGCCATTCTGAAGACTTAGTTTTCTCTTCCTTTTTGGTGGCTTTTGGAAAGCAAAGTAATTTGAGGTTTCTTCTGTTTTTTTATGGTTCTCTGGATAGACAGCTTTTGAATCCTTTCACTTTGGGCCATAAAAAACATTCTTGGAATAGTCACCCTTGTGGTGTTTAACTTTGATCTTCCTGGCATATATATGAGTCTTATACATAGCTAGACTGACAAATTCTTGTAGACAGAGAGGTAACAAATTACAGAAGGCAGTATATGAAAAGTGCCAAATGGATGGTAGAGATAATAACTTCTATTGGATCTCAAGAGATGGAGAAATAATTTTGAATGGAGTAAGAATTTACTTTCTTTAGCCTGAAGGGAAGAAGTCAGAAGAAAAGTATTTGACTATATTGTATTTTACAGTAGTAGGAACTACCGCCTGCGTTGTGGAACACTACTGGACAATGGAGAGGTACATGGTGACTGGAAGTAGGCTGCAACGTGTAACAAACAAGAAACTATGAAGAAATAGAGTAAAGGATGTTAACACTCTGTCCTGAGGCTTTCCCTTTATGCATTTCATTTGGAATCTCAGTGGTTATTGTGGATTCACTTATCTACTTACTGATAATTCTTAAATATAACTCATGGAGGGCTAACCTCTTTGCTGACCTCCAGTTTTATATCTCCTACTGCCTATTAGATTTCCCAAGCTGGATGTTCTGTAGACATCTTAAACTCAACATGTCCAAAACTAAACTTCTTCTCTTTCCCTCCAATCCTCTTCTCTTCCTAACTTCCCCATTATTGTTGAGAGTACCACTATCCTGCCAGTCACCCACACTTGAAATTTGGGCATCATTCTCCATTCCTCACTCTCATGCTCATGTCCAATCTGTATGCCATTCCCTTCATAACATCTCTTGTGTCAACACTCTGCTACAGGCTCTCAACATATTGTCTATTGTGGTAGCCTGAATGGTCTGACAGCCACAAGTCTCTTTCTATTACAATCCATCCTTCACTTAGCTGTCACAGTAATCTTCCTAAAGCACAAATATGACCATATCCTGCCCCCCATTCAATAAATTCCAACGATTCCCTATCAAATTTAAATCCTCTAGCATTCAAAACCCTCTTTACCTGTCCCTGACTTATCCTGTTCTCTCTCCCCTCTCTCCAGGTACTTTGCTATCCAGTGACACTGGCCTCCTTACTCTTCCTTGAATGAGATACTCCTCCCAACTCTGGACATTTTCACTGGCCATCTCCCTTACCTAGAATGCTGTCATCATCTCTATTTCCTGCCTTCTCAGGCTTCCTATGAGTCCCAACTGAAGTCCTACTTTTACAGGAACTCTCTCCCAATCCTACTTAATTCTAATGTTGATTGCTTCCTGTTTATCCTACATATAGCCTTTCTGGACATACTTATTTGCATTTTGTCCCCCAGTTAGATTGTGGGCTCCTTCACATCAGGGATTGTCTCTTGGTTTTTTCTTTATATCTCCAGCACTTAACGTAATGCTAAGCACAGAGTAGGTACTTTACAAGTGTTTATTAACTGACTTTAGATTGGTTAGAGAAATGAATGCTTAAAAAAGATGAGCTAGTGCTGCGGCAAGAGTGAAGGATGACTGATGAACAACTTGTATGTTTTTATTGTGTCTTTGTCAGGAGAAATTGAGAAAGACCTTTAAAACACTGGGTTTACTCTCTGTAGTGGGCTTCATGGATGACATGGGCAAAAGTTCCACAGGATGAACAGTAATGGATAGAATGGAATCTTCAACTGGAGGGAAAACTAACATTAAAGAGATTATTATTGATCCATTTAAGTGCTTGAGAGTTATAACCACCATGTGCCAATTCTTTTCTTTCTGAAGAATCAATATGAAAACTGAGAAATATATAGGAATGAAAGAAATAGAGTTAAATAGTTTCTAAATAACTAGAACCAAATGGTTTCTAAAATCCCTACTATATATATATATATATATATATATATATATATATGTATATATATATATATGTGTGTGTGTGTGTGTGTATGCCAAAAGTTTTGGTACAATTTTAAACTTTAATACCATAAAATGGAATTAAGACTTTTGGAAAACTTTGCTTATATATACATGCACATATATTTATATACACATGCATATACATCTACATATATATTTAAGCATATATGCGCACATACATATATAGATGTACATACACACATACACATATATACATATGTGTGTATATATCTATATATCTATATATGCATTGGCAGCTTGGTGGTTAAGTGAATCTGGAGTTAGGAAGACCCATTTTCCTGAGTTTAAGTCTGACCTCAGACACTCACGAGCTGTGTAACCCTAAGCAAGTCATTTAACATGTTTGCCCCAGTTTCTTAATCTGTAAAAGGAGCTGGAGAAGGAAATGGCAAACCACTCCAGTATCTTTCTCAAGAAGAGCTCAGACGGGATCACAAAGTCAGACATGAATGAAATGTATGCATTCATATGTACATATATCTGTGTACGTATGTTATTGCTGTTTGTCTTTCATTCTCAAGGAGGACATGACATCAGGAAGATGATGTCATAACTTGTACATGAACTATATTTAAGCAAGGGAGGACTACGCACGGTCATCAACCTCATTTTCTCCTCCAGAACCATCTGGGTCCAGTGGCAAGATAGACATCAGGATGAATGGAGATGGCCCTCATGTACATGTATTCATACACACATACTCATTTAGATCAACCTTGTCCAATTTATAATCCTCTCAACAACTCTGGTAGATGTTCAATGACCATAAAGGCTCTCCTTGAATATTTCAGGTGTAGGGTATGTTCAGGAAAGACTGGTACCTGTGGTGTGAGGGCTGCTGAGCTCTTTTCAGGACTACTTTCCACCTTTGGTGTCCAACTGACTCTTACCTGTGGCTCCAAGAAACGATAGAATGCACAGTAGACACATCCTGGTAAACTGTTTCAGCAGGCAGGCTCAACCAGGTTGAGGGTAACCAAGAGGTCTCTAACTAATTGGTGAGCTGGGGCGGGGGTGACTCCCCTCAAGCATGTGAAAACTTCCTCTGTTGAAATAGGCAGATGATAATAATTTGTTATAACGGCCATGAAAGCGACTGAAGCAGGTGATATGGAGTACTTAAACCTTGGTTAAACATGGAAGACACCAAGGTCATTCACTGAATCTTGAGCCATCATCAGTCCTCTTGACTCTGTCCTGCCACTGGACTGTGATGACTCTGGAGGAGAGAGTGGGGCCAACAACTTCACGCAACCCTGTCTCACTTAAATTCAATTTATGCATGAATCAAAAGACATCATCACCCATACCATTTTTACCTGTCTCAAAGCCCTGTGGCAACTGGGAAGTGATGAATCTGCAGGTGCATATACACCATGAGCTGTAGTCACAGCCCTGCAACACAGTGGACCAGGCCATAGGGTTGTCTTCTCACTGGAAGCAGCAGTGAGGTTCTGGTTGTCCTCCAGGGTGTCTGAGTAGCCTTTTAAAGATCACACTGCTCACCTCTGGGTATGAGGAAAGGGCTAGAAGAGGTGCCTTAAAAATTGTCTGTTTACCCAACCTTAGACTGATTACCATGGCAGATGGGCATTCTCACTCTGCAGTCGAAACACACATACACACACACACATTAACACACACAAATGTTCAAAAACATCTGCAGAGATAGTTCCACTCACCATCAGCACATGGAGCATGCACACAATTATAGACAACACAAAATCTAGTAAAACTGAAAGATGAACAGCTATTGTTGCATGAGAACTCAAATAGCAGCCATGAGGGAAACAAAGTTGGCAAATGAAAATCAGTTTATTAAAGTTGGAGTAGAATACTTGTTTTTCTGGAGTAGTCATAGTTAATGAGAGCATCATGAAACTGGTTTAGGTTTTGCAATCAAAACTAATGGAGTCAACAAGCTTGGACATCTACCAAAAGGAACAAATGATAAGCTCATGACAATGTGATTGTTACTTGCCAGAAAATATCATAGCACCATGATCAGTGCCTATGTTTCCACCATGATTAGCCCTGATGAGAAAAATCAAGAACAAGCGTATAATTCTAGGTGACCTTAATGTTAGAGTATGCTCAAACTATCAGACTTGGCAGGGAGCCCTAGGTAGGAATAGAGTTGGAAATACAATGGTCACTTACTAGTGAAGACAAGTGCATCTCATGACTTCTCATCACCAACACTGTCTTTAATTTACCTAAATGCAATAAAACTTCATGGATGTACCCATGTAGCAAACATTGGCATTTAATATACTATGTGATTGTAAGGAGAAGAGATAGATAGGATGTGTGAGTGATACAGTATGTGGCACAGAGTGCTGGACTGATCACAGACATATCCTCTCCAAGCCAAATAGTCATATTCAACAAAAGCAGCAGCCCCAAGGCAAAACGACTAGGAGAAGAATTAATATCAACAGATTAGAGCACCTCTCTGAGTAGGAACAGTTTGTTGCTAACTTGTAGGGAAAGTTGAGTCAACACACATTTGGCAACAGTGGAGCAGAAAAGGAGTGGGCAGCTTCCAGAGATTTGATGTACAGCACTGCATTTGCTCATCTGGGTCAGAACACTCACAAACATCAAGACTGGTTTGATGAAAATGATGGGGAAATTCAGAAACTGCTAAATGAAAAATGAGAAGTCCACAGGATTTATCAGCAGGATAGTTCATCTCTAAGAAGGCAGCATTTAATACCATCAAAAGTAAAGTACAAGCAAAGCTTAGAAAGAGATTCAGGATTCTTGACTCATAAGAAGGCAGATGAAATTTAGTTTTACACTGATAGTAACAACCCAAAACACTTTTATGATGCCCTGAAGGTTATATGGGCCAAAGACATAGGGCGCATCTCAAATACTCAGTGCTGATGGAGCCACGGTGATTAGTTATAAGGACATGATCCTAGAGAGATGGGCTGAACACTTCCATAGTGTTCTCAAGAGACCATCACCAATCAGTGTTGAAGCCACTGACCATTTACCTGTTGTAGTCAATCCTTCCCTGGCTGACCTTCCAACTGAAGAAGTTTTGAGGGCCATTAGGCTCCTTTCATGTGGCAAAGCACCTGCTGCTGATTCTATTCCAGCTGAGATTTACAAGGCAGGGATCCACTGCTGCTACAAAAACTGACTTAATTTTCCAGATTATATAGCAAGGGTAGGTTATCCCCTGGGAGTTCAAGGGTACCTCCATTGTCCTCTCTATAAAGGTAAAGAAAATAGATTGTCCTGTGACAGTCATAAAGCAGTTGCTCAATCAAGATTCTCACTGCAGTACGCAGTACTTCTTAATTTATTGATCCTTCACCTGGAAGATGATCATCTACCTAAGAGTCAGTATGGCTCCAGAAAGGGCAAAAGAACAGTTGAAATGGTGTTTGCTGCCTGGAACTCCAGGAGAAATGCCAGAAGCGGAACAGAGGTTTGTTCATAATATTTATAGATCTAACCAAGGCCTTTGATACTGTCGGTTGTGAGGGCTTATGTAAAATTATGTTAAAATTTGTTTGCTTGGAGAAGTTCATTGGCATTGTACATCAGTTTCATGATGGCATGCTTGCCTGGATTCTGGATAATGGACAATGCTCTCATGCTTTCCCAGTAACCGCTGGAGTGAAACAAGGTTGTGTTGCTTGCTCCCATTCTTTTTAGCATGATGTTTTCAGTCATGTAGTCAAATGCCTTCAATAAGATCAAAAATGGCATAAAGACCAGCTACCACCCTGATGGTAAATTCTTCAAATTGAAAAGGCTGCAAGCCAAGATCAAATCTGAGAGAGTGTTGGTTCATGATATTCTGTTTGCAGAGGATTATGCACTAAACACAACCTCTAAAGCTGAGAAGCAACAAGGTATGGATCGATTCTTTGTTGCTTGTGCTAATTTGGGCCTAACAATTAACACCAAGAAATACTCCATCTGGCACCACCACATCATCCATACATGGGATCATTGTTTACAGCAAATGGAGAAGTTTTGAATGCTGTGCATAAGTTTACTTACCTTGGTAGAATATTTTTCAGGGACTTACACAATGATAATGAGTTTGATACATGCATTGTCAGAGGTAGCTCAGGGTTTGGGAGGCCCTGAAGGAAAGTGTGGGAAAGAAGAGGTATTAGAATGACCACCAAGTTGAGGCCTGGTAGAGCCATTGTGCTGACTTCATTGTTGTAGGCCTGTGAAACCTGGACAGTATACCAGCGTCATGCCAGGAAACTGAATTGCTTCTATTTGAATTGTCTTAGGAAGATTCTGAAGATCACTTCGCGGGATAAAATAATGGACGTTGAGGTCCTTTCTTTATCTAAACTGCTGAACATTTACACTTTTGCTGCAGAGAATGCAACTCCAAAGAGCTGTTCATGTTGTTTGAATGTCACACATACATTTGCCAAAAAGACTTATTTTATGGAGAACTCACACAGAGCAAGTGTTCACATGGCGTTCGGAAGAAGCAATACAAGGATATTCTCAAGATCTCTCTTAAAAACTTTTGAATTGATTGTGCGAACATGAAAGACATTGGTTCAGGACTGCCCGGCATGACATGCTCTGATCAATGAATGGTGTTGTGCTCTATGAGCAAAGCAGAATTTAAATAGTTCAAAAGAAATACAAGATGAAGAGAATCCACTCCAAATGTTCACATGGACCAACCCCTGTGCTAGAACATTCCAAGCTCATATTGGTCTCATATTGGTCAACCATAGTTGGATGCATTTTAACTTGACTCTAGCGCAGTGATTCCATTTTTGGTCCTCTTTGAGAATGAAGGACAGCAATAACCACACAATCAACTTGAAGATTTCCGGTGATAGGGAAGCACCACTGTGCAACAACCGATCCTATCTCTGGGCAGTACTAATGATTAAAAAGTTCTTTCTTAAGTTGAGCTGACATTTTCCTCCCTTGACTTTCATGCATTGGTCCTAGAGGTAGGCAGAAAGTCTACATCTCCTTCAGTCTTATTCTTCATCCCTTGTCTTTTACTCCTTCTAAGACACAGTTTCCAGATCTTTCAATAATTTGTCTGTCCTTTCTGAATATGCTCGAGATTATTAATATCCTTCCTAAAATGTAGAATGCAGAACTAAGTATAATATTCCAGATGTAGGCTGATCACTTCCAACAGTATATTTAATGTAGTCTAAAATTGCATCGACTTTTTTAAACAGCTCTGTCTCACTTTTGATATATTGATATTGTAATTCACTAAAATTTCCATGCCTTTTTCACATGAAATATTATTAAGCAAGTACTCTTCTACTCTGTACTTGTTCAATTAATTCGTTGGACTGAAATGGAGCACTTTACATTTGTCTTTGTTAAATTTCATCTAGCTGGTTTTATCTTGCAGTTGTAGCTTGGTGAGATCTTTTTGAATCTTCACTATATTATACTGTACAACACATTAGCTATCTCTCCTGTCTTTGCATCATATTACCAATAACTCACATTTCAATGTGTTTTAAGGTTAACAAAACAGTTTTCTCCTTACACCCCTATGATGTAGATTGAGTAAGAATTATTATATTCATTTTATATAGGAAGAAATTGAGGGACACACAGGTAAGATGATTTGCCTGTGGTCATATAGCTAGCATCAGAGTCTTGGCTCAAAACCAAGTTTCCTGAGTTGAAACCCTTTTGAATTGAATTGAAATGGAATTGAAGCTCTTTTTACTATGGTATATTATTTTACCCACATACTTGCTAAACGCATGCTTCTGATATGTTCATCCAAGTCATTGATAAAAATGCTGAACTGTGGAAATCAAATCCATCACCTTGTAGCTTGTCACTAGAGACTCAGTCATCTTGTAACTGAGCATCTTCCACTCAATTTCAAATCAAAATTATGGTTGTCTATTGACATTAAGTAGATAGAAATATATATATGTATATATAGATTATATATACATATATACAGATAAAACATTGATAAAACATATGATAAAACAGATAAAAATATGTCCCAGGCACTATACTAAGTATGTTTGAAATGAAAAATAAAAGCAGTCACGACAGTCTCTGTTCTCAAAGTGCTTATAATTTAATGAGGGAAAATCCCCACATAAATGCGAACTGGGAAAGTGTAGGGAGAGAGCACCCAAGGAATTTGAGGAGACAGAGTGAAATGGTATGGTAGCTTGGTTCTGGGCAAGATAAGACAAAAAGCTAATCCCTAAGTTGGGAAAGTCAGAGAGCTGGACCATGGAGAAAATGATTAGATACTATCCACTTATACCTATGTGAATTTGAGTCCTTGTTATTTCTCCTAGGAGTATTTGTACTATTAATTTTCTAAATGGCCTTATCTTTCATTTTTAAAAATATGTTTCAGGCAGTAGCATTTAGGTAAAGGAGGTTCTGTCTGAGTAGCTGGGCCTTCCTAATGCCCATGCATGTGTCTGCCTGCGGAAAAGACTGACTCTAGTGGGCAGAGTGGAGGAGTGGTGATGAGAATGGGTGAATTAACAAACATTATGGTTTCCTTTTTACCTCCTCTAAGTCTACAAAAAGTGTGCTCTGTAAGACCTCAGTTTATTAGGTTCTATATAAATTCCCAGAAAAGCACATTCCTTGGTAGTATTTTATATCAGGAAAGATACAAACTACTTTATGAAGGGAAGGGAATAAGAATTTATATAGTACCTACTATGTGCTAAGTGCTTTTTAATTTTTTTTTTGCTAATACTATCATATTTGATTTGATCATATCATCTCATAATGAGAATTTGTTTAAATTATCTGGAAGTTGGTGCCTTCACCAAAGTCTTCCGCCAGTGCTTTGAAAGGCAAAATTATAGTGAATGAGAGCACCAGACCTGGACTCAGGAAGACAACTGCTGTAACATTTTTTCTCACAGAGTTTCTATGAGAATTAAATTTCACTTTTGTATGTATACACACATGTACATAGATGCATATATGTGCTTTCCAAATCTTTATAAATTATATATGCTTTCTTTTTCAGTTTAAGCCTGTGATTTTGTTTGTATTGGAACTGCCAGGGAATAAACCCTCCACCAATGCAGTATTTTTTTTGACAGTTTCACAACATATAGCATGAGAACTGATCTACGCCTATACTGGTTAAGTGATTAGCCAAAGTTCATGCAATCTTCATTTGTCAGAGCTAGAACTTGTGTTCAAGTTCCAAATTCACTCTCTAATATACCGTGTAACCTCTTCAAAGGCTGCTAATGTTATGTTGCTTCAAGGCGTAATAATTTATTATGATATTTATTATTAATTAAAATTCTATTTATTACTGTTTCGAGTAAACACAACATGATGCATAGAGTTTTGACCCTGGAGCCATGAAGATCTAGGTTCAACTCCAAATCATGGCACATAGTTTCTGCCTGACCCCAATCAAACCAATTAATTCTTATTCTATTTTGGATTGATGCCAATGACTTGTAGACAGCCTGACTATGGAGATAAGAAAAATGAAACAGCTTAGGGCCCCAGATAACTCTCTAGGATGATAAGTCGCTAAAGGATTGCTAAGCTGCATTGATAATGGAATATTCCTCACCAAAAATTAAGAACTCCCTGCACCAATGAAATCAAAGATATGGACCAAATAATAATTGTCATTATTGATGATTCCACCATTGGTATGCAGGATCTAGAAGGTTTGAGTAAGTTAGAAAAGCATCAAGTGCAGTCTGGATGATGGATGTGTATGTCATTTGAAGATAAAGCCTAGGTAAGTTTAGAGAGGATTGTCATCAGACAGTTGGATATTAGGTTATGCATTTCTTGGTCACAACAATTCATTAAACCATCTGTCTGTCAGTGGAAGTTTTGTAGCCTATAGCAGTATCTCAAGCTTCCATACTGATTCAATCATTGATTCTTGAAATATGCAAGAAATATCATTTGATAATAAATTATCTAAATGTAATGAGACCCTTCTTTCTGCCAACGAACATGCACAATTTTTCTCTGCCCATATTCAGTGAACCATGTGGGAGATCTGGGGCTGGCTTTCTGCCATGTATGACTCATTACTGGGCTGCATACTCTTAATTGGCTGTTGAAACTGGAACTCTGTGGACTTTCTAAAGGGAGGACCTATCCCTCAGCCATTGTTCTTCCTTCTGGCTTCAAAGTGTGAGGATTACTCCGAGTAGTCCTGCGAGTCAACTGGGGGTGCCCTCCCACTCACTTGGCTGCAAGTTGGGAGCACATGTCCTGCTTGCACAGGCATGTGCCTGGAGGAGGGCTTCCTTCCCTATGTATCTTCTTTCTATGGGTGCAAGGCCTTTTGAAAACCCCAAAGGTCTAGAGATCTGTGGTCACAATAGCATCATTTCCCTCTGGCAAGGCAGTAGAGTGGCATCCCCTGGAGTACCTTTAGCTGACAGCTTAGGGAGTTTGATTAGGAGATAGTCCCTAAGCAGGGACTCAGGAGTGGGTTGGGATAAAGGGAGAAGTTGGAATGAGAAAGATGTGATGAGAATGGTCAAGCTCAGCACAGCAACCAGACAAAGCAATGGAGGTAGAAATGTAACAAGGCTAATGGAAACTCTTTCAAAAACTGTGTCCAGTTGAGATTTGAATACTGGCCTACCAGCCAACTATAGCTATCCCAGTAGTAGTAGTAGTAGTAGTGGTAGTAGTAGTGGTAGTAGTGGTGGTAGTAGTGGTGGTAGTAGTAGTAGTGGTAGTAGTAGTAGTAGTAGTAGTAGTAGTGGTAGTAGTGGTAGTAGTAGTAGTTATAATAATGTTAGCTATTAAAGTCTGTTCTGGTCATTCTTTAAAGTGTATTATAATTCCCTTTTTCCTATCACTGGTTTTATTTTTTTCTGAGGAAGAATCAATCACTTTTTCTTCACCCGATTTATGTTTGTATGTTGAGTACCTCTTTTATTTCCCCCCTTTTGGGGAATCTTAGAATTATTCTTAGAACCTAGAACTAAAAATAGAATTGCCCCTAGGTAGCCAGGGTGGAAGTGATGAACCAATGAATGTGAGAGTGAGAAGCCCACTCCCCTTAAGAGAAGAGAGACTCCTCTAGCGATGAATCTGGTAAACACCTACAGAGCATGCAAACCTCTGTGAGTTCCAATGACAGTTGTCTTTAGGTTACATACTAGATAAACATGTGTTAATAGTATGTACTCTTCTCTGGGGTTTGAAAAATTTTAACTGAGAACAATCCAACTCCCAAATTTTGGACTAAAAAATTTGTCCTTAGCTTTCAAACAGCTAGATTTTAACTGAAAATCCATTTCCATTAGACATTCAGGGAGCATATCTAATAGCTTTCCTTTAAAAGCTATTTTTAAAGCCCCCTAATCCTGGCAACCGAGTCTCCATTTGTCTGCAGTTTAGTCTCAGATTCTAGAACTAATCTGTCCCCAGAGAAGGTGAAGGACTATGGGTACCCTATGTCACCAGTTTGGCCTTGCTGTTGATTTTGTTATGGAAAACTGTTTTCCCAGTGATTGGCAGTGTCTGGTATTACCCATTATACCCAGTGTCCAGTAGTTGAATTCTCTGCTTTGTGTATTCTGTGACTGGACATCTGTTCCTGCATCTTGGTCATTCGTACTGTCTGTTGCTAGGTATCCCCCAACAGTGACCACCTGCACCCTTGGAAGCTTTCCAGTTTTCTGGGTTTGGGACTTCTGCCAATCACTTGTCCTGCCCCTGCTTAGATGGGCACCATGAATCTTGAACTTTGGAGATTAGCCAATGGTGTTCATGTTGAATTAATTCTTTGCCTTCTTGGATAGATTTCTTGTTGCAGATAGACTTTCTCAATTCAGGTTCCCACCTATTCACCCTTGAATAATGTTTAGGCTATGTTTACACATTCAGAAATCTTATTACCCACCCTGGACCATTAATCAATAGATTGATCCTTAATCATAGGAGTTGATGATTTAGTCTGTATCACTCATAAAGTCAAAGATTTAGAATTGGAAGTGATCTTAGAGGCAAATGAGTACAAGCCCCTCATCTTACAGATGAAGACACTTGGACACAATGGATTTAAGGGACTTGCCCAGGGTCACGTACTTACCGTCTGAGACAGGATAAATCTTTCTGACCTCAAGACCAGGTCTCTGTCTCCTGTTCTAGATTTATTCCCCAAGTCCCAATTAAATATGGACCCAGAATTTCACCCACCCATTCTGGAGCCAAGGATAAGTAGATATAGTTACCTATAACTTTGTAGTTCTTCAAATTTTAGAAAGTGATTATCTCCTCAATCAACCCTGAGGTAACTGCAGCAAACTGGATTACTTGTTTCTTCTTTTGCATAATATTCACCTCCCATCGCCATACATTTGCACTAGCTATCTCCCATACATGAACACCTCCCTTCCCAACTCCCCCTCTTGGAATTCTAGTTCCCTTCAAGTGCTGAAAAATTTTCCTCACCCTCTCTCAAATTACTTTTTGTTTACAGTTTGTGTTTTGCATTGACTTAGATGTTTATCTGCTTTTTCCTCCCAGGAGAATGGAAGGTCCTTGATGGAAGGGATTGTTTTCTTTTTGTCTTTGTATTTCCAGTACTTAACATATTCATAGGGGAAATCTTTCTATCTGTTCTTCAATACAAGAGTCAGATTAATCTATTCTGTCTCCACTGTGTATCTTATAAAGAAGTGCAACCACTAGAATTTATATACATATACATACGCCCATATGTATATATGTATTATATGCATGCATACATATATGTGCTATATATGTGCATATGTGTGTATATGCATACATAATACTTATAGTGTGTATATATATCTTTTATATATGCATACATTCAATCTATAAAATTATATTTTATGATTAGTAAGTAGGTAGAGTCAGGTGTTTATGCTGTTGTACTTTTAAAATAAAAATAACTGTTCGAGAAATTTGTACAAGTGACCACACAGACTTTACTTTTTTGGACTTACTACCTATAAACAGATGTCTTCTTATAAAAGAAGTGATTTTCTTTGAAAGAAAGTAGAAAGTGGGAAATTGAGGAAATACAGCTACTAGGCTCAAGGAATAAGAACCCAAATGAAGCCACTGGGTCCCACAATATAATGTGTCAGGTTGAAGAACTTCTATTGAGTCAGTAGGCACTTAATAAATATTTGTTAACTTGAGTTGAACTGTAAATGTGATTATCCCCATTTTTTGTATGTGGATGTGGAAATTCACAGAAGAGCGACTCACCCAGGGACACCATCCCCATTCAATGAATCCTCAAAGTCAGACATGGGAGACAACGATATGCTCTTCACATGAATGTGACATACTAGGACAACCAACATTTGCATGACCTCTGTCACAGACTCAGGCTACAAATTAGACAGAATGAATTTTAACTCCTTAGTTCAGGGAAAAGAGATGGCAATGAGACATTAACCCAGGACATTTCCATCAAAGTTACAATTTGAAATTCAAGAAACTAAAAAATAAAAATTCTGAATCCAAATATTTAAAGAATCAACACGAAGAGGGAACTTACTGAAAACTAGCCTTGAGCAAGCAGGGAAACATACCACAATGAAAAGAACTCTGTGCTGGTATAAGGAGACCTCCATTCAAAAGTCCTGGCCAGTGACCTTCAATTTCTTCATTGGAAAAATACGGATCATAATATCTGTCTTACCATTTGTCTACTGAAAAGGACTATTATAAGCATAGTTCTTTAAAAACCTTGAGTCACTCTAGAAACATGTGATGTGATTGTGAAGTGCAAAATGGATAATTTTGATTACAATGAATTAAAAAGTTTTTGCCCAAACAAAGTCAATGCACCCAAGATTAAGAAGGAAGCAGAAAACTGGGAAAGAATTTTTGCAACCAGTTTCTCTGATAAAGGCCTTATTTCTAAAATATATAGATGAGTCAGATTTATAAGAATACAAGTCATTCCCCAATTGAAAAATGATCAAAGGATATGGACAGGCAGTTTTCAGATGAAGAAATTAAAGCTATCTATAATCACATGAAAAAATGCTCTAAATCACTATTGATTAGTATAATGGTAATTTAAATGGGAAGATCTTTCCCATTCATTAATAGGCCCATGTGACCTGCCTAAGTCACATGGAAACCTAAGTCACAGAGTTTGAGTCACATGAAGCCTGAGGTAGGAGGAGTTTGTTGAAGGGGTGGAGCAGAAAGGATGGAACAGGAAGAGGTAGAGCTAGAGCAGAACTGAGAGGAAGTGAGTCAAGAGCAGACAGAGCTAACAAGGACACTGGCAAGCAGGCACCCGGCTACTGTGAGTTAAAGATCTTTGTGATTTTGTTTAATGAAGCTGGTTGGTGGGAAGCCTAGCCGGGGGATGGCTTGGGGCTGGTGTTGTTTTCTGCATTGTTATTGTGTATAGATTTTTGTAACTGTGATGAATTTGGTTCTGTCTTCCATATGGAGAGTCTGTTGTATCTCATGATTCAGAATGGTTTCAGGATATTCATGGCTGCCATAGGCACTGTGAATATTGCATTGGCACTACAATTAGAGAGATGCAAATCAAAACAACTCTGAGGTACCACATCACACCTATTAGATTATCTAACATGAGAAAATAGGAAAATGATAAATGCTGAAGAAGATATGGGAAAATTGGAACACTAATGCATTGTTGGTGGAGTCATGAACTAATCCAACCATTCTCCCATCAGAATTATGCCCAAAGGGCTATAAAACTGTGCATACCTTTTGACCTAGCAATACCACTTGTAGGTCTGTATCCCAAAGAGATCATAAGAAGGCACTGTGCCCTATGAGTGAAGCCAAATGGTAGTTCAAAAGAAATGTGAGATGCACAAATTTAGAGACATCTCCACTCCAAATGTTCATGTGGGCTACTTGTGCCCAACTTATAGTAGAGCTTGTGAGCTCACATTGGTTTGATCAGATAGTCTACCTTGATGCCAACAGAGTGATATCATATAGCAACCAATCAACCAACCATGTGTAGAGTACTGTTTTTGGCTTTTAGATAGATAAAAAAGAAAAATGAGGCATAGCCCATTTTCTCAAGAATCTAGTTTAACACATTCCCATTTAGTTTTACAGAGTTGTAAAGAGGTTACATGTACATAGTATTTTAAGGTTACAAAGCACTTTTCACATTATTAGCTCACTGGATCCTCATTGTAGAAGTATGAGGTAGGTCATGCAAATATTAATATCTTTATTTTATGGATGAGAAAACTGAGGTGCAGAAAAGCTAAGTGACTTGCCCAAGATCCCAGAATTAGGGAGAGGCAGAGTCCAAATTTTTTCATTCTAAGTTCAATACCTTCCCACTAGATCACCATTCCGTTTCTCTAACCTCTTTCTTACTCACTCTCTGTTAAGCATTCTACACAACATTTCATCTCTCCTGGTTTCTAGATTATATAGTGTCTTTTGCATCTTCTTCTTCTCCCATTTCATGCCTTCTAAAATGTGTTCATGTAATTTTAACTGTATCATTCACTGGCCACCTTCCTCCCTCCATTCACCCATTCACTCCCCAGGACAGAAGTGATGGGATGATGCAGCCAAAGGCGGAAAATAGGAGAAATATGCGAAGGTGGGGTAAATTAGTGAATGCTAGACTGTTGGCCCATTTAGCTATCATTTCCCAAGAACTTTGGAAGCTTCTTTTTACTTCTGTGCTTTCAATCAATAAAAATTGTGGTTTTTATCTGAGGGAGGAAAATGCATCCAGCCACTAGACTATGTTCATTCTGCCAGCTAAGTGAGCCAGAGGCAACTTTATCTCATTATTTTTCTGAACCTGATTACTGGAATGATAGTTTCCAATTGCTACATTATTTGTCCAAGCCACCATTCTGTACTTACATTTTTCAGCAAACTTAATTTAAAAAAATGCTTGTCATTTCATGTTTCTTTTTTTTTGGAATTTTTGTTTCCATCGGTAGGACAGAGATGCAATGTATTATATCTGAAAGAGTCCTAAATCCAGGATAGAGAGATCTCTGTTTGATTCTTGACTTTGCCAGTTACTTAGCTGTGTGACCTTGGGCAAATCTCTTTATCTCTCTGGTTTCCATTTTCTCATATCTCAAAAATGAAATGGTCAGATACAATAGCTAAGATCCCTTCCAACTCTAACTTTTATGATTAATCTCTTGTATTTTTTTGAGCAGTCCTTCTTGGTCTTCTCTACTTATATACTTTCTTCCTCTCTTCACTGTGGACATTCCCTAAGGCTCTGTCACAGAACCTTCTCTTTTATTTCTCATTTTTTTTCTTTTTGGAAATTTCAGATATCCCATTTCCAGCTATTGTCTTCTATTTTGAGGAGCAAAACTGCTGGAAAAAGCCTTCTATACTCATTACTTCCCCTTCTTCATCTCAGACTAAGTAGCCACCCCCTGCATTCTAGTTTCCTCTACCCCCTGATTAAAACTGCTCACTAAGGTTATCAGTAGTTTCCTATTTATAAAACCAGTGGCTTTTTCTTCGTCTTCATTGTTCTTGACCTCTCTGAAACCTTGATGTTGTTGACCACTTGTTCCTCTTTGCTAATTTCTTCTCTCCATTTTTTTCTCTGACCTTGGCTTTATCAAGTTTTCCTCCTCCATGTCTCTCCAACTCTTCTCCATCTCTTTTCAGGGATCATCATCCATGTATCATGTACATCCTGTGTGTAGGGTGTTGGTTCTGTCTTGGGCTCTCTCCACTCAGTGTTTCTCATGGTGATTTCATCAGCTTCTATTGGCTCAATTATCATCAGAGCAGATGATGACTAAGTAGACATACTTCACCATCTCTCTTTTGAGTTGTCATTCTACCTTGTAAACTGACTGGTAGAGGTCTCTTCCTGGAAGTCCGATAGGTATCTTGAACTCAACCTATCCAAAATATATTAGCTTTCTTCAAAACCTACCCCTCTCCCTAACTTCCCAATTTATTTTTTAGCAACACTTCCACTAGTCATCCACATTTGTAAATTGGGAGTCATCTTTGAGTCCCACCTCTTCCTCACCCTCCAAATCCAATCACTTGGCAAATCTAGTCAATTCTGTCTCTACAACCTCTCTTGTCTTCATCTCCTCCTTTCCATTCATATAACCAGCACTTTATGCAACATTATCACCTCCTGCCCAGGTCACTATAAAAGGCTATTAAAGGTTCTCATTTTCTCTCCATTCTACCCTCCACAAAGCTGCAAAATTGTTGCTCCTAAAACACAGGTCTAATCACACTCAAGAGTTTGTCATGGCTCCTTATTGCTTCTAAGATAAAATGCAAACATTTCTGTTCAGCAATTATACTATGGCTCTATTTTTAAAAATCTTTATTGTTGTTATTATTTTTATTATAACTTTCCAAATCAATTTCCCATTACTTCCTACCTCACGTACTCTACATCCTGACCGAACTTGTTGGTTTCTATACTTGGTGTTCTGTCTTCCAACTATGTGCAAAGGGGAGCAAAAGAATGCTCATCCCTCTTGTCCTTTTGAATCCAAATTGCTGTTTAAGGCTCAGCACAAATGCAGCAAATCTTAGGAGGGCTTTCCTGATATTTCTGATTATAAACAATCCTACCGATTCCCCACCAATGGATTTGTCCTTACTTTGTGCTTCTATTTATTTATCTGTGTAGCTTTCATCTCCCTGAATAGGATATAAGCTCCTTAGGGACAGGGTTCTTTTGGTAGTCACCTTTTATGCCCAATTTCTAGGATAGTGACTGGAACATTGCAGGTAATTAATTAGTGCTTGTGGAATTTATTCATATGTATATATATTTATTATATATGATATATATTTATATACATAACATATATATAATACACACAGGCATATATATAAATTCCAACCCTAATATTACATGATGCTACAGAGTTTTAGCACAGTATGTGTTCACTTCAATTCAATAAACATTTTAAGTGCTTACTACATATTAGTTACTGTGTGATATGAAATATACATGAAATATATGAAAATACAATATTTCCTACCACCAAAGGGGTTACATTCTACATTTTAACTTCTATTCTCAATGATTTTGCTTAACTGAAATCATAGGAATTTATTTAAATTTGCATTATCTCAAATATCTTTCAAATGATATGGCATTATGATTAGCCTGATTACTGGACTCAACATACATATGGAGATTATGAGAAATGTTCCTTTCCAGAGTGTTACATGATAAATATTGGATAATGTCACTACTCTTGTGATCTCCAGCAATTTACCCCTGATTCATGCATGTAAACAACAAGAGATGGTTGTCAAGGTTGAAGACTGTTAACAAATTTAGAGAATCGAGACAAAACGTATGATTCTCGTTTACTACCCAAAAGACCCTTGCTACAGCTACCTTGCCTTCATGGGACTTTCTGACATACTCATAGAATCATATAATGTCAGATCTGAAAGGGGCACAATCCAATTCAATCTCATCATTTTACAGATGAGAAACTGGCCCAAAGTGGTCAATTTCTTGATTGTAACTGTCTAGTAGACTCTTGAAGGCAGAGAATATTTTGTTTTTTTTCTTTGTAGGTCCAACACCTACCACAATACCTTACACATGATAAACAAAGAACAAATGCTTAAATTTTGAGAAAAATCTCAAAGTTCCCTAGCTAGTACTGTAGATATTGGTGTCATTGGAGACAACATTCATGGCCAACACAATTTCACTGAAATTAGTCTAACACCTTCCCTGCTCAGTTCCCCAGTGATCACAGCACTTTGAGGACTTTATCTGATTTTTATGGCTTTCCTAATATTTAATATCTCCAGAGTATCATGCTCAGAAGGCAACTTGGCTGATGATGTGTGCATGTTTTACACATGCTGTTATTTTCAGGCACAAAATTTGGCCTGCATTTAATTTGACATACAATTGGCTAATTATGATTGAATAGGTCACTTGTGGACCCAATTAACCACTTGCCCTTCATTTCATGGTGCAAGTGGCCAATTGTACCTGCAATTAGCTAATTAAAGGCACAATTATTTCCATAGGCAATTTTGCCCCAACATAATTGTGGGTCTCAAAATGGACTACAGAAAAGTAGAACTAAACAAGGGTCCTTTAAAACTTGTGTTTCATCTTTGAAATTGGTCTCTACAAATAAAGCCAGATCTAAGAGAAGACAGGTAGGCAGCTGCAGAGGGCATTATATCCATTAGGATGAATCAAGGGGCACATTTTTACATGATACTTATTTTTAATGTACAGTTTTTACAAAATTTCCTTATAAAATCATCAGTTGATCCATGGTAGTTATGTTTTTTTAATACAATGGAGCAGGGCAACTTAGGTCAACTTTTCATTTTACCTCTATCACAAATTTTGCAAGAGATTTTGTCCAGGTTCTATTTGGGGAGTTAAAAATTTAGTGATGTTTGTCACATGTGCCAAGCAACTTTCAGTAGGGCAACCCTTGCACTTTGTAAAATGCACCTGAACTTTTCAAGAATCCACTGAATCACAGAAGCTTCAGTTAGAAGGACCTCAGGGACCATCCAGAGTCTGATCCATAACTGAGCAAGAATCCATTTTACTGCACATGTGATAGCTCTAGGCTTCAAGGAAAGGATGTGCATGCATGCCAACAAAGTTACAGCTACAGAAGTTAGAACTGAAAGGGAACTTGGAGAACCTGTAGTTCAACCTCCTCATTTTTTAGATGAAAAGATGGAGAGACATTAGGGTACTTGCCAAAGTCACACAAGTAGCAGACCTAGACTTAGAATGCAAGTCTACTGATTCCAAGGTCACTGACCAACTCACAGGGTTTGAAGGCTCTAAGAAATCCTCAGCCTGTCATCTTTAGCAGCAAGTTCTGACGTGAGGCCCTGGTCTCAAAAACAGGCAAAGTTCTAGCCTAAGCAGCCCCTGTTTGAAAGACAGCACTAAAGGAGTCATTCAACTCATTTATTTTGAAATTAAAAATGAGCAATACTGTCTTAAATCATTGTTAGTTTCCAGTCATTTCAATTTTCAGTTACATTTTGAATGTTTATTTAGATGGCAAGGTCCTAGAGTGGGGATAGGCCATGCCTTTATCTGGGTCTCAGTTTCCTTATATTTAATATGAGGATGTTGGGCTCTATGTTCTCTTAAGGTTGCTTCCAGTTCAAAATTTCTACAATATTATGATTCTTAAACTTTGGTGTCTCTCCTACTGCCTACTCCATTGAACAGAAATAATCAGCAGGCATTTATTAAGCACCTTCTTTATACCAATAACTATGCTAAGCATTGGGGATACAAAGGCAAAATAAATGAAATAGTCACTGCTCTCAGGCAGTTGTCACATTAATTGGATAGATAGCATGCAGTCAACTTGTATGAATAATATATATACAGGATAAATTGGGAGTAACCACAGAGGCTCTAAGATTAAGCAGGTCAGGAAAAGGCTTCTTGCAGAAAGTAGGATGTCAGGTGAGATTTGAAGAAAGACAAGGAAGCTAGGAGGAGAAGATGAGGAGGGAGTGCTCATGGAATGGAGAACAGCCAATGAAAATGCCTGGAGTCCAAAGATGTGCTGTATCATGTGTCTGAAATAGAAAGAACACCAGTGTCACTGGATCTCAGAGTGTTTGGAGGGAAATAGTAATAAGTTATAAGAAGACTGGAAAGGGTCAGGTTATAAAGGACTTTAAAAGCCTAACAAAAATTCCATTTTTGATTTTGGAGGTAGTAGGGAGTCACTTTTATTGAGTAGAGGAATGATAGGATTAGATTTGAGGTACAGGAAGATAATTTGACATGCCTAACAAATTCCTGTGAATGAATGAGTGAACTCTCAAGAAGGAGGAGCTCTCTAAGATTTTAAAAATACTTATTTTTGCAATGTTGAGAGGAGTTCTCAAATCAGTCACCAGACTGACTGAAACAGGGTCAGAATCTTATTCCAAATTATAAACCAACTTGGTTCAACATTTATTATATTCATATGAATACGTACTAAACATATAATAGATAATATATCATATTCATGTCTCTCTTCATTGTATCTACCTATCTATCCACCAATCCATCTATAAACTTATTTATTAATTGGAGGTGATTAGAGTTAAGTGACTTGTCCAGGGTCACATAGCTAGTAAGTGGCTGAAGCTGGATTTGAACTCAGATCCTCCTGACTTCAGGGCTGGTGTTCTATCCACTGTGCCAGCTATCTACCCCCATTTATCAGTTTATTGAGGAGTGGCATGGCATTGAACTGGTCCCAAAGGCAGAAAATTCAGGTTCAAATCTAGCTTCTGACACATATTGGCTGTGTGAACTTGGGAAAGTCACCAGATCACTTAGTGCCTCCAAGGGACACATTAAGCCTTCATGTTGCCAATGAATAAAGGGAATTTTTTAACCAGGAGTTGTCCTGACTAGTAAAATCACAAGTCTGGGCTAAGTGCATGTAATATGTATGCAAAGAGGTCATTCTAGACCCCACTTAATTTTCATATCTTCCTTTGTTTGGTTATACTTTCAGTTTATTCAATAAATATCCTTTGTGAGTATAGTTGTTTGCATGCTGTCCCCTCACCCCAGACAGTGAGCATCTTGAGATCAGGGCCTCTTTTGCCTTTCTTCACATCTCCAGAACCTTGCTCATAGTAGATGCTAATAAGTGTTTCTTGGCTGACTGTATAGAAATATGCATATATTTTATGTTAATATAAAAAAATTATATATTTTATGCAAAATATAATAATTATATGTTTATATATAAATATATAATAAACTATATATGTATATTGAAATACATAAAATTATATATTTATGTATAAATATATAATTGATTATATATTTATATGCAAATATAAATACATAATAAAATATATGTCATATAAATATATTATTTACTCACTAAATGGTAGTGTTAGAGTGAGGAAGATCTGACTCATAGACTTATTCCCTGTGTCACTATGGTCAATCCCTTAACATCTGCTGGTCTCAATTTCCTTATCTGTAAAATGGAGATAATGCTAGCAACTCCCTCCTAGAGTTGGGATGAAGATAAAATATCATTAATAATAATGTTAAAAAACACTTTGCAAACCCTAAAGCACCATATCAATAATAGTTATCATTTAATAGATACAGATAAGAGATCTCAAATGTCATTTGAAATTGAAAACCAAAAAATGGCAAAATATTAGGTGAATCTCAGTGGTTTTTATTGTTTCTTTGAGAATATACATTCATCAGCCTCTGTAGTCCCTCTGTTATAACAGAAGACAGCTCCACCATGCCTTCGTAGATAGCCTTCAAGAATTGCAATGACTAAAAAAAATCATCACCTGGTGGCCAACCTGTAATGAATGAGCCTCTAAATCTAGCTAGGTTCATCCCCTGAGCCCTTACTCAAAACGATTTTTACTTGGTAGCACCTGTGTGAGCTCACATTGACCTGTGTAGCCTTCAAGAACTCGAGGTCCCCTTTCCTATCATGACTTTAATGGAGAGTTCTCATTCTTACTATTGTTTTTGGAGTCATTACTCCAAGGACTTCAGAGACAGCATGAGTAACCGAACCATAGAGCTGGAAGAGGTCGCAGAAATCATTTCACTTTCTCCCCTCTTTTCATTGGTAAGATGCCTGAGAGACAGAGAAGGCATGAAAGACTTGCCAGTGTCCCACAGCTCATCTCTAGCTGATGTTCTTTCTACTTCAAGGAGTTTACAATTAGTCTGAAGATTTGAAGGAACTCTGATTCTGTACAGATTTATGAAAGGACTAGGTAATGAGCATCCCACTTAGAAGATTTCTCTGAGGCTATACAGAAACTGGTAGATGCATGCAATGCAAGGGGAACTTACCTCCCCTCCCTTCTAGGCCTGTCTACTATCCACAAAGAAAAGGCAGACCTGATTAGTGACCAGTTGCCTTAGAGACAGGGTGACTACTGGAATGTGGTTGTGAATTAAAGACACAGAGGTGAATGCCAGAGGGGGGGAAAGTCATCCAGAATTCCAGATTGTGTAAAATAATCTGCTTCTTGGTGAGATATGATTATTGCCAGACAAGAGTCTGCTATAATAGGATAAGGGAATCTTGAACTAAAGCATTTTTTTTCTGTTGTTTTCTCTTGCCTGGCAGGGTGAGAGTCATCCATGGTTGTTCCTTCATAATCTCCTCTTTTGTTTGGCCCTGTGCACGCTTCACATCCAGCAGGACAACTGGAATGGAGGTAATTACATTGGGAGAGGTTCTCTTACCAAAATGCCCACAGCTCTCCACTTTGGGGCAGTTTCTCCATTACAGATCTTGGATCTGTAATAATATTTCCGGTGGGGGCTGAACACCCACCCAGGAAAGGTCCTTGCTGATGTGCCAGCTGAAAATTAAAGAGTGAGCCCAGGCTCCCCTGCCTCTGGGGGAATGGGGAGAGGGGATTTGGGTATTTAAATGGGCCCTTTGTAATAGCTCTCACTCTGTGGTTCACTGAGCAGCACACCCTGGCAGGCCTGCATTGATCATTCCCCTCACAGAGCTGTGGAGAAGAATAAGCAAGCTGTGAGAGATTTATCTGCAGGCTGGTCTTTCCTCCAGCTGTGATTTCCACAGTCAAAGAACTGCTATTATGGCTGCCACCATCATGGGGCCGGGACCCAGAAGATGAATCAGCCCTGGTGATGCCTTAGGCCCAGTCATCACAAAAACTCAATGGAGAACAGAGACTTTGATTGGTGCATAAGTTTTCTCAGAGGATACAAATTATGGCAGGATTATCTAGAATTGAAGTGGACCAGTAAAGCATGGGTAGAAAAGTGAGGAACGTTGCTTGTGGGAAGAGATGGCATGTTGTATTAAAAAGACCACTGGAATTATGGTCTAAAAATTCATCATTGAATCCTGGTTCCACCCCTTTCTACTTGGGTAACCTTGACCAATGCCTTTATTTCCTCTGTCTAGACCTTTATTTAGTAAAATGAATGCAGTATAGGAGATGATCCCTAACACCTCTTGCTCTAAATCCTGTGATGCCAATTCTGTACCAGAATTCTCCCTGTTCGGTCCAGTCAGCCAGGATCCTGCCCCAGCTGTGAGCCTCCAGTTTAGACTTCCCATAGCTAGCTGATCAACATGTCGTTTGGAGAGCAGAGTTCTCATATTTCAGGAGCCCTGTGAGACTCTGGAATGCTGGCCAGTCAAGAATCCCAACATCAAAAGTTTCAAATGTGGTCGGAAAGCCCAAGCCCAGGAATGTCAGGAAGCAAAACGTGTTCTTTCATCCCTATTTTTACTAGTTACAGGGAATAGTAATGCCCAGGGTTGAATATAGCACTACTTTGTGCATGGCAAGCACTTTTTTTTGAAGATATCAATATTCTGTAGTCTCTTTATCTCAGCTCTCACTCATGGGTAGAAAAGGTGGGAGGAGGGGAGGGAACTGTCTATACCAGAGGTGAGAATAAGTCTGGTGAAACAAATAGAATCAGGCTGGGAGTCAGAAAGACCAGGGAGGGCTTCTGACAAACACTAGCTGTGTGAGTATGGGTCACTCAGAAACCAGGCATCTCTCTACAACAGTTACAGAGCAATTGCTAACATAAGGAAAGGGCAACACCCACACCAATGAAATTACAGGTCTACACCTCACTGTCACCACCTTCTCTGCACCCTCTCTCCCCCCAAAAAGGCAAGCTAGCAACTTAATCAAAGATACGCAATCAGGTGGAGAGACAAAATTAATCATAATCATCTTAATTTTTACTTTTAAAAAATGAATGAATATCCAATAGTGGAATTATCTGGAGACAATATCTATCTGAAACTTGAGAAGTGCTATGTATAGATCACTATGTAAAGTTGATGGAAAATATTCTGAAAGGAAAAGGAATGAAGACTGAGAGTGAGAGGGGGAAAGGATCAAGAAAAGCCTCTTGCAGAAGGTGGGTTTGAGATAAGCCATGAAGGAATCCAGGGAAACTCAGGAGCAAATGGGGAAGGAAGAGAGCAATGCAGATAGATGGGGCAACCAATACAAAAAGAAAAAGATTAGCTGGGAGATTGAGTGTTATGTTCGAAAATTGTAAGCTAATATAGTTGGATCCTGTAGTGTAGAGTGTATATAGTGGGGAGTCAGTTGAAAGAAGACTGGAAAGGTAGGGAGGAGTTATATTATGAAGAGGTTTAAACAAACAGAGGAGTTTACATTTGATTACAGAGATAATTGAGAGCCACAGGAGTTCTTTGAGCAGAAGGATGGACACAATCAGACCTTAGACTTAAGAAAAATCCCAGGAGGTAGTCAGGGTGATAGAGAAAAGGCAGGTAGTGACCTGAGCGCTCCCAAATTCCCTTCCAAACATTTTAAAAATAATGACACAAAATGAATTTTGGAGTAGCAGAATGCACACAAGGATGAGGAAAACAATTTTCCCAGCCCAATACAACTTTGAAGGTTGGCAGGAAATGTCTGTCCCACCAGGGTGAGAGTGGAACATAGGGCAGTCCAGGCAACATGGCAGCAACATGACAGTGGATATCTGAATCATTATCAGCAGCTTCCAGAGATCTTAGTCCATAGACAGCAAGAAGGTCAGGCAATTGGCCAGAAAGAGATTACAGGGCTCCCTTTGTTGGCACAGGGTGCAGGACTCTGTAGCATTCTCCATATGTGGAACCAGGTGGCAGTCCTGGGTACCAATTCCAGGGTGAGAAGGAGCACTAGCACATCAGCATTTATCTCTTTAGGGGAGCAGCATCCTCCATCACAGGTCTAGGGCTGAAAAGTGTACTTGTAGCCACTCACAGATCAGAGCACAGATCAGGAGAGAAGTGAACACACATCTCCTTCCACCTTGGAAGAACTGAAAACTTACAAATTCCAGAACTAGCTATAAAACTAGCTGCACACAAAAAACCCAAACAAACAAGCAAACAAACCCCCAAAATCTTGAAGCTTGGGACAGTGTGGCTTCTACTCTTGGAGGAGAGTCCAACTTTTACATAAAATTAAAAGTCAAGAAATAGGATGTAAAGTGAGCAAACAACAAAAAAAGATCCTGACCGTAGAAAGTTACTATGGTGACAAGGAAGATCAAAATATAAACTCAGAAGAAGACAACAAAGGCAAAGCCACTATATCCAACACCTCAAAGAAAAATTTGAATTCGTCTCAGACCCTACAAATAATTCCTGAAAAAGTTTGAAAGAGATTTTAAAATTCAAATGAGAGATAGAAGAAAAATTTGGGGAAAATTATAGTGATGCAAGAAAATTATGAGAAAAAAAGAGTCAACGGCTAAGGAGGCACAAAAAAATGAAAACAATAACACCTTAAAAACCAGAATTGGTCAAATGGTTAAAGAGGCACAGAAATCCAATGAAGAGAAGATTGCCTTAAAGAACAGAATTGGTCACATGAAAAAAGAGGTACAAAAATTCATGGAAGAAAATAACTCCTTAAAAAGTAGAATTAGCCAAAAGGAAAAGAGATACAAAAGCTCAATGAAGAAAATAATTCATGAAATATTAGAATTGGACTATGAAACTAATTGAAACTAATGACTCCAGGACATCAAGAAACAATAGCACAAAGTCAAAAGAATGGGAAAAAAAGAAAATGTGGAATAACCTATTAGAAAAGCAACCAACCTAGAAAACAGACACAAGAGAGATAATTTAAGAATTATTACCTCAAAGCCATGATCACAAAAGAACCTGGATATCATCTTTCAAGAAATTATCAAGGAAAACTGCTCTAATATTCAGAGGGTAAAATAGAAATTAAAGAATTCATTGATCACCTCTTGAAAGAAATCCCAAAATGAAAATTCCTGGTTACATTATAGCCTAATTCCAGAGCTTTGAGGTCAAGAAGAAAATATTGCAATTAGCCAGAAAGAAACAAATCAAATATTGTAAAGTCACAATATTTGTCCTGGTAGCACAAGATTTAGTAGCTTCTACATTAAAGGATCAGACATTTTGGAATATGATATTCGGAGGGGGAAAGGAGCTTGGATTACAAACAAGAATGACCTAGCCAGAAATGGAAAATAATTTTACAGAGGAATAAATGGACATGCAATGAAATAGAGGACTCTCAAGCATTCCTGATGAAAAGACCAGAGCAGAATAGAAAAATGGCATTTCAAATACTAACCTCAAGAGAAGCTTTAACAGATAAACAAGAAAGAAAAATCACAAGGTATTTAATAAGGTTAAATTGCCCTCAAGGAGCTCACATTCTAATGGGGGAAGACAATATCCAAATAACTTGCATAATTGATTAAGTTAAGCTGACTTGTCATACTGACTTGTAGAAATCATCATTTTTCTTTCTAAATGATCACAGTCTATGTGATATTTTTACCAGAAATTGAAGGCAAGCTCACTGATGAAGAAATCACAAATTCTATCTTGTTCCATTTTTCAAAGATGAGAACAGTATTTGTTCTTCTCCTGTCCAGAAGCAATTCCCATCCCTTTGGTGATTTTTCAAAGACTGCTGATAGCAACTCAGTGATCACATCCACCTGCTAAAAAAAACTATGGTAGTTATCTGTAATGAGCACCTGAACTTGAGTGATGTCAGTGTGTATAGAAAGCAGTTTACAAATCATAAAACCATTGCTGAAATAAAATGACAGGACTTAGCAATAGATTGAATCTGGAGGCAGGACTGAAAGACATGAAAGAGACAAAGATGACTGACATTTTTGAACCTGGGCAACTGAGAGGATGGTAGTGGCATTAAGAAACGTAGACGAATTAGCAGGGTGTTTTGGGGGGGTGGGAACATGGGAGGTTAATATTTTTAATGATTTTCCAGTGGGACAACTGGGTGCAGAAGTCTGAAAAACAGTTGCAAATATTTAACTAGAACTCAACAAGGAAGAAAACAAGTATTATTAAGTATTTACTATGTACTAGGTATTGTGCTATGTGCTGAGGATACAAATAAAAACAAAAACAAAACAATCTTTGACTTCACTGGGCTGTGAGAAGACAATACATAAAAGGGAATAATAAAGTTGGATAGATTGATGTGGATAGAAAAATGGAAATACCACTAGTAAGGCTTATGTGGGGGGCCATGGTTTTGAAGCCTAAAAAGTCAAGAACAAAGCCAGGAGAAGAATAAAAAATGGATCACCTGGGATTTTGCACAAAATGGAAATCATTATAGAACTGATGAATGAAGCCCCACATCCCCCCACTGTGGATAACCATCTACGTGATGCTCTTGTTACCATTCTAGAATGTCTCACTTCCTAGACTTTCCACCATTACCATCCTGCTAATCCACAACCCTGAATAACTTCTGCTTTACCCTTTGTAACTAGATTTTTTTAAAAAGTAAACTATACTAATATGTCTAATACAAATGATGTTACGTAACCTCAGCTAGCCCTCACTACTACTTAGTGAACCTTATATTAGTCTCTGACTACCTATTGTATTTTTCTGCAAAGGCTCTTCTAAATCTTTTCTGTTCTCCTTAAGTTGCTAACTCCATCCTTGATTCCTTCATTTGCAATAGATAGTCTCTCCTCCTGCTATTTTGAGACTGAGATCATTGGATATAAGCATCCTAAATTTTCTTTTTATACTTAAGAATTTTAAAAAATCTTTTAAAACTCATCCCATCCTTTCCCCACCTTTTCTGTATCAGATGAGCAAAGCTGCTTATATTAACCCTCTCTCCCTTGTCTCTTCCAGGACTTCTCTATATTAATCATCTGTAATACATTTGCTGTATTATTTTTATCTCTCTTTCTCCTTGACTTTTTTCTTTTCCCTTCAAATATGCTCAAGCCTTCTAATAACAAACGAAGACCTTTCTCCTTCAGTTACGCACTAAGATAACCATTCAGACTCTCTCTTCTCTTTTGATAGCAGAATCATTTGAAATACTCCTCTATGCTCACTACCTCTAATTTCTCTCCATTTATTGACTTCTCACCCTCTTGCAGTTTGAATTTTGTCTCTGTCATTCTTCTCAAGTTGCACTCATAAAGTCAAAGATTTAGAATTGGAAGTGATCTTAGAGGCAAATGAGTACAAGCCCCTCATCTTACAGATGAAGACACTTGGACACAATGGATTTAAGGGACTTGCCCAGGGTCACGTACTTACCGTCTGAGACAGGATAAATCTTTCTGACCTCAAGACCAGGTCTCTGTCTCCTGTTCTAGATTTATTCCCCAAGTCCCAATTAAATATGGACCCAGAATTTCACCCACCCATTCTGGAGCCAAGGATAAGTAGATATAGTTACCTATAACTTTGTAGTTCTTCAAATTTTAGAAAGTGATTATCTCCTCAATCAACCCTGAGGTAACTGCAGCAAACTGGATTACTTGTTTCTTCTTTTGCATAATATTCACCTCCCATCGCCATACATTTGCACTAGCTATCTCCCATACATGAACACCTCCCTTCCCAACTCCCCCTCTTGGAATTCTAGTTCCCTTCAAGTGCTGAAAAATTTTCCTCACCCTCTCTCAAATTACTTTTTGTTTACAGTTTGTGTTTTGCATTGACTTAGATGTTTATCTGCTTTTTCCTCCCAGGAGAATGGAAGGTCCTTGATGGAAGGGATTGTTTTCTTTTTGTCTTTGTATTTCCAGTACTTAACATATTCATAGGGGAAATCTTTCTATCTGTTCTTCAATACAAGAGTCAGATTAATCTATTCTGTCTCCACTGTGTATCTTATAAAGAAGTGCAACCACTAGAATTTATATACATATACATACGCCCATATGTATATATGTATTATATGCATGCATACATATATGTGCTATATATGTGCATATGTGTGTATATGCATACATAATACTTATAGTGTGTATATATATCTTTTATATATGCATACATTCAATCTATAAAATTATATTTTATGATTAGTAAGTAGGTAGAGTCAGGTGTTTATGCTGTTGTACTTTTAAAATAAAAATAACTGTTCGAGAAATTTGTACAAGTGACCACACAGACTTTACTTTTTTGGACTTACTACCTATAAACAGATGTCTTCTTATAAAAGAAGTGATTTTCTTTGAAAGAAAGTAGAAAGTGGGAAATTGAGGAAATACAGCTACTAGGCTCAAGGAATAAGAACCCAAATGAAGCCACTGGGTCCCACAATATAATGTGTCAGGTTGAAGAACTTCTATTGAGTCAGTAGGCACTTAATAAATATTTGTTAACTTGAGTTGAACTGTAAATGTGATTATCCCCATTTTTTGTATGTGGATGTGGAAATTCACAGAAGAGCGACTCACCCAGGGACACCATCCCCATTCAATGAATCCTCAAAGTCAGACATGGGAGACAACGATATGCTCTTCACATGAATGTGACATACTAGGACAACCAACATTTGCATGACCTCTGTCACAGACTCAGGCTACAAATTAGACAGAATGAATTTTAACTCCTTAGTTCAGGGAAAAGAGATGGCAATGAGACATTAACCCAGGACATTTCCATCAAAGTTACAATTTGAAATTCAAGAAACTAAAAAATAAAAATTCTGAATCCAAATATTTAAAGAATCAACACGAAGAGGGAACTTACTGAAAACTAGCCTTGAGCAAGCAGGGAAACATACCACAATGAAAAGAACTCTGTGCTGGTATAAGGAGACCTCCATTCAAAAGTCCTGGCCAGTGACCTTCAATTTCTTCATTGGAAAAATACGGATCATAATATCTGTCTTACCATTTGTCTACTGAAAAGGACTATTATAAGCATAGTTCTTTAAAAACCTTGAGTCACTCTAGAAACATGTGATGTGATTGTGAAGTGCAAAATGGATAATTTTGATTACAATGAATTAAAAAGTTTTTGCCCAAACAAAGTCAATGCACCCAAGATTAAGAAGGAAGCAGAAAACTGGGAAAGAATTTTTGCAACCAGTTTCTCTGATAAAGGCCTTATTTCTAAAATATATAGATGAGTCAGATTTATAAGAATACAAGTCATTCCCAATTGAAAAATGATCAAAGGATATGGACAGGCAGTTTTCAGATGAAGAAATTAAAGCTATCTATAATCACATGAAAAAATGCTCTAAATCACTATTGATTAGTATAATGGTAATTTAAATGGGAAGATCTTTCCCATTCATTAATAGGCCCATGTGACCTGCCTAAGTCACATGGAAACCTAAGTCACAGAGTTTGAGTCACATGAAGCCTGAGGTAGGAGGAGTTTGTTGAAGGGGTGGAGCAGAAAGGATGGAACAGGAAGAGGTAGAGCTAGAGCAGAACTGAGAGGAAGTGAGTCAAGAGCAGACAGAGCTAACAAGGACACTGGCAAGCAGGCACCCGGCTACTGTGAGTTAAAGATCTTTGTGATTTTGTTTAATGAAGCTGGTTGGTGGGAAGCCTAGCCGGGGGATGGCTTGGGGCTGGTGTTGTTTTCTGCATTGTTATTGTGTATAGATTTTTGTAACTGTGATGAATTTGGTTCTGTCTTCCATATGGAGAGTCTGTTGTATCTCATGATTCAGAATGGTTTCAGGATATTCATGGCTGCCATAGGCACTGTGAATATTGCATTGGCACTACAATTAGAGAGATGCAAATCAAAACAACTCTGAGGTACCACATCACACCTATTAGATTATCTAACATGAGAAAATAGGAAAATGATAAATGCTGAAGAAGATATGGGAAAATTGGAACACTAATGCATTGTTGGTGGAGTCATGAACTAATCCAACCATTCTCCCATCAGAATTATGCCCAAAGGGCTATAAAACTGTGCATACCTTTTGACCTAGCAATACCACTTGTAGGTCTGTATCCCAAAGAGATCATAAGAAGGCACTGTGCCCTATGAGTGAAGCCAAATGGTAGTTCAAAAGAAATGTGAGATGCACAAATTTAGAGACATCTCCACTCCAAATGTTCATGTGGGCTACTTGTGCCCAACTTATAGTAGAGCTTGTGAGCTCACATTGGTTTGATCAGATAGTCTACCTTGATGCCAACAGAGTGATATCATATAGCAACCAATCAACCAACCATGTGTAGAGTACTGTTTTTGGCTTTTAGATAGATAAAAAAGAAAAATGAGGCATAGCCCATTTTCTCAAG
The DNA here is from genome assembly GCA_023548195.1 of Bettongia penicillata ogilbyi. Taxonomy (NCBI): domain Eukaryota; kingdom Metazoa; phylum Chordata; class Mammalia; order Diprotodontia; family Potoroidae; genus Bettongia; species Bettongia penicillata. The sequence goes on from JAJHZJ010000226.1 coordinate 4,411,454, forward strand.
AATCTAGTTTAACACATTCCCATTTAGTTTTACAGAGTTGTAAAGAGGTTACATGTACATAGTATTTTAAGGTTACAAAGCACTTTTCACATTATTAGCTCACTGGATCCTCATTGTAGAAGTATGAGGTAGGTCATGCAAATATTAATATCTTTATTTTATGGATGAGAAAACTGAGGTGCAGAAAAGCTAAGTGACTTGCCCAAGATCCCAGAATTAGGGAGAGGCAGAGTCCAAATTTTTTCATTCTAAGTTCAATACCTTCCCACTAGATCACCATTCCGTTTCTCTAACCTCTTTCTTACTCACTCTCTGTTAAGCATTCTACACAACATTTCATCTCTCCTGGTTTCTAGATTATATAGTGTCTTTTGCATCTTCTTCTTCTCCCATTTCATGCCTTCTAAAATGTGTTCATGTAATTTTAACTGTATCATTCACTGGCCACCTTCCTCCCTCCATTCACCCATTCACTCCCCAGGACAGAAGTGATGGGATGATGCAGCCAAAGGCGGAAAATAGGAGAAATATGCGAAGGTGGGGTAAATTAGTGAATGCTAGACTGTTGGCCCATTTAGCTATCATTTCCCAAGAACTTTGGAAGCTTCTTTTTACTTCTGTGCTTTCAATCAATAAAAATTGTGGTTTTTATCTGAGGGAGGAAAATGCATCCAGCCACTAGACTATGTTCATTCTGCCAGCTAAGTGAGCCAGAGGCAACTTTATCTCATTATTTTTCTGAACCTGATTACTGGAATGATAGTTTCCAATTGCTACATTATTTGTCCAAGCCACCATTCTGTACTTACATTTTTCAGCAAACTTAATTTAAAAAAATGCTTGTCATTTCATGTTTCTTTTTTTTTGGAATTTTTGTTTCCATCGGTAGGACAGAGATGCAATGTATTATATCTGAAAGAGTCCTAAATCCAGGATAGAGAGATCTCTGTTTGATTCTTGACTTTGCCAGTTACTTAGCTGTGTGACCTTGGGCAAATCTCTTTATCTCTCTGGTTTCCATTTTCTCATATCTCAAAAATGAAATGGTCAGATACAATAGCTAAGATCCCTTCCAACTCTAACTTTTATGATTAATCTCTTGTATTTTTTTGAGCAGTCCTTCTTGGTCTTCTCTACTTATATACTTTCTTCCTCTCTTCACTGTGGACATTCCCTAAGGCTCTGTCACAGAACCTTCTCTTTTATTTCTCATTTTTTTTCTTTTTGGAAATTTCAGATATCCCATTTCCAGCTATTGTCTTCTATTTTGAGGAGCAAAACTGCTGGAAAAAGCCTTCTATACTCATTACTTCCCCTTCTTCATCTCAGACTAAGTAGCCACCCCCTGCATTCTAGTTTCCTCTACCCCCTGATTAAAACTGCTCACTAAGGTTATCAGTAGTTTCCTATTTATAAAACCAGTGGCTTTTTCTTCGTCTTCATTGTTCTTGACCTCTCTGAAACCTTGATGTTGTTGACCACTTGTTCCTCTTTGCTAATTTCTTCTCTCCATTTTTTTCTCTGACCTTGGCTTTATCAAGTTTTCCTCCTCCATGTCTCTCCAACTCTTCTCCATCTCTTTTCAGGGATCATCATCCATGTATCATGTACATCCTGTGTGTAGGGTGTTGGTTCTGTCTTGGGCTCTCTCCACTCAGTGTTTCTCATGGTGATTTCATCAGCTTCTATTGGCTCAATTATCATCAGAGCAGATGATGACTAAGTAGACATACTTCACCATCTCTCTTTTGAGTTGTCATTCTACCTTGTAAACTGACTGGTAGAGGTCTCTTCCTGGAAGTCCGATAGGTATCTTGAACTCAACCTATCCAAAATATATTAGCTTTCTTCAAAACCTACCCCTCTCCCTAACTTCCCAATTTATTTTTTAGCAACACTTCCACTAGTCATCCACATTTGTAAATTGGGAGTCATCTTTGAGTCCCACCTCTTCCTCACCCTCCAAATCCAATCACTTGGCAAATCTAGTCAATTCTGTCTCTACAACCTCTCTTGTCTTCATCTCCTCCTTTCCATTCATATAACCAGCACTTTATGCAACATTATCACCTCCTGCCCAGGTCACTATAAAAGGCTATTAAAGGTTCTCATTTTCTCTCCATTCTACCCTCCACAAAGCTGCAAAATTGTTGCTCCTAAAACACAGGTCTAATCACACTCAAGAGTTTGTCATGGCTCCTTATTGCTTCTAAGATAAAATGCAAACATTTCTGTTCAGCAATTATACTATGGCTCTATTTTTAAAAATCTTTATTGTTGTTATTATTTTTATTATAACTTTCCAAATCAATTTCCCATTACTTCCTACCTCACGTACTCTACATCCTGACCGAACTTGTTGGTTTCTATACTTGGTGTTCTGTCTTCCAACTATGTGCAAAGGGGAGCAAAAGAATGCTCATCCCTCTTGTCCTTTTGAATCCAAATTGCTGTTTAAGGCTCAGCACAAATGCAGCAAATCTTAGGAGGGCTTTCCTGATATTTCTGATTATAAACAATCCTACCGATTCCCCACCAATGGATTTGTCCTTACTTTGTGCTTCTATTTATTTATCTGTGTAGCTTTCATCTCCCTGAATAGGATATAAGCTCCTTAGGGACAGGGTTCTTTTGGTAGTCACCTTTTATGCCCAATTTCTAGGATAGTGACTGGAACATTGCAGGTAATTAATTAGTGCTTGTGGAATTTATTCATATGTATATATATTTATTATATATGATATATATTTATATACATAACATATATATAATACACACAGGCATATATATAAATTCCAACCCTAATATTACATGATGCTACAGAGTTTTAGCACAGTATGTGTTCACTTCAATTCAATAAACATTTTAAGTGCTTACTACATATTAGTTACTGTGTGATATGAAATATACATGAAATATATGAAAATACAATATTTCCTACCACCAAAGGGGTTACATTCTACATTTTAACTTCTATTCTCAATGATTTTGCTTAACTGAAATCATAGGAATTTATTTAAATTTGCATTATCTCAAATATCTTTCAAATGATATGGCATTATGATTAGCCTGATTACTGGACTCAACATACATATGGAGATTATGAGAAATGTTCCTTTCCAGAGTGTTACATGATAAATATTGGATAATGTCACTACTCTTGTGATCTCCAGCAATTTACCCCTGATTCATGCATGTAAACAACAAGAGATGGTTGTCAAGGTTGAAGACTGTTAACAAATTTAGAGAATCGAGACAAAACGTATGATTCTCGTTTACTACCCAAAAGACCCTTGCTACAGCTACCTTGCCTTCATGGGACTTTCTGACATACTCATAGAATCATATAATGTCAGATCTGAAAGGGGCACAATCCAATTCAATCTCATCATTTTACAGATGAGAAACTGGCCCAAAGTGGTCAATTTCTTGATTGTAACTGTCTAGTAGACTCTTGAAGGCAGAGAATATTTTGTTTTTTTTCTTTGTAGGTCCAACACCTACCACAATACCTTACACATGATAAACAAAGAACAAATGCTTAAATTTTGAGAAAAATCTCAAAGTTCCCTAGCTAGTACTGTAGATATTGGTGTCATTGGAGACAACATTCATGGCCAACACAATTTCACTGAAATTAGTCTAACACCTTCCCTGCTCAGTTCCCCAGTGATCACAGCACTTTGAGGACTTTATCTGATTTTTATGGCTTTCCTAATATTTAATATCTCCAGAGTATCATGCTCAGAAGGCAACTTGGCTGATGATGTGTGCATGTTTTACACATGCTGTTATTTTCAGGCACAAAATTTGGCCTGCATTTAATTTGACATACAATTGGCTAATTATGATTGAATAGGTCACTTGTGGACCCAATTAACCACTTGCCCTTCATTTCATGGTGCAAGTGGCCAATTGTACCTGCAATTAGCTAATTAAAGGCACAATTATTTCCATAGGCAATTTTGCCCCAACATAATTGTGGGTCTCAAAATGGACTACAGAAAAGTAGAACTAAACAAGGGTCCTTTAAAACTTGTGTTTCATCTTTGAAATTGGTCTCTACAAATAAAGCCAGATCTAAGAGAAGACAGGTAGGCAGCTGCAGAGGGCATTATATCCATTAGGATGAATCAAGGGGCACATTTTTACATGATACTTATTTTTAATGTACAGTTTTTACAAAATTTCCTTATAAAATCATCAGTTGATCCATGGTAGTTATGTTTTTTTAATACAATGGAGCAGGGCAACTTAGGTCAACTTTTCATTTTACCTCTATCACAAATTTTGCAAGAGATTTTGTCCAGGTTCTATTTGGGGAGTTAAAAATTTAGTGATGTTTGTCACATGTGCCAAGCAACTTTCAGTAGGGCAACCCTTGCACTTTGTAAAATGCACCTGAACTTTTCAAGAATCCACTGAATCACAGAAGCTTCAGTTAGAAGGACCTCAGGGGACCATCCAGAGTCTGATCCATAACTGAGCAAGAATCCATTTTACTGCACATGTGATAGCTCTAGGCTTCAAGGAAAGGATGTGCATGCATGCCAACAAAGTTACAGCTACAGAAGTTAGAACTGAAAGGGAACTTGGAGAACCTGTAGTTCAACCTCCTCATTTTTTAGATGAAAAGATGGAGAGACATTAGGGTACTTGCCAAAGTCACACAAGTAGCAGACCTAGACTTAGAATGCAAGTCTACTGATTCCAAGGTCACTGACCAACTCACAGGGTTTGAAGGCTCTAAGAAATCCTCAGCCTGTCATCTTTAGCAGCAAGTTCTGACGTGAGGCCCTGGTCTCAAAAACAGGCAAAGTTCTAGCCTAAGCAGCCCCTGTTTGAAAGACAGCACTAAAGGAGTCATTCAACTCATTTATTTTGAAATTAAAAATGAGCAATACTGTCTTAAATCATTGTTAGTTTCCAGTCATTTCAATTTTCAGTTACATTTTGAATGTTTATTTAGATGGCAAGGTCCTAGAGTGGGGATAGGCCATGCCTTTATCTGGGTCTCAGTTTCCTTATATTTAATATGAGGATGTTGGGCTCTATGTTCTCTTAAGGTTGCTTCCAGTTCAAAATTTCTACAATATTATGATTCTTAAACTTTGGTGTCTCTCCTACTGCCTACTCCATTGAACAGAAATAATCAGCAGGCATTTATTAAGCACCTTCTTTATACCAATAACTATGCTAAGCATTGGGGATACAAAGGCAAAATAAATGAAATAGTCACTGCTCTCAGGCAGTTGTCACATTAATTGGATAGATAGCATGCAGTCAACTTGTATGAATAATATATATACAGGATAAATTGGGAGTAACCACAGAGGCTCTAAGATTAAGCAGGTCAGGAAAAGGCTTCTTGCAGAAAGTAGGATGTCAGGTGAGATTTGAAGAAAGACAAGGAAGCTAGGAGGAGAAGATGAGGAGGGAGTGCTCATGGAATGGAGAACAGCCAATGAAAATGCCTGGAGTCCAAAGATGTGCTGTATCATGTGTCTGAAATAGAAAGAACACCAGTGTCACTGGATCTCAGAGTGTTTGGAGGGAAATAGTAATAAGTTATAAGAAGACTGGAAAGGGTCAGGTTATAAAGGACTTTAAAAGCCTAACAAAAATTCCATTTTTGATTTTGGAGGTAGTAGGGAGTCACTTTTATTGAGTAGAGGAATGATAGGATTAGATTTGAGGTACAGGAAGATAATTTGACATGCCTAACAAATTCCTGTGAATGAATGAGTGAACTCTCAAGAAGGAGGAGCTCTCTAAGATTTTAAAAATACTTATTTTTGCAATGTTGAGAGGAGTTCTCAAATCAGTCACCAGACTGACTGAAACAGGGTCAGAATCTTATTCCAAATTATAAACCAACTTGGTTCAACATTTATTATATTCATATGAATACGTACTAAACATATAATAGATAATATATCATATTCATGTCTCTCTTCATTGTATCTACCTATCTATCCACCAATCCATCTATAAACTTATTTATTAATTGGAGGTGATTAGAGTTAAGTGACTTGTCCAGGGTCACATAGCTAGTAAGTGGCTGAAGCTGGATTTGAACTCAGATCCTCCTGACTTCAGGGCTGGTGTTCTATCCACTGTGCCAGCTATCTACCCCCATTTATCAGTTTATTGAGGAGTGGCATGGCATTGAACTGGTCCCAAAGGCAGAAAATTCAGGTTCAAATCTAGCTTCTGACACATATTGGCTGTGTGAACTTGGGAAAGTCACCAGATCACTTAGTGCCTCCAAGGGACACATTAAGCCTTCATGTTGCCAATGAATAAAGGGAATTTTTTAACCAGGAGTTGTCCTGACTAGTAAAATCACAAGTCTGGGCTAAGTGCATGTAATATGTATGCAAAGAGGTCATTCTAGACCCCACTTAATTTTCATATCTTCCTTTGTTTGGTTATACTTTCAGTTTATTCAATAAATATCCTTTGTGAGTATAGTTGTTTGCATGCTGTCCCCTCACCCCAGACAGTGAGCATCTTGAGATCAGGGCCTCTTTTGCCTTTCTTCACATCTCCAGAACCTTGCTCATAGTAGATGCTAATAAGTGTTTCTTGGCTGACTGTATAGAAATATGCATATATTTTATGTTAATATAAAAAAATTATATATTTTATGCAAATATAATAATTATATGTTTATATATAAATATATAATAAACTATATATGTATATTGAAATACATAAAATTATATATTTATGTATAAATATATAATTGATTATATATTTATATGCAAATATAAATACATAATAAAATATATGTCATATAAATATATTATTTACTCACTAAATGGTAGTGTTAGAGTGAGGAAGATCTGACTCATAGACTTATTCCCTGTGTCACTATGGTCAATCCCTTAACATCTGCTGGTCTCAATTTCCTTATCTGTAAAATGGAGATAATGCTAGCAACTCCCTCCTAGAGTTGGGATGAAGATAAAATATCATTAATAATAATGTTAAAAAACACTTTGCAAACCCTAAAGCACCATATCAATAATAGTTATCATTTAATAGATACAGATAAGAGATCTCAAATGTCATTTGAAATTGAAAACCAAAAAATGGCAAAATATTAGGTGAATCTCAGTGGTTTTTATTGTTTCTTTGAGAATATACATTCATCAGCCTCTGTAGTCCCTCTGTTATAACAGAAGACAGCTCCACCATGCCTTCGTAGATAGCCTTCAAGAATTGCAATGACTAAAAAAAATCATCACCTGGTGGCCAACCTGTAATGAATGAGCCTCTAAATCTAGCTAGGTTCATCCCCTGAGCCCTTACTCAAAACGATTTTTACTTGGTAGCACCTGTGTGAGCTCACATTGACCTGTGTAGCCTTCAAGAACTCGAGGTCCCCTTTCCTATCATGACTTTAATGGAGAGTTCTCATTCTTACTATTGTTTTTGGAGTCATTACTCCAAGGACTTCAGAGACAGCATGAGTAACCGAACCATAGAGCTGGAAGAGGTCGCAGAAATCATTTCACTTTCTCCCCTCTTTTCATTGGTAAGATGCCTGAGAGACAGAGAAGGCATGAAAGACTTGCCAGTGTCCCACAGCTCATCTCTAGCTGATGTTCTTTCTACTTCAAGGAGTTTACAATTAGTCTGAAGATTTGAAGGAACTCTGATTCTGTACAGATTTATGAAAGGACTAGGTAATGAGCATCCCACTTAGAAGATTTCTCTGAGGCTATACAGAAACTGGTAGATGCATGCAATGCAAGGGGAACTTACCTCCCCTCCCTTCTAGGCCTGTCTACTATCCACAAAGAAAAGGCAGACCTGATTAGTGACCAGTTGCCTTAGAGACAGGGTGACTACTGGAATGTGGTTGTGAATTAAAGACACAGAGGTGAATGCCAGAGGGGGGGAAAGTCATCCAGAATTCCAGATTGTGTAAAATAATCTGCTTCTTGGTGAGATATGATTATTGCCAGACAAGAGTCTGCTATAATAGGATAAGGGAATCTTGAACTAAAGCATTTTTTTTCTGTTGTTTTCTCTTGCCTGGCAGGGTGAGAGTCATCCATGGTTGTTCCTTCATAATCTCCTCTTTTGTTTGGCCCTGTGCACGCTTCACATCCAGCAGGACAACTGAATGGAGGTAATTACATTGGGAGAGGTTCTCTTACCAAAATGCCCACAGCTCTCCACTTTGGGGCAGTTTCTCCATTACAGATCTTGGATCTGTAATAATATTTCCGGTGGGGGCTGAACACCCACCCAGGAAAGGTCCTTGCTGATGTGCCAGCTGAAAATTAAAGAGTGAGCCCAGGCTCCCCTGCCTCTGGGGGAATGGGGAGAGGGGATTTGGGTATTTAAATGGGCCCTTTGTAATAGCTCTCACTCTGTGGTTCACTGAGCAGCACACCCTGGCAGGCCTGCATTGATCATTCCCCTCACAGAGCTGTGGAGAAGAATAAGCAAGCTGTGAGAGATTTATCTGCAGGCTGGTCTTTCCTCCAGCTGTGATTTCCACAGTCAAAGAACTGCTATTATGGCTGCCACCATCATGGGGCCGGGACCCAGAAGATGAATCAGCCCTGGTGATGCCTTAGGCCCAGTCATCACAAAAACTCAATGGAGAACAGAGACTTTGATTGGTGCATAAGTTTTCTCAGAGGATACAAATTATGGCAGGATTATCTAGAATTGAAGTGGACCAGTAAAGCATGGGTAGAAAAGTGAGGAACGTTGCTTGTGGGAAGAGATGGCATGTTGTATTAAAAAGACCACTGGAATTATGGTCTAAAAATTCATCATTGAATCCTGGTTCCACCCCTTTCTACTTGGGTAACCTTGACCAATGCCTTTATTTCCTCTGTCTAGACCTTTATTTAGTAAAATGAATGCAGTATAGGAGATGATCCCTAACACCTCTTGCTCTAAATCCTGTGATGCCAATTCTGTACCAGAATTCTCCCTGTTCGGTCCAGTCAGCCAGGATCCTGCCCCAGCTGTGAGCCTCCAGTTTAGACTTCCCATAGCTAGCTGATCAACATGTCGTTTGGAGAGCAGAGTTCTCATATTTCAGGAGCCCTGTGAGACTCTGGAATGCTGGCCAGTCAAGAATCCCAACATCAAAAGTTTCAAATGTGGTCGGAAAGCCCAAGCCCAGGAATGTCAGGAAGCAAAACGTGTTCTTTCATCCCTATTTTTACTAGTTACAGGGAATAGTAATGCCCAGGGTTGAATATAGCACTACTTTGTGCATGGCAAGCACTTTTTTTTGAAGATATCAATATTCTGTAGTCTCTTTATCTCAGCTCTCACTCATGGGTAGAAAAGGTGGGAGGAGGGGAGGGAACTGTCTATACCAGAGGTGAGAATAAGTCTGGTGAAACAAATAGAATCAGGCTGGGAGTCAGAAAGACCAGGGAGGGCTTCTGACAAACACTAGCTGTGTGAGTATGGGTCACTCAGAAACCAGGCATCTCTCTACAACAGTTACAGAGCAATTGCTAACATAAGGAAAGGGCAACACCCACACCAATGAAATTACAGGTCTACACCTCACTGTCACCACCTTCTCTGCACCCTCTCTCCCCCCAAAAAGGCAAGCTAGCAACTTAATCAAAGATACGCAATCAGGTGGAGAGACAAAATTAATCATAATCATCTTAATTTTTACTTTTAAAAAATGAATGAATATCCAATAGTGGAATTATCTGGAGACAATATCTATCTGAAACTTGAGAAGTGCTATGTATAGATCACTATGTAAAGTTGATGGAAAATATTCTGAAAGGAAAAGGAATGAAGACTGAGAGTGAGAGGGGGAAAGGATCAAGAAAAGCCTCTTGCAGAAGGTGGGTTTGAGATAAGCCATGAAGGAATCCAGGGAAACTCAGGAGCAAATGGGGAAGGAAGAGAGCAATGCAGATAGATGGGGCAACCAATACAAAAAGAAAAAGATTAGCTGGGAGATTGAGTGTTATGTTCGAAAATTGTAAGCTAATATAGTTGGATCCTGTAGTGTAGAGTGTATATAGTGGGGAGTCAGTTGAAAGAAGACTGGAAAGGTAGGGAGGAGTTATATTATGAAGAGGTTTAAACAAACAGAGGAGTTTACATTTGATTACAGAGATAATTGAGAGCCACAGGAGTTCTTTGAGCAGAAGGATGGACACAATCAGACCTTAGACTTAAGAAAAATCCCAGGAGGTAGTCAGGGTGATAGAGAAAAGGCAGGTAGTGACCTGAGCGCTCCCAAATTCCCTTCCAAACATTTTAAAAATAATGACACAAAATGAATTTTGGAGTAGCAGAATGCACACAAGGATGAGGAAAACAATTTTCCCAGCCCAATACAACTTTGAAGGTTGGCAGGAAATGTCTGTCCCACCAGGGTGAGAGTGGAACATAGGGCAGTCCAGGCAACATGGCAGCAACATGACAGTGGATATCTGAATCATTATCAGCAGCTTCCAGAGATCTTAGTCCATAGACAGCAAGAAGGTCAGGCAATTGGCCAGAAAGAGATTACAGGGCTCCCTTTGTTGGCACAGGGTGCAGGACTCTGTAGCATTCTCCATATGTGGAACCAGGTGGCAGTCCTGGGTACCAATTCCAGGGTGAGAAGGAGCACTAGCACATCAGCATTTATCTCTTTAGGGGAGCAGCATCCTCCATCACAGGTCTAGGGCTGAAAAGTGTACTTGTAGCCACTCACAGATCAGAGCACAGATCAGGAGAGAAGTGAACACACATCTCCTTCCACCTTGGAAGAACTGAAAACTTACAAATTCCAGAACTAGCTATAAAACTAGCTGCACACAAAAAACCCAAACAAACAAGCAAACAAACCCCCAAAATCTTGAAGCTTGGGACAGTGTGGCTTCTACTCTTGGAGGAGAGTCCAACTTTTACATAAAATTAAAAGTCAAGAAATAGGATGTAAAGTGAGCAAACAACAAAAAAAGATCCTGACCGTAGAAAGTTACTATGGTGACAAGGAAGATCAAAATATAAACTCAGAAGAAGACAACAAAGGCAAAGCCACTATATCCAACACCTCAAAGAAAAATTTGAATTCGTCTCAGACCCTACAAATAATTCCTGAAAAAGTTTGAAAGAGATTTTAAAATTCAAATGAGAGATAGAAGAAAAATTTGGGGAAAATTATAGTGATGCAAGAAAATTATGAGAAAAAAAGAGTCAACGGCTAAGGAGGCACAAAAAAATGAAAACAATAACACCTTAAAAACCAGAATTGGTCAAATGGTTAAAGAGGCACAGAAATCCAATGAAGAGAAGATTGCCTTAAAGAACAGAATTGGTCACATGAAAAAAGAGGTACAAAAATTCATGGAAGAAAATAACTCCTTAAAAAGTAGAATTAGCCAAAAGGAAAAGAGATACAAAAGCTCAATGAACAATGACTTGTAGACAGCCTGACTATGGAGATAAGAAAAATGAAACAGCTTAGGGCCCCAGATAACTCTCTAGGATGATAAGTCGCTAAAGGATTGCTAAGCTGCATTGATAATGGAATATTCCTCACCAAAAATTAAGAACTCCCTGCACCAATGAAATCAAAGATATGGACCAAATAATAATTGTCATTATTGATGATTCCACCATTGGTATGCAGGATCTAGAAGGTTTGAGTAAGTTAGAAAAGCATCAAGTGCAGTCTGGATGATGGATGTGTATGTCATTTGAAGATAAAGCCTAGGTAAGTTTAGAGAGGATTGTCATCAGACAGTTGGATATTAGGTTATGCATTTCTTGGTCACAACAATTCATTAAACCATCTGTCTGTCAAGTGGAAGTTTTGTAGCCTATAGCAGTATCTCAAGCTTCCATACTGATTCAATCATTGATTCTTGAAATATGCAAGAAATATCATTTGATAATAAATTATCTAAATGTAATGAGACCCTTCTTTCTGCCAACGAACATGCACAATTTTCTCTGCCCATATTCAGTGAACCATGTGGGAGATCTGGGGCTGGCTTTCTGCCATGTATGACTCATTACTGGGCTGCATACTCTTAATTGGCTGTTGAAACTGGAACTCTGTGGACTTTCTAAAGGGAGGACCTATCCCTCAGCCATTGTTCTTCCTTCTGGCTTCAAAGTGTGAGGATTACTCCGAGTAGTCCTGCGAGTCAACTGGGGGTGCCCTCCCACTCACTTGGCTGCAAGTTGGGAGCACATGTCCTGCTTGCACAGGCATGTGCCTGGAGGAGGGCTTCCTTCCCTATGTATCTTCTTTCTATGGGTGCAAGGCCTTTTGAAAACCCCAAAGGTCTAGAGATCTGTGGTCACAATAGCATCATTTCCCTCTGGCAAGGCAGTAGAGTGGCATCCCCTGGAGTACCTTTAGCTGACAGCTTAGGGAGTTTGATTAGGAGATAGTCCCTAAGCAGGGACTCAGGAGTGGGTTGGGATAAAGGGAGAAGTTGGAATGAGAAAGATGTGATGAGAATGGTCAAGCTCAGCACAGCAACCAGACAAAGCAATGGAGGTAGAAATGTAAACAAGGCTAATGGAAACTCTTTCAAAAACTGTGTCCAGTTGAGATTTGAATACTGGCCTACCAGCCAACTATAGCTATCCCAGTAGTAGTAGTAGTAGTAGTGGTAGTAGTAGTGGTAGTAGTGGTGGTAGTAGTGTGTGTAGTAGTAGTAGTGGTAGTAGTAGTAGTAGTATAGTAGTAGTGGTAGTAGTGGTAGTAGTAGTAGTTATAATAATGTTAGCTATTAAAGTCTGTTCTGGTCATTCTTTAAAGTGTATTATAATTCCCTTTTTCCTATCACTGGTTTTATTTTTTTCTGAGGAAGAATCAATCACTTTTTCTTCACCCGATTTATGTTTGTATGTTGAGTACCTCTTTTATTTCCCCCCTTTTGGGGAATCTTAGAATTATTCTTAGAACCTAGAACTAAAAATAGAATTGCCCCTAGGTAGCCAGGGTGGAAGTGATGAACCAATGAATGTGAGAGTGAGAAGCCCACTCCCCTTAAGAGAAGAGAGACTCCTCTAGCGATGATCTGGTAAACACCTACAGAGCATGCAAACCTCTGTGAGTTCCAATGACAGTTGTCTTTAGGTTACATACTAGATAAACATGTGTTAATAGTATGTACTCTTCTCTGGGGTTTGAAAAATTTTAACTGAGAACAATCCAACTCCCAAATTTTGGACTAAAAAATTTGTCCTTAGCTTTCAAACAGCTAGATTTTAACTGAAAATCCATTTCCATTAGACATTCAGGGAGCATATCTAATAGCTTTCCTTTAAAAGCTATTTTTAAAGCCCCCTAATCCTGGCAAACCGAGTCTCCATTTGTCTGCAGTTTAGTCTCAGATTCTAGAACTAATCTGTCCCCAGAGAAGGTGAAGGACTATGGGTACCCTATGTCACCAGTTTGGCCTTGCTGTTGATTTTGTTATGGAAAACTGTTTTCCCAGTGATTGGCAGTGTCTGGTATTACCCATTATACCCAGTGTCCAGTAGTTGAATTCTCTGCTTTGTGTATTCTGTGACTGGACATCTGTTCCTGCATCTTGGTCAATTCGTACTGTCTGTTGCTAGGTATCCCCCAACAGTGACCACCTGCACCCTTGGAAGCTTTCCAGTTTTCTGGGGTTTGGGACTTCTGCCAATCACTTGTCCTGCCCCTGCTTAGATGGGCACCATGAATCTTGAACTTTGGAGATTAGCCAATGGTGTTCATGTTGAATTAATTCTTTGCCTTCTTGGATAGATTTCTTGTTGCAGATAGACTTTCTCAATTCAGGTTCCCACCTATTCACCCTTGAATAATGTTTAGGCTATGTTTACACATTCAGAAATCTTATTACCCACCCTGGACCATTAATCAATAGATTGATCCTTAATCATAGGAGTTGATGATTTAGTCTGTATCACTCATAAAGTCAAAGATTTAGAATTGGAAGTGATCTTAGAGGCAAATGAGTACAAGCCCCTCATCTTACAGATGAAGACACTTGGACACAATGGATTTAAGGGACTTGCCCAGGGTCACGTACTTACCGTCTGAGACAGGATAAATCTTTCTGACCTCAAGACCAGGTCTCTGTCTCCTGTTCTAGATTTATTCCCCAAGTCCAATTAAATATGGACCCAGAATTTCACCCACCCATTCTGGAGCCAAGGATAAGTAGATATAGTTACCTATAACTTTGTAGTTCTTCAAATTTTAGAAAGTGATTATCTCCTCAATCAACCCTGAGGTAACTGCAGCAAACTGGATTACTTGTTTCTTCTTTTGCATAATATTCACCTCCCATCGCCATACATTTGCACTAGCTATCTCCCATACATGAACACCTCCCTTCCCAACTCCCCCTCTTGGGAATTCTAGTTCCCTTCAAGTGCTGAAAAATTTTCCTCACCCTCTCTCAAATTACTTTTTGTTTACAGTTTGTGTTTTGCATTGACTTAGATGTTTATCTGCTTTTTCCTCCCAGGAGAATGGAAGGTCCTTGATGGAAGGGATTGTTTTCTTTTTGTCTTTGTATTTCCAGTACTTAACATATTCATAGGGGAAATCTTTCTATCTGTTCTTCAATACAAGAGTCAGATTAATCTATTCTGTCTCCACTGTGTATCTTATAAAGAAGTGCAACCACTAGAATTTATATACATATACATACGCCCATATGTATATATGTATTATATGCATGCATACATATATGTGCTATATATGTGCATATGTGTGTATATGCATACATAATACTTATAGTGTGTATATATATCTTTTATATATGCATACATTCAATCTATAAAATTATATTTTTATGATTAGTAAGTAGGTAGAGTCAGGTGTTTATGCTGTTGTACTTTTAAAATAAAAATAACTGTTCGAGAAATTTGTACAAGTGACCACACAGACTTTACTTTTTTGGACTTACTACCTATAAACAGATGTCTTCTTATAAAAGAAGTGATTTTCTTTGAAAGAAAGTAGAAAGTGGGAATTGAGGAAATACAGCTACTAGCTCAAGGAATAAGAACCCAAATGAAGCCACTGGGTCCCACAATATAATGTGTCAGGTTGAAGAACTTCTATTGAGTCAGTAGGCACTTAATAAATATTTGTTAACTTGAGTTGAACTGTAAATGTGATTATCCCCATTTTTTGTATGTGGATGTGGAAATTCACAGAAGAGCGACTCACCCAGGGACACCATCCCCATTCAATGAATCCTCAAAGTCAGACATGGGAGACAACGATATGCTCTTCACATGAATGTGACATACTAGGACAACCAACATTTGCATGACCTCTGTCACAGACTCAGGCTACAAATTAGACAGAATGAATTTTAACTCCTTAGTTCAGGGAAAAGAGATGGCAATGAGACATTAACCCAGGACATTTCCATCAAAGTTACAATTTGAAATTCAAGAAACTAAAAAATAAAAATTCTGAATCCAAATATTTAAAGAATCAACACGAAGAGGGAACTTACTGAAAACTAGCCTTGAGCAAGCAGGGAAACATACCACAATGAAAAGAACTCTGTGCTGGTATAAGGAGACCTCCATTCAAAAGTCCTGGCCAGTGACCTTCAATTTCTTCATTGGAAAAATACGGATCATAATATCTGTCTTACCATTTGTCTACTGAAAAGGACTATTATAAGCATAGTTCTTTAAAAACCTTGAGTCACTCTAGAAACATGTGATGTGATTGTGAAGTGCAAAATGGATAATTTTGATTACAATGAATTAAAAAGTTTTTGCCCAAACAAAGTCAATGCACCCAAGATTAAGAAGGAAGCAGAAAACTGGGAAAGAATTTTTGCAACCAGTTTCTCTGATAAAGGCCTTATTTCTAAAATATATAGATGAGTCAGATTTATAAGAATACAAGTCATTCCCCAATTGAAAAATGATCAAAGGATATGGACAGGCAGTTTTCAGATGAAGAAATTAAAGCTATCTATAATCACATGAAAAAATGCTCTAAATCACTATTGATTAGTATAATGGTAATTTAAATGGGAAGATCTTTCCCATTCATTAATAGGCCCATGTGACCTGCCTAAGTCACATGGAAAACCTAAGTCACAGAGTTTGATGTCACATGAAGCCTGAGGTAGGAGGAGTTTGTTGAAGGGGTGGAGCAGAAAGGATGGAACAGGAAGAGGTAGAGCTAGAGCAGAACTGAGAGGAAGTGAGTCAAGAGCAGACAGAGCTAACAAGGACACTGGCAAGCAGGCACCCGGCTACTGTGAGTTAAAGATCTTTGTGATTTTGTTTAATGAAGCTGGTTGGTGGGAAGCCTAGCCGGGGGATGGCTTGGGGCTGGTGTTGTTTTCTGCATTGTTATTGTGTATAGATTTTTGTAACTGTGATGAATTTGGTTCTGTCTTCCATATGGAGAGTCTGTTGTATCTCATGATTCAGAATGGTTTCAGGATATTCATGGCTGCCATAGGCACTGTGAATATTGCATTGGCACTACAATTAGAGAGATGCAAATCAAAACAAACTCTGAGGTACCACATCACACCTATTAGATTATCTAACATGAGAAAATAGGAAAATGATAAATGCTGAAGAAGATATGGGAAAATTGGAACACTAATGCATTGTTGGTGGAGTCATGAACTAATCCAACCATTCTCCCATCAGAATTATGCCCAAAGGGCTATAAAACTGTGCATACCTTTTGACCTAGCAATACCACTTGTAGGTCTGTATCCCAAAGAGATCATAAGAAGGCACTGTGCCCTATGAGTGAAGCCAAATGGTAGTTCAAAAGAAATGTGAGATGCACAAATTTAGAGACATCTCCACTCCAAATGTTCATTGTGGGCTACTTGTGCCCAACTTATAGTAGAGCTTGTGAGCTCACATTGGTTTGATCAGATAGTCTACCTTGATGCCAACAGAGTGATATCATATAGCAACCAATCAACCAACCATGTGTAGAGTACTGTTTTTGGCTTTTAGATAGATAAAAAAGAAAAAATGAGGCATAGCCCATTTTCTCAAGAATCTAGTTTAACACATTCCCATTTAGTTTTACAGAGTTGTAAAGAGGTTACATGTACATAGTATTTTAAGGTTACAAAGCACTTTTCACATTATTAGCTCACTGGATCCTCATTGTAGAAGTATGAGGTAGGTCATGCAAATATTAATATCTTTATTTTATGGATGAGAAAACTGAGGTGCAGAAAAAGCTAAGTGACTTGCCCAAGATCCCAGAATTAGGGAGAGGCAGAGTCCAAATTTTTTCATTCTAAGTTCAATACCTTCCCACTAGATCACCATTCCGTTTCTCTAACCTCTTTCTTACTCACTCTCTGTTAAGCATTCTACACAACATTTCATCTCTCCTGGTTTCTAGATTATATAGTGTCTTTTGCATCTTCTTCTTCTCCCATTTCATGCCTTCTAAAATGTGTTCATGTAATTTTAACTGTATCATTCACTGGCCACCTTCCTCCCTCCATTCACCCATTCACTCCCCAGGACAGAAGTGATGGGATGATGCAGCCAAAGGCGGAAAATAGGAGAAATATGCGAAGGTGGGGTAAATTAGTGAATGCTAGACTGTTGGCCCATTTAGCTATCATTTCCCCAGAACTTTGGAAGCTTCTTTTTACTTCTGTGCTTTCAATCAATAAAAATTGTGGTTTTTATCTGAGGGAGGAAAATGCATCCAGCCACTAGACTATGTTCATTCTGCCAGCTAAGTGAGCCAGAGGCAACTTTATCTCATTATTTTTCTGAACCTGATTACTGGAATGATAGTTTCCAATTGCTACATTATTTGTCCAAGCCACCATTCTGTACTTACATTTTTCAGCAAACTTAATTTAAAAAAATGCTTGTCATTTCATGTTTCTTTTTTTTTGGAATTTTTGTTTCCATCGGTAGGACAGAGATGCAATGTATTATATCTGAAAGAGTCCTAAATCCAGGATAGAGAGATCTCTGTTTGATTCTTGACTTTGCCAGTTACTTAGCTGTGTGACCTTGGGCAAATCTCTTTATCTCTCTGGTTTCCATTTTCTCATATCTCAAAAATGAAATGGTCAGATACAATAGCTAAGATCCCTTCCAACTCTAACTTTTATGATTAATCTCTTGTATTTTTTTGAGCAGTCCTTCTTGGTCTTCTCTACTTATATACTTTCTTCCTCTCTTCACTGTGGACATTCCCTAAGGCTCTGTCACAGAACCTTCTCTTTTATTTCTCATTTTTTTTCTTTTTGGAAATTTCAGATATCCCATTTCCAGCTATTGTCTTCTATTTTGAGGAGCAAAACTGCTGGAAAAAGCCTTCTATACTCATTACTTCCCCTTCTTCATCTCAGACTAAGTAGCCACCCCCTGCATTCTAGTTTCCTCTACCCCCTGATTAAAACTGCTCACTAAGGTTATCAGTAGTTTCCTATTTATAAAACCAGTGGCTTTTTCTTCGTCTTCATTGTTCTTGACCTCTCTGAAACCTTGATGTTGTTGACCACTTGTTCCTCTTTGCTAATTTCTTCTCTCCATTTTTTTCTCTGACCTTGGCTTTATCAAGTTTTCCTCCTCCATGTCTCTCCAACTCTTCTCCATCTCTTTTCAGGGATCATCATCCATGTATCATGTACATCCTGTGTGTAGGGTGTTGGTTCTGTCTTGGGCTCTCTCCACTCAGTGTTTCTCATGGTGATTTCATCAGCTTCTATTGGCTCAATTATCATCAGAGCAGATGATGACTAAGTAGACATACTTCACCATCTCTCTTTTGAGTTGTCATTCTACCTTGTAAACTGACTGGTAGAGGTCTCTTCCCTGGAAGTCCGATAGGTATCTTGAACTCAACCTATCCAAAATATATTAGCTTTCTTCAAAACCTACCCCTCTCCCTAACTTCCCAATTTATTTTTTAGCAACACTTCCACTAGTCATCCACATTTGTAAATTGGGAGTCATCTTTGAGTCCCACCTCTTCCTCACCCTCCAAATCCAATCACTTGGCAAATCTAGTCAATTCTGTCTCTACAACCTCTCTTGTCTTCATCTCCTCCTTTCCATTCATATAACCAGCACTTTATGCAACATTATCACCTCCTGCCCAGGTCACTATAAAAGGCTATTAAAGGTTCTCATTTTCTCTCCATTCTACCCTCCACAAAGCTGCAAAATTGTTGCTCCTAAAACACAGGTCTAATCACACTCAAGAGTTTGTCATGGCTCCTTATTGCTTCTAAGATAAAATGCAAACATTTCTGTTCAGCAATTATACTATGGCTCTATTTTTAAAAATCTTTATTGTTGTTATTATTTTTATTATAACTTTCCAAATCAATTTCCCATTACTTCCTACCTCACGTACTCTACATCCTGACCGAACTTGTTGGTTTCTATACTTGGTGTTCTGTCTTCCAACTATGTGCAAAGGGGAGCAAAAGAATGCTCATCCCTCTTGTCCTTTTGAATCCAAATTGCTGTTTAAGGCTCAGCACAAATGCAGCAAATCTTAGGAGGGCTTTCCTGATATTTCTGATTATAAACAATCCTACCGATTCCCCACCAATGGATTTGTCCTTACTTTGTGCTTCTATTTATTTATCTGTGTAGCTTTCATCTCCCTGAATAGGATATAAGCTCCTTAGGGACAGGGTTCTTTTGGTAGTCACCTTTTATGCCCAATTTCTAGGATAGTGACTGGAACATTGCAGGTAATTAATTAGTGCTTGTGGAATTTATTCATATGTATATATATTTATTATATATGATATATATTTATATACATAACATATATATAATACACACAGGCATATATATAAATTCCAACCCTAATATTACATGATGCTACAGAGTTTTAGCACAGTATGTGTTCACTTCAATTCAATAAACATTTTAAGTGCTTACTACATATTAGTTACTGTGTGATATGAAATATACATGAAATATATGAAAATACAATATTTCCTACCACCAAAGGGGTTACATTCTACATTTTAACTTCTATTCTCAATGATTTTGCTTAACTGAAATCATAGGAATTTATTTAAATTTGCATTATCTCAAATATCTTTCAAATGATATGGCATTATGATTAGCCTGATTACTGGACTCAACATACATATGGAGATTATGAGAAAATGTTCCTTTCCAGAGTGTTACATGATAAATATTGGATAATGTCACTACTCTTGTGATCTCCAGCAATTTACCCCTGATTCATGCATGTAAACAACAAGAGATGGTTGTCAAGGTTGAAGACTGTTAACAAATTTAGAGAATCGAGACAAAACGTATGATTCTCGTTTACTACCCAAAAGACCCTTGCTACAGCTACCTTGCCTTCATGGGACTTTCTGACATACTCATAGAATCATATAATGTCAGATCTGAAAGGGGCACAATCCAATTCAATCTCATCATTTTACAGATGAGAAACTGGCCCAAAGTGGTCAATTTCTTGATTGTAACTGTCTAGTAGACTCTTGAAGGCAGAGAATATTTTGTTTTTTTTCTTTGTAGGTCCAACACCTACCACAATACCTTACACATGATAAACAAAGAACAAATGCTTAAATTTTGAGAAAAATCTCAAAGTTCCCTAGCTAGTACTGTAGATATTGGTGTCATTGGAGACAACATTCATGGCCAACACAATTTCACTGAAATTAGTCTAACACCTTCCCTGCTCAGTTCCCCAGTGATCACAGCACTTTGAGGACTTTATCTGATTTTTATGGCTTTCCTAATATTTAATATCTCCAGAGTATCATGCTCAGAAGGCAACTTGGCTGATGATGTGTGCATGTTTTACACATGCTGTTATTTTCAGGCACAAAATTTGGCCTGCATTTAATTTGACATACAATTGGCTAATTATGATTGAATAGGTCACTTGTGGACCCAATTAACCACTTGCCCTTCATTTCATGGTGCAAGTGGCCAATTGTACCTGCAATTAGCTAATTAAAGGCACAATTATTTCCATAGGCAATTTTGCCCCAACATAATTGTGGGTCTCAAAATGGACTACAGAAAAGTAGAACTAAACAAGGGTCCTTTAAAACTTGTGTTTCATCTTTGAAATTGGTCTCTACAAATAAAGCCAGATCTAAGAGAAGACAGGTAGGCAGCTGCAGAGGGCATTATATCCATTAGGATGAATCAAGGGGCACATTTTTACATGATACTTATTTTTAATGTACAGTTTTTACAAAATTTCCTTATAAAATCATCAGTTGATCCATGGTAGTTATGTTTTTTTAATACAATGGAGCAGGGCAACTTAGGTCAACTTTTCATTTTACCTCTATCACAAATTTTGCAAGAGATTTTGTCCAGGTTCTATTTGGGGAGTTAAAAATTTAGTGATGTTTGTCACATTGTGCCAAGCAACTTTCAGTAGGGCAACCCTTGCACTTTGTAAAATGCACCTGAACTTTTCAAGAATCCACTGAATCACAGAAGCTTCAGTTAGAAGGACCTCAGGGACCATCCAGAGTCTGATCCATAACTGAGCAAGAATCCATTTTACTGCACATGTGATAGCTCTAGGCTTCAAGGAAAGGATGTGCATGCATGCCAACAAAGTTACAGCTACAGAAGTTAGAACTGAAAGGGAACTTGGAGAACCTGTAGTTCAACCTCCTCATTTTTTAGATGAAAAGATGGAGAGACATTAGGGTACTTGCCAAAGTCACACAAGTAGCAGACCTAGACTTAGAATGCAAGTCTACTGATTCCAAGGTCACTGACCAACTCACAGGGTTTGAAGGCTCTAAGAAATCCTCAGCCTGTCATCTTTAGCAGCAAGTTCTGACGTGAGGCCCTGGTCTCAAAAACAGGCAAAGTTCTAGCCTAAGCAGCCCCTGTTTGAAAGACAGCACTAAAGGAGTCATTCAACTCATTTATTTTGAAATTAAAAATGAGCAATACTGTCTTAAATCATTGTTAGTTTCCAGTCATTTCAATTTTCAGTTACATTTTGAATGTTTATTTAGATGGCAAGGTCCTAGAGTGGGGATAGGCCATGCCTTTATCTGGGTCTCAGTTTCCTTATATTTTAATATGAGGATGTTGGGCTCTATGTTCTCTTAAGGTTGCTTCCAGTTCAAAATTTCCTACAATATTATGATTCTTAAACTTTGGTGTCTCTCCTACTGCCTACTCCATTGAACAGAAATAATCAGCAGGCATTTATTAAGCACCTTCTTTATACCAATAACTATGCTAAGCATTGGGGATACAAAGGCAAAATAAATGAAATAGTCACTGCTCTCAGGCAGTTGTCACATTAATTGGATAGATAGCATGCAGTCAACTTGTATGAATAATATATATACAGGATAAATTGGGAGTAACCACAGAGGCTCTAAGATTAAGCAGGTCAGGAAAAGGCTTCTTGCAGAAAGTAGGATGTCAGGTGAGATTTGAAGAAAGACAAGGAAGCTAGGAGGAGAAGATGAGGAGGGAGTGCTCATGGAATGGAGAACAGCCAATGAAAATGCCTGGAGTCCAAAGATGTGCTGTATCATGTGTCTGAAATAGAAAGAACACCAGTGTCACTGGATCTCAGAGTGTTTGGAGGGAAATAGTAATAAGTTATAAGAAGACTGGAAAGGGTCAGGTTATAAAGGACTTTAAAAGCCTAACAAAAATTCCATTTTTTGATTTTGGAGGTAGTAGGGAGTCACTTTTATTGAGTAGAGGAATGATAGGATTAGATTTGAGGTACAGGAAGATAATTTGACATGCCTAACAAATTCCTGTGAATGAATGAGTGAACTCTCAAGAAGGAGGAGCTCTCTAAGATTTTAAAAATACTTATTTTTGCAATGTTGAGAGGAGTTCTCAAATCAGTCACCAGACTGACTGAAACAGGGTCAGAATCTTATTCCAAATTATAAACCAACTTGGTTCAACATTTATTATATTCATATGAATACGTACTAAACATATAATAGATAATATATCATATTCATGTCTCTCTTCATTGTATCTACCTATCTATCCACCAATCCATCTATAAACTTATTTATTAATTGGAGGTGATTAGAGTTAAGTGACTTGTCCAGGGTCACATAGCTAGTAAGTGGCTGAAGCTGGATTTGAACTCAGATCCTCCTGACTTCAGGGCTGGTGTTCTATCCACTGTGCCAGCTATCTACCCCCATTTATCAGTTTATTGAGGAGTGGCATGGCATTGAACTGGTCCCAAAGGCAGAAAATTCAGGTTCAAATCTAGCTTCTGACACATATTGGCTGTGTGAACTTGGGAAAGTCACCAGATCACTTAGTGCCTCCAAGGGACACATTAAGCCTTCATGTTGCCAATGAATAAAGGGAATTTTTTAACCAGGAGTTGTCCTGACTAGTAAAATCACAAGTCTGGGCTAAGTGCATGTAATATGTATGCAAAGAGGTCATTCTAGACCCCACTTAATTTTCATATCTTCCTTTGTTTGGTTATACTTTCAGTTTATTCAATAAATATCCTTTGTGAGTATAGTTGTTTGCATGCTGTCCCCCTCACCCCAGACAGTGAGCATCTTGAGATCAGGGCCTCTTTTGCCTTTCTTCACATCTCCAGAACCTTGCTCATAGTAGATGCTAATAAGTGTTTCTTGGCTGACTGTATAGAAATATGCATATATTTTATGTTAATATAAAAAAATTATATATTTTATGCAAAATATAATAATTATATGTTTATATATAAATATATAATAAACTATATATGTATATTGAAATACATAAAATTATATATTTATGTATAAATATATAATTGATTATATATTTATATGCAAATATAAATACATAATAAAATATATGTCATATAAATATATTATTTACTCACTAAATGGTAGTGTTAGAGTGAGGAAGATCTGACTCATAGACTTATTCCCTGTGTCACTATGGTCAATCCCTTAACATCTGCTGGTCTCAATTTCCTTATCTGTAAAATGGAGATAATGCTAGCAACTCCCTCCTAGAGTTGGGATGAAGATAAAATATCATTAATAATAATGTTAAAAAAACACTTTGCAAACCCTAAAGCACCATATCAATAATAGTTATCATTTAATAGATACAGATAAGAGATCTCAAATGTCATTTGAAATTGAAAACCAAAAAATGGCAAAATATTAGGTGAATCTCAGTGGTTTTTATTGTTTCTTTGAGAATATACATTCATCAGCCTCTGTAGTCCCTCTGTTATAACAGAAGACAGCTCCACCATGCCTTCGTAGATAGCCTTCAAGAATTGCAATGACTAAAAAAAATCATCACCTGGTGGCCAACCTGTAATGAATGAGCCTCTAAATCTAGCTAGGTTCATCCCCTGAGCCCTTACTCAAAACGATTTTTACTTGGTAGCACCTGTGTGAGCTCACATTGACCTGTGTAGCCTTCAAGAACTCGAGGTCCCCTTTCCTATCATGACTTTAATGGAGAGTTCTCATTCTTACTATTGTTTTTGGAGTCATTACTCCAAGGACTTCAGAGACAGCATGAGTAACCGAACCATAGAGCTGGAAGAGGTCGCAGAAATCATTTCACTTTCTCCCCTCTTTTCATTGGTAAGATGCCTGAGAGACAGAGAAGGCATGAAAGACTTGCCAGTGTCCCACAGCTCATCTCTAGCTGATGTTCTTTCTACTTCAAGGAGTTTACAATTAGTCTGAAGATTTGAAGGAACTCTGATTCTGTACAGATTTATGAAAGGACTAGGTAATGAGCATCCCACTTAGAAGATTTCTCTGAGGCTATACAGAAACTGGTAGATGCATGCAATGCAAGGGGAACTTACCTCCCCTCCCTTCTAGGCCTGTCTACTATCCACAAAGAAAAGGCAGACCTGATTAGTGACCAGTTGCCTTAGAGACAGGGTGACTACTGGAATGTGGTTGTGAATTAAAGACACAGAGGTGAATGCCAGAGGGGGGGGAAAGTCATCCAGAATTCCAGATTGTGTAAAATAATCTGCTTCTTGGTGAGATATGATTATTGCCAGACAAGAGTCTGCTATAATAGGATAAGGGAATCTTGAACTAAAGCATTTTTTTTCTGTTGTTTTCTCTTGCCTGGCAGGGTGAGAGTCATCCATGGTTGTTCCTTCATAATCTCCTCTTTTGTTTGGCCCTGTGCACGCTTCACATCCAGCAGGACAACTGGAATGGAGGGTAATTACATTGGGAGAGGTTCTCTTACCAAAATGCCCACAGCTCTCCACTTTGGGGCAGTTTCTCCATTACAGATCTTGGATCTGTAATAATATTTCCGGTGGGGGCTGAACACCCACCCAGGAAAGGTCCTTGCTGATGTGCCAGCTGAAAATTAAAGAGTGAGCCCAGGCTCCCCTGCCTCTGGGGGAATGGGGAGAGGGGATTTGGGTATTTAAATGGGCCCTTTGTAATAGCTCTCACTCTGTGGTTCACTGAGCAGCACACCCTGGCAGGCCTGCATTGATCATTCCCCTCACAGAGCTGTGGAGAAGAATAAGCAAGCTGTGAGAGATTTATCTGCAGGCTGGTCTTTCCTCCAGCTGTGATTTCCACAGTCAAAGAACTGCTATTATGGCTGCCACCATCATGGGGCCGGGACCCAGAAGATGAATCAGCCCTGGTGATGCCTTAGGCCCAGTCATCACAAAAACTCAATGGAGAACAGAGACTTTGATTGGTGCATAAGTTTTCTCAGAGGATACAAATTATGGCAGGATTATCTAGAATTGAAGTGGACCAGTAAAGCATGGGTAGAAAAGTGAGGAACGTTGCTTGTGGGAAGAGATGGCATGTTGTATTAAAAAGACCACTGGAATTATGGTCTAAAAATTCATCATTGAATCCTGGTTCCACCCCTTTCTACTTGGGTAACCTTGACCAATGCCTTTATTTCCTCTGTCTAGACCTTTATTTAGTAAAATGAATGCAGTATAGGAGATTGATCCCTAACACCTCTTGCTCTAAATCCTGTGATGCCAATTCTGTACCAGAATTCTCCCTGTTCGGTCCAGTCAGCCAGGATCCTGCCCCAGCTGTGAGCCTCCAGTTTAGACTTCCCATAGCTAGCTGATCAACATGTCGTTTGGAGAGCAGAGTTCTCATATTTCAGGAGCCCTGTGAGACTCTGGAATGCTGGCCAGTCAAGAATCCCAACATCAAAAGTTTCAAATGTGGTCGGAAAGCCCAAGCCCAGGAATGTCAGGAAGCAAAACGTGTTCTTTCATCCCTATTTTTACTAGTTACAGGGAATAGTAATGCCCAGGGTTGAATATAGCACTACTTTGTGCATGGCAAGCACTTTTTTTTGAAGATATCAATATTCTGTAGTCTCTTTATCTCAGCTCTCACTCATGGGTAGAAAAGGTGGGAGGAGGGGAGGGAACTGTCTATACCAGAGGTGAGAATAAGTCTGGTGAAACAAATAGAATCAGGCTGGGAGTCAGAAAGACCAGGGAGGGCTTCTGACAAACACTAGCTGTGTGAGTATGGGTCACTCAGAAACCAGGCATCTCTCTACAACAGTTACAGAGCAATTGCTAACATAAGGAAAGGGCAACACCCACACCAATGAAATTACAGGTCTACACCTCACTGTCACCACCTTCTCTGCACCCTCTCTCCCCCCAAAAAGGCAAGCTAGCAACTTAATCAAAGATACGCAATCAGGTGGAGAGACAAAATTAATCATAATCATCTTAATTTTTACTTTTAAAAAATGAATGAATATCCAATAGTGGAATTATCTGGAGACAATATCTATCTGAAACTTGAGAAGTGCTATGTATAGATCACTATGTAAAGTTGATGGAAAATATTCTGAAAGGAAAAGGAATGAAGACTGAGAGTGAGAGGGGGAAAGGATCAAGAAAAGCCTCTTGCAGAAGGTGGGTTTGAGATAAGCCATGAAGGAATCCAGGGAAACTCAGGAGCAAATGGGGAAGGAAGAGAGCAATGCAGATAGATGGGGCAACCAATACAAAAAGAAAAAGATTAGCTGGGAGATTGAGTGTTATGTTCGAAAATTGTAAGCTAATATAGTTGGATCCTGTAGTGTAGAGTGTATATAGTGGGGAGTCAGTTGAAAGAAGACTGGAAAGGTAGGGAGGAGTTATATTATGAAGAGGTTTAAACAAACAGAGGAGTTTACATTTGATTACAGAGATAATTGAGAGCCACAGGAGTTCTTTGAGCAGAAGGATGGACACAATCAGACCTTAGACTTAAGAAAAATCCCAGGAGGTAGTCAGGGTGACTAGAGAAAAGGCAGGTAGTGACCTGAGCGCTCCCAAATTCCCTTCCAAACATTTTAAAAAATAATGACACAAAATGAATTTTGGAGTAGCAGAATGCACACAAGGATGAGGAAAACAATTTTCCCAGCCCAATACAACTTTGAAGGTTGGCAGGAAATGTCTGTCCCACCAGGGTGAGAGTGGAACATAGGGCAGTCCAGGCAACATGGCAGCAACATGACAGTGGATATCTGAATCATTATCAGCAGCTTCCAGAGATCTTAGTCCATAGACAGCAAGAAGGTCAGGCAATTGGCCAGAAAGAGATTACAGGGCTCCCTTTGTTGGCACAGGGTGCAGGACTCTGTAGCATTCTCCATATGTGGAACCAGGTGGCAGTCCTGGGTACCAATTCCAGGGTGAGAAGGAGCACTAGCACATCAGCATTTATCTCTTTAGGGGAGCAGCATCCTCCATCACAGGTCTAGGGCTGAAAAGTGTACTTGTAGCCACTCACAGATCAGAGCACAGATCAGGAGAGAAGTGAACACACATCTCCTTCCACCTTGGAAGAACTGAAAAACTTACAAATTCCAGAACTAGCTATAAAACTAGCTGCACACAAAAAACCCAAACAAACAAGCAAACAAACCCCCCAAAATCTTGAAGCTTGGGACAGTGTGGCTTCTACTCTTGGAGGAGAGTCCAACTTTTACATAAAATTAAAAGTCAAGAAATAGGATGTAAAGTGAGCAAACAACAAAAAAAGATCCTGACCGTAGAAAGTTACTATGGTGACAAGGAAGATCAAAATATAAACTCAGAAGAAGACAACAAAGGCAAAGCCACTATATCCAACACCTCAAAGAAAAATTTGAATTCGTCTCAGACCCTACAAATAATTCCTGAAAAAGTTTGAAAGAGATTTTAAAATTCAAATGAGAGATAGAAGAAAAATTTGGGGAAAATTATAGTGATGCAAGAAAATTATGAGAAAAAAAGAGTCAACGGCTAAGGAGGCACAAAAAAATGAAAACAATAACACCTTAAAAACCAGAATTGGTCAAATGGTTAAAGAGGCACAGAAATCCAATGAAGAGAAGATTGCCTTAAAGAACAGAATTGGTCACATGAAAAAAGAGGTACAAAAATTCATGGAAGAAAATAACTCCTTAAAAAGTAGAATTAGCCAAAAGGAAAAGAGATACAAAAGCTCAATGAAGAAAATAATTCATGAAATATTAGAATTGGACTATGAAAACTAATTGAAACTAATGACTCCAGGACATCAAGAAACAATAGCACAAAGTCAAAAGAATGGGAAAAAAAGAAAATGTGGAATAACCTATTAGAAAAGCAACCAACCTAGAAAACAGACACAAGAGAGATAATTTAAGAATTATTACCTCAAAGCCATGATCACAAAAGAACCTGGATATCATCTTTCAAGAAATTATCAAGGAAAACTGCTCTAATATTCAGAGGGGTAAAATAGAAATTAAAGAATTCATTGATCACCTCTTGAAAGAAATCCCAAAATGAAAATTCCTGGTTACATTATAGCCTAATTCCAGAGCTTTGAGGTCAAGAAGAAAATATTGCAATTAGCCAGAAAGAAACAAATCAAATATTGTAAAGTCACAATAATTTGTCCTGGTAGCACAAGATTTAGTAGCTTCTACATTAAAGGATCAGACATTTTGGAATATGATATTCGGAGGGGGAAAGGAGCTTGGATTACAAACAAGAATGACCTAGCCAGAAATGGAAAATAATTTTACAGAGGAATAAATGGACATGCAATGAAATAGAGGACTCTCAAGCATTCCTGATGAAAAGACCAGAGCAGAATAGAAAAATGGCATTTCAAATACTAACCTCAAGAGAAGCTTTAACAGATAAACAAGAAAGAAAAATCACAAGGTATTTAATAAGGTTAAATTGCCCTCAAGGAGCTCACATTCTAATGGGGGAAGACAATATCCAAATAACTTGCATAATTGATTAAGTTAAGCTGACTTGTCATACTGACTTGTAGAAATCATCATTTTTCTTTCTAAATGATCACAGTCTATGTGATATTTTTACCAGAAATTGAAGGCAAGCTCACTGATGAAGAAATCACAAATTCTATCTTGTTCCATTTTTCAAAGATGAGAACAGTATTTGTTCTTCTCCTGTCCAGAAGCAATTCCCATCCCTTTGGTGATTTTTCAAAGACTGCTGATAGCAACTCAGTGATCACATCCACCTGCTAAAAAAAACTATGGTAGTTATCTGTAATGAGCACCTGAACTTGAGTGATGTCAGTGTGTATAGAAAGCAGTTTACAAATCATAAAACCATTGCTGAAATAAAATGACAGGACTTAGCAATAGATTGAATCTGGAGGCAGGACTGAAAGACATGAAAGAGACAAAGATGACTGACATTTTTGAACCTGGGCAACTGAGAGGATGGTAGTGGCATTAAGAAACGTAGACGAATTAGCAGGGTGTTTTGGGGGGGTGGGAACATGGGAGGTTAATATTTTTAATGATTTTCCAGTGGGACAACTGGGTGCAGAAGTCTGAAAAACAGTTGCAAATATTTAACTAGAACTCAACAAGGAAGAAAACAAGTATTATTAAGTATTTACTATGTACTAGGTATTGTGCTATGTGCTGAGGATACAAATAAAAACAAAAACAAAACAATCTTTGACTTCACTGGGCTGTGAGAAGACAATACATAAAAGGGAATAATAAAGTTGGATAGATTGATGTGGATAGAAAAATGGAAATACCACTAGTAAGGCTTATGTGGGGGCCATGGTTTTGAAGCCTAAAAAGTCAAGAACAAAGCCAGGAGAAGAATAAAAAATGGATCACCTGGGATTTTGCACAAAATGGAAATCATTATAGAACTGATGAATGAAGCCCCACATCCCCCCACTGTGGATAACCATCTACGTGATGCTCTTGTTACCATTCTAGAATGTCTCACTTCCTAGACTTTCCACCATTACCATCCTGCTAATCCACAACCCTGAATAACTTCTGCTTTACCCTTTGTAACTAGATTTTTTTAAAAAGTAAACTATACTAATATGTCTAATACAAATGATGTTACGTAACCTCAGCTAGCCCTCACTACTACTTAGTGAACCTTATATTAGTCTCTGACTACCTATTGTATTTTTCTGCAAAGGCTCTTCTAAATCTTTTCTGTTCTCCTTAAGTTGCTAACTCCATCCTTGATTCCTTCATTTGCAATAGATAGTCTCTCCTCCTGCTATTTTGAGACTGAGATCATTGGATATAAGCATCCTAAATTTTCTTTTTATACTTAAGAATTTTAAAAAATCTTTTAAAACTCATCCCATCCTTTCCCCACCTTTTCTGTATCAGATGAGCAAAGCTGCTTATATTAACCCTCTCTCCCTTGTCTCTTCCAGGACTTCTCTATATTAATCATCTGTAATACATTTGCTGTATTATTTTTATCTCTCTTTCTCCTTGACTTTTTTCTTTTCCCTTCAAATATGCTCAAGCCTTCTAATAACAAACGAAGACCTTTCTCCTTCAGTTACGCACTAAGATAACCATTCAGACTCTCTCTTCTCTTTTGATAGCAGAATCATTTGAAATACTCCTCTATGCTCACTACCTCTAATTTCTCTCCATTTATTGACTTCTCACCCTCTTGCAGTTTGAATTTTGTCTCTGTCATTCTTCTCAAGTTGCTTTCTTGAAGGTCTTCAGGTATCTCTTAATTGCCAAATATGTTGGCCTCTCTCAGTCCTTGCTCCCCTTGACCTTTCTGTAGCATATGACACAATTGACCAACTGTACTTTCTTGATACAATTTTCTGGTTCTGCTACCTCTGTAAAACTTCTATTTTTTTCACTGGTCTTAACTGCTGTTACTTATGTCTCTATCCTCAGCATTATGTTTTCCATTGATGGTTTGGTCCGATTTTATGCCTTTAACGATAATTTCTCCATGTATGGCTCCTAGTTTTAGACCTGCATTTCTTGCAGCTATCTAAATTCATTATAGTCATTATACAGACTTCAAAGTTCCCCATCTATTCTTCAAGCTCATCATGCCCCCAATTAAACTTATCTACCATTCCCACTCCCTGCACCAGCAACTGCTCCCTATTCCTATTTTCTTTTTTTCTGCCAATGGTGTCACCACTTCCCCACATTCAGAATTTTAGTCCTATTTCCCATCTCTTTCTCCTTCTCCTCCCACATTCAATCTGCTACAAAATCTTGTCAGTTCCACCTCTGTAAAATTCTTCGATGTGACTCCTTCCCATTTCTATTGCCACCATTTCCAGAATCTCATTACTTCTGTTCTGGATGGTTTTTTCCCAATAAACTTTCTATTTTCATTCTCTACTTCTTCTATTCCATTCTTCACATCATAATCAGATTCATCTCATTAGCATACACCTGTGATCACATTACTCCACTCTCCAGAAACTTTCAGTGGATCCCTGTTGCCTAAGAAATAAAGTGCAATCTCTCTAGTCTATCAATGAAAGCCATCCCCCAACCTGGTTCCGAATAATGCCGTCACACCCCTTAACTCACATTGCTTCTTCATAACTCTAAGATGAAGTCAAACTACACTGAGTTCTTTGAATTCTTCCCATTCTATTCTGTTTTTGTTCCTTCAGTTCAATTCAAGAAATATTTATATCCTCAATAAATCCTTCTTTGGAATTATTTCTAGTCTTCTCACCAGTTGCCTACTAGACATCTCAAAATAGTTAAACTGTAGACATCTTAAACTCAATATATCCAAAACAGAACTCATTATATTTCTCCCCAAACCATCCTTTCTTCCCAGCTGCAATGGTACCACCATCCTCTCAGTCACGTAGGCTCACAACCTATGTGCTACCCTTGACTCTTACTCTCTATCAACTTCCCAGCCCCATTCAATCAATTATCAAGTGCTTCCTTCTTTGTAACATCTCTTATATACTCCTTTCTCTCCTCTTGTGCTGCAACCACTCATGCGAACCTTCTTCACATCATGTCTCGAGTATTGCTATAGCCTACTGGTTTGTCTCTCTGCCGCAAATCTCTCCTCACTGCAATCCATCTTCCACTTAGCTGTCAAATTGACAAAATCCAGTGACTTCTTATCACCTCCAGGATCAAATATAAAATCCTCCATTTGGCTTTTAAAGCCCTTCATAATGTAGCCTCTTCTAGTACTCTGAGACATTGTGACATTGGCCTCCTTTGCTGTTCTTCACAGTGACATTCCATCTCCTGACTCCAGATATTTTCACTGGCTGTCCCCTATGCCTGGAATTCCTCCCACCATCATCTCCATCCCCTGGCTTCCTTGACCTCATTTAAGTCTTAATTTAGTCCTACATTCTGAAGAATTATTTCCCAATCCTTAATTTTAGTGCCTTCTCTTTGAGACTCCCCCAAACTTATTCTCTTTGCATCTTTTTTGTACATATTTATTGGTATATACTTCTCCGTTAGACTTCTTTATTGCTCTTTTAGAGCAGTGGCTGATTTTTTTGCCTTGGTTTCCCCAGTCCTTAGTGCCGTGATTGGAACCTAGTAGTCATTTAAAAAATATTAATTGACTCACTGTCTGACCAACCTATTTGCCTGTTCCTGGACTTATCTCAGTTTGTCTATGTCTTTCCCAGAACTGAATATAAAACCATAGATGGGATCTGTCCAGGGCAAAGTGTAAGAACTATTGGCTTTAATGCCATGGTTTTCTTACTGTAGACTTAGATGTACTTACTATGTTTGACTTCTCTTTCTGACTATGGACATTAAATTCACGACAATCTCCAGGTATTTTTCAAGTTGCTGTGTATGCAAACTTGCCATATGCCATATTTGTGCATTTTTAAACCAAAGTATAAGACTTTACATTTACTACTAAATTTTACCATATCTGTTTTAACCTATCTTTCTAACTTATTGAGATCTTTTGAGATCATAATTCAGTCACCCATATTCTCACTTACCTCTATTTGAGAAATTGGTCATCTCTCCCTTTCCCAGTCACTCTCAACATCTTTTGTAAGTCATTTCCAAATTATTTCCGACTCCTAAAATGCACAACTCTATCTCTGTCTACAGAAATCCCACTCTTTCTTTAAGGCTCAGCCTTAAAGTAATTTCCTCCATGCAATTGTCCCTGGCACCCCCACCTGAAGCTAGAGGACATCTTTCTTGCTTTGGAATAATCAAAGGACTTTGTTTCTCTCTTTACATATTCTAATTTTACTTCCCCATTTTTATATACCAATTTCAGGGTGTCATTCATGAAAATGTGAGAAGGAAATAGACAGATTTTCCAAAGCAATTTTTTTTTAATGCAGACTGCATAGTTATTGTCACACAATTGACTGAAAGATTCAGGCAATGCAAATTCTGCTGTTTGTCATTTTTATAAATTAGGAAAAGACGTACGATTCAGCAGAAGAAAACATAGAGTTAAAGTCTCGCCTCCAACAAGGAGTGATCTATTCATACATTAAAATAATATGATATTCCTTGATAAATGAAACTATAGAGATAACTATTCAACAAACCTTTTTTATTAACATCAAGGGCTGAAACATGAAAATATATGTTTATTAGTGCTATCACCAAGAAGATCCTATGGAAACTTCAAATGAAAGGAGAATTTCCTATAGAAGGTAAAATCTTCTAGGTGTTTCTATTTGTGGTTGATATTGTACTTCAGAACAATGTAGGATACCACAAGGACATACAAGATCATGAAAAAGAGATTGACCTAACACTCCAAGGAAGAAAACCAAATATATAGAGAATGTCTATTGACAAGATGATGGCATAGAGCTGAATTAATGATTGATGGAATTAGTCAATCAATACATATATCTGGGATAATGAGTTGGGACCAGAATTGAATAGAAGAAAGAGAGATAGGACTAGACTGAATTGGAAATTATGCCATGCTACAAATCATCCCAAGCCACTTCCCAGAATGAAAACCCATCTTTTCAACAACAATGCTCTCCTTCAAATATTCTATGGTCTCAATTCTGGAAAATTACAGTCTTTGAAAATTCAGTTTCAATAAAGATACATAGTGGATCCAAGTAACCTATTGAACTCTCCCTGGACTGTACAGTGTGTTCAGATGGGACAAACACTCTAGTGTGAGGGTTTTGTGAGCCCTTTGCAAGGGCTGTTCATCCACCTTTGATGTCCATCTTTCACCCAGCTCTTACTGTGGTCCCAAGAAGCTATGGCATGCATAGCAGCTACACCCCAGTGAAACCATCTTGGCAACCGGACTAAACTAGGTTGAGGATAACTGACAAGCCTCAAACCCACTGAGAAGTTAGGGTAATGTCTACCCTAAGCATATGAAGACAACTCTTAGTGGAATGAGTGGATAAGAACACTTTGTTTCAGTTGGCATGAAGGCAGCTGAAGTAGACACTGTGTAGTGCTTAGAGCCTGATCAGGTATTGAAGATGCCAAGGTCATTCAACACTTCTGGGCCCATTACGGGGTGTCTTGACTTCTATCTGGCCACTGGACTTTGATGACTCTGAAAGAGAGAGTGAGATTGATGGCTTTGTGCAACTCTGCCTCACATGTAGGAAAACCCATCATTTCACGACATTGTTGAATGTCTTCAAAAACGAAGAACAAATAGCAACAGCAGTTTTCTGAAAGTGACTTACACATTATATAATAAGGGATATCACCAAGGAAATGTATAATGAGAAAAGGAAGTGGTCCAATCTTGTTTAGAGAATTAGATATGAATGATAAATTAATAAGCATTCTCTGGGTTATATTGTTTGGCACAAATAGAATGGTAACCATGTCAGGGATTCCTGGTGTCTAAATGGATTTCAAGGGGTCCATAAACTTAAATGGGAAAAAAATTACAACCTTATTTTCATTAACTTTTTCTTTCCTTTGTCAGCCACCCCCCTCCCCCCAAGAAACAATCGTATCATCATTTCTCTGATGTCATGGCCATCTTCAAAAATGAAGAATGAACACCCACAGACAGACAGACCTTTGTCATCCTGTGGTACTTTATTTTATGCATTCAAAGACATAAGATGGGTTCCACTGTCAAAGGTGTCCTTGGCACTGGGCAGTTTCTTTGCGTAGGATTTATGGTAAAAATAGGAACAGACATTGCAGACATTGAGGAGACATGAATAAGCTGCAAACTTTGCCTCTGTGTAGACACTGACCACATTGATGAATATTATCAAAAATCCATTGAAATATTGAATCAGGCAGTTAACAAGCATTTTATCAAGCATTATGTGTCAAGCACTCATCTAAATACTGAAGGTACAAAGAAAGGGGAAAAATAAACCCTACCCACATAGAGCAATTCTAATTTCTACATTCTAATATCAAAGCATTTGTGGATATCTCTTATTGCTTGTGATATATTGTAAGTTCTTCAGGGGCAAGGGAAAGAGAGATAATGGAATATAAATATTAACTGGACTTTGGCCCAGTTGAGTTGACGCTGGTGAGGCAAGCTAAGGATGATGAACAAGTTTTTTTTAGCTATATTGGGAAAAAGAACAACATAGTGGGAGAAGATTGTTACTCAGGGTGGATAGGAAGATTGATGCTGGAGGTATATAAGAGATGAGAGGAGAAGATGGAGCTGTTCAAGTATTTGATTCTTTTTTTCTCTGCCAACAGAAATAATCTCAGGATTGGAAAGAGCAAAACATAAATGACTGACAGAGAAGTGATACTGAAGGTCATGTGAGAGAAAGTGAGTATTTAGGTGTGCTTGAATTTTTAGTCATTAGATGCAGACAAGCATCCTTGGGAACTAAAAGAACTTCAGGTGTGATTTCTGAGTCATAATCAATGATAGATGGTGGATCACGTAAAACAAGAGAAACACTTCAGAACTGGAAAGGGGCAAATGTTCCAATTTCCAAAAAACAGGAAGAGAGAAGAGACAGCAAATATTAGAACAGTAAGCCTGATAAATCGTAAGTTACCATAAAATGTTTGGTAATTGACTCTTTACTAAATTTTGAGTCCAAATTCATAGCAAAGTGATGAAGAAAGATACATATGTGTGCACATAAACATATACGTATCTATGTATCTTTGAAAAGAAATATGAAGAATATCCCACTATTATATTCTTAGGGGGCCCTATAGCTTTAGTTATGTATATTATTTGCTTCATCCAACACACCAGAAAGGGTATTTTGGGGAAATTTCCTGTAGTTCATCTACAGGGAATAATTTTTGTTATTCATCCATGCCACTTTTCTGACCTCAAGAAAAGAAAAGACTATGTATCAGCAGATCAAAGACATGTGAATCTATGAATAATTAAGCTTAGCTCTTGGTGAAAATGACATTGGAGTCATGTCTATGAAATTCAAGAAGCAAAGTAGGTGGATTTTAAATTTGTGAAATTAGACAGGGAAAATGCAGATGCTTGAATTTTGTTACCTTGAGAATAACTCAGGAAGTAAATAAAACTGATTCCTGAAGACTATCACTTTTAGACTGGTCTTTTTGCTGAACTTGAAATTTTATTGATTTACATTCCAAGCTTTAGAGATCTCTGTTAAGTAAAAACAATCCAAGAGTTAGCAACAGAAGATTAGGAGGTGTTGAGGACATCTCTGTCTCTTTCTGAAGTCCAAAATATCAAATGACATTAGAGGATCATTTGTTACAATTTAATCAACCAACTGTATCACCTGGCATACTGTCTAAAAAAAAACCACCTGAGATTTTAATTGTAGAGAATTTGACTTGAAAGCATATTTTATGCATTAAAATGTACATTCATAAACTCTCCAGATGTGTATATTATGACCCACCCATCTCCTCTGATCTCCATAATGCATTGGTATAGGGAACTCCTAGGTAGGGTAACTATCAATGCAGGCTACTCTTAGAGAGTTGTGAAGGGACAGTGAAAGTGATTTGCCTAGTTCACAGCCAGTATGCAGCAGAGGAGTGACTTGAATTCAG
This sequence comes from Bettongia penicillata ogilbyi, assembly GCA_023548195.1. Classification (NCBI taxonomy): domain Eukaryota; kingdom Metazoa; phylum Chordata; class Mammalia; order Diprotodontia; family Potoroidae; genus Bettongia; species Bettongia penicillata. The sequence goes on from JAJHZJ010000226.1 coordinate 4,448,684, forward strand.
GTCTTACCATTTTTATGGCCATCTCCCTATTCACTAGGTGATGATGCCTCCAATGCTTATCCATAAACATGCGTACTGGATACACAAATACATACATACATACATATATATGTGTGTGTGCGCGCACATATACACACATGCGCATGTATATACATACATATACAAAAACATATGCATATATACACACATGTAAATACACATAAATGTATATATTTCTATATGCATATATACACATATATGTATATACATACATACATACAGGCACACACACACACACACACACACATATATATATCAGAGTGTCATTGCCCAGCCAGAACTGAGAATATTTTCTCACACCAAGGGACATCAGGTCTAGGTACCTTCACCAACCAGGCTGCATCTTGGGGGAACCTAACTTTGAAAAAACATGTGGTTAGTATCTTTCATTGTCTCTCCCTCTTTCTGCCCCTATCTGAGAGTTCCAGGGAGAATCAATTAATGAAATCTTATGAATGGCTCATGACTAGGGTCTCCCTCAAAGCTATTTATTTCCTCAACACAAAAGCAATACCTAACACACACACACAGAGGGAGAAAGGAAGAGAGACAGAGACAGAGACAGACCGAAAGAGAAAGAGAGAGAGAGAGTGTGTGTGTGTGTGTGTGTGTGTGTGTGTGTGTGTGTGTGTGTGTGAGAGAGAGAGAGAGAGAGAGAGAGAGAGAGAGAGAGAGAGAGAGAGAGAGGGAGGGAGGAGGGAAGGAGAGAGAGAGATTATAAGTATGCACTGACAAAGATTTAAAAGATAAAACAGTAGCCCATAATTCCTATTGTCCTCTCCCAGGAGGCCAGTATTTAAAACTTCAAAACAAGAAACACTTTATGGGACTGCTGGACAGACATTTCATCTTTACTTCATCCCTGCACTGTTAGAAAAACTCCGTCAAGGTCCTCCTATTCTGGCAAGCCAGGTCATGAATGAATGGATGAATGAAAAAGTATTCATAAAGCATTTACTATCTGTGAAACAATGGATATAGAAACAGAGAAATTGAGATAGACTTCACTCTCAAGGAGCTCATACTCTAAGTAGGGGTGGGGTGGGGGGGGCAACATGCAAATCTATGAATCTCTGAATGAAGGATGAGAGAAATGCTTCTAAGTCCAAATGACAAAGACAGAGGAGCAAGACCTACAGGTCCTCAGGTTATATCAGTAAGTCAGATGACAGTGCTGGGGTCTGGAGGGCATAGAGACAGGGCAGAACATAAGTCCTGGAAGACCAGCGGACACAGTGGCAGGGCAGATGTTGAGACTCAGTGGTCTTACTCCTCCTCCATAGAAAGAAGAGAGTTGGTGGACCACATTTTTTCTATGCAGTATGAGCAGTCAAGCAGTCCCAATGGATGATGGGAGGCTAGGATCAGAGGAGGAAGCAAACAGAAGGTACCAACACACATTTGATGTCGTATATAAGCAATAAGCACTGCTGTCATGTTGTAGGGCAGGGTTGAGAATGAAAGACAAAAGACCAACTGTAATAGTATTCACAAAATATTAAAATAGCCAGAAAGAAGACTAACATTTTGGCAAAATCCGTTATGATGTATTTATATTTGTTGTGGTATAGTGGTAAATGTGGTCGATTTGACTTCAGAGAAGTTTTCATCTTGACTCTGCCAGTTACTTCCTATGTACCCTTAGACAAATCACTTTAATCCCTCTATGCCTCAGTTTCCTTGTCTGTAAAATGAGAATGTTGGACTACATGACCTAGGGAGGCAACAAAGTATGATGGAAAGAGCAAACTGACTGTTTGCTCAGATTCAGAGAACTGAGATTCCAACTCCAATTCTGATGCTTACTACCTGGGTTACTTTGAACAAATGACAAATTTCTTGGGTCTCAATTTCCTCTTCTGTAACATGAGAAAATTAGATTAGATGGCCTCTGTGGTCCTGTGGTCACTTCCAGTTCTAGATCCTTGGTCCTATGAGCATATGCTGCCTGTCCCTTTAAGGTCCTTTCCATCTGTAAATCCGTGACCTTATAATTTATGGAAAGTTATGGATTGAACAGCCTAAGAAGACTCAGATGTATCATTCCATCCATTAGTGCAGATCATAATCCAGTAAGAAATATCAGTCCTTTGCAATTCTCTCCATCTCTTTTTGCTTTCTTTGTCTCTCTGTGTGTATAGGTATATGTGGGTACATATAAGCAAGTATATATATATATATATATATATATACACACACACACATATATATACACACATATATATAATACACAAATATATAAACTACATATGTATATACAAAATGTATACCTACCCAAAATCTTATGTGTACATGTAAATATACACTACATGCATATGTATATATATCCAAATGTATATGTATATGTTTGCATATTGTATATAGGGATCTTTGTATTTTTTCAGTTGGGCATATGCTTATATACTAGATGGACAGATATACACACATATACATATAGTATACACACATATATATATAATATATATATATGCATGATATATATTCTAAGTATCCATTTAAACTTCTAAAGTTTTTTTCTTAACACATAAAACCTCAGCAAGCATAGCCATGAAGTGCCATCTCTTGACTGTGTGGTTAAAATTTACTCTATTTTTATATCTGTCTAGGGTTAAGATCAAGCACATTTTCTCCCCTCCAAATTTCTTCTAATTCCAGTATTGCAATTCAATTGAAAAAAAAATCAAAGAAAGCAAAGAACATTTTACGACTTAAAAAGTTTTTCTTTTCTTGAAATAAAAACTACTGCTGGAGATCTCTCCTACCTTATCTTATCACTACTACTACCCAGGGTGATTTGAATCACCCAATCCTCAGTACAAAACCTTTGGTAAAGTAGAGTTTCTTTGATCCTTTTCTGTTACTTAAGAAAACTCACACTGTATGTTTAACACATTCCCAACAAGCCAGAATAATGAAGCTCATGGGACAGACAGTCTTAATTCCTTGTCTGTTTCTTTTTTTTATTTTTTTTTAAACAATGATATATGGGCCAAGGAAAGAATAGACCAGACAAGCCAGGAGCTAACAGTAAGAAGCACTTGTGATTGCTGAGTTGGGAGATATCATTAAAAAGCAAACTGCAGAGCTCCAGTTTCGGATCTGAGAAGATTATTGATTCAAATCCTTTAAGGCATTCTTCAAAGAATGTCTTAAAATTGTGTATTGTCTGTGGAGTTTGTGTAAGGATACGGATATGTGGGTGTGCAAGTTAGTATATTCCTCAAGTGTATAAGAGTAAAGATGAACAAATAAACATTAAGGAGTATATATATATATGTGTGTGTGTGTGTGTGTGTGTGTGTGTGTGTGTGTGTGTGTGAAATAATGTGCCATGAGTTGTGTGCAAGCCTTGTTTCCAACTGGGGACTTAGTATACCTAACTACAGGTGGATGTTCAAAGAGGTCCCTGTGTGATTAGTCAGGTTTTATGTTTCCGTATGTTGCATTCTCTTGAGTGATTTGCAGAAGATAAGTGTCATAGGATAGAGTGAGTGAGCCTATTTTGATCACAGGAGGGGTGTATTTGTGGATGTCTTTTTGAATGTGAAGAGTCTTAATTAACAGTAGAGCTTAGAGGTGCTTCTGAGGGAAAATATTGAACAATGTTTGCTACCAACTGGTAACAATACATTCCATCTTTCAGGATTTTTCTTCTCCAACTGGTTTTTACCCTTTTGGCTAACTTGGCCATGGTGTGAAGCAAAAATATACAGGATGTATTTATCTGTTAGGGCAGAAGAGTCACAAACTGGGTTTAGAATTTTATGTCCGGAATGTGATCCTCTCCTCACCGCTGGCTCTTAAACTATCTAGCTTTCTTCATGGCTCCGAATAGATGTCGTATTCTACATCAGGTCTTTCCTGATCCCTGTGCCTCTCCCAGGTGTTAACTTGGGTGCCCTCTTGAATTAGGCATAATTTTGTATGAACTTTCTATTGACTTATCCTTTGCATGTTGTAGTTAAGTAGAATGTAAGTTCATCAAGGACAGTACATTTTTTTTTTTGTTTGGGTATTTTCACTTCCCAGCATGAGGAACTTAAATATTTATTGAATTGAATTGCGTATGTCTTTATAAAATTCTGGCTTTTACAACAGATCCTTAGAAGAAGATCCCACAGCCTATGACTGTTCAAGGCAATTGAAACCTAGAATACCATGTACAACAACATGCACTCTTCTCTCCTTTCCTCAGATTGAGAATAATCTGTTTGTGATGTCACAATACTTCTGTGAATCACTATATAGTTCAAGTATTTCCATTATGATTAATAGCCCTAGGGTCTTCATAGTTAAGAAACAAAACTCCTATTTCTTTTAAAACCTTAACTTAAAATAAATAACAGATGTCCTCATCTTTTCCAACCTTGTGCGTGTTACCTTTCACACTATTGACAAGACTCCCACTCCGTACCAGATCTGAGATCTCTGATTCGGAAATCTTTTAAGTTCTAGCTATACAACTGAGGTCAGCACATGTCTATCTGACCGGATCTATAGGAATTTGCACTACTTGTGAAAATTCTGTTGAAGTCTCTCCCTTGCTCTAGGTCCAAGTAAAATGCCCACCACCTCCTCAAAGTCTTCCCCCAATTCCCTATTTCACTCTTCAGATGAAAGTGGTTATACTCTCTTAATATCCTTTACTTTTTGCCAGACCTTTCCTTTGTACATTTCTTGCTGTTTCTTAGGTCACGGTCATTTCTGTAGCTGATATCTACTCCCTCTCTCTATCACCAGATTGTAAACTACACAACTGAAAGGTTTGTGTTGCTCCTATTTTTGTAACTCCAGTGCTGAGTACAGGATCTTTTACAAGATAGATGCTTAGTAAGTGTGAGTTTAATTGAATTGAAATTCAATGTACCCCCCCCCCCAAAAAAAAAAGAAATTCTATGTCTTAATTTTTCTCTTTGTTCAGGGAGTGATGAATGTGTTGACTGGTTAGAATGTCAGGTAATCACATGTTATGCCTATTTGATTTATTCTGTAGACAGTTGCAACTCATAACCCATGGAAATGGCATAAAATTCCTGTATCACCATGTGAATTTTAGAAGGGTAACTTCTTCAACGCTTATAGAAACTAATTGGAGAAAAAAATGACAGGCCTAGATATGGGTCAAAATCTTAGTAAAAAAACTACTCTTACTTTATTTACTTTTAAAATTCACTAGTTAAACTGCACGAGGCTGTATGTTGAGGTGATGAGTCTACAGAATATTTTGTTTGATGTTGGATACAACATCCTAGGAAGAATATTATAGAATATGTCCAGAGGGAAGTCAACCAAGAGTGAGAGAACTCATCTGTGTCATGGAAGAATGGCAAGAATTGGAGATGCTTTACCAGGGAAAGAGGAGACTCGGGGAACATAAAACTTCTCTCTGCATATTGGACACATTGTTGTATTGAGAAAAGGAATGAGTTAATTCTTCTTGGTCTTGGAGGAGAAAGAGATCGGTATTTGGAGAGATATTTTTATCAATATTAAAAAGTTTCTAACAATACTATCCCAGAATGGAATGTGCTGCCCCATGGATAGTGAGTTCCCTGTCACTGGAAGTATTCAAGCAAAGTCTGGATAATCACGTTTGTATGTTAATGGGAGAAATCATGTTTCATATGGATATTGAATTAGGTGATATAGGTTGTCTCTTTCAGTTCTTACATCTTCTGATTTTCTGATTTCAGTAGTTAAAAATTGTAATACTTCTATGTAAGAGCAATCAATTGCTAACAAAAACAGCAAAGGAATAGAATGCTAGGTTTACAGTCAGGAAGACCCAGATCCGTAACCTATCTCTGACATGCTGCTTTGTGACTCTAGGCAAGTGACTTAACTTCTCTGACCATTGACATTTCTCTAAGACTTATCTGTTCAATGATGGAACATTGATAGTGGGGGTTCCCATGCTGATGACCTCATGATCCTTAATGGGCTGATGTATAAATTATTAATTAATCAAAAGCAGAAATGGTATCTTTTGATTATTAAAAAAAAATCTAAAGCATGTTGAGGAGAATAAGAATTCCAGAAATCTTTTGTGATGATTTGGTTAAGCACTTTTGAATAGACCCTATTCAATAGAGTGCCTCCTATAGCATCCTGCTTAATAAGTATTCTTTTATAGCAGGTAGTACTTGTGTGAAAGGACTCAAATATCTTTGTGCTGAAGTCCTCCACTTTCCCAGACCTTTGGAGTCCTTTGAGGGAAACATAGCCATAGTCTCTGGTTTATTTGATTTGTGGGAAAATCTGCTCTGTTCCTACAAAAAACATATTCAATATTGTAGAATGTCCTAATTTTGGATGATATTTGCAATGAGTTATGCAAGAAATAAGTGTCCAGTCATGTTCTAGGCAAAGATGATAAAACACTGTTTTAAAAAGCAATGAATTAAATGGCAAAGGGGACCAACTAAGCAGGATTTATTCCCTTTCCCCTTCTCACTTCCTTGCTCACCTTTTAAGCTTCCTTTATCATTCTTTTAAATTTATTCCAAATATTCCCTTCCCGCTTTCTCTTCTTTCCAAGACAGAAATATGAGTCAAACACTTGGTGAGTTTTTTTTGCAAACTTCTATTTGATTTTAACTTCAGATTACCTTTAAATCACAGACAATTCCAATTTGCATGCCCACCCCTTACTTTCTGTCTCTCCCCTCTGTTCTTTTTTTCCCTCCATCTTTCTATTCTATTTTCTCTCTTTCTCTTTCTCTCCCTCTCTTCATTTATTTTCCTCTTTCTCTTCTTCCTATTTTTCCCCACTCCTCCTGAATCACTCTGTCTCTCTTTTTGTCTCTTTCTCTGTGTTTATCTGTCTCTCTCTTTTTGCTCATTGTCCTCCTCCTCCTGTGTCTCTGTCTCTGTTTCTCTCTCTCTCTCTCTCTCTCTCTCTCTCTCTCTCTCTCTCTCGCTCTCTCTCTCTCTCTCTCTCTCTCTCTCTTGCTCTCTCTCTCTCTCTCTCTCTCTCTCTCTCTCTCTCTCTCTCTCACACACACACACACACACACACACAGAATTACTTGCATTTGGCCTCGATTCTTATTTAGTACTTTGGATTTCTTCACCTCATCTTCTCTCTAGATGTAAATAGACAGAAGCTTGTTCCTTTTGTAAAAAGGAATGACAGAAAAAGTGTTACGAATTTACATATCTATAGCATTTCAATGCAAGGCATCTTGCAAAAAGTAGGATTTTAGTTGAGACATCAAGTAGGAGATAAACTCCTGAAAGAGAGAGATACCATAGTGGGAAAAGTACTGAACCCTCTTTACAAAAAACCTGAGTTCCAATCCCATCTCAGATTAGCTCTGTGATCCTGGGCAAATTGATTAGTCTCCCTCAATTTCAGCTTTCTCATCCATAAAACAGTGAGAATAATAGCTCCGCCCTTCAGAGGTTGTTGTGAGGAGTGAATGAGATAATTATATAAAGTGCTTGTCCAACCTTCAAGTGCCATCTAAATGCTAGCCATTAGAGTTTGTCTGTTTCTCTCATGTATAGCATAATGCTCAACAAATGATAGACACTTAATAGATGCTCCCATATCGAAGTGAATTGGTCACCCAGCTGGACCAGGGTCAGATTTCAAATCAGGATCCGTAGCAATAGATAATAATAACAGTGGTAGGAATGATAATAATTTCCATTCAGCTTGAAGGCTTGCAAAGCCCTTCACATATATTCTATCCGAAGACAGAGAGATGCTAGCGACATGAGGTTGGTGATGCAGGAGCTACAGAACTCCCTAGCTTGGGGATTGAAAATTGGGCAGGTTATTATGGGAGGAAGTGGTAATAAAGTGTGGCATAGAGCTTGTTCACATATCCATAGAGTAGGTGAAGTCTATACTCTTCCCCTACCCTTTTGAAGAACACCTTGCCTGCCTCCCTTGATTTATGACCTTGGGAAGAGGAGAGGGGCACGAGATGAAAAGGGAAATATGGGAAAGCTGTGATAAAATGGATAACACCGAAAGGAATCTCTCCTGGTCAGAGACAAGGCAGATCTTACAGGCTACAGAAGAGAGGCAAGCTCTTTTCTATTTTTCACAACGTGAAACTCTGTGTCTGTTCTGACTTCCCTATGGTTAGGACTATCAGAATCTGTTGGAGGAGTCTGCAAAGAGAATTTTGTCTTGAGAATCGATTTCCGTGCACAAGTAACCTTTGTCTTGAGATTGAAGCGAACTGTGCAATGTAGTTTAGGATGTCCCAGTTCAACCAAAACACCGATTTGTGTGCATTTTGGTTCGGGTCACGATGAAGATAATATATAAAGGGTGGCTCTGCTGATCAGCCTGCCCTCTCTCCTACTACCAAGCACACTCCAAGAGCATCCCCCATCTCAAAAAAAAAACAAAAACCAAAAGAACAAAGTTTGTCAGTGCTCTATAATGAAAAAGAAAATGGGGAAAATAGCAACTTATTTTTAAAATGCCTAAGGATCTCCAGAAGGAAAAGGGGGAAAAAGTATATTATTTCACAGTCCAGTTAACTGTAACAAGAGTAACAATATCCTAATACTATACAGCTATAATACTATACATACATGTGATATTTGCAACGGTCTTTATCTCATATCTCATTTGAGCCTCACAAAAACTTTGGAGGAGGTAGGAACTTGGGATATTATTATCCACATTTTACTAATGAGGAAACTGAGGCTTAGAAAACTTTAATCATGTTCCTGACTCTAGGTCCAATGAGCTTTCCACCTCTTCTCCTCTCCCCACACAACAGTAGCTTTGAAACCAAACTAAACCTCAGATGCCCAACTCACAGGAATTCTTCACCACCCAGGTCTCAAATTATTGGGTAATTTGTGTTGAAAGGAAATGTGGATGAGAAAGGGCATGAAAGAGACCTGTTGTAACAAGGCCGAGGGTCAGAGAATGTGTCTGAACTTATTAAAAAACACATTCCTCCTCCTATCAATAACAGATCAGTTTCACACTCAGTTGTAGCCTCAAGGCTGAAACACACAATGCTCTGAGAGATGTGTGACTTTTGTCAGGTTTGCCAGTGTGCATTCCTTCTTGGGCCTGGATGCAACCAACAAAAATAATAGTAATTGACATTTATGTAACACTTTCCAGTTTGCAAAGCCCTTTACTTCCATTGTCTCATTGAAGAAAATGTCTGCTTGAATTTCTATGTTTCTCTCTCCAGCTCCCAGGTCAGTGCCTGGAACACATTACATGCTTTCAAATGGTTGTTGTCCTGAATTCAGTTGATCTGCCCAGAACCTTATGAGGTTTACAGTGCCCATATTATTATTTCTCTTTCCCCAGATAAGGAAAATGAGATTCATGGAACTGACTTGTCCAAAGTCATACCAGTAGGTAGCAACTGCATGAAATTCAGAGTCTTCTGATTTTACATCAAGGACTGCTCCATCAAAAACTGACCATTTGCTGGAAAAAGTGCTGGTCAGAACTTCCTTTTATTCTTTCCTGCATTCTGGGTTGGCTGAAATCCCTCTGATTCAGGGAGATGGGGTCCAGTTAGTAAGTCAACTGACATTTATTGAGCACTCTCTATATGCCTGGCATCATGGTGCTGCAGCAGCTGTTTGTCCATTCTCCAAGAGGATCATGGCATCAGGCTCTTGATGCCATGACATGCAAGTGAATTGGATATAAGTGAGGAAGGGCTGTGCAAAGTCACCAGTCTCATTTTAACCTCCAGAGCAATCCGGGTCCAGTGGCCAGATATAGATCGGGACAATTGGAGATGTCTCCAGAGGCAGTAGGAGATCTTGGCCTTTTCAGACTAAGGTCTTTAGCAGGTCTCAATTTGATTAAGGTAGTGATTAAGGCACTGTGCTAAACACTGAATATAAGAAAAAATGTTGACACAGTGCCTGCCAGAACGCCCAAACAACTAGGTACAAGCAAGATAGAGCTATGGTGGAAAGAGGAGGAGGGAGAGGTTTGAAGACTCTTACTAGAGAAGTTACTTGAGCATATTTCCAAATTTGAAACTGTAGAAACAACCATTAAATCCAATGACTACAGTATCATTTTAGTGAATTTATTATTTTAGTTCTAGTATTAATAATAATAGCTCATATTTATATAATGCTTTAATGTTTGCAAAATTCTTTACAAATAATATCTCATTTAATTTTCATAACAACATTAGAAGGCAGGTACTTTCATTATCCCTAGTTTACAAATGAAGAGACTGAGGCAGCCAGAGGTTAAATGACTTGCCCAGCATCACCCAGGTAGTAAGTATCTGAGACTGGATTTTATCTCAGGTCTTCCTGATTCCAGGTCCAGAGCTCTATCCCCTAAACCACCTTGCTGCCTCATTAGGGAGTGGTGATACTACTAAAAGCAAAGAAAGCCTTCCCCATACTTCCAACCCATAATTTTTCTTTCTTACATGGAAAAGACTGATGAAATTTTGCTTTTATCACATGAAGAACTCTTCCTAGATTTCTATCCCCTAAATCTCACCCCTAAGCTTGATGTTTTTATATTCACTCTCAAGTTATAGTGATGACAACATGCCCATGTCTCTATGATTGAAGGTGGAGACCACATGTTACAAACATTAACACAACGTTAACTGTTAGAGTCTCTTGCCAAGAGTTCCTCCTGTGACGAAAGCATTCTTGTTGTTGACCAAATCTCTGTGGAAATATTAAAGGGGTAATCCTTGACCCTGAGGGTATTTTTCTTGCCAATTGCAGAGCATGAGAATCTGGGGGCGGTGTTGGAGGTTTTTGTAGAATTGGGTGGGGAAAGGCACTTGTATGAGGTGTTTAATATAACATCTAATTGAAAAACTTCTGCCACAGAAAGATCTGGAGTTATCATTGTTAAAAGAAACAGCCAAAAGATATTCAAGCCTTATCTGAAGAAGGGTTGGTGGGTGAGGGCATGGCAAGGGGCATCAATCGAAAGATCCCTCCGTCACATGCTCCAAGCTTCTGTGTGCTTACCCATTAAAGTGGCATACCCACTGAGCATGCCACAAGGGAGGCGAGGAGAGGGCACTACACAGCCATTACCATTTTGGAGACAGCTAGATGGCATAGTGGTGACAGCATTAGACTTGAAATCAAAACAACTTGAGTTTCAATCTTGCCCATTACCTGTGTGACCCTGGGCAAGTCAGTGACTTTCTCTTTAATAATAATCATGCACCGACATCATCTGTGTGTTGTGAGAATCAAATAGGAATATACACACACATACATATATGCACACACATATATACGCACACTACATATACAGAATATATAGAGTATATATAATGTATATATATATTATCTCTCTATATATGTATGTATACTCTGAAATATTATTATTGCCACAGTTGTTATTCTAGGAAAAGGCACTTAACCACAAGTGAAGATACTGGAGTATTGGTCACAGATCTGGTACTAATTAATTGTGGCACCTTAGGCAGATTACCTCACCTCTCTTCTTGTTAGAGTCCTCATCTTGAAAATAAGGAGTTTGGATCATGAATTTTGTGGTCCAACGTCCTGCCTGCATTAAAGCCATGAGGGCTTATGAGTACTGAAAGTGCATTTGGATCACCCACATTTTTCATTTCAAGTACAAAGGTGACTGGGGCTCTGCTAATGAAAGGTGCCAGCTTGTGCCCTTCTGCTATAGTGTTGCAGTGTGTTAGCCTTCTAACCTCCCACCGCCCAAAAAGGAACTAACAAAAAAGCGAATCAAAGGCATTTATGTAGCATAATAAGAAAATTGGCAAAATAATATTAAAATACTCTATTTTAGAAGTTATTTTATGTTGCAAATCTACATTTGCTTATACCTCAGGTTGCTTTGGTGGGGGCAAAGCAGAAGCTATGACTTTATTAGTCTGATGAATTTCTCTTGAGCAGACCCATTTTAGCAGTACCCTTATGCTTTAGAGTTACTTATGGGGCACTGAAAGATTTAGTGACTTCTCCAGGATCGCTCAACCAGCACTTAGAAGCAAGGCATGAACCCAGGAACTCTCAGTCTCTGATTTTTTTACCCACTGTACCACACTTCCTTTCACCTCTGCTGATGCAAAAATGTATATCTACATATGAATTAGGTATACATATATGTATATTACATACATATGTATATATGTGTATTTAGCTATACATCATATCTGTCAACATGAACAAAAATCAATTTTTAAATAGATATTAGACATAGGAGATAAATGTTTATGTGGTAGGTATGTATGCATGTATATATATACATATATATATCACACATATATAGATAGATAGATAGATAGATGGATAGATAGATGGATAGATAGATAGATAGATATAGATATAGATATTTAAGCCCTAGTTGCATATAGGTAAAGTCAAACACACAGAGATTAGATAGATAGGATTTAAGTATTTATCTCTTTGTCTTTCTATTATCTGTCTTCTATCTATCTGTCTATCTATCTCCATACCCATCTGATGTATCCTCTCTTAAAAATAGAATTTGAAACATAGGAGCTGAAAGTCAACCTGCAATTTTTTTAAAAAATACAGTTACCAACAAGGTAGCTAGCAGGGCACTACACAAAGCATGGAATGGGTTTCTAAAATGACTTGGAAGTCACATTTGATAACTGTTAATAATCTAAGAAACTCTTTTGGAATAAGAATATTTATCTTGTTACATACTACCCTAATCTTAGTCTTCATTTGATAATATTGAGCTGTGGTATAATGAGGAAAAATACAGTCTTTGGTTGAGAGAAATGAGTTCTAAACCTGATTCTAATATTTACTAGCTATGTGATCACATGAAAATGATTTCCACTTCAGAATCTCATTTTCTTTATCTCTAAAATGGGAATAACAATACACCTACTGTTAGTTTCATAGAAATTTTGACAATGAAGGGAGTTAATGCAATTAAATGCTTGGTAAATTTTAAAGCACCATATATACGTGCCAGTCGCCATCTTCATCATCATCACCAATTCTTATTTTGTTTGATGGAATTCAGGTAGAAACAGTACTTGAATTAATAAGCACTATTCTGTTACTTTCTTTTAAACCTAATATTCAGTAGACTACTGCACAAATGGATAAAATCATAGCTTTTCGAATTGGAATAGAAGCATCCAAAGCACACAGGACAACATGAAGGATGCCTACCTTGTCATGTCTCCACATGATTTCGATTTCTTCTTCTAGGTCTCTATGTTTTAACACCTTACCTTTGTTTTATGAAACTTGGAGAGTTTTGGAATTTGGTGTTGCAATATCTATTAAAAACATTGTTCAATATTTTATGGATCTATGTTACACCCAGTCTATGATTATAGTCTGGCCCCAGTAAAATTTATAAATTGAGTTCTCCAGGATATTTTGAGGTCTGTATTTGTAGCATGGGGATTTGTTGACTGTCAGTTGATAAAAGGTAGTGATTTTTCTGATATATGATTTTAGCTGTTGGGACATGTCTTCCTAGATATTCAGCAGGTACTACATTTTTGTAGCAAGCAATAGCACCTTATACCTCAGTCTATATAACTTATTAACAATAATAATTTCATTTTTTTCAATGAAGTTAGGGAGACATGATCTTGGGAAAATAATAAAAGCTAGTACTTTTATAGTGCTTTAAATCTTGCAAAGTTCTTTACAAATATTATCTCATTTTTCTTTTTAACAACCATGGGCAGTAGGGGCTAGTATTATCCTCATCTTGAAGAAAAGGAAAATGGAATGTGTTAAATGAATTGCCAAGGATCAGGTTGCTAGTAATTGTCTAATATTGGATTTGAACTCAGGCCTTCTCAACTCCAGGTCTAGCACCCTGTCCATTGCACTATCTAGCTGCTCACCATTCTCATATCATCCTCTTAATTTATATTCTTCAGGCCAAGGGTAGGCCACATGTGGCACTGTAGATCCTCAATTGTAGCCGCCCTTGTGGCTACATGTGACCTTGAGGCTGCAGGTTTCCCACTTTTGCTTCTGGCCTATTGTACAAGTAGGTAAAATAATTACTTTCTGTAACTAATTAAAAATATTGTGAAGAATGCTCAAAACTAAAAAAAAGAAACTCTCTAAACATTCCCCATTCATTGAAATCTCCTTCATTCTCACTCTTAGTGCCTAATGCCCAGGCCATGCCAATTGCCTTAAAACCTGGATAAGCATCTGTGAGACATTTAGAAAGACTGGAAAGGGAGAAATAGTGCTGGCAAGTTTTGTCCTGCTTTCCTGTCATCATGGCAAAAAGTTGCTGTCCTCCTTGCACTCTTGGCAATAAGGGACATGCATTTTGGCCCTAATTATAAGGCAAAGGGGGATGGCAAATGATATTTTTCTTGGGGCTTCCCAGCATTTTGACTGAACTACAACTAAATCCCATGGGTGATTTTTCCCTTTTAGTAGGACAGACACATTTATAGTCATCTGTCCAGTTGTCCAGTTAGCTCAAACAATATGGCTAATAACAGGAAACATGGCTAACTCTTCTATTGTATAGCAGACAACAGTGAAGTCTCTACGGGAAGCTTCTCAGCTTTTTATTACTGTAGAGTGGTGACCCTGGAGTGTGTTATTAAAATGCTCATCTTGTTATTAAGGAACAGCAACAATAACAATGTTAATCAACAAATGTTATTAAGTTCCTGTATAAGCAGAGCACTATACTTGGTGGTTGGGGAGTTAGAAAGTTGGATATGATCGGCGTCTGCTGTTCCCTTGTTTACAGATTGGAAGGATAAGATGAACACAAATGATTATAATGCATAATATTACATGAAAACTGTATTAAAACATAATGAATAAAATTCTCTGAAAGGAACAAGGGAAAAAGTCAGTCAATAGGGGGATCATGGAAGGCTTCTTGGAGGAGGTGGCTTTTGTGTTGAGGTTTTAATGATCATTAGGAATTCTAAAGACAATGAGAGAAAGAGGGAACTCTCCAGAGATAGGGAAGTGTATGAGAAAAGTCACCCTAGAAGGACACGTAATGATAATAATAACATGAAATTATATAATGGTTTAACTTTTGCAAAGCTCTTTATATATGATTTTATTTTATCCTTACAAGCACCTTGGGAGATAGGGATGATTATTACCCCCAATTTACGTATGAGGAAACTAAGTCGTACAGAGTTTAAGTGACCTGCCCAGGATCACACAGTTATTTTTTCATGCTGTATTTGAACTCTTTTCCCTGACTGCTGGTACAGCACTCTCTACACTGTGCCACTTAATCAGTATGTTTTAGGGTAGCAGTATCAGATACTCATCTGGTTTGTCTGAAGCACAGAACGCACGAAGGAGAATAATATCACATATAACCGGAAATGATGACTTTGAATGTCAGATAAATTAGTCTGAACTTGATGAGGAAGTCAGTAGGAAGTCATTGAAAGTCTTTATGCAAAGGAATGACACAACTAGACCTATGTATAAGAAAATTATTCTGAAAACAGTATGAAGGATGAATTGAATGGTAAAGACATTGTAGTCAGGAAGATCCATTAGGTGACCATTGCAATAGTTCAGATAGATGGTAATGAGTTTCTAAACTGAGTTGGTGGCAAATGGGAGGAGGAGAGGAGTTCAGACAAGACAGATGTTGCAGAAGTGGAATCAACAGGACTGAACAAAGGAAAAAATACAGAAAAAAAGAGAAGATTACTACCACAGAAAAGGGTTAGCCAGAGGATGTAACATCAGAAAAGAATTCAACAAAGGAGGGATTTGGAGATGAAGGAGCACAGGGGAATGTGGTATCTCCCAAGCCAACAGAAAAGAGGGTATCTAAGAGGAGGGAATAGTCAACTACCAGAGCTGAGGAGCAATCAGAAAAGATGATAAATTTAAAAAGGCCATTGGATTTGAGGAAAATGAAGTTATCGGTTATCTTCGTAAAAGTGCATTTCAGCAGATTTGGTGGGAATTGAAGTCAACTTGTAAGCTAATAAGGAAAGTCCTTGATGAAGAAGTGGAAATATCAGACATAGATAACTTCACTCATTTTAGCAATGAGGGAGAGATATGGAGAAGTAGCTGGAAGGGGAAGAAGTTAAATAACAGAGAGATAACAAAAAGGGGATTAGCTTTGTTTTGGTTGGTTTTTTAACTTTGTTTTTGTAAATTGGATCTCCTTATTTCACCCATGCTGGAAATGAAGCAACTACTCATAGGACCAATCCCAATGAGGACTGATATGAAAAATCTGAGTTGCTCCTTCTGAAATGTGCCAGTTTCACTTGTCCTTAGATTCCTCGATCATCTCCCCCAACTGTCAACCCCCAGGCTTTCAAGGTACTCTCCTAGTAGAAGGGATTAAAAGCATGAGAGTCATCATGCTTCAGAATGGAAGGTTTAAGAGAAGGAAACTGGGATCATAGATATAAAGCTAAAAGAGATGTTTGATTTCATCTAGGCCAAACTCATTATTTTATGGATGAGGGAATTATGGCCCAAAGAGATGAAAGACTAAAAGTAGAGGCAAAATGGGAACTTAAGTCTTCTGATTTCTGAAAGATCAGTAACCCTTTCCCCTGTACCACGCAGTTTGTTATTGTTCGTTTAGGGTTGGGGATATTATGCAACACTTGTAGTTTGTTCTAATGTGCACACTTTTAATAGAAAGAAGATGCCATGCCTATTTATGCATGAAACATATTGATTTTTAAATAATTTTTTTATATTTTATGTTTCTTATATCACTGTAGTATTCCCATGTATCCTTCATCCTGCTACCCAAGAGCCATCGCACCATAACAAAGTGGTTTCTTTTTTTTAGAGAGAAAGAAAATGAGCACAACTGATCAATACATTGAAAAAGTCTGAAAACATGTGCAATGTGTAACATCCCATCTCCACCAAGGGGAAGGTCAGGGATGTCTTTTCATATCTCTTCATTTGGGTCCTGCTGGATCTTTGTAATTTTGTTACATTTACTTTTGAGGTTTTTGTGTATTGTTAACTTTTCTATTTACATTGTTGTAATTACTGTATATATTATTTTCTTGGCTCTGCTTACTTCACTCTGTGTAAGTTCATAGAGATCTTTTTATGTTTCTCTGTGTTGATTACACAACACTTCCTTTTTAAAATTTATTTATTTTTATTTTTTTAGTTTCATTTTCTTTTTTATTCTTATATGATTTATTTATTTTCAGTTTCCAACATTCACTTAAACAAAATTTTGAATTCCAAATTTTTTCCCCATCTCTCCCCTCCCCCCACACCAGGACAGCATGCACCCTAAACACACCTTTCCCCAATCTGCCCTCCCTTCTATCATCCCACCTCTTCTCCCATCCCCTCCCTTCTATTTTCCTGTAGGGCAAGATAGATTTCTATACCCAATTGGATGTACAACTTATTTCTCAGTTGCATGCAAAAGCAATTTTTAACAATCATTTTAAAGTTCTGAGTTTCACATTCTCTCTTTTTCTCCCTCCCCACCCAGCCTCACTGAGAGATCAAGTGATATGATGTAGATCATGCATGTGTAGCCATGCAAAACACTTCCGTAACAGTCATTTTGCAAAAGACTAACCACATTTCTATCTATCCTGCCCTCCATTTTAAGATTTTCTCTCCTGGATCCATTTTCCAGGTCAGTTGTTTTTCCAATGAGATATTTCACATTATCTTCTATTTTTTTCATTCTTTTGGTTTTGTTTTATAATTTCTTGATTTGTCATAAAGTTATTAACTTCAGTTAGCTCCATTCTAATTTTTGAGGAATTATTTTCTTCAATGAGCTCTTGGACCTCATTTGCATTTGGCTCATTCTGCTTTTTAAAGCATTCTTCTCCTCATTGACTTTTTGGACCTCTTTTGCCATTTGGATTAGTCTATTTTTAAAGGTGTTATTTTCTTCAGCATTTTTTGGATCTCCTTTAGCAAGCTGTTGACTTGTTTTCCATGATTTTCTCACATCTATCTCATTTGTCTTCCCAATGTTTCCTCTACTTCTCTTACTTGATTTTCAAAATCCTTTTTGAGCTCTTCCATGGCCTGAGATCATTTTGTATTTTTTCTTGGAGGCCTTGGATATAAGAACCTTGACCTTGCTATCTTCCTTTGCTTAGATGCTTCGATCTGCCTTGTCACAAGAAAATACCTTTTCCCCAAAAAAGTAACATTCTATAGTCTTATTTTCCCCCTTTTGGTCATTTTCTCAGTCAATTACTTGAGCTCCTTTTTAAGAGGAGGGTGCAATGTCCCAAGTTTTAAGGGCTTAGTGCAGCTGGTTTCAGAGATATCCTCCAGGGACCTATAAATTCTCAGCTACTCCAAAATGATAAGATCAAAAGAGAATTGTTTACTCTTCTCCTGGCCTTCACTCTGGTCTGTAAGCAACCACAAGCACTCTTTTTAGCCCTGCAAATAAGATTCCCTCTCCACAGCTTCTGCCATCTCTGTATCACCAGTACCTCTCCTTGCCCCAGGACTACCATTTAGGAATGTGACTCAAATCAGTCATTTGATTCTCCCACCATCTAGCACTCCAGAAGCAACTAGCCACTATAGCAGTGGCTGCCACTGCCCTGGGGCTGAGGCTGGGCCTGGAGTCAGATCAAATTCCTCTCTCACCCAGGTGAGAGAGCTTTCCCACTGATCTTTGAAGCTGTTTTTG
This sequence comes from Bettongia penicillata ogilbyi, assembly GCA_023548195.1. Lineage (NCBI taxonomy): Eukaryota > Metazoa > Chordata > Mammalia > Diprotodontia > Potoroidae > Bettongia > Bettongia penicillata. The sequence goes on from JAJHZJ010000226.1 coordinate 4,467,327, forward strand.
GCATTTGTGGGTTGAGATGCCTGGAAATCGAGGTGCACTAATTCAATGCCCTGAGGCCTGCTCCAGTCCTGTCTATACCAGCATGACCCATGCTATGCTGTGCTCAGCTCAGAGCCTGGTACAATAGATCCCTTCTGTCTGCCTTCCAGATTGTCTTGGGCTGGAAATCTGCTTCACCCTGACATTTTGTGGTTTCTGATGCTCTAGAATTTGTGGAGAGTAATATTTTACATGTATTTTGAGGGGTTTGGGTGGATAGCTCAGGCAGGTCTCTGATTTTACTCTGCCATCTTGGTTCCACCCCCTATTTTTAATTTTTAACATTCAGTTCCACAAAGTTTTGAGTTTTAAAATTTTTTTCTGCTTTCCTCCATTTCCCCTCCCCAAGATGGCAGACAATCTGATATAGGCTGTACATATACATTCATGTTCAATATATTTTCACATCAGTCATGTCATTCTGCATGATTTCTTTCAGAATTGAGGTAATCCATTACATTCATGGACAGCAGTGTATTCACCATTTGCCAGTTAATGGTCATCCACTTTGTTTCCAATTCTTAGCCATCAGAAAAAATGCTGCTGTATTATATTTGGTATATATTTTGGTGCATATAGGAATATTCTTCAAATAGATGACTTCCTTGGCATATAAATTCAGTAATGGAATCTCTGGTTCAAAGGAAATGAACAGTTTACTCAATTTATTTTCCTAATTCTAAATTACTTTCCAAAATGGTTGTAGCATCTCACAGCTCCAATGATGTATTAGTATGCCTATTTTCCCACAACCCCACTAACACTGACTGTTGCCATTTTTGATCATTTTTACCCATTTAAAGAATAAGAGGTAAAGCTTCAGTGTTGTTTTGATTTTTATTTCTGTTATTATTAGTGATTTGGGGATATTTTTCATCTGATTGTGAATGCTTTGAAGTTCTTCTGAGAACTATTTCTTCAAATCCTTTGCCCATTTATCTATTGGGGAATGGCTATTAGTTTTATATATATGTATATATATGTATACATACATACATTCATATATATACATACATTCATACATGAACATATATGTGGGTATGTAGTTTATCTATCTTGGAAACCAGACTCTTATCAGAGCAATTTGATACAAAGTTTTTTTCCCTCATTTGACCACTTCCCTGTTTATCCTAGGTGAATTAATGTTGTCTGTGCAAAAACTTTTCAGTTTCAAGTATGCAAGATTATCTATTTCATTTTTTTGCAATTGCTTCTATCTCTTGTTTGGTTAAAAATACATCTCTTACCTATAGCTATGAGAGGTATATGGACTGTTTCTCTTCTATTTTCTATAGTGTTATCTTTAACACTAAGATCACATATCCATTTAGAATTTATTGTGAAGTGTTTTCTGAGACATTTTGTTGTTATGGAAAAAAGTATTGAACTTAGAACCTATGCTATGTTAGTTACTGTTAGCCTCAGTTTTCTTATTAGCAAAGTGGGAGAGAATCTTATCTGAACTAGCTACCTCACAAAAGAGTTGTGATGATCAATAAAGATTGTATACAAAATCTTTTATATCACTAGCCATGTAAATATAAAATATTCTATTGTATATTTTAGAAGTATAATTGCAGCCAGGAGTAAAGAAATGAAAAATTATCTAGAACTCCCATTAAACTGCCCCCAGGTACCAGTGATTCTTGCCCCAATTGAATAGAAAATTTAAGGGCAAGCAATGTAGTCCCTGGAGTTAGTTTCTTTGTCCAAATATTCCATCGAATTAGATGAGAAAGGGGACTTGCTGTAGAAAATCTTTCTCAGCTTGGGCTTAATTGGGTCTTAGGCCCCAGAGCCTCTCTGGACTATTGATGTGTGGTTCAATGTGAGCTTAGCTGTACTTTTCTGTTTTAAGCTCTGAGCTAACTAGAAAGCACCAGTTACCAGGGGGGTTTCTGCTCAGGGAAACTCCCTTTTAGGTAACCTCAGGAGAATGGACCGCCTAGCTTCTTGAGTGTTCGCTGGCCCTTGGGATGTATCACTTATTGCCAAATTTCTGTCACGGAAGCTTGAACTAATTGACCATAAGTTAGCATTTCTAGATATAAGGAAAGCTACATTCTTCTTATCCAAAGGGACTCTGTAAAGTGAAAAGTGTGTCTATCCTTCACTCTCGAAGAGCATCATGACTTCAGGAAGGTGATGCCATGACATGCAAGAGAATTTCATTTAACTGAGGAAGGGCTATTTAAAATTACCAGCCTCACATGGAAACAATATTCTGTTACCACTCTGTTACCAATTTGCAACTGAAATCCAGTTGGTTACCAGTCTGTTAGAATGGCAAGCATTAATAGTCCAATGATGGTAAACATTAGTCCAATGAGTCGCAAGGTTTTATTTTGGATAGAAAGCCACTTTGGACTTGGGAAGACCTCAGTTCAAGGCTGATTTCCCATACCTACTAGTGTTGTGACCACAGAAAAGCTTAGAGCTCTGGGCAGCTCTCAAAAACTATCCCTCATAGCTCACTTGCCAATCTATCAAGGGAGGGTGTTTCCAGCCATATAGTTCCACTTAGGTAGATAGTACACCATTGACATCAGAGATCTGCTTCTACCCCTTTCAAAAAGTATAATACTTGCATGGATCCATGATCTCTTACCCTGGGGCGGATCTCACTTTTTCCTGTTCTCTCTCTTGTACCATTCTTACATATGTCTTTTTGTAAGTCTCCACTGGTAAACCAACCAATACACTTCTTCTAGTTCTATTAATATCATGTGGACATCATTGTAGAAATGTGACTTACTTCATTTTCTTGTCACAAATATCCTTGATGATATCTCTTTATATTATTTCTTTCATCTTTACTCACCACTGATTATGTGCTTCAGTCTATTTATATCTGCCACATAATATTCCAGTGCCTTTTGGATGACCTGCAAATGAAATTTTTCTTTAAATTGTGATGTTCCACAGTAATATAGAGAATGCTAATGCTTGCGATGATTAAAACTCAGTTTTGTACATCAATATAACCCTAAATATCATCCTTTTATAGCATGCTACCATCCTTCACCTACTCTCTGTTTCTCTCTTTCTTCACATCTCTGTCTCTCTCTTTTTTATTCAGAACTTAGGCAATGAAAGTATAATTATAATTTTTAGTTTCTAGTAATTTTAGCCAGATTCCTATTATAAACCTCCTTACCATGACAAAAGCTTGAGAAATTCCTAACATTGCTACTTTATGACTTTTTCTGAGGAGAGCACATCCCTGGAAGTTGTCATAAGACCTGGGTTCACCTCCCAATATTGCCACTAACTAGCACTGTGATCTTGGGCAGATAATTTCACCTTTTCTTAAATTTATTTTCTTCATCTATAAAATGTAGATGATAATACCACTTCAAAGCACCATTATGATGCTCAAATGTGTGTGTGTGTGTGTATGTCCTCATTAAAAACACTATAGGAATATGATTCCTTTCATTATTAATGTTAAACCTTTTTTCAGGAAGCTACTTTCCTAATCATTCAATTGTTAATTACTAGATCTGAAGAGCTCTGAAGAATTCTAACATCCATTTCAATGGACAGATTATAAAAAGTGCCCACACCCACCAAATGCATTAATTATCTTCATGTAGAAAACGGCATTGTTTTGTTCAGTTTTGTTTATTCTTATCCAGCTAAGATAGCTTTTACCACAACTTTTATCACAACTGTTGAGCAGGGGGTGTTGTCTTGAAGCCTTCATTTTTCTAATTTGTTGTAATATTTTTCATGGGATATAAATATTTAAATACTTTATCTAGGTTGGATTTCTTTGCTCTTGATAGACTCGTCAATGACAGCTAATACATTTCTTATAATTCATTTACAAAATGGGATCCTTAAAGAGTTGCCTAATTTTATATATCTGAGACTCAATAGGACATTCTTTATCACATTGGTTCAAAGCCAGGCTTTATCACTGATCTTCACAATTCTTCTTTCCTAGTTAGTCACATTATAAGAGTATCCAATTTTAACAAAACTTTTGTATGATTCTGGGATTTTTCATCTCTTCTGCATTTGTTGTGTAAATTTCACGTGCTATTAACATCCTTAGTCTACAGATATAGAAGTGCATCTTTCCCATTCCCCTAAGTTTCAGTCTCTTAACCTTCTAGGACCCTCTTTTGGGAACAGAGTTTTTATCTCACTGGATTAAAAAGAATGTAAGAAATGCCACACTGGATCAGGTCCAGGGTTAAACCAGATCAGTATCCTTATTTCTTCCTGTATCCCTCTCTCTGGTGAAGTAAGTTGTGGGAGGACATAACTGTTCTCTATGTCTTCCTTATTAAAAAGTTAGAACAGTCCCTGGAAACCCTGTAAGTTCTTTTAAAAACCTATTAATGACCCACAGACACCTGTCAGGAGTAAAATTTGAACTCACACCTCCATATGAAGACCAAAAGACTCCCAAATACAGAGAAAGCTCACACTTAAGTCTAGAGCCTTAGACCACTCAGGCATCCTGCCACCCCTGTTAGCCATGAGGGCTTGTGGAAAATTATGTCTAAATTTCGTTGCCCAGAGAAATTCATCAGTATTGTTCATTAATTTCATGATGGTATGTTTGCCTGATTTCTGAATAGTGGAAAATGCTCTCGTGCCTTTCACATCACCTGTGGAGTGAAACAGGGCTGTGTGCTTGCTCCTATGCTCTTTAGCATGATGTTTTCAACCATGATGTCAAATACTCTCAATGAGGATGAACACAGCATCAAGGTCAACTACCGTACTGATGGTAAGTTCTTCAATTTGAAAAGAATAGCAGCCAAGACCAAAGTAGAGGGAGTGTTGGTGCATTATTTTCTGTTTGCATATGATTGTGCACTCAATGCAGCCTCTGAAATTGAAAGGCAACAAAGTATGGATCAATTCTCTGCTGCCTATGTTAATTTTGACCTAATAAATGACACCAAGAAAACACAGGTGCTCTATCAGCCACCACCATACCATTCATATGTGGAGTCACTGATTACAACAAATGGAGAAGTTTTGAATGCCATGGATAAGTTCACTTACCTTGGTAGTGTACTTCCCAGGGATGTGCACATTGACAATGTGGTTGATGCACACATTGCCAAAGCTAGTTCGGTGCTTGGGAGGTTCCAAAGACAAGTTTAGGAGAGAAGAGATATTAGACTGACTACCAAACTGAAGTCTATAGAACTGTTGTATGCATCATTCTTGTATGCCTGCAAAACATGGACAATCTACCAGCACCATGCCAGGAAACTGAGTTGCTTCCATTTGAACTACCTTAGGAAGATTCTGAGGATCATCTGGCAGAATAACATACCAGACGCTGAAGTCCTTGCTCGAGTTGAACTGCCAAGCATTCAAACTATGTTTCAGAGAGCACAACTCCAATGGGCTGCCTACATTGTTCAAATGCAAAATGTAGGCTTACCAAAAAGACTATTTTTTGAGAACTTGCCTGGGGTTGGTGATCACATGGTGGTCAGAAGAAATGATACAAGGACACACTCAAGGTTTCTCTCAAGAACTTTGGATTTGATTATGGGACATGGAAGACACTGGCACAGGACCACTCAGCATGGCATGCCCACATCAGACAGGGTGCTGTGCTCTATAAGCAAAGCAGAATTGAGACAACACAAACTAAACATAGGATGTATGAATTCGGGATACCCACCCCAAACGTTCACACAGACAATCTGTCCCCAATCTGTGGTAGAGCATTCTGGGCTTTTATTGGTATGATCAGACACAGAAACACTGAAACTTGAATTTATCATGGTGATGTCATTTTGGTCCTCTTTGAGAACGAAGGACAACAACCAACCAACAAATGATCCACAAGTTCATTTAACCCCTTTCTAAACAGTTATATTTTTAGCCTATAGAATTTCTTAGCATAAAGCAGTGTTTCTTAGACTGTGCTGCAAAGAACACTGAAACACACTCCAAGTTGTTTTTAATGAAACTTATACTGATTGCTGATAGCTATTAAGATGTTAATTTTAGAGAATTATAGTATGATGGTTTGGCCAAAGTTTGGTTTGAACTGAAGGGTTCAAACTAATGGTTTAACACCATAAAATTTTAGAATCCCTGGAAAAATAAATTCTCTATATTTACTCACTAAAATACTAAATTTGTTGCACTAAAATATGCACAATGATCCTTTTCTTATTTAGAGCCCTTGACAACTTACAAAACCACTTCACATACATTATCTTATTTAGGCCTCTCAACAATTTGGGACTTCTAGTCAACAAATGTTTATGTGGTGTTCACTATTTGTCATTCATTGTGCTAATCACTGAGAACATGAATATACTTGCAAAAAGAAAACCAGTTCTTGATTTCAAGAGCTTACATTCAAGGAGAAGTTTTGTGGGGGGTAGGGTAAGGAGGGAGCAGGTTAAAGTACCAAAATGGAGACATGAAGGAGAAATCCAGAAAGGCAGAAGTTGAACCGTGTTGGGAGGGAAGGAGCTGAACACAGAGCTATTCTGGGTACTTCCTCAAAAGAGAGGTTCTCAGATAAATTCACCAATCAGACATGGGAGTGTAGTAAAGGAATTTTCCAAGAAGAGAGCAAACAGGTGAAGAAAGTGAGGTTCACAGCTGGTAAATGACTTCATCCATTCACTTTTTTGACACCAGCTATGTTCAAAGCACGGTATTACAAATTTGTGATGGGTTGTATAGAATGCTTTACAATTCTGAGACTCTTCAATTTAATCTCTTAACTCTACTATGATGTTCTTCATACCATATAATGCTACAAATTATACTTCTCGTGTAGTATATATCTATGTACTAGTACACCCTGTATAAGTATAAAGTTCATAACCTTTTCTTATTTAGTCCATGTCCTTGGATTTCTGGTTAATGTACCAATTAAATGCCATGGTAAAAAGGAGCCACAGCTCAAAGTTTAGTGTATAAGTCAATAACAAAATATTCATTGACATTACAAGCCATCACATGAAGAGACTTCTATTGACTCAAATAGAAATTCTCCATAAACCAAATGGGCATTCCATAAAAAAATTCAGCCAGTATATATAAGAAGATGAAAATGAATGAAATATAAAGAACAATTATTCCAGATTGCAAAATATTCTAAAGTGTAAATTAACAGTATTCCATACAAGGAGAGATCAATAGAACACACAGTTCTCAAACCTAGCTTTATAACTTATAACCTAGTTCATTATTGTGAGAACACTGCTAATGATAAGAATATATTTTGAAGGTTTTAATTTTCAGGGGATCTAGTGTATATATTCTGCAAACTATATAGTTATAAATAGTAACCTTTAGCCTTTTAAGGTGGCTGAATTGAGAGGAAAATTCGCTTTACACTTTGAACACTCAGGTATTTTTCCCTATTAGAAGTTAATGAAATATGGCATTAAGTTGCCATTTTGTGATGGCAAAAACATTAACTAACAAGACAAAAATCCTGAACACCATCTCACAATTATAATTTCCGTTCATTATAAACTTCACATTTTAATTTGTTGCTAAAAATAAAAAACACAACATGTAAGCACCATGTTCCAATGATGAAACTATGAGAACTTTATCTGTCCCTTTTCTATCTAGGTAGAAGGCTCCTGATCTATTCTGAGGAGCTTATAGCATGGCCCTTATCACCTCCAAAAACCCACAGGGCAAAGACTAAATACATGAAACCTGTCTGTCGAAACATGATGGCTTCTTCTAAAGTAGATAGTGATTAGCCCCAGACTCAGAATTTTAGTCGTTCAGATTTACTTAGGCTAAGGGGTTGAAGAAGAGAGAAAATAGCTAATTCAAGTCCAAGCCTACACTATGCATGCCTAAAGTATGACTTTTTAAGCTTTTAGAAGTCCATTTTGGCCTGTTTCCTTATCTCTCAAATTTGGTGAAGGAAAGAAGAAGACTCCAGATATCTAAGATACTTTCTGCCTCTAAATCAAAGATCTGAGATAAAGAGGTGGCACTATAGATAGAGCATCTAGAAAAAAATAAGAGCTAAAATCCAGTTTCAGATACTTACTGACTGTGTGACCCTTGACAAGTCAAGTGACCTCTGACTGCCTGAGTTTCCTCATCTGTAAAATGGGGATAATAATAGCACCTACCTCCCAGGGTAGGGAGCTAGGTGGCACAGTCTGAAATCAGGAAGACTCATTTTCCTGAGTTCAAATTCACCCTCAGATACTTTACTATCTGCTTAACCATGGACATGTTTGCCGCAATTCCTCATCTGCAAAATGAACTGCAGAAGGAAATGGCGAATCACTCCAAATGGGGTCACAAAGCACACGACTGAAACAACTGAACAATAACAACCTCCCAGTGTTGTTGCGAGGATTAAATCAGATAATACTTGTAATCTCTTTGAAAATCTTAAAAATACTATATAAGCACTAGCTAACTATGTGATCTCATGACTAGATGTTCCCTTAGGTCTCTTCCAACTCTAAACACTGTATTTTGTTGATATTCCATATCAAAGGACTTATCATCCTTGCAATTACATGGGTAAATTCAATAAAATAACTCACATTTTATAATGTGTAAAGCTTTTTAAAAATCAGTTTCCTTATGGTAAAATGGTGAAATAGATATCCTAATTATTACTCAAATACATCAAAGTTCCGCGATTGTGTCAAAAGCAGATCTCAACCCTTCTGTGCTTTAATTGAAAGTATTTATAAGTTGATGTGACTGAAAATATTAATTACCTGGTGGCCAACTCTTTGGTGCTAAAATCTTTTACATTGAGGAGTTATTCTTGGGGAGCACCGTTTACCACTGTGTCTATACTAAAAGGTTTTTCAGCTTTGTAGGATTTGCTGGAATCTGAGCTTTTCTTACATAACTTTCAAAAATGGAGACTCACCTTCATGTCACAATGAAGCACTGGAGAAGAGCACTGGTGAAATAAAACATGTTTCATTATTCTTTTTAAGAAAAAGGGAAGTTGAGATCCCAAAAATATTTTAAATGACTTGAAGGCAATGTGGTGCAGTGGAAAGAACATTGAATTTTGAGTCAGGGTTGAGATCCTGAATTTTTTCCCACTTATTACTCATAAATCTTTAGACAAATTGTTTCTTTATCTCTAACCTAAGCACTTTGCACTATCTTTTTTATATCACTTCAACTTCTAAATCTCTGATCTTATCACTTTCAAATTTACACAGCAAGTAAGTGTTAGAACTGAGACTCAAAGTTAGATCTCCTGGCTCCAAGATTAATCAATATTCATTTTACTACAACATGCATATTCTCTCTCTCTCTCTCTCTCTCTCTCTCTCTCTCTCTCTTGCCCACACACACACACACACACACACACACACACACAATTATTAAAAGAATCAGATTCTTTTTATTCCTATAAGCATATGAAGAAACTTTTTCTCATTCATTGATATAGTGGTATCCACCATGAAGCCCATAAGCCTCGTTTGGCTCATAGCACTCCTGAATCGGGCCTAAATCATTTTAAAATGTAGTTTGTATATAATTTTAATGTGTAGATGTATTCATTAAAAAAAGAAATTCATAAACAAGTGTGGTTTTCTACATCATAGTAAAGATTGCAGGAATCCTTACATATGCTCTGTTGGTCCCCATTTCTATTAAAATTTGACACCACTGGTAGAGACAGTAAACTTCCTTCACAATTTAAAAAAAATATTTTTAGTTTTTCGAAGTTCTTTCCCATGAGAGCCCTATGCATAGAAAGTCAGCATTTCATTTCCTCTGTTTTATATGGGATGAAAGTGAAGCAAAGAGAAGTAAAGTTAGTTCCATGTAATCATATAGCTAGTAGATATCAGCATTAAGACATGAACTCAAGTCTCCTGACTCCTTCCACAAACCACAGTAAAGTGAGCAAGACATTGCAGATGGCAGAATTAATAAATGCAGCCAAATTAATCATTTCAGTTGGACCTACTAAACTTGATGAATGGTGAGAAAACTAGCAAGCTCATCAGTAAATCAGCCATAGATAAGGCAGAGAAAAGGCATTACAGACCATTCTTAAAAATGGATATTGAAACAAAAATTTAAAAAACTTTTTTCACAGAGATTAGAGCTGCATATTAAAATGATTAATCGTAGTCAAATTATACTTACACTAGGAATGCAACAATGTTTTCCCACTAAGAAATAAATAGCATAAAGATATTAGTAAGAAGATAATAAAAACTCATTTTATCAATATACACAAAAAAAGTCTTTGATGTTCATTTCTATTAAAACCTATTTTAACCAAGCACAGGTTTTACCCAAATATTGTTGAAATAATTTATCGGAAGTAAAACACTAGCATTATTTTAAAAACTGGAAATTTTTCCAACAAGTTTAGGAGTAAAAGAAACATGTCCTCTTTCCAATCTAATCTCATATAGTACTAGAAATTCTTGTTATAATAAGACAATAAAAAGTGACCAAGGGAATAAAAATAATCAAAGAGGAAACAAAAGTGTTAATATTTGCATATGATAATATAGTTTACTTGAAAACTCTAAAGAATCAACAAAGAAATTAATCAAGACTCTAGCTTCAGTTAAGGAGGAGAATAAAAATTACTCCCATCAGCATTTCTATGTAATACTAAATAAAAAGGGAAAATTATGAAAGAAAAAAGACACTTAAAATAACTATAAAATTAATAAAATATCTGAAGCTTGACTAAAAACTGTTTTATGTTAGGGAAGAACTCATCTAAATATAGATATATCAATGTTTGTGACCGAGAAATATTCAATATAATAAAAATAAACATTAGCTAAATTAGTAAAGAGATTCAGTCCTATAAAATGAAATACTAAGTGTACAGTTTTATAGTTCTAATAAACAAAATCAAAATTCATTTACAAAAAAAGAAATGGTCAAGAATTTCTAAGGAAAAATATTTTAAAGAATGAATGAAGTTGGCACAGTGTTTTCCCATCTCTAGTAATATTGTTAGCTAGGTGATACAGTGAATAAAGCTCCAGGCTTGAGGTAGAAAGACTTATGTTCCTGAGTTCAAATCCAGCCTCAGATACTTCCTAGCTATATGAGCCTGGGCAAGTCACTTAATCATGTTTACCTCAGTTTCCTCATCTATAAATGACCTGAAAAAGTAAATTGAAAAAGACTCCAGTATTGTTGCCAAGAAAATTCTAAATTGGGTCATAAAGAGTCAGATAAATAAAAGGGAATATTGCTACCAAATCAGATAAAAGAATCTAAGCCATTTACGAATATTACATGAAAAAGGAAAACAAATCAACACACAAGGACCAGAGGACCAAGAGATCTTCCACAAGAAAACTAAACCACAGCATTGTGGTTTCAAGAAAATGAAACTACAGTTCCTGTAGGTGGAGCACATGCAGAGCAGCCCAGGAAGCATGGACCCAAAAAATGCTGAAGAAATTAACACCTTAAAAAATAGAACAACTCAAATGCAAAAGAGGCACAAAAAAAGCCAGTGAGGAGAAAAATGCTTTAAAAAGCAGAATTAGTCAAATGGAAAAAGAGGTTCAAAAGCTCACTGAATAAAATAGTTCTTTAAAAATTAGAATGGAGCAGATGGAAGCTAATGACTTTATGAGAAAACAAGAAATTACAAAACAAAACCAAAAGAATGAAAAAAATAGAAGATACTGTGAAATACCTCATTAGAAAAAACTACTAACCTGGAAAATAGGTCTAGGAGGGACAATTTAAAAATTATGGGACTACCTGAAAGCTGGGATCAAAAAAAGAGCCTAGACAGCATCTTTCATGAAATTACCAAGGAAAACTGCCTTGATATTCTAGAACCAGAGGGTAAAATAAATATTGAAAGAATCCAACAATCACTTTCTGAAAGAAATCCAAAAAGAGAAACTTCTAGGAATATTATATCCAAATTCCAGAGTTCCCAGGTCAAAAACAAAATATTGCAAGCAGCTAGAAAGAAACAATTCAAGTATTGTAGAAATACAATCAGGATAACACAGGATCTGGAAGTTTCTACATTAAGGGATTGAAGGGCTTGGAATATAATATTCCAGAAGTCAAAGAAACTAGAATTAAAAACCACGAATCACCTACCCAGCAAAACTGAGTATAATACTTCAGGGGAAAAATGGTAATTCAATGACATAGAGGATTTTCAAGCATTCTTGATGAAAAGACCAGACCTGAAAAGAAAATTTGACTTTCAAACACAAGAATCAAGAAAAAACATGAGAAGGTAAACAGGAAAGAGAAATCATAAAGCACTTTCTAAAGTTGAACTGTTTACATTCCTACATGGAAAGATAATATATGTAACTCTTGAGACTTTTTTCAGTATTTGGGAGTTGGAGAAATTATACACACACACACTCACACACATACACACATATGTGTATATATATGTATATACATATATATACATATATATACACACACATATAGAAAGAGAGCACAGGGTGAGTTGAATAAGAAGGGATGATATCTAAAAAAAATTAAGGGGTGAGAGAATTGGGAGGAGAAATGGAGATATGGAATGGGATAAATTATCACTCATAATAGAGGTAAGAATAAGCTTATTCAGTGGAGGAGAAAAGGGAGTAGGTGAGAGGGAAAAAGTGAAACTTAATTTCTTCACATTTGGCTAAAGGAGGAAATAACGTGCTCACTCAATTTGGTATGAAAATCTATATTACACTACAGGAAAGTAGGGGAGAAGGGGACAAATAGAGTGAGGGGGATGGTAGAACGGAGGACAAATGGGAGAAAGGAGTAATTAGAAGTAAACAATTATGGGGAGGGACAAGGTCAAAAGAGAGAATAGAATAAATGGGGGATGGGATAGGATGGAGGGAAATATAGTTAGTCTTACAGAACATGACTACTATGGAAGTCTTTTGAAAAACTGCACATATATAGTCTATATTGATTTGCTTGCCTTCTTGGTGATGATGGGTGGGGAGGGAGGAAGGGAGAGAAGTTGGAATTCAAAGTATTGGGAATGAATGTTGAGAAATATTTGTGCATACAACTGGGAAATAAGAAATACAGGTAATGGGGTATAGAAATCTATTTTGCCCTACAAGAAAAGAGAAAATATAGGGATAAGGGAAGGGAAGGGTGTGATAGAAGGGAGGGCTCATTGAGGGAAGGGGTAATCAGAATGCAGGGCATTACAGGGTGAGGGAGGGAAGAGAGGGGGAGAAAATTTGGAACTCAAAATTTTGTGGAAATGAATGTTGAAAACTAAAAATAAATAAATAACATATATATATGTATATATATGCATATATATGTATATTATATATATATATATATATATATATATATATATATATATATATATATATATATATATATATATATATATGTAAAAAGAATGTTCCTGGAAAGTTTAAAAGAGACATAAGCACTGCTAAAGTATAACATATGGTCCAAATAGGAGAAATTATAAGAATAGGGAAAAAAATCCATAGTATCAAACATCACCAAAGAAACAAAAGACAATAAATGATTAAGAATTCAAATATAAGAAGGGAAGGGCAAATGAAAGAAGAGAAATAATGAAAAAAACCATGGTGAAGAAAAAATTTACAGATGGGGTTCTTAATTTTTTGTGTGAAATGAACCTCTGTGGCAATCTGGTAATCCTTTTCAAATAATGGCTTTTGAAAAATTAAAGGAAATACTAAACTATCATTAAAATTAATAAAATAATTTTTTCATCTAAGTTCATGAACCCCATGGTTTAGATCAACATTTAATAAAATTAAATAATTTGCAATTATCTCACAACAGTGGGAGATGGATGGGTGAAGAAACTGAGGCTAAGTGACTTATCCAGGGTTATGTAGCTAGTAAGTGTCTGAGTTCAGATTTGAACTTCCTAACTCTGGGTACATTATATCCACTGCACCACCTAACTACCCAAATACCAAATACCAAAGTTATATTGGAAAACCATTTGCATTAGTACAAATTAACGAATGCATATCAAGAACAAAAAACTGTAAATATAGACTATATCCTTTGATTGTAGAGTATTTAAACAAATTATGGCACATGAATTCAATGTAATATTACTTAACATTAAGGAATTGTAAATATGAAAGATTTGGAAAAATATACTACAACAAATGAATTCTCAAAAAGCAAAGAAAGTACAGTCAAAAGAATAATGGTCATAGTGACTGCAATAATACAAATGAGAGTAACACTACCAGACAGTATAAATTTGGCTAAATATACAGAGGTTCCTTCTTTTCCATTAGAAACAATAAACTACAAGAGCATGAAGTTTCATGTGCTGTCAGTCGCAATTGTTATATTAGCTTCTTTTGCTTAATTTTTTTAAAAGGATGATGATCCTATTGGGCCATTGAATGTTAAGAAGTTGTATTGTAGCAATACCAAGTGAGTCAATAAATACAAATTTTAAATGATATAAAAATGAATTATTTTCATATGGTGGCAGGAATGAACCTTAGAGACCCGCTAGCACAATCTTCATCCACTCAAAGAATTTAAAATGATTATATGGGAGAGCTGTAATAAGCCCTATATGTCTCATCCCCCTTCACCCACTCTCTAGTCAGTCAGTAACTATTAATTAAGCACATGCTATGTGTCAGCTACTGTGCTAAGTACACAGATACAATAAAACGCAAATTAACTTTCAATTAACTCATAGTCTGGGGGAGAAACAATGTGAAAATAAACGTACAGACAAGCCATATACAGGATAAACTGGAATTAATAGAGGGAAAAGACTAAAATAAAGTGGGGTTAAGATGGTCTTTTTGTAGATGGTGGGATTTTAGCTGGAAATTGAGGGAAGCTGGGAAAGCTAGAAGGCAGAGATAAGGAAGGAGATAATTCCAGTGATGGGAGAAACCAGTGAAAATTTTCAGGATATGAAGTGTCTTTTTCAAGGGACATCAAGGAAGCCAGTGTTACTCAATCAAAGTGGATGGAGTTTGGAGGAAAGTGTAAGAAGATTGAAAAGGTGTGTGTGTGTGTGTGTGTGTGTGCGCGTGTGTGTGTCCGTGCGTGTGTGTGTGTGCGTGTGTGTGTGTGTGTGTGTGCGTGTGTATGGGGGGGCAGGTTATGAAGAGCTTTAAATGGTGAACTCTGACAACAACCTCTCTTAGAACTCATATAAAAAACAATAACATCTGAACAGGGTGTTTGGAATTTTTTATACAAATTTCAAGAAGCTCAAAGGCAGTGCGATACACAGGAAGACATTTGGACATTACTAGAGATTGAGGACAATGATGACTGATGATTTTATTTATTGTCACATTATTTCTTATTGAAAATAGGAGGATAACAGACCCATTTTACAGATACAGAAATAGAGGTCAAGTAGATCAAACCTCGGCAGATAAAGATAAGAAAGAGTTTGTTTTTGTTTTTGTTTTAAACGAGCTGCTAGAGGAAAGAAGACCAAAAATAAAAAAAAAAATAGGACATTAACTTGGTACAGTTACAATGCCCACAACAACAAGAATATCAAGTTTCCTGATGTCTATTTTGTTTCAGTCTTCTTTGCCTTGGAGACTGATCTTTGAACAGGAAAGGATGGAACCAAAATGACTATTAGGGAGCTGATACTCCAAATAAATAAGGAGATAATAGTAGAGCACTTGGCTGTCCTTGAGAAATTTAAGTCACTAGGTCCAGATAAATTGCGTTCTTGGAGACTGAAATAAGTTACTGAGTCATTGTTAGTGATCCTTGAAATATTGTGGAGAATGGGAATAGTAGTGAAAAGATCATTGAGTTAATCAGGCATCTAAAAGATACTTGAGAAAACCCACAAATTAATCTTGTCCTAATAAATTCAAAAATAGAAATTCTGAAAATCAAAGAAGAGATCATCAACAGAAGAGAAGCGAAGGACGGAACAGGTTCTTCAGATTTAGAAAAGGGCAAATACACATTTTTAAAGGACTAGTTTGCAAATTATAAACAACTGAGGTTTACTTTGGTTCCTAACAAAACAAAAAATAGTGTCTTTAAGTTGATATATTTTATTTTACATGATTTTAATACATCCTTCTCATCTCCTCTACCCAGCTCACTTTCCCTTGTAATAAAGGTGAAACCTACCTCCTCACAAAACAAACTGATATAACAACCAAGTTTAATCATATGTGTAATATAGCACCATTTTCAAAGAGATTGTTAAGAGTGTATAGGAAAAGAATGTCCACTTAAACAAGAGGTCACACTAAACTAACCTCATTTCCTTTTTTGACAGTATCACTATTTTTGTAGGTAAAAGTAAAGTTTTACCCAGATTTCAGCAGAACATTTAATAATGATTCTCATTCTCTTCTTGTGGGAAAAAATGGAGAGATATCAGATAGATAATAACACAAGGTGGTTGATTAAGAATAAATTTCATGACGAGGTCATTTATGATTTGATGCCAGATTGGAAAGTAATTTCCACAGATATAGATTTGTGCACAACTCCATGCTATTTTAAATTTCTATCAGTGACTTGGATAAAGCATACATTGTATGCCTATACATTTTCAGATGGAGCATAGCTGTCATAATGACAAGGGCAATGAAATAAGAAAAAGAGCATGGGATTTAGAAGCAAAGGACCTAGGTTCAAATTCTGGTCTTCTACTCAACTATATATATATACCCTCCAGGGAGTTTAGTATCTACCTAAAACTGTCAGCAAAAATTATATGCAATAGGGATAAACTAGATGCATTTCCAATATGATCAGGGATGAAACAAGGATGTCCATTATTGCCACTATTACTCAATTTGGTACTAGAAATGATAGCTGCAGTGATGAGAGAAGAAAAAGAAAATGAATGAATTAGAACAGGTAAAGAAGAAACTAAGTTATCACTCTGCACAGATGATATGATGATAGAGAATCCCAGATATTGAAGTAAAAAAATTACTTGAAATGATAAGCAACTTTGGCAAAGTTGCAGATTACAAAATAAACTGACACAAATCTTCTGCATTTCTATATATTAGTAACAAAGTCCAACAGCAAGAGATAGAAAGAGAAATCCCATTTAAAGCCAGAGTAGACACTATAAAATATTTGGGAGTATATCTGCCAAAACAAATCCAGGGACTATATGAACACAACTACAAGATATTTTTCACACAAATAAAGTCAGTTCTAAGTAAGTGGAAAAACATCAGTTGCTCGTGGGTAGGCTGAGCCAATATAATAAAAATGACAATTCTACCTAAATTAATTTACTTATTTAGTGCCATTCCAGTCAAACTATCAGATAATTATATTCTAGAGCTGGAAAAAATATCAAAATTCATCTGGAAGAACAAGAGGTCCAGGATATCCAGGGAACTAATGAAAAGAAATGCTAGGGAAGGTGACCTAGCTCCACCAGATCTCAAATTGCATTATAAAGCAGCAATCATCAAAACCACGTGGTACTGGCTAAGAAACAGAAGGGTAAACCAGTGGAATAAGCTAGGTACTCAAGACACAGTAGTCAATGGATATAGCAATCTACTGTTTGATAAACCCAAGGACCCCAGATTCTGGGATAAGAACCCACTGTTCAGCAAAAATTGCTGGGAAAACTGAATAGCAGTGTGGAGGAAACTAGGCATAGACCAATGCCTGACACCATATGCAAGAATAAATTCCAAATGGATACATAATCTAGGCATAAAGATTGATACCAAAAACAAATTAATGGAGCAAGGAACAGTATATTTATCAGATTTATGGATAAGGGAAGAATTTTTGACTATACAAGAAAACATTATGAAGTGCAAAATGGATAATTTTGATTACATTATACTGAAAAGCTTTTGCACAACCAAACCCAATGCAACCAAGATAAGGAAAGAAGCAGAAAACTGGGAAAGAATTTCTGCAACTAGTGTCTGTGATAAAGGCCTCATTTCTAAAATACATAGAGAACTGAGTCAAATGTACAAGAATACAAGCAATTCCCCAATTGGTAAATGGTCAAAGGATATGAACAGGCAGTTTTCATAGGAAGAAATTAAAGATATCTATAATCATATGAAAAAATGCTCTAAAGCACTGTTGATCAGTGAGATACAAATCAAAATAACTGTGAGATACCACATCACACCTATCAGATTGGCTAACATGACAGAACAGGAAGATGATAAGTATTGGAGAAAATTTGGGAGAGTTGGAACGCTAATTCATTGTTGGTGGAGCTGTGAGCTGATCCAGCCATTCTGGAGAGCTATTTGGAACTATGCCCAAAGGGATACAAAAATGTGCATACCCTTTGACTCAGCAATACCCCTTCTAGGACTGTATCACTAAGAGATCATAAAAATGGGACAGGGTCCCACATGTACAAAAATATTTATAGCAGCACTCTTTGTGGTGACCAAAAACTGGAAATCAAAAGGATTCCCATCAACTGGGGAATGGCTGAATAAATTATGGTAAATGAATGTAATGGAATACTACTGTGCTGTAAGAAATGATGAACAGGAAGACTTCAGAGAGGCCTGGAAAGATTTATATGATCTGATGCTGAGTGAAAGGAGCAGAACTAGGAGAACTTTGTACACAGCAACAACCACAATGTGCGAGGATTTTTTTCTGGTAGACTTAGAATATCATTGCAAAGCAAGGACTTAAAAAAATTCTAGTGGTCTTTTAAGGCAAAATGCCTTCCACATCTAGAGAAAGAACTCTCAAATTCATTTACAGAATATAGCAAATCATCTTCTTTTGTACTATGTTTTGGTTTGTATACGATTTCTCACACTCATTTTAATTCTTCTGTGCAACATGACTTTGGTGATATTGTATTTAATAGGAATGTGTGTGTAGAACCTATATAAAATTGTATGCAGTTTTGGGGAGGGAGGGGGGAAGGAGAAGGAGAGAGAGAAAAAAAATCTAAGTCGTATGGTGGTGATTACAGAACATCGAAAATAAAAAAAATAAAAATTAAAAAAAAGAAATTACAAAGCTGAAAGGTAGGGTGCTTGGTGGTCCCTTTCCCCTGACTTCCTGGATTGCTTCCTTCCATTGTGGGGTAACCATGCAT